>OY856413.1:733072555-733682555 GCA_963693085.1 Alisma plantago-aquatica | reverse complement strand
CTCATTGGCAATCTGTTTTGAGCAATAGAGAAATTCCATCATTGGATATTCATTCCCATTGCTCTATTTTCGTGTCCTATAGGCTAGCATATCCTTTCCACAACACTTACACTTCTACACTCATTGGTTAGGAGATCAATACGCTTGATATAGGCAAATCAAGCCTTGTGCTTAAAAGGATAAGTTGTAATTTCTGTTTTCCTTCTTATTCCTTTTATTCTTTGTATTCTCCTTGCTACTCCTAGGGTTGGAGGCTGCGGATTGGAGAAGGTTCTTCTCGGAGGAGAAGGTGGACTTCAAGCTACTTCAAGAAGGCTATTGCAACGGGAAGCTACTTCAAGAAGGATATTGCAACGGGAAGCTACTTCAGGAGGAAGGCTGCTTCAAGGTTGGTGCAATTACTTCTAGGTGAAGGCTGCTTCAAGGTTGGTGCAATTACTTCAAGGTGAAGGCTGCTTGAAGGGTTTATGGAAAGAATTGTAATTTTATGTAAAGTCCTTGTGAGGTAATAAAATTAAATTCTTTCCAAATCCCGGTTGGGTAAGCAACCGGGTAGTGGACTGACTACCTTAGTATTTGCTAAGGTAGGAACCACTCTAAATCCTTGTCCCCTTGTCCAATATTCTTGTGGTTGGTTGTTTGAGTTAAATAATTGTTAAATTAATTCTAAAACCCTATTCACTCCCCCTCTAGTGTTTTTCAATTGGTATCAGAGCAGGCTTCAAGGAACCCTAACCAGGTCTTGAAGAATGGAGGGTAATGGTGATTACAATCACAACAAAAGGTGCTGCTTGGAAAAAACTACAACATGTTGCAATTGGTGCTTAGGAACAAGCCACACAACAACTAGATGCCCATGGAGATCAAAGAAGGAAGCTGAGCACAAAGATTGTCTTATTGCTACAACTAGTGAAGAAGAAGAAGAGGTAAGTCTTTTTGATTTATCTAAAGAAGAACTAGTTGCTAGTCTTGAAGAAACACATATTAAATATGTTGAGTGCAAGAAGAAATTAAAGAAATCTATTAAAGAAAATGATGAGTTAAATGCTAGACTTCTTGCTATTACATCTGAAAATGAAGATTTATATGCTAAATTAAATGATCTTAGTTTTGAAAAAGAAAGCATTATTTCTGAAAATCATACTTTGAAATCATCTCTAAGTAGTAGTAATGTGAAGATTTTTACTCTAGAAACAAATTATGATCTTCTATCTCAAGAAAAGGTTGGATTATTTGCAAAGTTAAATGATCTTCAAAAACAACCTGTCTTGTGTACACATCTAGATTATGATAATATAGTGAAAGAAAGGAATTCTTTATCATCTAATCTAGATCAAGCAAAACTAGATATTAAGAAAAGAATGGATGAGATTGCTAAGTTGCACCAAGAAGTTAGTAGGTTAAGCAACAATGGAATCCTTGATAAAATATTGGATGATTCCTATCATCAAATTGGGAGAAGAGGACTAGGTTACAAGCCTAAGGGGAAATCTTATCAACAACCTAGTTGGAGAAAGACACGAGAACATCAATCTATATATGTACCTAAAGGAACAAATACATTTGTACCAAAGAACAACCTAGAACAAAACCATAGAAAAAGACTTGAGGTTGATTCTATATGTTGCCATTATTGCTTACGTCTTGGAAACTACTCTTTTTCATGCCCATACAAGAAAAAGGATGTTGAGTTGGTATGGGTTCCAAAACCCCCAAATTGAATTGATTAGACTAAGTTGAGATATGACCGAAGACTTTAAATTGCATATTTTTATGTCTATCTCAACTTAACATAACGAGATACAAAATGATTCAAGTAACTAAAATTTCTAAATTTATCTCAATTAAGGTCCTCAAAACTTAAAGATTTGAATATGACTAGTTGAGATTTGATCTAAATGTTACTTTGATTTTCATATGTTTTATCTCAACTAAAACTGATTTTTAAATTGCATAATTGAATTAAATATAGTCTATATTTTACTTGAAATCAATAAATAGTTCTGAAGATAATATAGAAACCTTGTTGGTCGAAAAATCTTCGACCGAGCAGTCAGTCGGTCGAGAAATCTTCGACCGAATAGGCCACTGATTTCAGTCTACAGTAAAATTGCTGAATAATTTGATTGATCAAGTGACTATCTATTTGCTGTTAATGACTGTTTTACATGCAAAACAAGTTGAAGATCATTTTTGAATATAAATGATATCATTTCGATTGATCCTCTAAATAAAGAAAAACTGAAAATCATGTTTAGAAATCACTATTTTATAATGTTTTACACGATTTTTTAAAAGCATCTCCTGGTCTATCTATATAGAAATCATGTGTTATGACATTTAGTTTAAATGATCACAATCACTGTATTTCATGGAATTATCATTTTACTGTTCTATCATTACATCATGGATATGCTTTCACTATTTTATCATTCAGCTCATAAAGATGATGTTATGTTACATAGAACAAATAGATAATGATTATTGTATGCGTGGATCCTTGATGATACATAGGCAAGAAAAATGATTCATTGGTGATTTGTTGCTTAGAAAAAGAACTTTAAGGTTTGCAAAACATAAAATAAAGAATTTCTCAATTGGTATCTATAAGAAATTGAGATATCATTCATGCCTTCAAGGATATATGTCTTTTCTTGAAGAATCACATGATTAATATGAACAGAAATAGTACTTGATTTATGCACTCATAGTAAAAAGGACATCATTCATAATAGGTTTTATTCAAAGTAATTTAATTGATATCTCTTTAAGTTACCTGCAAAATTTATACTTCACATGTGAAATCTGCAAATTTTGCCTCTTGGTTAAAATAAAATTTAGCCAAGGGGCGCTATGGTCGTAGTCAAGGACGACCTAAAATAAGCTTTGACAAAATGCTTATTTGGACATCATTTTATTATACTTAATCTTAGTATACTTTTGATAAAGGTCAAAATCCTAATTTAAAATCATCTATGACCTTAGAAGTTTTAAATTGCTTAAATGGTAAGATTAAGGGGGAGCTCATACAAACAAATTTGATTATTTGATTAAGAAGCTTACAAAAACATTGTAAACATCTTTTGGAGCTTGTTACGACCTTAGTATTTTTACTCTTGGTTATGAAGAAATCTATGAATTTCATAAAAATAATATATCTTAAAGGAACTCTCTAAACAAATCAGGGCTTAACATCTCTTGCATTTGGATGAAGACATTTTTATGTACTCTAAGATTAAAGGATTCTCATTTGATTTTTAGGGCTTAACATCCATTGATAGATGAGAAATAAATATACATTCATCATAAGCTTAAGGGAATCTCATATCATTTCAAGGCTTAACATCCTTTGCAAATGATTGAGAAACAAATTGTGGCTAAATTAGACAAAAATCCATGTTCCTAATAGAATATCTATCTAAGGGGGAGCATAGTATAAAATTAAGGGGGAGAAGAAATATAAAATATTCAACTTGGATATATTTTTGAAATGACAAAGGGGGAGAAAGAATACAAAATCAAAATATAAATGAGTTTCATAATATCTCAGCCAGCACCCACTTGTAATACACAAGAATGGCTACAAAAGGTAAACTTCAGGTATGAAACTCATATGATTTATATTTCCTTATTTTATATTTAGGAAATGTTTGTCATCTTCAAAAAGGGGGAGATTGTTGGCTAAATTGAACATTATGTTAATCCCTTTGTTTTGATAATGACAAACATTTCATTCTTGTGGTTTTAACGTGCTATTTGAGTATTTCAGGAACAAGCATATAAGGTGGTGGATAACAAAGACTTGGAAGAACAATTTGATAAAATCGCTTTATTTTCATGATTGTAATCAAATGTAAATGCTTGTACAAGTATATAATGTACAAGTAATTAGATATCATGTAAATCAAGCGTTTAGATCTTCCCTATCCACTCACAACACTTAGATAGGCCATTCCCCAAGATAGTATCACAATTGCACATTGATACACACACTTAGTAAATGAATACATTGAGTCAGTAATATTCTCGGTCGACAAATCGTCGATCGAGAAAATATCGGTCGAAAAAAACTTCGACCGAGAAACTCTCGGTCGACAAAATCTTCGATCGAGAATAGACCCTACTAGCCGTTAGACCCAACAGACAAAGTGGTTGGGAGTTGGAAATGAACGCTATAAACACTTGCTCCAGGAGGTCCCTCGGTCGACAAATATTCGACCGAGAAGGACTCTCGGTCGACAAATCTTCGACCGAGAAAAGTTCTATCTGCACTTTTCAGGGTCAATTAACTAGCCGTTGCAAATGCAATTAGTGGACACATAATGGCTAGTTAAGCACTTAGAACCCCCTAGAAAGTGTCTAGAACGTCCTTAAGCACTTGTAGGTCATTCTTATAAATAGGACATGCCTTAGGACACCAAAATACATCTAAGCTACACTTGTGCTACACTTGAGCTTGAATACTCATTGGCAATCTGTTTTGAGCAATAGAGAAATTCCATCATTGGCTATTCATTCCCATTGCTCTATTTTCATGTCCTATAGGCTAGCATATCCTTTCCACAGCACTTACACTTCTACACTCATTGGTTAGGAGATCAATACGCTTGATATAGGCAAATCAAGCCTTGTGCTTAAAAGGATAAGTTGTAATTTCTATTTTCCTTCTTATTCCTTTTATTCTTTGTATTCTCCTTGCTACTCCTAGGGTTGGAGGCTGCGGATTGGAGAAGGTTCTTCTCGGAGGAGAAGGTGGACTTCAAGCTACTTCAAGAAGGCTATTGCAACGGGAAGCTACTTCAAGAAGGATATTGCAACGGGAAGCTACTTCAGGAGGAAGGCTGCTTCAAGGTTGGTGCAATTACTTCAAGGTGAAGGCTGCTTGAAGGGTTTAGGGAAAGAATTGTAATTTTATGTAAAGTCCTTGCGAGGTAATAAAATTAAATTCTTTCCAAATCCCGGTTGGGTAAGCAACCGGGTAGTGGACTGACTACCTTAGTATTTGCTAAGGCAGGAACCACTCTAAATCCTTGTCCCCTTGTCCAATATTCTTGTGGTTGGTTGTTTGAGTTAAATAATTGTTAAATTAATTCTAAAACCCTATTCACCCCCCCCTCTAGTGTTTTTCACAAGTGAGGTGTTCGGTTGGGAGGAGTTTTGGTGGGAGTTTTTTAGTTGTTACTTCCTAGAGACATATTTGGAAGAGAAGATGGTTCAGTTTTAGCAGTTGCACTAGGGATCATGGTTCGTTAATGACTATGAAGAAACGTTCATGGAGTTGTTGAGGTTCTATCCTCACATGATAGTCATGGAGAAGGGGAGGATTAAAAGGTTCGAGAAGGGCTTAGATGTTGAGTTGACATAGACATCGTCAACCTTAGAGTCACATGAGAAGTTTTCCACCTTTTGTGGAATATGTAAGGAGGATAGAGAGGATGGTCATGGAGTAGTGAGAGGCTAGTTCAAGGAAGAAATCATCCCAGATTTAGGGACATGCATTAGCTAGTTCAAAAATACAAGGTTTTCTTCATCATAAACATAGTAGAGATTGATGTTTACTGAGACAAGGAAACAAGTGCAATCGTAGTGGTCTCTAGAAAGGGACGAGGCCACAACTTTCCTCTAGTAGGGGAAAACAACTCAAGTTCAATGTCTGTCACAGGGCCATCTAGGTTGTAGTATGAAATGAGGACATGTTACAAATGTGATCAGGTTGGGCATCTGAGATGGTCTTGCCATATGAAGAACTAGGAGTTTACTTAGCAACCAAGGAAGAGCCAGCAAGGCTCACAACAATGACAATAGTACAATGATAGTAGTAGTAGAGGGTGTGTCGAATCATCATAGGTAGGGTCTTCAAGATCAGCTAGTGGAGGTCAGGGATGAAAACAAGCAACATGTAGGTTCTATGTTGTGAGACAACCAAAAGGAGTGGTCAAACCACGAGTCTTAATAGGTCATATGGAATTCTTTCATTCTGACCTACTTGCATCTATATATGAACCTATTTAGGTAGGCCTATGTGCGACACACTTGTTTTTCACTAGAGAGGTGATAAATAATTGTAACTTGCATGTTTGTGTAGAATGGATAACCTCTTGTTGAAACCCCTTTGGTTGGATTCACAGTTTTGGAATAAGTGTGTGATTTTGCATTCTTTCTTTCTCAAAATGCATTATTGAAGTGGATCTTATGCCACTTGATATGCATGACTTCGATGTGATCCTAGTGGTAGATACCTTGAAGAGGTATAAATTGTTTTGTACTGTGGTTCCAAAGTTGAAACATTTTTTGAGGGGGATTTCTCTTGGACTTTTGATGGAGATAGGAAGATTCTTTCTACCAATCTAGTGTCACCTATTATAGAAGAGAATTTGATGAGACAAGGATGTGAATCTTTCTTGGCATACGCAATGATTACCAAGGTTAGGAGTCCTATTATCCAAGATGTAACCGTAGTGTGTAAGTTTGAGGATGTTTTCTCCAAATATTTTCCAGGTGTTCCACCCCTGAGAGAGATTGATTTTGAAATCAATCTAGTTCCTGGTACACAACCCATAGCTCAGGCACCCTATAGGATGGCTCCAACTAAAATGAAAGAGTTTAAGAAGAAGTTGTAAGAGTTGAGAAAGGTTTCATATAGCTAAGTACTTCCCCTTGGGGCTATCCAATGTTGTTTGTAAAGAAGAAGGATGGTTCTATGAGGGTTTTTGATAGACTATAGACAGTTGAACAAGTTCACAGTGAAGAACAAGTACCTAATTTTGAAGAGAAATGACCTATTTGTTCAGTTGAGAGGTCTTGTAGTGTTTCCTAAGATAGATCTAAGGTCAGGATATCATCATTTGAGGATCAAGGAAGATGACATACCTAAGAATGCATTTAGAACTAGGTACGGTCATTATGATTTTGTGGTTATGCCTTTTAGACTAACCAATACATTGACATTGTTTATGGACTTAATGAATAGAGAGTTCAGAATGTACCTTTACTAATTTGTGGCGGTGTTCATGGATTATATCTTGATATACTCTAGAGACAGGAAACAACATTAGCAACATCTTCCTTAGGCATTGAAGTTTTCGTGGAAGCATAGGTTGTATGATATGTTTAGCAAGTGTGAGTTTTGTCTGACCAAGATGTCCTACATTAGCCATGTTATCTCTACAAAAGGTGTTTGTAAGAAGGTGGAGTCAAGTTTAGAATAGGAGCAACCCAAAACACCAACTAAAGTTTGATGCTTCCTAGGTTTGGATGGTTACTACAGGAGGTTCATCAAGAACTTTAGTGTAGTATCTCTGCCTTTGGCCAATATAACTAGATAAGGTATTCCTTTTATTTGGGATGACAAGTGTCAACATTCTTTCTATTTGTTGAAAGAGATGTTGATAAGTGATCCAATCTAGGTGTTGCTAGATCCTGAGTAGGGCTACATCATTTTCTAGGTCGCCTAGAAGAATGGGGTTGGGATGTGTGCTTATGCAAGACAAGAATGTAATTTTTTTACTTCTTAAAAACATAAGAAACATGAGTTGAACTACCCAACTCATGACCTAGAATTAGAAATTATGGTCCTTGCATTGAAGATTTGGAGGCACTATCTGTATGGAGAGAAGTGTCAAATCTTCACAAGCTACATGAATATACATACAATTTATTCAAAATAGGAGTTGAACATGAGGTAGAGGAGATGGATGGAATTGATCAAGGACTACAGTTGTACGATAGAGTATCATCCCAGAAAGACAAATGTAGTGGCTGATGTGCTAAGTAGGAAGTTATTTTCATCATCTTCTTCTAATAAAGTAGATATACTCCATGGCTTGTTGCAGATGGGACATGGTGGTGTTGCTTCGACAGATGAATTTACAGTTGGAGGTCTCTTTGTTGGAAGGTTTGTTGGCAGAGTTACAAGTGAAGTCAAAGTTGGTACAAATGGTCAATGATGTGCAAGAGAATGATACTGTGATACGGAATATCAGTTCAAAGATTTATATTGTGAAGCATGAAGGTTTTCATAAGATAAAAGATGGGATAATAAGTTTTTACAATAGGATGGTGGTTCCTGATGTAGGTGATCTGAAGGAGATGGTACTTGAGGAGACTCAATCCCCAATGTATGTGACACATCCTGGTAGTACAAAGATGTATCATAATCTTAAAGACTTGTACTGGTAGTTAGATTTTAAGCTTTATGTGGTAGAGTTTGTGGCCAAGTGTCTAGTCTGTCAACAGGTCAAAGAAGAGCATCAGAAGCCTACATGGATGTTGCCACCCTTGCCATTTCCATAATGTAAATGGGATCATACCACTATGGATTTTGTGGTTTATCTACCTAGGACAGCCAATGGAGACAATTATATTGGGTGATTTTTGATCGGTTGACAAATGCATCCCACTTTCTTCTGGTCAAGACCACCTTCACTGTAGAGAAGTTTGCACAGACCTGTCGATGAGATATTTTTCCTATCGATGATATAGTTTTCCTACACGCTAAGATAAAACTTAAAATCAATTAGTTCATCATGAAAATCATTAATAAGGATGTAATTAACACTAGAATTAGCTTAAACCCTCAAATTACCATTAAAGCAAGATGTGGGTTGTAAAAACCTCTTCCCATAAGGAGTTTCATCCTTGAAACTTGAAGGTATACAAAAATGGAGTAAGAAGTTTACATCTATGTATATATGTGATGATCGCCATCAATCTGACAGTGTTATCACATAAAACTATGTGGAAATAACCATTAACAGTGGATTACCAAATGTTTTTAAAAATTTAAACCTTTTTACCAAGAGATCCACTACCTGAAAAACTCTTTACAAAAAGAGCCACAGCCATATATACATCATGGTTCATTTCATACATTCATTATTCCATCACATCACAAGGATATGAGAGATCTTTTTCTTTACCAAACCATATACAAAAGAAACATTTTACATGGAGGTGTACTATCCAAAATCTCAGATCGATTATAAAACTATTTACGCACTATCTCCCACAGAACCTGAGAGTATAAGGATGACACATAGGACTCTATATCTACAAGACACATAACAACTCACTCAACCTGAGTTGCTACTACTATCCTTGCTACAATTTCCTGCTCTCTACTGCATGATCTCTACCTCCTCGTGTACGTCCACCTAAAAAGTTGTGGAACCCACGGGGTGAGACAACAAGTCCCAACAAAAGATATAACTCTCCGCCAACATTATCATTATCACAAATAAACTTTTTTGAATGAGAGCAGAAGAAACTTTTATTGAATTAAACAGGTATAACTACTTGTTACAGGGAGAGTAGAGAAATCTTTATGATTTAAGTAGTTCCAATAACTACAACTGAGAAATAGATCATTTGACAACTTTTTAAAAGGAATATGAAGAACATGTATAACTGTTATAAACTAAACAATATAAAACAAGGTAAGTTTTCAATTAATGATCTATATTTGATCCTTAAACAAATACACTACACGACTAATTACCTATTTCAATAATCAATCTTATTCCATGAGGAGATGGGGATATACCTTCCATGCTCCAACTGACCATTGAAAAGTAAGCATAAGTGTCATAAAGGTCTTATGGAAGAGACAAAATCGATGCTCTCCTTTCTCGGCCAGTATGAGATTATTAGTAGTGACATTATGAGTCAATCTACATTATTATTAGCCTGGTGTATAGAGGCTCTTCACTATAGAGATACAACACATATAATTTTCTCTTATCAGGGTGTGACCCATAGTCAATCCTGATTATATCATGGTGAGGTCCGTAACCAGTCTTGATTGTTTATTGAGTCATGATACAACCACACTCTAGTTAGGGTATGACCCAAAGTCAATCCTAATGTTTAGGGTATGACCCGTAGCCAATCATGTTAGTTTAGGATACAAGAAGATGACTTGCACCCCACATATTCAATAATATGTACTCCGAGTAAAACTCATTTCACCATTCATCAAATGTGACACTGAATGGTACTATGGCCAGGGCAACTACATTTTTAGCTCACTTGATAACTTAAGTGCATTACTGCATCTTTAAGCATCAATCAAGTTACAAGCATGAATTATAAATAAATGCTACATAGAAAGGTGCAACATATTTTTCAAGGAATCGTGTATCAATTGGAACACATCTTGTTATACTCATCCTAGGATCTCAATACCCTAAACACTTCACTGATAATCTAATCCCTTCAACATTATCATTATCTTGATCACTTGTTTTGGGTATCAAACCTTCAGTTCATTATTGAATAGTGTCATCTATTACCAGGAAACAATCATTTCTAGTTCATCAGACCCACATACATGCCATACTTGTTGTATAAGTATATCACATGGATCACAAGGCCTTATAAAATATGTATTATGCTAAATCATCATAGCTCATACCTGGATATGATCATCATTTCATAACACCTGCATGGTTAAGATTTCATAGCAAATGCAATATCAAACAAATATCATATCCATGTCATAAAGAGAATCATTCAAATTGCAACCCTCCCATAGTCAGGGTTAGGGTTTTCCCTTGTACTAATTTATGGCTTTCAAGTTCATATTTATCAGTCAAGCCTTAATTTACAACATAAGAGCTATATAATTTCCATAGGTGTTCAAGCATACTTCATCAAATATCATCAACTGATTATCAACATGAAGTATTACTTTTCTTATGTGAGTAGTACAATTTTCTCTCCCATCCTTTCTAGGATATTGACTTCAAGATATTTATTACATTAATTAAACCTTCTTTAGGGTTAATCAACCTACACTTATTAAAGTGCATCCATCTCATTACTTCATAATATATCCCCTGATTCTATTCAAGGTGTATCGGCCTACACTCATTAAGATGTATTATCCTATATTCAATAAGGTGTATCGGCCTTCACTCTAATCCTTGTGTCGGTCTAGACACATATACTTGTGTCGGCCAAGGAATCATTACTTATATCATCCAAGGCATGCCAAATGGTATCGATTTAGAGGTGCTTGAGAAGGTATATTGGCTTTAATGCAGTCTAGGGTATTGGCCACCCTATCTCTTTTGTATCGACCACATCAACCCATTATATATCGGCCATCCAATAACTAGGATATCATCCATTCAACTAACTAGTGTATCAGCCACACCAACAACTAGGTTATCATCCACTCTATCAACTAGAGTATCAACCTAGCTATCCCTTTGTGTATTGTCCATTGCTCACTATGGGATATCAGCCTCTAGGGTTTGATTTGTATCGAGTGAACCTTTATTCAACACCTTAGTTCTCTCACCTATTGGCCTTACCACTACTTGGTGTATTGGCCAAGGATTTAAATAATGTAATGCCCCCATCTTCACATGATGTGTCAGGCTAGAGGGGTGTCAGATTATGAATGTATCAATTTAGGATTGAGGTTGGCCATATCGGACTCTACACTCAACTAAGGCAACATGATTTGATACTCCATCTTACAACACATTCTATTGGTCATGACAAGCTAGTATCTTTGGGGCATATCCTTTTTATGGTGTCCAACATATCGGCCTTGCTTCCTCTAGATCATAATGGATTAACAACATACCATTTTAGTGCATCACAAGTCATGTCAGTCATCCATGTAATGGTGCAAGTATGTGTATTGACTTGGCTATCTTCTAGATATTGACTTTCCCTATTCTTAGTCTTAGATGACATGTTAGACATTTGAAAGGATAGTATGCCGACTCATGTAACAAAACAAAAAGGGGTAGGAGTTCATGTGTATCAATTTCCATGCCTATACCTTTGTATTGGGTTAGGGTTTCCCACAAACCAATGTCAGTTTGTGCATATCAGTTTCATCATCTTCAAGCTCAAAGTCTTCATCCATTACTACTCTAATTCATGGCCAACAGCCCCATATATCCATTAGAGCTCATAGAACCACCATTAATACAAGAAAAGTCGAAGTAGAGAAAGAATTACCAAGTATTGCATGATAGAGGGTGAATAATAATAAGATTGAGTTCAAGTTATATAACCCACCTCAAGATCAACACAATAGCTTCAAGCTCCAAATTCCACATTCCAAAGGTTGAATATGACTTAGCAAAATCCAAGACTCTATCACAACACTTCTATAGGAAAGAAAATATCATAGTAAGGAACTTGGTGAAGAAGTAAAGGAAGGAAAGAATCATGATCCGGGAAGCATACTCTTTCTAGGGTCGAAGATGATCCTGGCTTTACCTTGAGCAAGTTTCTTGGCCGTATCCTTGCTTCTTGAGCTCTTAGGGTCGTTCACCAAGCAAGAGATGGTAAAGGAGTTGAAATATTTACTAGGAGGTCAAAAGAGAGGTATATATAGTTGAGGCTCATGAAAGAGAGTATGTGTAAGGTGTCTTCACCATGTGTACTTAAGTGACACGTGTCCATGCATGGTTACTTCATGCATCCATAATTATCTTTCCACGCAAAAACTCTTGAGGATAATTCATAGATAAGACATTTACCATTGGGTATCTTTCTTGACAAGATATCTCAATCCAATATCACATTATGTGCAAACTGATACTACTTTTGCAAGGAACATGTAAACTGATAGGATTCCCCTAGTTGAGGTGCTTATCCCATTATGAACACTTCCAAAGGTTACCAAACTGATATGGGACCTCCTCTATGGCTTCCAAGCCAATAGGCACTCCCATATACACTTCATCGCTCGGCACAACCCCATCTAGGGTTCAAGATACTCAAAATCCTTTGGTTCTTTCACCACAATGAGTGCTAGCATTCAACCAAGACTCAAATAAGGCACCCCTTCTTTCTATCTCCTCTAAATGATGCTAAGAGAGAGAAGGAACACGCTTGAGGTGATAATTTGCACATAAACCCCTCATTTGGGTAAATTGCAATCTTTACCAAAGTTATCATATAAGGCACAAACAATTTGCAAATAAGTTCAAAATTGAGAAATAAACTCTCCTCAAGTCTTAGTTACTTTTCAAAAGATTAAGACAAGGTTCTAAACAACTTACTTAAGCAAAACTTCTAGGGTTATCCCAAAACCCAGGTCAGGTTTGTTACAAGTTATCAACCCCTAACAAGGATTTCGTCCCTGAAATCTCAAGAGAAAGGAGAAGGGCACTTACTCCTCATCTCTTACTCCCGCTCCCATGTGGCTTCTTCAACACCACAATGATGGCAAAGAACTTTCACAAGAATTATGTCTGTCTTTATCAACTGCTTGATTCTTTTGTCAAAAATCAACAATGGACCTTCCACATAGGATATATCCTCATCTAATTCTACCTCTACATGTTGTAATACAATATTTGTACCAGGGTGACATTTTCTCAACATAGATACATGAAATACAAGATGTAATCTATGAAACTTAGGTGGTAGTTCCAACTTATAGGCTACCTTTCCAACACGTGCTATCATTGGATAGGGTCCCATAAATCTAGGAGCCAATTTACCCTTCTTCACAAATATGAGAACACCTTTCCAAGGAGAAACCTTGAGATATACTCTATCTCCTACTTGGAATTATAAAGGTCTACGACGATTATCAACTTACAACTTCTGTATGTCTTGTGTTGCCTTTAACTATTTTTTTATCACTTTAATCTTTTTTGTTGTCAATTGTACAAGTTCAGGACCAAGAAGTTGGTATTCTCCTATTTCATACCAGCATAATGGAGATCTACAACGCCTACCATACAATGCTTCATATGGTGCCATATCAATGATGTTATGATAACTATTATTGTAAGAAAATGCTATCAAATTCAAATGTATATCCCATCTACCTGCAAACTAAAGAACACATGCCCTAAGCAAGTCTTCTAAGGTCTGTATAGTCCTTTCAGATTGTCCATCTGTCTGAGGGTGAAAAGTAGTACTAAACTTTAACTGTGTACCCAATGTTGTATGTAATCGTTTCCAAAAGCGACTTGTAAACTGAAGACCATTGTCAGACACAATTGTTGTTGGGACTCCATGCAACCGCACTATCTCATTTAAATAAACATGTGCAAGTTTCTCAGTAGTGTATGTTGTCTTAATAGGAAGAAAATGTGCTGACTTTATCAACCAATCAATAATCACCCAAATGGAATCATGACCTTTGGCTGTTCTAGGCAAACCAACTACAAAATCCATTATCACATGATCCCACTTTGATTGTGGTATTGGTAATGGTTGTAATGTTCCTTCTAACTTTTGGTGTTCAACCTTAACTTGTTGACACACTGGACATCACATAATGAACTCAACTACATCTTTCTTCTAATCAGGCCACGAATACATATCTTTTAGACTGTGATACATCTTGCTACTTCCTGGATGCATAGCATACATAGATGAGTGAGCTTCTTCCATAACTATCCTCCTTAGGTCATTAATATCAGGTACCACAATTCTACCATGGTAACAAACTATTCCATCTTATGACTCATGAAAGCCATCCCGCTTCTCACTTCCATATTCTAATCTGATATGATGTATCACAATATAAGCCTATTATGCTTCTTTAATCTATTGTCTTAGTGTAGGTTTAACTTGCATCTGTGCCAAAAATCTAGCTATCAAAGATACTTCCATCTATACATTCATTTGTGGTAAGGAAACTAGCATGTCCCTCTTATGATACACCAAATAATTCAACTGTGCTTTATCTGTGAATGATGATGAGAACTTTCTACTTAGTGCATCTACCACCAAATTAGCCTTTCCTGAATGAAAATCAATCGTGCAATCATAATATTTGATTAGTTCCATCCAGAGACATTGTCTCATGTTGTATTCTTGTTGTGAAAAGATGTACTTCAGATTCTTATGGTCTGTGAAAATCTGACACTTATCCCCGTACATGTAATGTCTCTAGATTCTCAAGGCATGAATCACTACAGCCAATTTTAGATTGTGTGTAGCATAATTCTCCTCATATTTCTTAAGTTTTAGAGAGGCAAAAGAAATCACTCATTTATCCTGTATCAACACTCATCCTAAACCATTCTTTGAAGCATCACAAAAGACAATGTATCCTTTCCCTTTCTCAGGTAACAGTAAAACCAGTGCACTGATCAATTTTTCTTTCAACAACTAGAAAAAGCATTGACACTTGTCATTCCAGACAAAAGGAATATCCATCCTGGTTAACCTAGTCAGGGGTAAGGCTACAGAACTAAAGTCCTTGATGAACCTCTCGTAGTAACCTGCCAAACCTAGGAAACATTGAATCTCTTTTAGTGTCTTAGGATGTTCCCATTCTAGAACATGCTCCACATTTTTAGGATCAAAACAAATTCCTTTAGTAGATATGATATTCCCTAGAAAAGATACTTATGATAACCAAAACTCACACTTTCTAAGCTTAGCATATAGCATTTGTTGTCTTAATAAAATTAATGCTTGACGAAGATGTTGTTCATGTTGTTGGTTATCTCGACTGTATATTAGAATATCATCTATAAATACCACTATAAACTGATCAAGGAATGGTTAGAACACTGTATTCATCAAATCCGTGAATGATGTTGGTGCATTAGTTAGCCCAAACAACATAACTATAAACTCATAATGACTATAACTTGTCCTAAAAGCTGACTTGGGTATGTCATCTTCCTTAATTTGTAACTGATGATATCCGGACCTCAGATCTATTTTAGACAATAGTGTTACACAACGCAACTAGTTAAACAAATCATCTATCCTCGATAGAGGATACTTGTTCTTTATTGTCACCTTATTCAACAATCTATACTCTATGCATAACCTCATAGATCCATCCTTTTTCTTTACAAAAAGCACCATAGCACCCCACGGTGATGTACTTGTCCAGATAAAACCTTTATCAAGTAACTCTTGTAATTATTTCTTTAATTATTGCATCTTAGTTGGTGCCATTCTATAAGGTATTTGGGATATTGGTTGTGTACCGAGAACTAGATTGATCTCAAAATCAATCTCTCAAGGTGGAGGTACATCAAGAAATTCCTTAGGAAATACATCCTTAAACTCCCTGACAACTGGCACTTCTGGGATACTAGGACTTCCTACCTTGGTGTCCACCACATGTGCTAAGAATGCCTCACACCCATGTCACAATAGTCTCTTAGCTATCATTGTCAATGCTAGACATGTTGGAAGAATCTTCATGTCTCCCTGAAATATCCATGTCTCACCATCATATGTGAATTTAGCTTGCTTGAAACCACAATCCAAGACTACCTTATACTTTTCCAAGGTGTCCATCCCAAGGATTACATCAAATCCATGCATCTCAAATGGTATAAGATCCACTTGAATGTTGTGTTTTGAGAAAGAAAGAACATAGCGGGAACATACCTCTTGTAACACTTTGGAACCAACTAACAAAGTTTCTAATAGCAAGTTATCCGTTCTACGATGAAAAGGTAAAAGACAGTTATGAATCACTTCAAAAGTGGTAAAGGAGTGTGTATCACCTAGGTCAATCAAAACGAATATGAAGCAAGATGAAGATATATAAGAATGAAATAACTTCATCCGACCTGTCACGACTCGTGGGCTAACTACTTCTTCTAGCTAACTCATAGCATTGAATCTTGTCATTGCATGCTGCCAACCACGTTCTCTGTTACCTTGTGTAGGTGAACCTACTTGAGATGTCTGTCCACATCCTCATCCTCTTGCACCACTACTGAACTGTTGCCTCTAAGAGCCTTGATGACTCTGCCTCAGTGGTTGGGTTGCCTCAGTATCTCTTACTAGACAATCCCTCATCATATATCCTATCTGCCCACACTTGTGACAGGTTCTGGTCTCTTGTTGTGGCCTAGACATCCATATCACTGACATTGATGCCACACTATGGGCTCCAATGGGTGGAAAATTATGGCCTCTACCCTTACTAGACGTCCACTGTGTCTGAACACTAAACCTCTATGGTACTGACGGCACAAAAAACCTTGGTTTCTTGTAGCTCCCGGACCACTGTCCTTGGAACTTGTTAGGTCATTTCCTAAAATTGGCCTCACATCTCTCTATTACTGACCTTTCTATCCTCCTAACTGATTCCACAAACATAGAAAATCTCTCCCTATTCTCCAGAGGAGATGCAGGAGTGGTTAACTCAGTGTTAAGACCTTTTAAAATGTCAAATCTTCTCCTGGTCTGTAGTAGCCATGTGCAGAAAAAACAACAAAAGCTCCATGAATTTCACTTCATACTCATTGATATTCACAGACCCTTGCCTAATTCATTCAAACTGTGAGATTTTCTCATTCATGTATGTCTGAGGAAAGTACGTATTGGTGAACTCATGTCAGAATTCCTCCCATCCGACCTCAACATTAGGCCTTTTCTCCTCTTCGATGGCCCTCCAATGGCCAACACTTCCTTTTAATAGGTACACAACATGCCTAACTTTATTAGTTTCTGGGATGCTAAGGATCTTAAAAGATTTTTCTCACTCAATAAGCCACATATTTACATCTGTTGGGTCAGTTGTTCCAGCATATTCTATATCTCCCACACAGTGTATTCGCTCAGAAGTCTTACTAGAACCTAAAGATTCTACATTGGGGATTTGTGCCCTAGGTGGTGGTTCTAGTATCCTGTCTGCCATATGTGTTACCATTGTCATGAACTACCCAAACAGAGCATGGAAAGAAGGGTTCTTTAGCATAGTCTGATCCACTTGGAGATTCTCAAGCACTTGTTCTTCTCTTACCTATTCCCTTGCACCTCTTCTTGGTGCAGCAATGTTGCTCTCGGAAACATGTTCTTCATGTTCTCCAGACATCTTTGAGCTTTACTTCTTCTTCTTCTATATAAACAGAAGTCACTATAAGATTAACTGGAGGATACTAGAACATACTCAACAACCTTAATCCTATGTCCCTGTAGACTCAGTGAACATAAGGCTCTGATATCAAAAATTGTGACGACTGCTATCAACCCGACAATGTTATCACACAAAACTATGTATAAATAATCATTAACATCAGATTACAAAAAAATTCTAAAAATTTAAACCTTCTTACCATGAGATACACTATCGGTAAAACTCTTTACAAAAAGAACCATAGCCATATATACATCATGGTTCATTTCATTAATTCATTGTTCCATCACATCACAAGGATATGAGATATATGTTGCTTTACCAAACCATATAACAAAGCAACATTTTACATCAAGGGGTACTAGCCAAAATCTTAGATCGATTATAAAACCATTTACACACTATCTCCTAAATGACCTGAGAGTATTGGGACGATGCATTAGACTCTATATCTACAAGAATAGCACACTCAACCTGAGCTGTTATTGTTGTCCTCATTGCTGTTGCCCACTCTCTACTGCATGATCTCTACCTCCTCATCCACGTCCACCTAAAAAGTTGTAGAACCCACGGGGTGAGACAAAAAGTCCTAGTGAGAGATACAACTCTCCGCCAACATTATTATTATCATAGTTAAACTTTTATGAATGAGACCAGAAGAAACCTTTATTGAATTAAACAGGTATAACTACTTGTTACATTTAGAGTAGAGAAATCTTTATCATTTAAGTAGTTCAAATAACTATAATTGAGCAATAAATCATTTAATCACTTTTTAAAAGGAAAATGAAGAACATGTATAACTATTATAAACTAAATAGTATAAAACAAGGTAAGGCTTCAACCAATGTTTCATATTTGATCCTTCAAAAAATACACTACACGGCTAATTACATCTTTCAATAATCAATCTTATGCCCTACAAATATTTGAATATACCTTCCATGCTCCAACTGACCACTGTGAAGTAAGCATCAGTTCCATAAATGTCTTATGGAAGAGCCAAAATCCATGACCTCTCCGTTCTCGGTCAGTACGAGATTATTAGAAGTGACATTATGAGTCAATCTTCATTATAGCTAGCCTTGTGTATAGAGGCTCTTTGCTATAGTGATACACTGCATAGCATGTTCTCTTATCATGGTGTGACCCGTAGTCAATCCTAATTATATAAGGGCGGGGTCTGTAATTAGTCCTGACTGTTTATTGAGTCACAGTACAACCACACTCTAGTTAGGGTAAGACTTGAAGTCAATCTTAATATTTAGGGTATGACTCGTAGCCAATCCTGTTAGTTTAGGATATAATAAGATTACTTACACCCCACATATTCAATAATATGCACTCCAACTAAAACTCGTTTCACCATTCAGTATATCCTGACACTGAATGGATCTACGGCCAGGGAAACTACATTTTAGCTCACTTGATAACTTAAGTGAATTACAATATTTTAGCATCAATCAAGTTACAAGCATGAATTATAAATAAATGCTACATAGAAAGGTGTAACACATTTTTTTCGAGGAATAGTGTATCAATTGAAACACATCTTGTTATACTCATCATGGGATCTCAATCCCCTGAACACTTTACTGATGATCTCATCCCTTCAACATATCATTATCATGATCACATGTGTTGGATATCAAACCCTCAGTTCATTATTGAAAAATGTCACCTATTACCAGACAACAATCATTTCTAGGTCATCAAACCCACATATATACCATACTTGTGGTATAAGTATATCACATGGATCACAAGGACTTATATAATTTACATTATGCTAAATCATCATAGCTCATACCTAGCAATTCTCATCATTTCATAACACCTACATGGCTAAGATTTCATAGCAAATGCAATCAAACAAATATCATGCCCATTCCATAAAGAGAATAATTCAAGTTGCAACCCTCTCATAATCATGGTTAGGGTTTTCCCTTGTAGTGATTTATGGCTTTCAAGTGCATATTAATCAATCAAACCTTAATTCACATCATAAGAACTATATAATTGCCATAGGTGTTCAATCATACTTCATCAAATATCATCAACTAATTATCAACATGGAGTATTACCTTTCTTAGGTGAGTAGTACAAGCTTCTCTCTCATCCTTTCTAGGATATTGGATGACGTGGGAACCACCCCCGAGGAAGCACCACGATTGTGACCCCCTGGAAGCATAAACCCTCGGCATTCCCCAACTACCCGCACATCAGGGTCAGAAAGGCAAACTCACATAGAGGCTGAGGTGCGTGACGGGACCAAGGATCGCCGAAGTTGCACAATCGGGGATTCGAACCCGGGTTCCTACTCTAGGGAGCCCGGGCCTTCTCCACCGATCTACAACCACCTCGGCCCTTTCTAGGTTATTGACTTCAACATACTTATTACATTGATTTAACATTCGTTAGGGTTAATAAACCTACACTTATTAAAGTGCATCCATCTCATTACTTCATAATATATCCATTGATTATATTGATTGTATTTAAGGTGTATCAGCCCACACTCATCAAGGTGTATCGACCTTTATTCAACAAGGTGTATGGGCCTTCACTCTAATCCTTGTGTCGGCCTAGACACATCTACTTGTGTCATCCAAGGAACCATTACTTGTATCAGCCAAGGCATGTTGAATGGTATGGTTTTAGAGGTACTTGAGAAGGTATGTCGGCTTTAGTGTACTCTAGGGTATCAGCCACCCTATCTCTTTGTGTATCAGCCACATCAACCCATTGTATATCGTCCATCCAATAACTAGGATATCATCCATTCAACCAACTAATGTGTCAGCCACACCATCAACTAGGGTATTGACAACTCTATCACTACTACAAAAAAGGCATTTGGCGTCAGTTATTTAGAGCCTTTAGCGTCAGTTTCCAAGCGACACCCAAGTGGGCGCCGCTAAAGGTCGACACATTCCGCATCAACTCTTAATGAAAACCGACACTATATCATGATCAAAGACGTCGGTTATTAAACAAACACCAATGCCATAACCCTTACAACAAGGGAACTATAAGTGTCAGCTAGTAAAGAAAACTGACACTATATCATGGTTAAAAACGTCAGTTATTAAACATTAACTGACGCCATATCCCTGCCAGCGCGGCCGTGCCTGGCCACAATAGGCGCCGATTCTTACAAATAACCGACGCCAGCCATGGAAGAGACATCGATTTTTTGCTAATAACCGACGTCATATGTATTTGGTGTCAGTTGTATACAAATAACTGACACCTATGTTCTGATTTTTTTTCTTATCAGTTTGTAGGCCTGCTGTATGGCTGGTCAGCAGGATGCAGAACCTACAGTTCAGTTCTGAACTGCAGGTTTACAACATCCATTCATATCATCCAACAACAAGCCACAAACCTGTAAAGTCATTCACATTCAGACACATGTATTGATCAGATACATGTAGAAACCTGCAAAGTCATTTACATTCACATTTAGTTCCATTCATTTCATCTCTTTTCACATTTAGACATTCATGTATTGATCAGAAAAAGTCATTCACATTCACACATATGAGAATTCAGAAAAAGTCATTCACATTCACACAAAAATAATTATGAGAACAAAGTTTAGAAATATCATTCTTTATTCATCATCGTAATCATTGTCATCATTGTCCTAATTATATTTAAAAATTACCACTACTTGTAGGGCTTTTTCCCATTCTTCTCTTACAACATATAATTCCTCCCTCGTATAGGGAGTATGTACATCTAATAACTTTCCACCTGTGCTGAAGTCAATTTTAAACATCTCCAAAGAGAATGACGCATATATATAATTAATAATATATAATAAGATTGATATATTTCATATTATCTAATGACACTATATATAATACCTAATGTATAGTATCGATTTCCATTACGACATATTTGATGATTCAGTCCATAAATCGCATCACATAGTAGGCACATGTCCAACCGTTGTCTTGTGTAGCACACTATAAATTGAAACATACAAAATATTCAAAAATACAAATAAGCACAGTTCACATAAATAATATATACATTGGAGTCAGGAAATTACTTTCACATTCTCCCAAATTAGTGGCTGATTCTTTTCCTGGGGACCTTTCCTCCAGCTTTTTTGAACTTTTCTAAATCCCTACATGTTAATGTAACACATTAAATTGCATAATGAAATAATAATGTAATAACAGATGTTAACAGATATAAAAATATTAAATATTTCTCACGGGAATAATGGCCTTTTCATTGGGTGTCCATATAATGTATTCAATTCCTTCCCCACATGATCTAGATAATAGATAGTGAATGTCTTGGGGAAAATAACTAGTAACTCCCAATGCCTACCACTATAGGTAAGAAAGTGAAAAATTAATAACTCAAAATCCACAATAAAAATGTAATTTTCTGTGACAAAGTGGGTTTTCTGGCTTAATTTCGAGGACGAAATATCTTTTAAGGTGTGTAGGATGTGATGGAGTGGACTTTTGGAATCCTAAAATATCCAATGACTTAAGTGAAAGCATAAGGTTGAGATAGATTGAGGGTTCCAAGCACTTGACAAAATAGGTTTGTTGATTGATGTTAATATCATGATTAAAGATCCTTAACTTTATGCATTTTTGAGGAATTTAATTGAATAGTCCAATAGCTGAGTTTCGTCACCAAATTTGAGTAGAATGTAACTTGAGGGGTAGTAAAACTACGGTTAAAATTTGGTGGCAAGTGGAATATCCTAGAGGGAGTTATCGAGGTTGGAAATTGGGTAAATAATGTGTATATTTGATGGTTTATGGATCTAAAACATGATCTTAGCTAGTGTCACACACCCCCACTGCTTTTGGCTTGGTATATGTGGCCAAATCCTAGCCCTATATGTCTAATCTAGCGATAGTTCCCATTGGCTGGAGTGAGCCACAGATGGGATCAAGCGAGGGACTCACACTGACCTTTGGATTGGAAATGAAGGGTCCTTGTGCCATCCCCTACCTTGCGGTTAGAGCAAGGTAGTGGGCAGACATGCACTGCAAGTTCTCTTCCACCACACATCGTGGTCGTAGCCTGAAGGGGGAACTGGAGTGGGCAGTTGTATTTTGCTCGTGTAGAGGAGTGGGAAGACCCCTTAAACAAGATGTGAGATCTTTCTAATAGGAAGAACCAGCTGCTCGTCTCCCTGTGTCTCTCCACAATACGAAGCAGGTTACAGCCAAAATGGAGAAGAATAGAGGGAGATGCCAGTGGGGTAAGTAAAGGAAAATGAGGAAGGAAGGAGTGGTCAAAGAAGAGTTTGGAATCAGAGGAGTCGATTCCTCACGCTCTCAGATCTTGCCAAGGTAGTAGCACGGGTCAGCGAGGTGGTCCTTGGCGGAGTCAATGGCGAACTCAGAACTGAGGGCCATGCCCGAGGAACTTTTAGGGAAATCTCTGAATGGGAAAAGGTTCATGTTGGTTTCCCAGAGCAGACAAATAGGGAACTAGAGGCAAGATCCATCTCCTCAGCCACCGTAGAAGGCCCTGATAGCGTCGAGCTGGTGGGCAACACAACTTCTAGCTGTGGGAGAAAGACATGTGATGTAGAGGTGTTTGTGGAGGGGACCTCGAAGCTGTTGGAGTCGTGACGAGCTTGCAAGGAAGACCTTGAGGTGGAGGATTGCTCGCCGGAGCATCCTGCTGCGGCGGCGGCTCTACCCCAAACTCACGTGAACAGATCACGTTGAACGGGAGGAAGAAAGAGGAGTGAGGCAATTTATCAGACCGAACGGCTCAAGTCTGAACCAGCACAATGGAGCCGCACTCCCTAGAGACATGTGGCACTTCCCGATTGGCTGATTGAGGTAATATCTCAGAAAATGTCCATATCTTCAATCATTCATAGAAATTAGCCCGCTTATCAGAAAAGTACAAATAAGGTACAGAAATTCTCAGAAAAATGTGTAGAACAATATGGTAGCATAATATCAGGCTTTTGATGCACGAATATCAATAATATCTTATTAGTTGTGAAATTCTTAATTGATGGATAATAAATATCAAACGTTGGTCTAAAATTATGGAAAAATGTCAGTAACTTCATAATTATGTTTATAATGCTTATGATGTCAGATATGACAATTCTTGGACACAAAATAATGTAATTTGCTTTATATGGCTAATTAGGGTTAATAACCCTAATTAATGTGTAATAATTACAAATATACTCATAAAATCTTGGAAATCACAGAGTAAGCTCATATCAGTATCTGGAACCTCAGATTTAAATATGAGATCAGGATGATACCCATAATCCATGTTATACGAGGATGTTTGCTCTTAATGTGATATAAACCCTAATTTGAGTAATGCATGTAACCTAGGGTTAATGTGTGACATAATGTTAATATGTTCAGATGATGAACTTTGATAATGAGATGTAATCTGGAAAATGACACCAGTGAGATAATCATAAAATAAGAATACAAGTAATGATACACATATCCTAATGAACTAAGAGAAACTCTAATGAACACGATTAGGGTTAAGATGAGATGTAAGATGATGAGAATCTGATGATAGTATATGATCTTGTCTTGACCAGGTTTAACAAAGTTATAGATGACATCAGGAATATCTGATTAGGATATCTTGACCTAAGGTATGCCTTTACCTCTTACTTGGCTTATTATACATTATGCTTGTGTTATATGGTAGTAAAGACTTGGCATATGATATTGATTGAAATGATTGTCTTGTATGATATGTTGCTTGAATTTCCATACGTATTGCTATGAACACATCAAACATAATATATATGTTCCATTATATGAAAGCACCAACTCTTTGGCAGTGTGCTTGGAAGTGACTGAACTCTTTGGTAGTGGTCACATTGTACATATGGAAGCACCAACTCTTTGGTAGTGTGCTTGGACCCAACTCTTTGGTAGTGGTCACCTTGTACATATGATCCAACTCTTTGGTAGTGATCATAAAGGCCTTAATGCATTCAACTCCTTGGTGGTAAATGCATCGATGATATAATGGAAAATGTGCTTAAAACATGTGTTCTCTTTTGTTAATAAATATTCTTGTTCAAGTATATGCTTTTTGTTATATTATTCTATAACTGCCAAGTATTAGTTTTATCTTATTTCCAAGATATGATGAGAGGTATATAAAAGACATGTAGGCGTACTCAGTACAATATTCTTGAATATTGTGTTGACGTGTACCACATGTAATCTTTTGTTTAGGTTGTGCTTATGCTCTTGAAGAACTAGGATAGTTGAGAGTTGTGTGGCGAGCTGATGTACAGGTGGACCTATTGTCTTAAGATCCTGTAGTCTAGTGGTAGTACATGTATGTGTATAAGTTTGCTGTTCAATATGTAATATAAAATGTTTTAATAGTTCATGTTGTAATTATATGTTGAATGGTGAACATGTTGTATGGTTTTAGTATTGTTCATGTGCATGTGCTACTGTTGTTCCTTATGACTCGCTTGATTTTCTTCTTCTTAGCCTAGTGTGGGGTGTTTAAATTGGGATTCTCTCTGAGGCGAGGTTTCAATTTGGACGTCACACATAAAATTAAGATTTAGAAAATCTGGGGATGTCACAAGTGGTATCAGAGCATGAACAATAGCAAAGCCTGACATTTTCTCACTATGCAACTCAAAACTAAAGAACCCTGCACTTAATAATTTTTAGGGTTAGATTAGTTGTCTTTTAGAGACTAGATCTGACCTAGCCTCTAGGTTAGCACCTAGATGTCTGAGAACTAGGTCTAGACTAGTGCTTGTTGTATAGCAAGTCCTTAGATGTCGTACTTTCCTTGTAGTGCAGCGGTATGGGACGTTGTACTATTAGGAAATGATGTGAATCAAGGGAAGAGAAACCCTAGACATATTGTGCACGTTGTCTAGAGTAGCTACACTAGTCTACCCCTTGTTCTCACCCTTTTCACTAGTTTTCATGACACTATACTCTCTACTATGTGTGGGGCACTCATTTTCTGGATTTGGTTTTGGATTCCAATCGGATCGAACCTTGATAGTTTTCTCTGATGCTTGTTTTATCAGAGAAAAACTATATACTATTTTATTATGTGTATGTATTACAAAAATGTGTCCCCACACATGTACGAGTAGGAGGTGGTCATGCAACCTAAGTGAAAGTGTATGACATCAGTCTAGAAGAGAGAGTAGTTCTAGATTAGATGTCTAGAGCCTTTTTAGAGTATATGATAGATGGAATAGATGAAATAAGTTTTGATGATACAGTCTAAGTCTTATATAGATGATATAAGATGGTTATGATGATCTATGTATGTCTTTAAGGACTTAAAGTCCAGTTTTGAGGATTTGAGATTAGTGTTGATGATGCAAGTAACTAGGCTTTTAGGAGATAAGATGTGTTAAGTTAAGACATGGTTGTGAGTCAGCATGAGTCTCAAGCTCTTTTACAAAGGAGGACCTCTAGTGTTAGGACCAGTTTTAGGGTTAACTCCAGAGAGAGTGAGACCCATTGGGAGAAGGTCAGAGAACCTAAAATCCAAGATATGAGAAATATGAGATATGTGATATGATATGTCCTAAACTAGACTACTCCTGAGTGATTGAGTTGAGTTGCTTTATGTATGATTCCTATAGCTTTGTTGAACCCTAGATTTCCTTGGGAAGACCAAACCCTAGAGTCAGAGAGAGGTTGACTATATGTGCATATGTGAACATCAATATGAGTGCATTCCATCTGGGTGAGGGAGAGAGCCCAAGACCTTGGAGGAGGTAGCTATGTTAGTTTCTGTGAAGCCTCATGCTCGGGTTGGTGGTCTCCCACATAGGAATCTAGTGGTGTATATAAGAGAGTTTTGGGTAAGAATGTTTCATGGGTAGAAGACCTATGAAGAGAATCACATGGCATGTTTTGGTTTGTGCTTATGTGGCTAGAGCTAGTAAAGCAATCGACTAGTGCCAATGAGGTATACCCGATAACCCTATATTAGAGAAGAAGGATAAAGTTTATGCATATGAGATACTCATAGAGTTGAGTTAGCTCAGAGAGACTGAGCATGACAGGCCCTCGTGGTATGGGTTAGAGGAACCTCTTTTGGACTATATAAAGTTTGGATACATGTTTCACGAGCTACCTGTATACTTTTGTTAGAACAACCATGATATAATATATGTAAGGATGTGATCTAATCTTGAGACAAGATATATAGACATGATATGATGGAAACCAAGAGATGGTTTAATAGATATCAAAGTATAAATGGTTAACCACAAACATGAATAACGATGATAATGTGAAAATGTTGGCTAATCTTGTGATGAAATCACTAGTAAATGTTTCAATTTAACTATGAGCAATGAAATAAGATCATATGAATGAAACATGTTACATGAGGTGTTAATGCTAGTGCCTAATAAAGATGAAAAATATAGTTTGATAGTTAGCACAATATAACTATTATGACACTTTGATATGATCTAGATGGATAAAGTGTGTTAAATAGTTCACTCCCTTCTAAAAGGCATGTGTTAATGTTGAACATGTTCTAACAATTTCTCAATAAAATGTGGATGACACCTTGATGTATGGGTTAACTTGGGTTAACTCCTTGGGAACATGGTAATATGATGTTGAATAATAACGCATGAATAAAGATCAAGATGCAACCCTAATATATGAGATATGGAATGACATAAGCTAAGCTTATAAACCTTGAGTTCAACCCTGAATGGAGTGTTTGTGCACCCAAGATGGTTTTAAACCTCCTAATAGTGTTTTGGATACATGGTTCTCGGTAACCATTGTAGATATGTTACACATAGAATAGTGCCTACACGTGGATGAATGCAAGATAAGGTTTTCCCTAGATGCATGAGTATGGTTTACTTTCGAGGATGAAAGTTCTTTTAAGATGTATATGATCTGACAAAGTGGGTTTTCTGGCTTAATTTTGAGGATGAAATATCTTTTAAGGTGTGTAGGATGTGATGGAGTGGACTTTTGGAATCCTAAAATATCCAATGACTTAAGTGAAAGCATAAGGTTGAGATAGATTGAGGGTTCCAAGCACTTGACAAAATAGGTTTGTTGATTGATGTTAATATCATGATTAAAGATCCTTAACTTTATGCATTTTTGAGGAATTTAATTGAAGAGTCCAATAGCTGACTTTCGTCACCAAATTTGAGTAGAATGTAAGTTGAGGGGTAGTAAAACTACGGTTAAAATTTGGTGGCAATTGGAGTATCCTAGAGGGAGTTATTGAGGTTGGAAATTGGGTAAATAATGTGTATATTTGATGATTTATGGATCTAAAACCTGATCTTAGCTAGTGTCACACACCCCCACTGCTTTTGGCTTGGTATATGCGGCTAGATCCTAGCCCTATATGTCTAATCTAGCGATAGTTCCCATTGACTGGAGTGAGCCGCGGATGGGATCAAGTGAGGGACTCACACAGACCTTTGGATTGGAAATGAAGGGTCCTTGTGCCATCCCCTACCTTGCGGTTAGAGCAAGGTAGTGGGCAGACATGCACTGTGAGTTCTCTTCCACCACACATCATGGTCGTAGCCCGAAGGGGGAAGTGGAGTGGGCAGTTGTGTTTTTCTCGTGTAGAGGAGTGGGAAGACCCCTTAAACAAGATGTGAATCATTCTAATAGGAAGAACCATCTGCTCATCTCCCTATGTCTCTCCACAATACGGAGCAAGTTACGGCCGAAATGGAGAAGAATACAGGGAGATGCCAGTGGGGTAAGTAAAGGAAAATGAGGAAGGAAGGAGTGGTCAAAGAATAGTTCGGAATCAGAGGAATCGATTCCTCACGCTCTCAGTTCTTGCCAAGGTAGTAGCGCGGGTCAGCGAGGTGGTCCTTGGCGGAGTCAATGGCGAACTCAGAACTGAGGGCCATGCCCAAGGAACTTTCAGTGCAATCTCTGAATGGGAAAAGGTTCATGTTGGTTTCCCAAAGCAGACAAATAGGGACCTAGAGGTGAGATCCATCTCCTCAGCCACCGCAGAAGACCCTGATGGGGTCGAGCTGGTGGGCAACACAACTTCTAGCCGCGGGAGAAAGACATGTGATGCAGAGGTGTTTGTGGAGGGGACCTCGAAGCTGTTGGAGTCGTGACGAGCTCGCGAGGAAGACCTTGAGGTGGAGGATTGCTCGTCGGAGCATCCTGCTACGGCGGCGGCTCTACCCCAAACTCATGCGAACAGATCGCGTTGAACGGGAGGAAGAAAGCGGAGTGAGCCAGTTTATCTAGACCGAACGACTCAAGTCTGAACCAGCACAGTAGAGCCGCACTCCCTAGAGACACGTGGCACTTCCCGATTGGCTGATTGAGGTAATATCTCAGAAAATGTCCATATCTTCAATAATTCGTAGAAATTAGCCCGCTTATCAGAAAAGTACAAATAAGGTACAGAAATTCTCAGAAAAATGCGTAGAACAATATGGTAGCATAATATCAGGCTTTTGATGCACGAATATCAATAATATCTTATTAGTTGTGAAATGCTTAATTGATGGATAATAAATATCAAACGTTGGTCTAAAATTATGGAAAAATGTCAGTAACTTCATAATTATGTTTATAATGCTTATGATGTCAGATATGACAATTCTTGGACACAAAATCATGTAATTTGCTTTATATGGCTAATTAGGGTTAATAACCCTAATTAACGTGTAATAATTACAAATATACTCATAAAATCTTGGAAATCACAGAGTAAGCTCATATCAGTATCTGGAACCTCAGATTTAAATATGAGATCAGGATAATACCCAAAATCCATGTTATACGAGGATGTTTGCTCTTAATGTGATATGAACCCTAATTTGAGTAATGCATGTAACCTAGGGTTAATGTGTGACATAATGTTAATATGTTCAGATGATGAACTTTGATAATGAGATGTAATCTGGAAAATGATACCAGTGAGATAATCATAAGATAAGAATACAAGTAATGATACACATATCTTAATGAACTAAGAGAAACTTAAATGAACACGATTATGGTTAAGATGAGATGTAAGATGATGAGAATCTGATGATAGTATATGATCTTGTCTTGATCAGGTTTAACAAAGTTATAGATGACATCAGGAATATCTGATTAGGATATCTTGACCTAAGGTATGCCATTACCTCTTACTTGGCTTATTATACATTATGCTTGTGTTATATGGTAGTAAAGACTTGGCATATGATATTGATTGAAAAGATTGTCTTGTATGATATGTTGCTTGAATTTCCATACGTATTGCTATGAACACATCAAACATAATATATCTGTTCCATTATATGAAAGCACCAACTCTTTGGCAGTGTGCTTGGTAGTGACTGAACTCTTTGGTAGTGGTCACATTGTACATATGGAAGCACCAACTCTTTGGTAGTGTGCTTGGACCCAACTCTTTGGTAGTGGTCACCTTGTACATATGATCCAACTCTTTGGTAGTGATCATAAAGGCCTTAATGCATTCAACTCCTTGGTGGTAAATGCATGGGTGATATAATGGAAAATGTGCTTAAAACATGTGTTCTCTTTTGTTAATAAATATTCTTCTTCAAGTATATGCTTTTTGTTATATTATTCTATAACTGCCAAGTATTAGTTTTATCTTATTGCCAAGATATGATGAGAGGTATATAAAAGACACGTAGGCGTACTCAGTACAATATTCTTGAATATTGTGTTGACGTGTACCACATGTAATCTTTTGTTTAGGTTGTGCTTATGCTCTTGAAGAACCAGGATAGTTGAGAGTTGTGTGGTGAGCTGATGTACATGTGGACCTGTTGTCTTAAGATCATGTAGTCTAGTGGTAGTACATGTATGTGTATAAGTTTTTTGTTCAATATGTAATATAAAATGTTGTAATAATTCATGTTGTAATTATATGTTGAATGGTGAACATGTTGTATGGTTTTAGTATTGTTCATGTGCATGTGCTACTATTGTTCCTTCTGACTCCCTTGATTTTCTTCTTCTTAGCCTAGTGTGGGGTGTTTAAATTGGGATTCTCTCTGAGGTGAGGTTTCAATTTGGACGTCACACATCAGATTAAGATTTAGAAAATCTGGGGATGTCACATTTTCTTAAGCCAAATTACAAGCAAACTTACTTCACATTGAATGGAGCTATTATCATCGTCTTCTTATTTTTACCAAAATATTCAAAAGCATCACAGCAGTATGAAGTAACTGAAGAAGGGTCTGTATCTACAAGACTAATCAAAGATGTAACCAAAAATCCCACATGAGAAAATGCAAAATCTATACATATCATGTGTAAGTGGCTGCAAAACATGTATTACGTATGCATTAATATATAAGAAACCAGATCACCATATATAAAACAAGGTATATGAATGTATAAACAAGATCTCAACATATCTACAACTCTATCATAGATGTGTTCATCCAGTCATAACGAAACAACTCCTAAATATCTTGTATAAATAGCTTGTTATCGTATGATTGACCTGCATTAATACGTATGCATTAATGTGTATGCAAAACTTGTATTACGTATGCATTAATAAGTATGCAAAACTTGTATAAATAGATTATTATCGTATGATTGACCTACAACATCCTTCGGAATAGTGACATTTATAAGGCAATTTGAATCATGTTCGCCTATCCATACTTCCATACCCCTACAATTAGGACCTAACGAGGTGTGTAGGTCCCTTGGAAGCCAACTTGGTACTTTAGGAGCTGGAGGTAGAGGTCGAGATGTAGCGGGTGTCTTTCTTTTGACGACATGCTAGGTGGTGGGTCTATAGGATTACTCCCAACCTCTATAGTAGGAGAAGAGCGGCCTGACACAGGTACTGTCTGAGTGGCAGTCTGAGATGCCTGCCACTTACTAATTGCTTCATTGACTCTCTTATCAAGTGCTTCCCTGAATCTCCTATCAAGTGCTTCCTCAACTCTCCTATCAATTAACTGATCTACCTATAGATGGATAAAAGAAATGCTAGCTTTTGATTATAGAATTCTCTTTTGCAATAACATTCTAAAAAAAGAATAAGTTACCTCAGCTTGTGAAAGTCCCGCTTTTAGGGATGGTTTGCGCTGTGATGGCCCAAAGAATGCTTTGATGCCCACACCAGTGCCTGCACCCCTAACGCATCTAGGATGCTCTGGGTTACCCAGAGAAACTTTCAATTCATCCCTTGTGCCCTCAGGGATGAACTTTCCTTCCTTCCTCTGCTCGTACAGCTCCCGCTAATCGCCATAAATAGAAATTGGTAAGTAACCATAACAATAATCAGTATCGATCGATTGCTCTAAGAGTTGAATTTTACCATTTTTACAACTGCCTCAGCAGTTGCGGGCTTCGTTATATCTCCCTTCTTGTTTTTCCTCCCAGCTATCCATATAGCATGGTGAGGCAGAGGTGCGGGACCAATAGTAGAGGACTCCTGAGTAGCAGAAAACTAAGCAGTAGACTCAGCCTATAGTCTTTGGTGAATGCCTACATATCCTCTTGGACCCATTGTGTGGTCATGCACATTCCGTGCATGCCTTGCTCTTTGAGCATCACTGATGGCCTTGTTAGTATGCACATTGATTTGGTTAGTAACGCTAAACATAAGAAAGTATATTAATGAAATTGGGAGTGGCACTTAATACCTTGAATTCATCCATTTTTCTTTGGGTAACAAACTCCTCCTAGTCTTTGGGGTCTAGGTAGTTCCATTTCTCAGTGGCTACCTTCTGCCTAAATTTATTTTTTAAAGAGAATACAAACAAAAATTATTAGTGTAGAGTTAGTCAAAAAGTGATCAATGTCTAGAATTGGAAATCAATCAAGAACCTCTTCTCAACATCACGTATGCAATCTCGGGTGAGATTTGTCCTATAGTTCCTTAGGACCCTCCCACAGCGTTGCATCATGCATTTACAATGCAACTTTTTATCCAAATAAAATATACTCTACAAAATAGAATTGCTATTAACTAGTATCCTAAAAATTAGTAATCTACAAAAATAGAATTGCAAATAATAATAACTCACGCATAGTTCCTTCCATACTAAGTCTTTCTTCTGCTTAGAAACTTTATGCCAGGAGTCTACGTTAGGACTACAATGGTTGCAAGTGATAAATGAGTTGCGGTTCACTCCAACTGGATTTCCTGCATGATCAAAATCCACAGCCAGTTTGGGTCCATTGCCCCTTTGTTGTAGTAACTTGTTCATCATTGTGATGCCCCTCACTTTCTCAAATTTTTTTGCTGCTCATCAAGTGCCCCAATTTCTTCAGGGGGTACATCACCGACCTAAAATTTGACAAAAAAATACACTTACATGATATAACTATAAATGAACATATAGATAGAAACCTCAGGGATTTATTTTTAAAACTTACATTGTGAGGCGGTACATTGATGTCCTCACCCTCACAGTAATCATCAGCATGATCATCAGGAGAATGCTCATCCATCTGAAAGTTCACATTCACATTGTAAAGTTCACATTCACATTGTAAAGTAATTCACATTGTAAAGTTCACATTGTAAAGTTCACATTCACATTATAAATTAATTCACATTGTAAAGTTCACATTCACATTGTAAAGTTCACATTCATAAAAATAAAACATATAAAGAAATATAAACATACATGCCTCTAATATTGTGATCTTTGATCAATTAACAATCCTTCATTGTGATCTCCGCGCACATACAAATCATCATTAGCTTCAATATTTGGGGGTGTTGGCAACCCAACTGAGAATGGACTGGAGTCATCATACTTAACATAGTACTCTTCTTCATCTATAGGATCTTCAATGAACTATCTTTAACCATGAAGAACAACCGACCATTTATCATTTGCAGGATCATCAATATAAAATACTTGTTTCGCTTGTGATGCCAATATGAATGGTTCACCCTTCTCGCCAATCTTTTCAAAGTTCACTAATGTGAAACCCAATTCATCCACTATAACTCCTTTGGTGTTATCAACCCAATTACATTTAAAGAGCAGAATTCTAAAATCTACGTAGTCAAACTCCCATATGTCTTAAATGACACCGTAATATGACATTTTAGTTTCATGTGGACTCTTATCCTTTGCACTTGCAAAAAACAATGAAGACGTTTGAAGGGTGACCCCACTATTTTGGACGACACTCTTATCATCTTGATGCTTTGTGTAATATGATAATCCATTTATGTCAAACCCTTCATACGACATAACATTCAATTTTGGTTTAAACGTGAGGCATTTGATAGTTTCAGTAAGATTATCTAGTGTTTGAGATAGTTGATGTAAGAATTTATCTTCAAACCACTTAATAAATGTCTTGTTATGCTATCTAGAAAGCCACATTGAATTGGCTCGAGGATGTTGTCTCTTGATGAAATTGGTATGTTCCTCGATATAAACACTCACTTCATCGATGTTGAGTAAAATATACAAGTGACCTTGTTCCAACTACTCACGGCTGATTACTTTCATCCATGATCCCAAAATTCCTTTGCCAAAATGCTCCTCAATATTCTTGTCATTAATAGGAGCGTCATTATCACTCAAAAAGTCATTGCAAAAATCCATAACCTCTCTCGCCACATAACCCTCAATAATACTCCCTTCAGGTCGATAACGGTTTTGAACATCACCTTTAAAAACGCTCATGTATCGTTCAAAGGGATACATCCAATGCAAGAAAATTGGTCCCAACATTTTCACTTCCCTAGTCAAGTGGACAACAAGATGTACCATTATATCAAAGAACGAAGGAGGAAAATACATCTCAAGTTGACATAGGGTAACGACCACTTCTCTTTGCAATTTATTAAGAGTATCAGGGTCAATAACTTTGTTGCATAGACTATTGAAAAATAAACAAAGTCTGGTGATTGCAAAGCTTACATGCTTCGGCAATATAGATCGAATTTCCACGGGCAATATTTGTTGCAATAGAGTGTGACAATCATGAGATTTAAGACCTATCAACTTCAGATCTTTCATTGATACCAATGTACAGATGTTGGATGAGTAACCATGTGGCACCTTAACATTTACCAAGCATTCACAAAAAGCTTTCTTCTCCTTTCTCGACAATGTGTAACAAGCGAGAGGTAAGTATGTTCTCTGATCACTACTAACTATTTCTGTTAATTTTGTCCTTATTCCCATTTCACGTAGGTCCATTCTGGATTTTATCCCATCTTTAGTCTTACCAGGTATATTCAACAGAGTACTGATGACGCTATCACAGACATTTTTCTCAACGTGTATGGCATCGATACAATGCCTGACTACCAAACAACTCCAATAAGGAAGATCCCAAAATATTGACTTCTTCTTGAATAAAGATTTGTCATTGTGTGTGGCTATCATACATTGTGATCTCTTACCAAATTCATTGGCAATGTCTTTTACTCTTTCATAAACATCGTCCCCTGGTATAGGTTTAGGTGCACCACGTTCCTCATTCTGTTCATTCAATGCTTTGCACAACCTACGACATGGATGGTATTTTGGAAGAAACCTTTGATGGCCAAGATATACAGTCTTTCCACCATGTTTTAGTCATATTGAATCAGTGTTCTCTTCACATATAGGACATGCTTTAGATCCTTTGACACTATATCCAGACGAATTCCCATATGCTGGAAATTCATTCAAAGTACAAAACAGCAAAGCGTGCAAACGAAATGTCTCTCTTCGTGAAGCATCATAGGCCATCACACCTTCACCCCAGAGTTTCTTCAAGTCATCAATCAAAGGTTCAAGATAAACGTAGATATCATTTCCAAGTTGTTTAGGGCCCGATATCAACAATGACATCATAACGTACTTATTTTTCATACACAACTAGGGAGGAAGATTGTATATAACAAGCATAACTGGCCAAGTGCTATGTTGGCTGCTCAATGTCCTGTACGGATTCATCCCATCTGTACAAAGCCCAAGTCTTAGATTCCTGACTTCTTCACCGAATCTAGGGTACAATAAATTAATCTTCTTCCACTGTGGGGAATCAGACACATGTCGTGGGATCCCATCATTATTTTTCTTAACATTTGCATGCCACCTCAAATTCTTTGCATCTATCAGATTGGCAAACAAGCTTTGAAACTGTGGTATTATAGGTAGATACAACATCACCTTGGTAGGAGAACCAATTTTGGACTCTGCCGAATGCCATCAATATATACCTTGACACACCACATTTGGGACAATCTTTCAAATCCACATAGTCCTTTTGAAATAATACACAATCATTCGGGCATGCATGTATCTTCTTGGCCTCCATTCCCATTGGGCACAACAATTTCTTTAACCGATATGTTGAGATTGGCAGCTCGTTTCCTTTAGGAAGAATTTCTTTCAACAAAGACAACAATGACGTGAAGCTTTTGTCACTCCATCTATTGTTAGCTTTTAGCTTATACAATCTCAACACAGCGCTAAGCTTTGTAAACTTACAACTTGTGTATAATGGTATCTCAGCATCATGCATAATGTTTCTAAACATGGGAGGTGGATCAGTGTGCTCTACCCCACAACTATCCATCATCGCATCAACGATGTCTACTGGAACTAGTCCGTTCACATCTATGTCATCGGAGGAAATTTCTTTTTCCACACAAGCACTACTATCGACATCCACTGATTTCAGGTTTGAAATCTCCCCATGCCAGTGTGATTCTGTATAGCCTTGTACAATCCCGTTGCACATGACATGACTTTTGATTTCGTCACCAGTGCTGACTTTCAAGTTGTTACCGCAATGCCTACATGGATAGTAGAACCTATCTCCAGGTTGTTTCCTATGTTCCTAAGCAAATCTAATAAACTGATCAAGACCAGAATTAAACTCTGGGTGCAGGGATTTGGAATGGACATCCATGATATATCCATTCTATGATCAAAGAGAAAACAAGTATATAATAGAACAAGATTTTGGTCTAGGGTTAAAAGATTAGGGTTTATGGTTAAAACTTTAGGGTTTAAGGTCTTATATATAATAAATGGTTAAAACATCCTAAGTGAGATTAAGTGTTCAAGAACAGTCTCAAACCGGGGACTATCCAAGATTTACTCCTAATGAGTAAATCTTGGACGGGTTTATAGGCCAACAAATACATGTGATGTCATTCTTATATATAATAAATGTGTACCACATATCCCATTCTTGAACACCTACTCTCACTAGTAAGTGTATAATGTGTATTGGGTTTTCAAGAAAATTTCGGCAGCATTTCCCCGTTGTTCTCCAAGTACATATGTACTTAGAGAATAAATAGGGAAATGCTACCAAAATTTTCTTAAAAACCCAATACACATTATAAACTTACATCCTAAGTGAGATTAGGTGTTCAAGAACAGTCCCAAATCGGGACTATCCAAGATTTACTCCTAATGAGTAAATCTTGGATGGGTTCCTAGGCCAACAAATACATGTGCTATCATTCTTATACCTACAATCCTAGTTTCATCATTCATATCCTAGTTCTTCAAGTTAGGGTGATTACTGATGTCTTTAGAAGCATGATTGGTAATCTAGGGAAAAGTTCATCATTTACATTCCAAGAATGTCACGTGTGTGCATTAGAGTTCATCATTAAGCAAGAAGGGTCATTAGTATTCTCAATATACTCAACAAGGAAACAAGTTACCAATTTCATTGTTAGGACGGTAGAGATACCCTAGCTAAGATCTAGATCTAATGGTTCATGATGAGCTTGTGATAAAGTTACATCACTAGATGATTATATAATTTCAAAAGCAATACACAAATAAATTCAAATGAGTAGATAACTTAAATAAAAAATAGTAGACAAAAAAATAAAAATAAGTAGATGAATAAATACAAATCTGTTGATAAACTAATATAAATCAGTAGATGATCAATTAATTCCTGAATCCATACATAAATAAATACAAACAGTTGATGAATAAATACAGATCAATTGATAAATAAAGTTAAATCAGTTGATAAATAAATTTAAATAAGTAGATGATTAAATAATAACAAAATCAGTACATAAATAAACACAAATAAGTAAATAACTTAATTAAAAATAAAAAAACCCACCAGCAGCCTAGGCATGCCTTGGCGCCGCCCAAGCATCCACCCAGTCCACCCAGGCTGCCCAGAGGCCTAACTAGACAGTGGCGGCAGTGGAGAAGTAGGCGACGACAGTGGAGGAATCATACCTTTTGATCAAGAAGATGAGCGGCACAACGGCGGCGAGCAGGCGAGTAGCTCAAAGCTGGGAGGAGTGGTGACAATGAGCAGGGAGTCAGCGATCGAGTAGGGAACAGTGGTGGCGGCGGCAAGCAGGAAGAAGGAGCGGTGGCGGCGGTGAGAAGGGAGAAGGAGCAGTGCGGCGGCGGTGAGAAGCAGGGAGCGGCAGGTGGCGGCGCGCAAGGAGGAGGGAGCAGGGGTCGAAATTGCCAGACCTATTTCAATCGACAATGACATAGAGAAAGGGGAAGAGTCTGCTTCGTGCGGGTGCTGGTAAGTTAACAATCAACGACAATTATTAAAAACAACCGACACTTATAACAATAGGTGTTGGTTACCACAAAACAACCCACGCCAAAGGGGGTTGAATTTTTTCACACAGACAACGCGGGAAAACACATAGGCATCAGTTATTGCAAGAGAACCGGTGATAAAAAGGTGCCCAATTTCTGTCTTGCGAAAAACCTTTAGTCGTCGGTTAATTAGTCAACAATTGACGCCGTATGTTAAATTTTTTTCCACTGGAAAATTTTGGATTTGGCGGTCGATTTTAGGCGTCGGTTGCCTATTAAGGAACCGACACTAAATTAAAAGTGATACCTATGTCTAGCCACTCTTCACAGATAGATGTCGGTTTGTGTATTCAACCGACGTTGTAAGTTTTAGGCTTCAGTTTCTGGTATACAACCGACGCCTACAAATGTGACATTATAAGTCATTTCTATAATAGTGTATCAACTAGAGTATCAACCTAGCTATCCCTTTGTTTATTGGCCATTGCTTACTATGGGATATTAGCCTCTAGAGTTTGATTTGTCTCAGGTGAACCTTTATTCAACACCTTAGTTCTCTCACCTATTGGCCTTACAGCTACTTGGTGTATTAGCCAAGGCTTCAAAGAGTGTAATGCCCCCATCTTCACATGATGTGTCGGGCTAGAGGGGTGTCGTATTATGAATGTATCAATTTAGGGTTGAGGTTGGCCATATTGTCCTTTACACTCAACTAAGGCAACGTGATTAAATACTCCATCTTACAACACATTCTCTTGGTCAGACAAGCTAGAATCTTTGGGGCATATCATTTGTATGGTGTCCAACATATCAACCTTTCTTCCTCTAGGTCATAATGGATTAACAACATATCATTTTAGTGCATCACAAGTCATGTGGGTCATTCATGTAATGGATCAAGTATTGTATTGACTTGGCTATCTTCTGGATATCAGCCTACTGTATTCTTAGTCTTAGAATACAAGTTAGACATTTGAACAAACAATAGTCCTACTCATTTAAGAAAAAAAAAGGTGTAGGAGTTCATGTCTATCTGTTTCCATGCCTATACCCTTGTATCGGGTTAGGGTTTCCCACAAACCAATGTCAGTTTGTGCATATCAGTTTCATCATCTTCAAGCTCAAACTCTTCATCCATTACTACTCTAGTTCATGGCCAACATCCCCATATATCCATTAGAGCTCATAGAACCATCACTTAAATAAGAAAAGTCGAAGTAGAGACATAATTACCAAGTATTGCATGATAGAGGGTGAATAATAATAAGATTAAGTTCAAGTTATATAACCCACCTCAAGATCAACACAAGAGATTCAAGCTCCAAAGCTCCATGTTCCCAAGGTTGAAGGTGATTTATCAAAAGTCCAAGACTCAGTCACAACACTTCTATAGGAAAGAAGATATCATAGTAATGAACTTGGTGAAGAAGGAAGGGACGGAAAGAATCATGATCCCAGAAGCATAGTCTTTCTAAGGTTGAAGATGATCGTGGCTATACCTTGAGCAAGTTTCTCGGCCTTCTCCTTACTTCTTGAGATCCTAGGGTCATTCACCAAGAAAGATATGGTAAAGGAGTCGAAAGATTTACTAGGAGGTGAAAAGAGAGGTATATATAGTTGAGGCTCATGAAAGAGAATATGTGTAAGGTGTCTTCACCATGTGTACTTAAGAGACATGTGTCAATGCATGGTGACTTCATGCATCCATAATTATTTTTCCATGCAAAAAATCTTAAGGATAATTCATATCTAAGATATCATACATTGGGTATCTTGCTTGACAAGATATCTCAATCAAATATCACAATATGTGCAAAATGATACTACTTTTGCAAGGAACATGTAAACCGATAGGCTTCACCTACTTGAGGTGCTTAGCTCGTTATGAACACATTCAAAGGTTACCAAACTGATATGGGACCTACTCTATGGCTTCCAAGCCAATAGGAACTGTTACGACTCCACCTCCCGATAACCCCCAATTAAGGGAGACTGAGAGGTCGAAGCCGCACCCATAACTTCTGAATCAAAGGTTCGGCAATTAACCAAGAATAATTATCAAATTTTAACAGACTAAACGGGAAAACTGTAAGAAAATAAACTTTTGCATACCTTTTTGAAAACTTGGATCTCTAAACTTCTATCCACTTATAGATTCTATTCTAACTAATCCTCCTTGTATTTTACTTCATGTATTTCACAATATGACGATTTACTGTTTGTCCTTTTGGCTTGAACCTAAAATCCCGACAAAAAAAATGTCGGTCCGCCAAAGCTGGTATGTGGGGGAACAATAAACGTGCAACTATGATAACAACGTAATCATTCAATTAATCATTTAACAACCAAGATTACGTTTTAAATATAACTCCGCGATCCATGAGTACCCTATCCTCTGTGCTATCCCTGCAGTGGACCTGGATACTACCATCCTTATGGTAGATCCCCATTAAACCCCTCATGGTCCCACCTATAGGGGAACCAGTTTCTAGGGTTGAGTCACATGGCACTACTCGTAAGTAGCCCACTCCTTAACTCAAGGCAGGCTAATGGGTCTCATGGCACTACACTTAGTAGCCCAATTTCTAACCCATGATAACCTAGACCTTACTCTAGTTTACCCCTTTTTAGCCTTTACAAGCCACAGAGGTGGACCCGGATCTAGCCAGTTATACATGTATATTCATAGAGATAGTCATAGTCACTCTATAGTTGCATGAAATAAAAGCATCCAATAGTTATTTCAAGCCATGAGGGAAACGTCGATAAAATCCCCAGAAAACTAGTCGGGATAATCATAAGTGTAACCACATACCTGATTTGATGATTTCACAAGCATTAAGCAAATCCAACCAAGCAAGCAATCCAAGCCAACAATTCAACAATCACATAATTCCTGAAAAGAATATGTACTCTATTTATTACACACTTTATCAAGAATCTACTTTATTGACTTGGATTCACTTTCTAGGGTTTTTGTATCCATTTTAGGGTTTAATTTTTCAATTAGGGTTTCCCTTCATCTTTTACCACATAACACCCTAATTTTATGCCATTACTCATAAAACCTAACTATTCAATATTAAGGTTATCTTAACAACATGTAACTCTATTTTCATATTACAGGCACATTAATCATCAATTAATTTTATTAAGCTTCTTTTACGTTAAAGCTATTATTTTTATCCTTTTAATCCATGACAAGATCATTATGCACATTTATCATCAATTTCAAGTTCATTATAGTCTAATCATATATGAACTCGATATATCATTAAATCCACCCTTTTATTCATGAAAAGACCCTAATTACTACATTTAGGATATTTATGCAAAATTAAAGACTTTAATGCTCGAAATAGATTAGAACCACCATATAACAACATATTTTCACATTTTTCAAATGAAATATGATCTTATCCTATTTTACCCTAAAGTAGGGTTTCTAAATACTTAATCATTCTCATATGGGGTAAAAACCCTAAATCATGCAATTTTACATCTAGATCAGGTTCCAATCTAACATTATCATTTAACAGGTTATCAATACTTCAATTAACCCATTAAGCATACTAGATTCAACCTTTAATCACTTATATGGTTTTTAACTTAACTTTAATGCACTTTTCATCAACTTATCGTACTTTTGCAATTAGGAACGGAATCAAACTTTAATATCATTTTTATTGGATTCCTCTCGTTCTCCTGATCAAAATTCATATATTACTCGTATTTATCCGAGCTACGGTTTATTAGATATGATTTTGTTAAAGTTTACCTTTTTGGACGAATCAGAGGACGCTACATGTTCCTTCCATGCAACGTGACTCGCATATTTGAAAACATAACTGAATGACGATACTACCCCCACGTAAGTGGCTACTCCTTTAGCCTGCGGAGGGGTAGAACTGTTCAATAGCTTCTCCTTCTCCCTCAACCTCACGCAGCGCTGCTGCGTTGCCCTAGTCCGCCGACCTTCAGCTATGCGCGGGCTGCCCCATCTCCTCCAGGGGCCGGCGACCATCAAGGAAGGTCCTCCTCCTTCCGCCACACTTCCCCGTAGCTGTTGGTGCCTATGATCCGTGGCCAAGCTGGCCGGGATGTGCTGCGCAAGCCCGCACTTGCAGACGCCAATTGCAGCCATGCGGCTGTTTCGATGAGTCGTCTAGGGCATGGCAACTCCGGCTAGGTCATGCTTTGACCTCAACGCACATCCAGCTTCCAATGCAACCCCTCCTGGGCTTTTCTCTGTGCCAGGGTCGCAACACTTCCCTCTGCTAGGGTTCACACGCAAAGATACATGAAGAAGAAGAAGAAGAGAGAGAGATGCGCGTGGGATCCTTCCTGGACTCGGACTGGAGGATCTACCTTCTTATATAAGGGTGAGCAACGAAGCCCTAAAGTGTGCCTCCACGAGGACTCTAGTTCTTTTCCCAAAAGGAAACTTATATTCCTTAATTAAGAAACAACCTCTTCTCTTATCATTATCTTCTAATATAACTATTTTATTTGGGTATACAGGAATACGAAAATCCTTTTTCTTATCCTCATTATTCTTGCCTTTTAATCCATTAACCACGAAATTATATTTCCTTTTAGTAGAAAATACCCTTTCTTCAACAATACCATGAAATTTATTAATTACGCATCATAGTATCTTCTTATTTGACTTTATTGGTATTTTCTCTTTCCTCTTCCTTCATTGGGACTCCTTGGATCCCAAGAAACTCTATTATTTCGAAATCCTTTTTATTGGATACTCATTATCCTTCTAGATGCATCTAAATGCATTATTCTTTATTATTTCACATTATCTTATTTACTTCTTATTAAAATAGCTCTTTTTGAGAATTTCTCTTTATTTCTCTTTTATTCTCCTCATCGGTATTCCTTTTATCATTAGGAATCCTTGGGATACGAAATTCCACTAAGGATAACTCAATTGTACTCTTTTTACTTATTTTCCACATTTTACTAATGTTTTCAATTTCTTTCTTAACAAAGAAACATTTAATTGATCTATTCTTTTCTTATTCCATTCTCTATGCAACTTTGGACTCCTCAGAAACCAAGGAACCCAATAGGCACGAAATCCTCTTTGTATTGCCTTCTAAAGGTTTGCACATTTTTCTTTTCTCAAATATTCAATTATTCATTCACTAATTGAATTTTCTTGTTATTTGGGCCCAATAGCCAGTAAAGCCCACAACACAAACATCAAGGCTATTGTAAACAAAATCCATTTATTCCAAATACATTATATCATTATTCGTTCAAATATCCTTAATATGAGAAATTACATTTCTCACCAAATGAACCCAAAAAATTGGGGTTGTAACATCCTTCCCCTCTTATAGGAATTTTGTCCTCAAAATTCTATCAACCAAACAAACAATTCAGGATAAGACTTTTCCATGTCCACCATTGGTCCCTATGTGGCTTTACCTTACCCACGACGCTTTCATAGAACCTTTATCATCACATATTCTTTTCTCTGAGTTCTTTCATCCTGTCGTCTATAAACTGCACAGGTGACTCAGGCCATTTTAGCCTCCCTTGGGGCTCACTAGGTTCATTGCTCAGCACATGGTCAGGGTACCTCACATAGTGCTCTAAATTGGACACATGAAACTCATCACACATTACTTTATCCTGAGGGGTAAGGTCAAACTTAACCTTCTCCACCAGTCCTTCTCAATGGACCCATGTATCGGGGACTCATCTTTCTTAGCTATATCTCAGAGGGGTCAGATGTTCATGTCACATATTTCCCACAGTGAACTGCATGTCAGTCTACTTTGCATCCGCTCACGACTCTTGTCGTCTCTAGACCTCTGCATTCGTCCACACGGATTGCCTGGAACTCCGATCTCCTTGTCCCTTAAGTAATCGGAAGGAGTCACACCCTCCTATCGGCGTACTAGTCACTGACACACTCTCCTGCAACCAGTTGCTTTTCTGTAGTTGTCTTTCCCTTACTGTGCCTCCCTTATCGGGTAGTACTTGCTCGGGCTCTCTCAGTTACCAAAACCAGAAAGAATGACAACTTTACAGAGCAACTAGTGTTCTGAGTTGTACTTTGACAAGCCCCCAATACCTCTATATATATAGGAGGGTCATGGGACAGGGTTCTCTACCCCGGGCAATGCGGGACTAAATAGGAGTAGAAGGGTTCGAGATTTTCCACAAAACAACCAACTACGCCAGCTGAACCGATCGTTTGAACCCTGAAATGGTCGGTTGGTGACCTCAGCCGATCGGTTCACACCTAAACCGATCATTTGGAGCATTTCTTGTCGGTTCATGCTTGAGCCGATCGGTTCATGCTACTGGTCCAACTTGAATTGAATTTCATATTTGTTTTCGATTAATCAAATATTAATCCTTGTCCAAATTGAATTTGTACAAGTTAAACAAATTATATTTGCAAAATAGTCTTCTGACTTTCCAAGCGATCTTGGTTGGTCACATGAGCCGACCGGTTCAACAATTGAGCCGATCATCTCATTGATACATGAGCCGACCATCTCACCAGTTGAGCCAATCGGTTCACCAACCTGAGCCGATCGGTTCATCCCATGAGCCGATCGGTTGGAAGTGCAGACTGTGCAAAATCAGTCAATTGCAGTTTCAATCAATCTGATACTCTAATCAATTGGTCCAACACCTTGAACACTATGATACTGAGGTATCAATTGATTGAGTGTTTAATTGAACTACCAAACTCCTTTAGTAATCAATCTAAACATCATTTGTGGATAAACTCCTCTTCCAGGTTAAATCCTATGTGTGTGATCCTGTAGGTCTATTTCAAATTAGCAGTGAAAGTCCATAACATTTATGACTTCACAAGCAAAGAGCGGTGCCTAGTCACACATCAGTGCTACCCAAATGAAATAGAAAGTTGGAGAACAACCTCCAATCCTACAATCCGTGAATGGTGTTACAGTGAATGTATAATTCCTTTTTCACTAATGTCTTGAATGAACTCAAGGCATGGTACAGTCATCCTTTCAACGTTCATCCATTTCCTTGATCTCAGAGCAGACTGGGTGAGATGTGTGTGACATCAATATCACATATTGATGCACACATGCATGCACATGCCTTTCTCAATCCTACTCATCAAGTGGCCATGGACATCAAACTCCCTTAGGAGGGACAAATCACATATCTATCACTCACCCCTCAAAAGCCCTATGTGTCAAAGTCACCCAATCATCACCTTTATAACAACCCATGTTTCAGGACTGTGTTTGATGATGTCAAAGTATACCCAACGACATGTGTTTAGTGTAGTGATTTCAGGTCGAAGAATCACATTCACTACCATCACTATGAGAGATGAATGTGACTACCAAATCATGGTTCCATGTGTCACTCTCACGATGGGTCTGTCTGGTACACTTGTTCTCTAACAAGTACCTATGTGCTTGGTTTGATATCACTATATCATGACTAATGAGATTCAGTCATCAACCAACACACAATCTAGTCTTTAGTGTTATTGATGTCTATGGTTATTTCCACAATAACAACTGACTAGGGACCAAACAAGAATGTATACTCTTAACATCTATATGATCTCACCGTTTAGGTCCTGAACCTAAAAGCATACGTCATCGAGTAAATAATTCTTTAGATATATATCATGTTACACTATCATCTCAAAAATAGATAAACATATAGATCGGAAATTGCCTTTATTATCATTCAAATCATTTACAAAGTATCCCATTACAATCATCATATGACTTGCTCTATGGGCATACATACCAACAGTCTTCACTGAGCTCATCATGGATTTTCACTCCACTTCTCATTCTATCTCCTTTCTCTTTGTATTTTTCTTTGTTATGAGTAGCTAGGCCCCTTGGGTGGGTTGTTTGGGGGAAATTATGTTACTTTGATACCATGTTGGGGGAGAATGACATGTAAACGTTGTAATTCCATTTTTTAATGATTATATTCTATTTCTATCTCATTCTCCATGAATTGCTTGTTGGTTTGTGTGTGAAATCACCTAGGAATTTAGGCAAATTGCTTATATGTGTGAATTTTAGGATTTGCCCCAAGGTCCAATTCTTGGATCCCTAGGTTGCCTCCCATCGTCCTACATCCTAATAAATCTCCCTAAACCTAAGTGAGAGATCTAAGTATCTAGATTGGACAATTTTAGTGTAATTAGCATGGAGCCTTCTCAAGGCTAGAATGTGGGGGAATTTGGGTCCAAAGCCCTAATTTCACCTCCCCATTACTACCCTCGGCCCCTAATTTCCCTAGGAATGCCTAATCTAGAAACCTAGACTTCATTAGACTCTAATTGAATTGAACCTAATCCCTAACCCAACTGAGCCTCGTAAGGGTAGTAGGAGGTGTTAGGGACTAGTTCCCCTATACACAACCTAGCATATCCATGGCCAGTTAGTAGATTAGGTTAATTCATTAGACTCTAACTTGTTGTTTGATTTGGATAATCTAAATGGAATCATAATGTTCATATGTCACCCCCCAACTTAAGTGATAAGTTCATACCCCTAAACATCCCATACCTCTCTTTATTGCTTAAAACCCTAGTTTTGTGCTTTCTTAGCTTAGTTAGCTCGTTCCTTGCTCAGTTAGATTCTTGCTTTGTTCTTGCCTTGTTCATGTTAGTTTAGCTCTTTAATTTCTCTTTTGCTTCTCTCTTGCTTGCCTTATTGTAATTTGCCTTTTTATACCTAGCTTAATCCTTTCTTGCCTGTTTAACTTTACTCTAGCCTAGGGTTAACTTAGATTTCATCCTTGCCTTTAATTGTTTGTTTGTCCATAATAGTTTAGCGATCAAAACAACCTTCAAACCCTTAACCCTAGTCTCCGTAGTAGGAACCTAGTCAAACTAAACATAGCTCTAGTTCCCCCTCTTTTCCCTATGGATCGACCCTATACTTGTCGCTTACCTATACTACGACACGACCCCGTGCGATTGCGGGTGTAGTGTTTTGGTAGACGTAGGTAGCCAGTTTAGGTTTTATAAATATCAAAAGTGAATCTACACGTGCGCTTCCGTCCGCGGGGTTGCATCTATTCAAAACTCCAAATTGATTAGTGTGTAACACCATTGGCGGGAGCGCACCAAGCTTTCTGGCACAGTTTTCGGGGACTAGAGGCACTCGGCCTAGCTAGTTAGTTTTTCTTTGACTTTTCCTACTGCCCTTATCATTGCTATTCTTTATTCATTATTCTTTGCATTCTTTGTGTATATTGGTTTACTAACTTGTTCTCTTTTGTTTGGTTGTGCTTCATGCTTGTGACAAGCCATTCAGGGGAAGACAAGATGGAAGGACAAAATGCATTTCACAAGCCACTTCAAGACTACTTCATGCCTAGCAACTACAAATCACCAATTGCTAGTAGGGTTGATCAGATGCCAGGGGAGCAATTCTCCATCCCTCCAGGTCTTCTTGGGTCCTGTCCATCTTCTACGGCTCGGAGAATGAGAACCCCTACAAGCACTTGGACTCATTTCTTGAAGTATGCTCCACCTTTAGGACACCGACAACAAGTGATGATACAATCAGGCTGACTTTATTCTCCTTCTCCCTCAAAGACAAAGACAAAGAGTGGTATGATTCAAGAAAGGACATCATGAGTTGGGGAGAGATGAAAAATGCTTTCCTGAGGAAATTATACTCTATAGCAAAGCTAACACAAATGCGGCGTGCCATAGCAAGTTTCAGTCACGTAGATAATGAGCGATTCCGTGAGGCTTGGGAGAGATTTCAAAAGATGTTGAGAGAATGTCCACATCACGAGATCCCTTTGTGGCAGCTAGTTCAGTCCTTCTACTCTGGTCTATCTCATGCAAGTCAAGATACAGTGGATTCTTCTTATGGGTGAGTTTTTATTGCTAAACCACCTGAGGAGACATGGCCATTGTTTGAGAGTTTGGCAGAAAGTTCAAGGATGAAAGCTTCTAGTATGGTTAGTGGCAGTGACCTATCTTTTGGTGTGACATCTCCAACTCACGATGATTCAAGCCCACAATTGATGAAAATGTTTGGTGAAATGGTGAGCTTCATGAGAAACTAAGTGACCAAACCTCCTTGTCATTCAGTCAATGCTATTGAGTTCTATGGGGAAGAAAATAAGACACCTCACTCCTATAGCTACCAGGAACCACAAAGTCCCACATATAGCTCAAGATTTGAGGAAGAGGTTCTCTCTATATTGAAATTATTTGATGACGTTCACCGAGATGTTGCAAGGTTAGAAGAGAGATTAGAGCAGATATCTTCCATAATCGCTCTTCAAGAAGAAAAATTGTCTTCAAAACCCATCATGAGCCACCATGAAGCAAGCACACCTATTCCTTCTTTCCACATTTTCTATAGTCCACCCCCCATGCAAGTACATCACATTCACTCTTTCCAAGCCTTTTCCAAGCCTTACACTCCTCCACCACCTCCCTCACCTCAAATTTCTCAAAACTTCACTTTCCAACCCCAATTCTCTCCTCCTCAATTCTCTTCTCCACCTCAATTTCATCCCCAAGTGTCATCTCCACCTCCTCCACAGCCACAACATGCTCCCCTTCTCCACCATGATAAAAGTAGTGTTGTGATAGTTCTAAGGAGTGGGAAGTCTCTTGAGCAGCCCACAATTCAAAGAAAGGTTGATAAAGCGAAGCAAAGGCAGCCAAGTGGTGATACTGTGATTGATATTGTTGAAGATGATGTTGTGATACTGCATGTTGAGTTTGGGATTCCATGTGATCCACCACATATCCCCTTTGCAGGTCCTACAATCCCTATTGTTTCGCCTCATGTTCATGCAAGTGCGGCAAAAACTAGTGATCCTCCATTCGTAGAAGCACTAGATGAGCCACCGGAATTGAAAAGGAGGCAAAAGCACAATGTTGATATTCTTGAGGTTTTTCACTAAGTGAAGGTGAACATTCCACTTTTGGATGCTATCAAGCAAATCCCATCATATGACAAGTTCATCAAGAACCTATGCACTGTGAAAAGAAGATCAACGGGGAGGATTCCAAAGAAGGTGAGATTAACTGAACAAGTGAGCTCCATCATACAGCATTCCCTTCCCGTGAAGAGAAAAGACCTAGGAGCCCCACTTATACCTCGTTACATAGGGGGACATCGCATAGACAAGTCCTTACTTGATTTGGGATCTAGTGTGAATTTGATGCCATACAATGTCTATGTTGAGCTAGGCTTAGGCAAGTTGAAGCCAGCACATTACACTCTCCAATTGGAAGATAGATCCATAAAAGTGCCTAGGGGTAGAGTGGATGATGTCTGGGTGATGATAGACAAAGAGAAAGGCGTGGTATTCCCGACAGATTTCATTGTACTTGATATGGAGCCAGAAGATAGGAAGATTCCCATAATCTTGGGAAGGTCATTCTTGTCTACAGTTGATGCCGAAATTCATGTGCGCAGTGGCACTATGACAGTCTCATTCATGGACATGAAGATCAATATCAACATATACAAGACCTCACCCCCAGTGAGTCCGAGATAAGGATATTGGACATGATCACTTCACAAGTCCAAATGGCTAAACCACCTGAGGAAACATGGCCATTATTTGAGTTTGGCAGAAAGTTCAAGGATGAAAGCTTCTAGTATGGTTAGTGGCAGTGACCTATCTTTTGGTGTGACATCTCCAACTCACGATGATTCAAGCCCACAATTGATGAAAATGTTTGGTGAAATGGTGAGCTTCATGAGAAACCAAGTGACCAAACCTCCTTGTCATTCAGTCAATGCTATTGAGTTCTATGGAGAAGAAAAGAAGACACCTCACTCCTATAGCTACCAGGAACCACAAAGTCCCACATATAGCTCAAGGTTTGAGGAAGAGGTTCACTCTAGATTGAAAGTATTTGATAATGTTCAAAGAGATGTCGCAAGGTTAGAAGAGAGAATAGAGCAGCTATCTTCCATAATTGCTCTCCAAGAAGAAAAATTGTCTTCAAAACCCATCATGAGCCACCATGAAGCAAGCACACCTATGCCTTCTTCCCACATTTTCTATATTCCACCCCCCATGCAAGTACATCCCATTCACTCTTTCCAAGTCTATTCTAAGCCTTACACTCCTCCACCAACTCCCTCACCTCAAATTTCTCAAAACTTCACTTTCCAACCCCAATTCTCTCCTCCTCCTCAATTCTCTTCTCCACCTCAATTTCAACCCCAAGTATCATCTCCACCTCCTCCACAACCACAACATGCTCCCCCCTCTCCACCATGAGCAAGGTAGTGCTGTGACAGTTCTAAGGAGTGGGAAGTCTTTTGAGCAACCCGCAAGTCAAAGAAAGGTTGATAAAGCGAAGCAAAGGCAACCAAGTGGTGATACTGTGATTGATATTACTGAAGATGATGTTGTGATACCACATGTTGAGTTTGGGATTCCATGTGATCCACCAGATATCCCCTTTGCAGGTCCTATAATCCCTATTATTCCTCCTCATGTTCATGCAAGTGAGGCAAAAACTAGTGATCCTCCATTCATAGAAGTACTAGATGAGCCACCGGAATTGAAAAGGAGGCAAAAGCACAATGTTGATATTCTTGAGGTTTTTTGCCAAGTGAAGGTGAACATTCCACTTTTGGATGCTATCAAACAAATCCCATCATATGCCAAGTTCCTCAAGAACCTATGCACTGTGAAAAGAAGATCAACGGGGAGGATTCCAAAGAAGGTGAGATTTACTGAACAAGTAAGCTCCATCATACAACATTCCCTTCCCGTGAAGAGAAAAGACCCAGGAGCCCCACTTATACCTAGTTACATAGGGGGACATCGCATAGATAGGTCCTTACTTGATTTGGGATCTAGTGTGAATTTGATGCCATATAATATCTATGTTGAGTTGGGATTAGGCAAGTTGAAGCCATCACATTGCACTCTCCAGTTGGTGGATAGATCCATAAAAGTGCCTAAGGGTAGAGTGGATGATGTCTTGGTGATGATAGACAGAGAAAGGCACGGTATTCTCGGCAAATTTCGTTGTACTTGATATGGAGCCGGAAGATAGGAAGATTACCATCATCTTGGGAAGGTCGTTCTTGTATATAGTTGATGGCGACATTCATGTGCGCAGTGGCACTATGACAGTCTCATTCATGGACATGAAGATCAATATCAAAATATACAAGACCTCACCCTGGCGAGTCCGAGATAGGGATATTGGACATGATCACTTCACAAGTCCAAATGGGCATTTGAGAAGACGCCAATGTGAAGAAATTGGAAATGATTATTGTGATGAAAGGGATGATGAAAACAGATTGAGTGCAAATGAGGGATGGATGTTTTGCAAGAATGGACACATGAGAATTCCAAATGGGTGAATGAATGAAGAATCACCAAGAATCCTAGCTAAAGGCAAGAAACTCAGCGCTTGTGGGAGGCAACCCACCTAGGTTTGGGAATTTTTGACCCAACCTTAAATTTTTGATACTTTTTCTTTGTTTTTTAAATTTTCCAAGAAAACACACACACACACACACTTGTATTTGATAGTTTTTGTACAGCTTTGATGATGTGGCAGGTGTTAGATACTAGAGAGAGAAGGGATAGAAGTTCAGTCATGGTCATAAAGGCAGATTTGTGGCCAAATGACAAATAAAAATGAAGTTCATATTTTGAATTGAGAAAACTAAAGGAGTATTCCCAAAATAGCCGTGGAGCTCGACCACGGCCGTGGAAAAAGTGTCTAAGCACGACCGTGGCCACCCGCCATGCTCATGGGTTTTATTGCTTCAACTTGGCCAAGTTACAGGATGTTTTGGAAGAATTGCCACAACTGTGGCCACCTACCACAGCCGTGTCAAGGAAGCATGGCCACACCCGTGGGGATCCACCATGGCCGTGGGCTTTATTTCATCAAAGTTACATAAGATGTTAGGTTGTTTTGACAAGAATGGCCATGACCGTGGGCAGTCTCCACGGTCGTGTTGAAGTTGATTGGCCACGACCGTGGCTCACTACCACAACTGTGGCAAGGTCAGACCGGGGTGTTCTTCATTGACAACATGACCGTGGCACCCGGCACGGCCGTGCCACCAAGCCCTGACCACGACCGTGGCCAAGCCCAGTTCAGCAAAAAAATATAACTTTTAAATGTCCAAACCCGAACCCCTCTTCATTTGTTCATCTTCCACCTCTAGAAAACGACCGTGGTGGTGACAAACACCCTCGTGCTCTGCCATTTTCCATCTCCTACCCCTAAAAACACCTCCAATCAGCCTCCAATTGATCCCAAATCATTCCCCAGCCACCCCTTCCATTTCCACCACCTATTCTCTCTCAATCACCCCTCCATCTCCACATTCATCTCCAATCCTCCCAACAGCCCCCCTCCACTAAACCTCCACATAAACCCTCCATTTTTGCCCAAATCCACAACAAACTTCATTTCCACCATCCAAGCATCTTTCTCCTTCCATTCCACACACAAATATGCATCCATACGACGACATCCACCAAAAAACTGAATTCCACTTCACCTCCACACCCCACCATGAAGAAGATTGGAAAGGCCATCACAAAGGGGGCTAATTGTGGCATCCAACTCACAAAAACACCATTAACTAAGCGGAAGCGTATCATTCACAACGGATTAACGAAAATCACTAAAAATTAAAACCATTCACAAAGAGGTCCATACATTGAAAAAATCTTTAAAAAAGAACCAAAGTAATTAGATTACATTCTGGTTCACTAGTACATGTCCTGTATCATATTTTTTTGAGAATTACATGCATCAAATGCCCTGTTAAACTATACACAGGTAGTATAAAATTTCGAGGAACTAAGCCAAAAACTGGAAAGCACTAACTATTACTCCAAGGACCTGAGAGTACAGAGACGACACATAGGACTCTCTATACATATATACAAGATGTGACAGCCAGTGTTTCCACGTGATAAATCACTACCGTTCTCTTCTACTACTATTGTTGTTGTCCTTCACCTACTGAAGGATTCCTACCTCCTCGTCCGCATCTACCTAAAAATGTGGATCCCACGGGGGGTGTGACAATTTGAAATTGTCCCAGTGAGAGATATAACTCTCTGCTAGAAACATTATTAATGCAGTTTAATAAGAATAAACTGAACAACAAAATCATAAATATTTAACAACAAATAATTCATTGTCTAAACAGATTAGAACAATATTCTTATTCAAAGCATTTCAGCTATAACTTGATACAGCAGCATGTCACTTATCCAATAAGGAATATGAAGAACATGTATGACGTTTATTCACTATACTAAGCAAGATAACATCAATCAGTGATTCTCATATTTCAGTCTTAAGCAATTATGCTACACAGCTGATTATATTTTACAATCAAACTTAATGCCCTGAAGAGATGAAGTATATCGTTCATGCTCCAACCAACCACGATTACGTTAAGCATAGGTACCACACAAGGTCAATGGAAGAGCCGAACTCCACGACCTCAACCTTCTCGGTCAGTACGAGATTATATGGCAGAGACATCATGTGTCAAACTGCAATTAGCTTGCCAGGGTATATTGGCATCTTCTCTATAGAGTTATAGCCCGCAACATATACTCTCTTCAGGGTTATGGCCCATAGCCAATGCCTGGTATCATATCATGGAGTCATGGCCCGCAGCCATACTCATGTTGGGGTATGGTCCGTAACTAATCTTGTACATAGGATATAGCCCGCAGCCATTCCTATGGGGAATGAGGATATAATTGCTCAATTACCCCCACATATTCAACAATATGTGTTCCGAGTTTAACTCGTTTCACCATTCCACAAATTCTGACGCTGATGGACTGCGGTCAGAGCAACTACATTATATGATATCACTTCATTAATTAAGTGTATTATCATATTCTTTTAGCATCAGACAAGTTTCCAAACATCATTTATTATAACAATTGCTACAAAGAATGTGTAATACCTTTATCAAGTATTGTTCAAATCTTTAATAAAGCATTGGAATCTCAATCCCTCATCTCATTAGGAGCATTCTCATATTTTCATAAACTCATCATCATGATTATAGAAAATGGGTATTCAAACCCTCTGTTCATCAAAGAACATTTATTACCACTTGTCAGGTAACTAAAACACCCTTAGGTCATCTGACCAAGGTAAACATGATACTTGTTACACAAGCATCTTATATGGCTCTCAAAGCCCATTTCATTTCTTGTTACGTCTCTCTTGGAAACAAGGCATGTTATGGCTCACAAGGCCCAATAACAACAATAACTAAAATATCATAGCTCATACCTGGCTATGCTCATCATCTCATGATACATGCATGGTTAGTACTTCATGATAACAGTTATAATACTTACATATCTGCACCATGCAACACAAAGTAACACCACTATTCCCTTTTTAGGGTTAGGGTTTCCATTTTGATATCAATCAGGAATAATCATCCCATTACCCACATTAGGGTTAGGGTTTATCATCATATTGCCCAAAATTAGGGTTTCATGAAGCATTCCCTTAAATAGGGTTTTTCATCAAAATACCCTAAATTAGGGCTTCTCATAATATTACTATGGATTAGGGTTATACTTAACATTGCCCTAACTTAGGGTTAGGTTCATTAACCTTCTTAATTAGGGTTTCATGATCTCTTTATCAAGGATCATACCCTAATTAAATATTGTATTCATATTGAGAGTGTTGAGGTTTAATTACTATATGATTATCTCTGATGTATAAGTTCCTCTCTCTCATCCTCTCTAGGAGGTTAATTACATTAGACTTGATTAAATTAGGCTAACTCAACTTGAATAAAGGGTTAACATAGTATATTGAAGCATTGCTTCCATAAGCATCAAAGGTTAACTTCTTCAAAAAGTACTAATCACTTAAGTACCCTAAAGGTACAAACATTGTAATTAACTTTGATAAACATCATCAACAATTATGGTGTTAATTGTACTTACATGGTTTGAGTCAATTAGACCTTCAAATTGTCTTGAAGTAACTTGACCTTCAAACGATCTTGAAGCACCTAAATCTCCAAACGGTCTAGAAGCACCTTGACCCTTAAACGGTCTTGAAGCAATAGACTCCAAATGGTCTGGATGAAATAGATCCCAAACGGTGTTGATGAAATTGGATCTCAAATGTTTTGAACCCGTTTGGGCAACTAGCCCTTGAAACTGTTTAAGAAAAAGTACATTGAAACTGTATGAACAAATAACTCTTGAAACCACTTGTATCTCCAAACGGTTTGAGACTGTTTGATCTCAAATGGTCTTGAGACCGATTGATCCCAAACCTTCTCAAAACTGAATGGACCCATTAGGGTTTCCATCAACCAAATCGATTCAGGGTTTCAATCATTGAACCACCTATCAATTGAACCATTGAATCACTCTTCACATTGATGCGTACACTTGCGTTCGACGCACGTAAAAAGCGTGTCAACCCCCCCCCCCCCCCCCCCACAGAAAAATAATCTTCTCCTTCAAAAGGTCATACCTTACAAAGTACGAGCTGTACACATGCTAGGACTGAGGAGATGACTGCTCTTACTAACAGAGGTACTTGGGATCTGGTGGATTCTCCATCTGATTGCAAGCCTGTTGGATGTTGTTGGGTGTACACTCTAAAGTCTCATCCTGATGGGATTGTTGAACACCTGAAGGCCCACCTAGTGGCCAAAGGGTACACTCAAACCTATGGTATTGATTACTTTGAAACCTTTTAACCTATTGACAGGATAAATTTTTTACGGGTTCTTCTCTCTATTGCAATCAATCTGGATTGGTCCCTTATACAACTAGATGTCAAGAAAGTTTTTTTTTTTGTGGTGATCCCCAAGAGGAAGTCTATATGGAGAAACCAATTGGGTTTGTTGCTTAGGGGGAGTCACACAAGGTATGTCACCTCAAAAAGTCTGTTTATGGAGTCAAGAAAAGTCCACGTGCCTAGTTTGATAAATTGAGCAAGATTTTGTATACTTATGGCTTCCTCCAATTATATGTTGATCGCTCTATCTTTATTAAGAAGACTTCCTCCGCTATTGTTTCTCTGATTGTGTATGTTGATGATATTAATTTATCTGACCGTGGTCTTTTTGAAATTCATGCTACTAAAGCCTACTTATGCAAGCTCATTGTCACTAAAGATTTGGGAAAGCTGAGATACATTTGGGAATTGAAGTTTTCAGAACTGCTAATGCTCTAGTTTTATCTCAAAGGAAGTATGTTCTAGATCTTCTATAGGAAACTGGGATGCTTGGAGCTCGGACTACTAATACTCCCCAAGATCCTAATGTAAATCAGGATGATGACGACTCTCCCATGTATCCTGACAGTAAAAGATATAGGAGACTGGTTGGAAAACTAATTTATTTAAATGTTACTAGAGCTAATGTTTCTACTTTTGTTAGCCTTGTTAGTAGATATCTTGACAAGCCTAGACAGTGTCACTGGGAAGCATTGCGTCATATCCCGAGGTATCTGAAGAAATCCCTTAGCAAAGGCCTTTTCTATAGAAAACATGATCACTGCTCTCTTGAAGGATACTCTGATTCTGACTTCTTGGAACTAAGATAGATAGAAAATCTACTTCTGATTACTGGACATTTGTTGGTTGAAATCTTGTCACCTGGAGGAGCAAAAAGCAGAATGTTGTTGCTAGATCTTGTGCTGAGGCTGAGTACCGGGCATGGCGCACACAACTTGTGAACTCATGTGGGTACAATCTCTTCTAAAAGAATTTGGTGTGGGGTCTTTTGTTCCTATTCCCATGCATTGTGCTAATCAAGCCGCTATCTTTATTGCCAATAATCTTGTTTTTCATGAGAAGACCAAACACATTGAAGTCGTAAAATATACTATAGGATCGGTCCTATAATAATTTTATAGGAAAACCAATCACAATGCATTATCTCCTCCTCTCTCCTCTTCAAAACCCCACCCCTAAAAAATAAGGAGAGAGAAACGTCCACTTTACACTATAATGAATCTCTATTGGATCCTACCATATTATTATAGGACCAGTCCTTTAGTAAGTTTTTCCCATTGAAGTTGAATTCCACTTCATCAGAGAAGCTATCCTGAATGGTCATATCTACACTCCTTTTACTCACCCAGAGGATCAAGTTGCTAATATCTTCACAAAGTTGTTGGCCCAGAAACATTTCATCTCTCATGTGGACAAGTCGGGCATGATTGATATCTATGCTCCAACTTGAGGGGGAGTATTAATTAGTGTCTTATTTAGTTGTTTGTAATCACTTGTTATTTTCCTCTCTTCTATGTGTTACTATATGTAATTTTTTTAATAAATATATGGGGTATACACATTGTGCACCCTAACCCTTACAGTAAATCCTTTCGAGAGTGACATTTTCATATACGATAGAGCGCACACTACTTTTTTTTAAACCTAAATAAATAGTATAATGTAAAAGTGATGTTGTTCTTTTTATCTATTAAAGCATGTAGTGACGAAGACAACTATATTTCAAATCGGGTCACAAGTAATAGTATTCAGTAACTAAAATTTACGAAAAAATCTTATAATCCTAATGATTATCAACTAATTATTGACTCAAGGTCAATTAGGTCAATGTTGACTCACATCTAAATTAACTAAACCCGTGTTTTGATGATGACTAACCATTCCACATATTGGTGTCTAATGCCTCTACTTGAGTGTTTTCAGATTAAGTATAGACACACTCCAAATGCCCTAACTTGTGCATATCAAATTGGAGAAAAGACAATTCAAAGTCATACAAGTGCACGTTTTTGTAATATGATGTAGATATATAAGAATCATGTTGTAAATCACTTGTAATGATTGTATGACTTGTAATTAAGCTTAGAAAAAATCAGGAGCACTTAGATCGAATGTTTAAGCACTCAAAAGCCATTTTCCAAAATTCATATCAGGTTGTTCATCGGTCGAGTTCTGTGAGGTGCAAACTCGACCGATCCTGATTGGATCTTGAAAATGACTTTTGATCGGTCGAGTTGTGGTTACACAGAACTCGACCGATGGAGTACCAGACCAATTCGATTTTCGTTGGTCGGTCGAGTTTCCCCAGGACAAACTCGATCGATGGTCTGAATATCGGCTTTGTCTTTTACTCTATCGGTCAAGTTACCTTTATAGAAATTGACCGATTGCACTGTACGGAAAAATGCAGAAAAGTGCTTCTAGCCGTTGTGGAGTTGCAATAAGTGAAAATATATCCGTTGCAAGCCACAAAACGACTAGTTTTCATTCTCAAGTGTTCCCAAAGGCTAAGAGGCATCCCCAACTATAAATAGGACCCCTTAGGCTTCATTCCAAGGTTGAGCAATCATTGCAAACTCTATGTGAGGTTCCTATTCTATAGTTGACTACTTCCTACAACCTCCTCTCTCTCTCTAAGCTTAATCACTTGCTACATCCAATAGAGTGAGTAGGAAATCTATAAGAGAGCTAGTCCTACATGTATATCTTGTTAGGCTCTCACTTCCACCACCTCCCTATCTCTCATTTCAACCATGAAGATGAAGGTTCTCTCTCTTAGCTAAGAGAGGTGAAGAAGAACAAGGGAAGGCGTCCCTTGGTGAAGATCAAGGCTGAAGACTTGGAGCTAGAGTGGGTAAGCCCTTGGTGAAGGCAGAAGACTCCTTGCTCAAGTGGGTAAGTCCTTGGTGGAAACTTCTCCGAGTGAAGGTGAAGTTAAAGGCGGAAGATCCAAGAAAAGTGGGCAATTCCTACAAGGCTGAAGACTTGTGCAAGCGTAGGTAAATCCTTGGAAGAAGGCGGAAGACTCCTTGCAAAGTGGGTAAGTCCTTGGTATGGTTGAAGACTCTTTGTATTGGATAGGTAAGTCCTTTGTTTGGTCATGTATTGTAAGACTTATGAATGAATATAAGAATGCAATGGTTAGGAAATCCTAGAGGTTGACCTCTCTAGGTAAGTGGAGTGACACACTTCTAGTTTGAAGTGTGGAACCACTCTAAATAGCTTGTCTACTTGTGTTTGATCAATCTCTCTCTCTCTTGCTATGCATGTTTTAGTTGCACACAAATTTCCTATTTAGCAACCTTATCTTGTGATATTCCTTGAAGGTCTAATGAATTTTGTTTAAGTGCATTCAGCTCTATTCACCCCCCCTCTAGAGCATCTAATCACCCATCTAGGATCCAACACTAATATCTAGAGTACACTCAAAATTAAAAAATATGTCATATTTTATACATTCCATAACAAAAAATATAATATCGTTCAATAAAACTTATAGATTTCTTCATATTCTCATCTCGTGGAACTGTTTACTGTAACTTTATTATTAATGGTGTTAAAAAATTAATATAGAAAACTATTTCATATCGTTGAAATACTTATCACTCATCTAATTACATCTATGACACAATATTAATCAATATATTTAGTTTATTATCATTATTACATGTATTTATTATAGTGATGTCAATAATATGAGTTGAATCAACAAAAAATAATATAAGAAATTATCTATTACTCCTTCGATGGATCAAAACCTCAATAGTTGTTCGTTAACTACCAACCAATAAGGAACAACAATGACTAGTTGAAATATTGATGAATCCTTGTAATTGGTAATGATTGTCAACAATACACAAAAACTGTCTTACGTAAGACCCAAGACTACAAGGATGTAGAAGTCATGGTGTAGACACAAAATAAACTCTAGAAACTCATATGATCGCAGAAAAGACAAATTTTTTAGTATGATAAGGCTTAACAAAACCATAAGATAATTGTTGTTTTGCATTGTGTTTATCAATATGCATGAATCATATATATAATATTTAAATATTTTATTATTTAAATTCTAATCTTATTCAGAATCTACTCTATCTATCACAAGACACACTAGAAAAATTTATTTTCTTACTATTCTAATATATCATATTTTTAGATTTTTTACACACCCTTTATGAAAAAAGTGTCTTATGAACTTCATCGTGCATTATTTTATTGATACTAAACAACAGTAAGTAGTCTAGTCAACACAGTCCATATTTTGGAGTGTGTATTGACAAAGTAATTTATAGACCTATTTTTGAGTTAATTGTTTAGAAATCAATTTGGAGAAAAACAAGCATTTGATCCACTTCCTTGGGTATGCCTTGCGGAAAATATAAAAGAGTATTTTGGTCAACACAATTTAATTTTTTGAAGTTAACACAAATTAAATAAAGTAATTTTTAAGTTGTCTTTTTGAATCAATTGTTAGGGTATCGACTGCCTAAACTTTATCAAGACTATCAAACTAGTTTTATGGAGTTGAAATGATATATTTACAACTATCCTTTAACAAAATTTCTGAAATTGAGGCCCACTAGCCTCACTTTACCACCCCCCATCCCCCAATGAAAGCATGCACTATAGTAAGTTACTCATATTCTAGTGAGTTCTTTCGTATACGAACAAGCTATGGATATGTTTTTTTCTTTTACTTACTAATTCTATATGAAGCTATCGATATGATTACATCAAACATTAAGGCCACATTTGGTTCGCAGGATAGTATTAGGAAGGGTTGCATTAAAGGTTAGGATGGGAAGGTACATGTGATGGAAAGGATGATAATTTGTACTCATACATTTGGATGCACCCGCCGAAAGGATGAACGACATGAGCCCGCAACCTAACATTTTACTCACAACGAACAGATCCCAATCTTCTTCTAGCACATGCGATTAGATAAAATTTCTATCGAATCTGATAATCAACCTATCCTAGAAGCTGAAAGAGTAGAAATACAAGAGGTGTTTTTTTATCAATAGCTCCAAAGGGTCAAGGGCATTCTGTGTAAAAGGCTCAATCTGATCCGGTCCAGCTGTGATACTTGTGACTTGCTAGTCACACATTTCCCATTCTCTTCACAATGTAACCATCACAGACATGTATTAATAATGGATATAAATAAGACCGACTGTGCACATTTTTATAGTGTGCGGTCTAACCCCAATCTCTCTCTCTCTCTCTCTCTCTCTCTCTCTCTCTCTCTCTTGTGTTTCCTTTTCTATTGATTCAAAGAGAAGCAAATCGTTCTAGCAGTTGGATACCCATTCTTTCTTTTTCAGTTCATCAAGAAACTCACGAACATATATTCCTATATTCCTAACAGATCTGAAAATACGAATAGAATATTTGTATGTGCAAAAAAATATTAAAAGATAGAAAGGGAAGAAGGCAGTGTACGCCAAGGGGGAGGTGGGCAGATGAGCAATACCAGTTTGTCTTACTGTTGCAAAGAATCCTTTGTTATGAAGAAACTCAAAAGAGAGCAACTTGGAATGATAGACACGGATAACTCAACCAAACATATTCATTGTTGATTAGTTGCATGCTGTCAAGGTTGGAGTATTATTCAAACTAGTGTATAATGACTTTTTGTTTGCTTGCACAAGATGCGTTCTCTCTCTCCATACGTAACATTGGCTTGGTTATAACTTATATGAAAAAGTAACAAAAAGACAAGGTCTTTGTCCTTGAAAGCAATGACGCGTGAACGATTACAAAAAATTAAAGGAGGATCTCAATAGGAATGTGACTCGATCGGTTGTTCCAATGTAATGTTGCTGATTGTTGTACCGATTTCTTATATTATTGTTCAGGTGTAATTGAGAGGCCGTTAATAGAACACCTCAACTTGGCCGAATAAAAGAACCGATACCCTTAATTTAAGTGCCGGATTTTGACTGGAAGGTTGTCCCAGGACTGTCGCACTCCGCACCGTGCAAGTTCGGCTTTGTCCACAAAGATCCGTTCCCTCCCATTCCTAATCAAACATTCAAAGCAGCCGGTGTTATTTCGTTAATAACACCCCCCCAGCCGGACCAACTATGATATGTCAGTACGTGGTTGCTGGTTAGGACGTAGGAAAGCCACATTGTTACGTGTCAGCTGTTCGTCGGATTCACTTTCAGACGTGTAATCCATCTCAATCCACAGTATTGTGTGGGCGGATGTCTACTTCCTGTCTCATCTAACGTTAAGTTACCTAGGTATATGCCACTTGTCCAGCTTCCATAAGAAGCAGAACAATTCTAATCACATAGTGGCTAGGAGTGGCTAGGAGGCAGTTGCACGTCCGTGTCAACTTATTTTTTGGAAGGATAATAACCACCCAGTCATCTGATTCAGACAAACAATTCTCTTTAGCAATTGTTTTTAGTAACGTATTGATCAGCGTCTGTAAAAGAATAATGCTATATGAATCCTCCGAAACACTACTATTGTAGTCAAATGGAAATAAAAAAATGGCATGTTGAAGAGAGAAAAAACGACAGAAGAGAGGGAGAGGCAGATTTGTTGAGCCTATGCATTTCAATGTAATTAGGCTAGCGTGGACGATCCATTATCGCTTATAGTTGTTGAGCGCATGGGATTGTTAATCCGAGCGTCTCACTCTCTCGAGATGGCCACGTAGATTTCAATTAGTAGTTGTTGTTGTTCTTTTTCGGAGAAGAAAAAGAGCAAAGGAGAAGAGGAGAGAAGGAAGAAATCGAACAAGAAAGTAAAGACCGTGATGGCTGTTTTTCATCATTTTTGCACTTCGGGTAAATAATATTTCTCTATATAGTTCTAGTGTAGTGTAGTTGTAAGGATCTTTTCTATGTGGATTTGTCCATCTTGGGGTAAATAATATTTCTCTATATAGCTCAAGAAGAACATCATGTCTTTATTTTGTAGTGGATTTGCTCATCTTGGCTCTTTTTTTCCTTATATGCCACTTGTCCAGCTTCCATAAGAAGCAGAACAATTCTAATCACATAATGGCTAGGAGGCAGTTGCATGCCCGTGTCAACTTATTTTGGAAAGGATAATAACCACGCAATCGTCTGAATCAGACAAGCGATTCTCTTTAGTAATTGTTTTTAGTAACGTATTGATAAGCGCCTATAAAAGAATAATGCTATATGAATCCTCCGAAACACTATTATTGTAGTCAAATGGAAAGTAAAAATGGCATGTTGGAGAAAGAAAAAATGAGAAGAGAGGGAGAGGCAGGTTTGTTGGGCCTATGCATTTTAATGTAATTGGGCCAGCGTGGATAACCCGTTATTGCTTATGGTTGTTGAGCACATGGGATTGTAAATCTGAGCATCTCACTCTCTAGAGATGGCCACATGGATTTCAATTATTAATTGTTGTTGTTCTTTTTCGGAGAAGAAAAAGAGCAAAGGAGAAGAGGAGAGAAGGAAGAAATCGAGCAAGAAAGTAAAGACTGTGATGGTTTTTTTTTCATCATTTTTGCACTTCGGGTAAATAATATCTCTCTATATAGTTCTAGTGTAGTGTAGTTGTAAGGATCTTTTCTACGTGGATTTGTCCATCTTGGGGTAAATAATATTTTGCTATATAGCTCAAGAAGAACATTATGTCTTTATTTTGTAGTGGATTTTCCCATCTTGGCTCTTTTTTTCCTTATACTATATTAGGGTTTTTTGTGTTAAATGTAGTGTTCAATATCTATATGTTTGCAATTCCTTTTCGATTTATTTTCTCATTTATCACGATCTTGTATTTGTTTGTTGCATTTCCAGTGAGCATATCATAGTTATATATAAATATTCCCAACAAGTTGTATTAGAGTGTAGGGTGCATATATAGTCCAAGTGGAGAAAGCTACATATGCTATGATGATAAAGTTGCATGAATTGGAGATTTTGGAAACCCAAGATGGATTATGCATAAAATTCAATGAATTTTACGGTCTGGTAGTGGGATAAAAGTTGAGTGACATGTTTGACGTAGATTGAAAAAGTGAAGCAAGAAGACTATTGGAATAGTGTGAAAGAGGCTTGGCTTATTTGTAATTCCACCACATTTCAGAGGAGACCCATGCTAAAAAAATATGGAAAATCCTTAAAAATCATATGAGCAAAAGACAACAAGAAGTAAAATATTCTTGATCAATAAGTTGGTCAATCTAAAGTGCATTGACGGTGCTAGCATCACTGAGTCCATGAATGAACTTCAAAGCCTTATCAATCAGCTAGGGTCAATGAATATGGTCCTTTATAAGTAACTATAGACACTACTTCTTATGGGATCACTATCTAGCAGTTGGGAGATACTCCTCGTAACATTTCATTTTTTGCATAAGAAAAAAGGGTGATATTTGATCATACAAAGAAAAAGTATACATAATGAAGAGACTCGTCGACATGCCTCATATGACAAGTCTCAAATAGGAGTGTTAACACCCAAATTCAGGCATTTATGTTAAGCATTTATTTATAGTTGTGTGTCTTTATAGCCATAATATGCCCAAAATAACCATAGATCCTTATATTTTAGTAATTTATATCTTTTCATAGATAAAGTTGCTCAACTAGCCAATTTTGGGACTTGTAGGCATTGAACCTGAAAAGACATTTATTCTCTAAGATTTCTCCCCAACACATGATTTTTACAACAACTAGACTTTCATCTGTTGCGACCACGATCGACTAAGCATCACACTATGTGCACCAGCTTAGGAGATAGTGGTCCTATTAGCTGACTAGTGGGCTCAAGAAACTTTTGATATCATGGACCCTATTTTTGATGGCCAGTCCTTTATCAGAGCATCCTCGCCAATCAGAAGGTTCATCGACACGGGCCCATCGACCACAAGTAATAACATCCCCCCAGGGGGTGGGTTTGGTCTTGGATGTTGTGACCATGGCTAAGAAGACAATGCCACGACCATGGTTAAGATGTTGTGTCGACCGACACTCGACGCGACCAGGCCCAACTTGGCACGGTTTTGCCAAGGCCAAGGACGCGACCGCGACCAAGGTGTCCACCTCGACCGCAGCACGACCGTGACTGCAGCACGACAGTGATCACGACACATCAACCTCGACCACAGAACGACCGCGACCGTGACACATCAACCTCGATCAAAGTACGACTACGATCACACCACAACCATCTTGACCTCAAGATCTGCCTTGACTGCGGTCACTTCCTCGACCGCGACCCCATCACGACCGTTCCCAGCCTGGCACGATCAGGACGAGACCAGGGCCGCGACTTAGGAAGGTGTTGCGACCATCTTCTGCCTTTGCCTATAAATATTCACCCCTCATGACCTGGAGAGGGGTTCCAAGTTCCGAATTTTGAGAGGTTCCACGTTCGGGTTCCGCACATTCTTAGTTCCCAGAGCCCCGTGGGAGAGTTTCAAGGTCTGAAAAGACTGAAGTGTTCATCCTACATCTGTTCCTCCAGTTTTCTTCCATCTACCACCACCATTCACCTGTATCCTACCATTCCCAGTCATCTTCCCCTTCATACATTCACCAAGCTGCTGTTTGGGGCAAAATCAGAGAGAAATGAGGCCAAGGAGTCCAAAAGACCAAGGAGGATGACCCGAAGACGATATCTGACCGATACAGAGGCTAGGGAGTAAGAGCCACCTCTCCTCTACGGGCCAAATCTCTTCTTCTTCTCTTTTCTTCAAATTTTCTCCTTTTTTTCTGTACAAATGATGTTCTTCCATCTTTATTCGGTGCCAACTATGCTTGTCAATGGCTAGTTGAGCTCCTTCTTGGCTATTTAGCCCGTTTTGGGCATGTCTATGTACCTTTACCTTAAGTAAGTAATTTTATTCTAGATCTAGTACATTTTCTATTTTATCTTCTCTTTCTAGTTATGATTACTAGTTTGGTTGATCTCTTTCTTGCTTGAACTTCTATCTCTGCCTATATCGAGAGATTCATTGTAGAAATAGTTAAGAGAAGGTGGTTTGGATCGAAATATGAAAGGAGGACGATCCAAGGTGATCTACGTAGAATGGTAGACCTGGGCACGGCTGGGCCTATCCTGGTACGGTCGGGCCCACTACCTAGTTCTGCCCAGATCACACCTGTTCCTAGCATCTCAGAATATTCTAGACCTGAGAGGGTATCTAGAATATTCTAGGGTGTTGATTTGTCATCCTCGAGAGAGGTTTCATATCATTGATGGGTTTTAGTCACGCTAGGCGAAAGCGAGTGGGATGACCCCATAGGAACAGATACCACAATACTCACTATGTTTGGATGTAGGTTGCTTGTTGAGGTGTTCGAGGGTTGTCTATGCCCAAGAATGGGTGCATAGACTACCCAACTTGTGGTTACATATCCATGAACTCCTCTCTAATTAGTAGAATCCGACATACACTATTTTATTTTATTTTCTTTGTTTTATTTTATTTCATGACATTTTGCTAGAATAGTTCTAGTTCCATACTTTTATCGACTATTGGATTGACTTAACTGACTTAAGAGTAAGATCTTAAGTGTCCTAAGCATCCCCATGTCCCTACGTTTGACCCCATATATCTACTTTGACCTCGTAATAAAGTTGTAGGGGTCCTTGATGGTTCAAGTTATAAATTTAAAGTTTGATTCCTTCTGATTTCGCCTCCTTTCGGACATGCGATTTGGGTCGCATCAAGGATTGACTCGGAGGTGTATTTTAATGAGAATAGGAGCACTGATAGAGTGAAAGATTTTGGTAGGCCTCAAAGCCACAGTAAATCCCAAGAGCATGAATAGGCTCTTGGAAGATCTAAGTCGGATAGAAGAGGGAGATTCTATTATAGCAAGCCAAGTCACTTCAATAAATGTTATAAGGTATGGAAAAGGAAACATGGAACTGAAGATAAGGTGAAGAAAGATAATGACAAGAACATTGCATCTGCAATGTTTTATGACAGGGACAATGAAAATGACAATATGGTTTTGAGAGTCTAGGATTAAGGGATGCATGTTTATGAGGATAATTCTGATGGGGTGGTGGATAGATCAATTTCTTGTTACGTGTCAGTCAACAAGGATATCTTTACTACATACATGAGGGGAGACTTTGATAAAGTGAAAATGAGAAAAATCAACTTGTGTGGAATTGTCAGGATTGGGGACATCTGTCTTAGGACAAGTGTCGATGGTAAAATTGCTCTCAAGGAGGTTCATTTTGTTTGTGTGTCCTGAGAGCCATTATGTAATGCTGGTACCAGGGATAAATTGTATATGATTTAATTATCAATTAAAGATAAGTCCACTTATTTATTTATTTCATTATTGAGACAATAAATAATTTAATGATGTCCAAGCATGTCTTGATTCGATCATACATGGTTTGGGTTGAGTACTTAAACATTGATTGTTGGTGTGTTTCACAAGATGATAGGTTTTGTTATTTTCCACTTTTAGACATATATCTTTTAGTAATCAATAGAATAACATTGAGTCTCCTATATATAGGATCCATAGGATACATGAGCTGAAAGAGAAAAGGGAAACTCAATGGGCCTAAGCCCAACTAATCAATTATGCTAACACACACCCTCAAGATGGAGAGTAAACATTGTGAAGTCCTAGGTGACACTCATATACTTGAATAAGGAAGAGTATGTGGTTTGGTGAGAATATCTACAACTTGATCTCCTATCCGTATATGGGGACTAATAATTTTCTTATCTTTAACCAGGCCTCACACAAAGTGACAATCTACTTCAATATGTTTTGTGTTCTCATGAAGATCAGATTACCATCTATTGGTACAACCACCAAGTTGTCATGATATAGATTAGATAGAGACTAAAAAGAGACCTCAAACTCAATAAAGATAGATCAGACCCACGATATACACAAAATGCATGAACCATAGCTTGATGTTCTACCTCAGTGTTGGAGAGAGCCAAAATATCTTTTTTTAAGTCCTCCAAATAATAGGGTGATTGCCTATCATGATGCAAAAACCAGAGGTTGATCAATGATCCTGGGAATCACCTATGCAATCTGCATCAACATACACAAAAATAGAGATTGCCTTGGTGCTTAAGATGTATGTAGAACAATCATCCCTTTGGAACACTTTTGAGGTATCCAAGGATGTGTTGAACATTGCAAGAATGAGCCTAGAGTGGTGCACTCATATGTTGATAGATTATCCCAAATAGAGGTTATGTCAGGCCCAATTATTCTCAAGTAGATTAGTTTTCCATCAAGACGATGACACTTATTGATATCATCAAAGAGTTCCCCTTCATGTGCGATCTTGGTGTGATAGTCCACTAGAGTGGAGACAAGTTTGGATTTTGTCATTTTGGCCTCCTAAAGTAAGTCCAAGACATAGAGCTCTAAGATAAGATGATCCTTGTAGCTGAGTGAAGGACTTTTATTCCAAGAAAGTGTTGCATAGTACCAAATTCCTTCCTATGGAAATGTTCCTGTATGGACTTTTTCATTTGACAAATGCCCATTTTGTCATTACCGATGATGACTATATCATTAACATAAATAACAATAAGAATGTGGCCTTTGGACAAATTTGGAAAGAAGAAGGAATGATCGGCTAGACGGTCTTTGAAACCCAAGTTTCTCAAGAATGATGCTTAATTTATTGAAGCAGGCTTGTAGAGATTGCTTAAGACCATATAATGATCATCGAAGGGGACAAACTTTGTGAGAGGATTCCCCCTCAACATCAAATCTGGGTGGGTTGCTACTTATAGACTTCTTCTAGGAGATAGCTACGGAGGAAGGCATTCTTTATATCAAGTTGAAAAGGTGTCCAATCAAAATGAGCCTCCAAGGAGATTAGAATGCAAATAGAGGCAATCCTTGTTGCTGGAGAAAATATCTCAAAATAATCCACTCCAATATTTTGGGTGAATCCTTTGGCAACTAGCCCTGCCTTGAGCCACTTGATAGAACCAACATTGTGGTGTTTGACATAGAACACCCTTCGAAAACCAAAAAAGTTCTTCCCTGTGTGGTAGTGTGACTAGGTACCATGTATGATCGATGTGTAGAGCCTGCATCTCCTCCACCATGGTTGATTTCCAACCAATATTTCTTAGGGCGTCATTTGGACATTTGGAATATATATCAAGTCCATGGTTGTGGAAAATGTTGAGGTATCAAAAGAGAGCAGGATAGACAACATGTGTTAGAGATAGGATGCTTGGTATAGCAGGAGTATATACTTTTCACAGTTCCACTAATCGAATAGATTGTTCTATAACTGAAATGATGGTGGAGGAGCTACCTGAAATTCATCGTTTATGCCCTGGTGTAAGGTTTCTACTATGGGTGGAGGAGAGTAGACGAAGGGATCAGGTAGCAAGACATTTGTGTCTAAATGAGAAATAATGGTTAGGATGATGAGAATAAGAGTTAATCTTCATGGAATATGACATCCATAGAGATATAAACTTGACCTGAGGTTGGGTCAAGACACTTGTTCCCTTTTTAAGAGAAGGAGTATCTAGGAAACGATGTGCAAATAGCTCACGGTGATAGTTTGTGGGTCTTGGGATCAAAATTATGGATAAAGGTGGCACGTCCAAAAATGTGACAAGGTACTGGATACAGTGCTGATTGTGGATATAGAACTAAAAAATAAGTTCACAATTTAAGAATCAAGGAAGGTTCACGATTGATGAAAAAACATGCAATGAGAATCACATTTGACCAAAAAAAATTTGAGGCATTAGCATGAGTGAGAAGGGAGTGTGTAATATCAAGGAGGTGGTGATTTTTATGCTCAATAATGCCATTTTATGTGGAGAATAAGTGCAAGAGCATTGATGAATTATTCCAATGTCTTGACAAAAAGAGGAAACAACCTTTTCTGTATACTCAAGGGCATTGTTGGTACGAAAAATTTAATGGATGTGGAGAACTGAATGGAAACCATTATGTGAAGTGCAAGAATCCATGAAAAATCTTCTTTACAAGTTTAAAGGAGATAAATTCAAGTCATTCTCGAGAAATCATCCACAAATGTGAGAAAATATTTAAACCTATTTTAGCTAGTAGCTTGAAATGGACCACACACATCACTATGTATTATTTCAAATATTTTGGAGCATTGTTGAGTAGTATGAGTAAAAAAAGACACACAATGGTGTTTTCTTAGTTGACATGCATTACATAAGATAAAAAATAAGAAGAAACAAAAGTATCTAAAATTTTGAGCTTGTCCAAGGGTAGATGGCCAAGGTGTAGGTACAATTGTAGTGGAGTGGGAGCAAGGAGGGCATGGGGAAAACTTTGTGGTGGGGTACAAAAGTAATAGAGATCACCAGATCATACAACCTACCCAATCATCATAAAACTCCTTCAATCCCATAAAACAAAACTAGAAGGACTAAATGTTAAATTAATCAAAGAGAATCAATAATTCTAGCAATAGATATTAGATTGTATGGGAATTTAAGAACAAAGTGAATGATGGAGTGTTTAAGTTTAAAGGAAAGTGCAACAGTGCCACATCAAGTGACTCATTTTATTGGCCCATCCACCATAGTGTCAGAGGAGTGTGGAGTAAATGAGTCAGATTTGGTAAGAAGGTGGGGCATAACTATCATATGATGTGTCGCCCCTGAGTCCACAATTTATTTTGAATTTGTAGAAAGCATAGATGTCCCAAAATTACCTTAAGAAATAGTGACAAGGTTAGGTGAAAGAGAGACATTAGGTGGGTCACCAATGTGCCACTCTGAGGTGGCAGAGGTTTTCATATTGATGTGGTGACGAGAATCCTATTATGTTGTGCATCTTAGAGAATGTGTTCGTACTCCTCGTTTGACAATGAGACATGAGAAGACTCAGAAGATGCCTATGGTGTATGAATAAGAATAGTATGTGGGGCAGGTACTTGGGTGATGTGGGAAGGTTCTTGGGCGATGTGGGCAGATCCTTTGCCACCTCCTCATAGATAGTGGGATGGGTAGACATTGTTGGGATGGCATACCTCATTAGTGTGTCCCATCTTGCCACAATAAGTACGCTTTGGTCATTGGACTTGTCCTTGACCATGTCCTCTAGCCGCCACAACCAATGTTGGTGGAGGATCAGATGTAATAGTGGGAGATATGCAAGTAGAAAACATCTCAAACTAGGACATGTATGCATATTCCTGGTATGTTGATGCAAGGGTTGCACCAACGAGAAGTTGTTGAACTGCAATAAAGCAAGGGTAAATCCCATTGAGGAAGCATCTAGTTAGAAGAGTAATTCTCCCTTTGTGACCTTAGAAGAGGTTGTTGAAGAGAAGAAGTTCAACTAGTTTGAAAGAGCCTTTATCTCATCATAGTATTTTGACAAGGGACGACCCCCTTGCTGCTTAGAGAAAGTGTTGCCCATGGTGTTGTAGATGTGCATTCAATTGTCCTATTCGGTGAAGGACTACTTCACTTCTTCCCACATGGTCTTTTCATTCATGTGCCACATGTATTGGACTGCAAATTTAGGCTTCATACACCCCCAAAGCCATGAGAGAAACTAGATGTATTCTATAGTCCAGGCACTATCAAGCGTACTAGGTGTGTCATTAGTGATAAACTTGAGTTTACCCTACAATTCTAGAAAGGTTTGAACATGATTCATCCACAACAAAAATGGTCATAATTGAGTTTGACAACATTGCTATGGAGCATATCATTATAGACAATAGTATTTTGTGGCTTTGCATCATCACCCATGATAATACAATAATGATATTGGAATAAGAAGCATGATACAAGAAGAAGATGGAGGCACTATCAAAATTTTAGCACGGTAGGAGAAAATAAAAGGAAGCATTACTGGTTCAAAAACACAGTAGGAGACATCAAAAAGCAACACAAAATAACATATTGTGATAGAAAAATAAAAATCCCCAATTCAAGTAAGAGACTCAACTATGTAGGGTAGGGAACTACATGGAGAGGAATAAAATGTAATGTTTTGCCCCTTATTTGTTTTGGTGCTTTATAGATCAACACAAGATCTTTTGATTTCTCTTTATTATATGGATATAGATTTTTTTTGGAATTAGAACATTATGAAGGATATATATGAAGTAGATGTAATCCTTCTAGAGTTCCCATTGAATAAAAGTCATGGCCTTTAGTGCCCCAGATTGGCATCAAGCTTGGCTTTGTGACTATGTCTTGTTGGTTGCACCTACAACAACCTTGCAACCATGACTACTTTTGGGCACTAATTATTATGGGTAGCATTAGGGATGAAAGGGAAGGGGGTGGCAGTGGGTGGGGAGGGAGGTAGGGGCTAGGGAAGTGGTGGTGGTGGGGAAGAGGGGAGGGGAGATGGAGGGCGGAGGGTGGAGGCGGTGGTGGTGGTTATGGGATGCTATGGGCGTCAGATGCCAGTTGGGGAGAGGAAGGGATGGAGGAAAGAAAAAGAGTGGGGATAGGATTAGAACCATTTTATTGATATCATGTAAACATATATCTTTCAATAGTCAATAATATAACACTTGGTTTCCTATATATAGGAGCCAGAGGATACATGGGTTAAAAGATAAAAGGGAAATACGATGGACCTACCCCAACTAATAAATTATGCTAACACCAATGTTCACAAGATTTCCACTGAATGAGTTACTTGCAATAGGAAAACAAACACTCGACACGACCGTATAATGCTATATGTGAAAATTAATACCTAAAAAATTAGTGGCCAATGATTTTACTTTTGGTAAAGCATTGGCCTGGAATTTCGAACCGCCCTCGACATTGGCTCATTTCCCAGGAATTGGGAGATGCTTTGCAAAACACTGCACATATCCGTACTCATAAATATTTGTTCTCATTATGTTCTTGGTATATTACTATTGCAAATAACATATAAAATCAATAATATATAATAATTATAATAATAATATGTATGGTGAGCGATGACTACATCTCTTTATTCGTGATATAGGATTTCAATTCAAATACATGGGTACTTGTGAAAATAAATGTTATACTGGACAGACCCACTTCGAGAATGACACATGAAAGTCATGTCATGGAAGTTAGATTCATATATCACTATAACAATGGTGACGATGAATATAAAAGAGTGAAATCACCCCTTTACTAAAAATTTGAAAAATAAATTATTCATTCCATACATATTCAAAAGGTATGTTGAAATGGGTGTAAAAATGTTCAAATATTTATATATATATGGTATACAAAAGACCAGCGAGTAATGTAGCTGAATATAAGTTCATGACTATATTCAGTTTTATAAAAATGTACATCATCATTCTCCCATAAAGGGTTTACATGAAAAATACAACAAAAGTATTTAGATAGAGGGAAGTCTAAACTACTTGAAGTTTTGTCTCTAAGAAACATCTCCAAAGCCAGGTCCATGCCAAAATCTATGTTCTCTTTGATCTTGTTCAACACCTTGATCCAACCCTGGGTGGTTGGGAAAGCACCCAGCAAATGGGAAAGAAAACATGGTATGTGTTAGATATAATGAATAAGAAACAAAGATCAGAACAATAATGAAACATAAGGATATAGATTCATCATAAGATTAGAGGGCCATGACAATGAGGCATAAACAAAAAGGTTTCATGCCATAACAAATAAATAATAAGAAGTAGCATGCATGATATTAATTGGACTCCATTAACTAAGTAGGGTTGAGGCACCTATCGGACCTCAACCAAATAGATGGGGGGAGAGTAATCACATTTCCAGTCACCTATCAAATATTTTATATTGGGAAGAAATAACACATTCCCCATGGGGAGAGTAAACACATTCCCCAGGGTGAAATAACACATGTCCTAAACTATGGGTGGTTGTACATAAGTACCACTACTATAGCTATATAGACAAATAAACCATCATGCTCATGAAATAGTAAAGTGGCAAGAGAAATCACCATATAATTGCAACATGACAGTGGGGTTCCAAGACCCAAGAAATAATATATTAAATCTAATTTTGAGGCAATTAGAACAAGAGAAACAATAATAAAGGAAATAGGGTCCATATCAAGCCTCATTATGGAGAATAGGGTTGGTTCACAAATATCCCAAGTAAAGGATAAGATTTGCACGTACCTCTCATATTGAATTCAATTATAAACTTTTACCACTTTTAGATGATCCAAGATCCACTTGTCCTATTTTCAATGTATTAACATGTATTAGTGTTGGTCATGCACATTAATGTATAGAAAACCCTAGTTTTGTACTTTTTGAACAAAACTCCAATTTAGACTCTGAAAGCATCACCATTGATCTTATTAGGTTCTCCTAATTAAGAAAACATATAATTTTGTCTATTTTGGAGTTATGATGATTAAAGTGCATTTTTGGTGATTTTTATCTATTAAATTCATTTTTAGAAAACACCATCCAATAAAACCCAAAAGCAAGTCTCGAAGACATTCTTATTGGAAAGATCACATTTTTTATTCCAAAATATTTTTTACTTTAATTATTGGACAAAGGAATAAAATGATATGAATTTTGCAATATCAACCAATAGATACATGCCACGTAGGCAAAGCGATCGCAAAGAGAGGGAGAGAGAGCATCTGAGCTCGTGACTTGGCCCAATGGGAGGTAGCCAAGTCAGCATTTTGTGCTTAAGTGGTGCTGGTCAAAGTCGAGAAAATAGAAATCAAAAGGATGAGAATGCCCCTCGTGAGATCAGAGAAAGAAAGAAAGTGACAGGAGGGGGTAAAAGTGTACAATCACCATGGGATATCTTACCCAGTTGCTCGCACCTTGGCCGGCGAGGAGCAATCTCAACTTTTGGACATTTTCACATTTCTTGACCAAATTCAAAAGCGAGCATACTAAAAGAATGGTTGATAGGAGACGAACTCACACATACCTTCGATTTGTACGGAGGTGGTGTGTAGAGAGAGGGGTGAGTGCCACAAGCCCTGGAGCAAAACTTGATCTTCGGTGATGTACAAACAAGAAGAGATGCAATCGAGTGAAGAAGGGAGTCACAAAGTGTCTAGGGAAGCTTGGAATTTGGGTTTTTATAGATGGGGGTAGGGTTCTTAGGGTTGTCGAAGATGGGGTGAGAGAGAGTGTCGTGGTGAGATTGGGACTTTATCGATTCTTTGCCAGAACAAAAAAAATTAGGACATGCCTATGCAAAATCAAACAAGGAAAGCATATGAGAAAAAATCTTGAGGAAAAATGGAGTAGAGAAAGAGAAAATCAACTTTGAAATCTCACACAACAAAGGGGTCTATTTCCTGATCGGGCTCGAGCTGGGAGATGACGCTCGATAGTTCGATTTGTGTATACGGGTCCACTAACTCCTGACCATCTGATCGTGCAGAAGAGAAAGAAGAGGCACGTGACATTTATTTCAATTCTGAGTAATATTCGACTAAAGTGAAAATTACATTATTTAATGGATTTCTCTCTCTTTGATTGAGGGTGCAAACGATTCCCAAATTAAATGAAATTTGACACCCAATCTATTTTTTTATATGAGGAATCTAAATATGCAATTAGATTTGCCTTTTGAGAACTTTCTACATGTTAAATAATAAATCAAATCTTATTTTCTCTTTCTTCATGCATTAATGGTTATAAGATTCTCCAAATTTGATGAAACTTCACCCATAAGACACATCAATTTTACATGTTGGAGTTGTTTGTAAAGTTATTTAATATTTTGAAGGTTCTACACACTTCCTCTTTCCTGATTTCACATGTACATTAAGGATTATCCAAATTATATGAAAATTCACCCGAATGCTATTTTTAATGTTTAGATCACGAATGTAAGATCATTTTCCACTTTTGGAGTCATTAAGTATTTTATTTAATATCTTGAGGAAAACTCACCTTTTCTTTTCAAAATAAAAGAGATAAATTATTATTTTCCCAAAATTAGGAAACTTAGCTTCCAAGCCAAACCAAACTCAAGGAAAACGAATATCAACTTTTATTTAACCAATTAATCTTCCATTCATGAGTTTTAGTCCATTATCTAATATTTCCAATATTTAACATATTAAATAATTCAATATCTCATTAACATGTTTAAAGCATCATTATTTTTTCCTTTTTCTCTTCCTTGCTCCATAAGGCTAAGGAATGATCTAGAACAAATTATTTTATCATTATCTCACATTTGAGGTAATTTTTCATGATAGAACCTTATTAAAAATATATATTGGGGTATTTGTGCATATACCCATATGTTGGCAATAATAATGAATAAATATTCACCAAACTACTATTATTTCTACAAATTGAACATCAAATCCAAAAAGGATAGAAAAGAAAGGAAAATCATGATAGAGGGTCAAAAAGATAATATGTCCATGTTTTGAGATGTTACAACACTCCATCCCTTAAAGAGGATTTCGCCCCTGAAATCTCAAGCAAAGAGAAAAGGGTGAGTGTGCAACATCTCAACACTAACTTCCGGTTGTTCCTGCAACCATGAAACTTCCACCAAACTATCACTAACTCAACCTCCTCATAGGTGAGGTTCTCAAGAATCACCTAGGGTTCCACTATTAAGATTTCTTTTTATGAGATTTAACATTATTAATATTTTTATCTCATTAGCATTATATTTATTAGGATATCACATTATCATAATTATTCTTTTAATTATGTCATGTTATATTTACTTTATTTCCAAAAGAGTAATATTTCATTATTATGCAAGAAACCTTATATATTTCTTATTTATCTCATGAAGAGTTTTAGCACAATTTGGGTTTATTGAATTATCTCAATATACTCAATCATTATTCTTAATAATTTGGATTTAGACTTCATTATCCTCATATTATCACCATACTGAATTACGTCAGAGTTTTGTGCATAAATTAGGACATTTTATTACATTATCATAAAGTATACAATTAATCCAATTGATCTCACATTAATTATATTCATCTATATTAAAAAATTATTCATTATCACATTACCTTTCTTGCTTACATTAATGTCACCGTTAATCATTTTCTCATATGTGTTCACTTCCAATTATTATGCACATTTATATGAATCCATTTACTCATTAACCATATTTGAGTCATTATATGTATTTTAGTGAACAAGGAGAAACATATTACATATTAATGAATTGCATCACATACCAAGACATGATTAGGTGATTAATTAAGTGTGTATTACGAAACTAGGTGATATGCATTGCATATTGATAACTTGATAATCTATGATTAGGTTATTATATATCATTTATATGTATTAAGGTATGTTATCTGATTATGCCACCTAATGTCACTAATGTATCATCAATAACATCAAGGATGCATATGTTAAGGTTAGATGATTACATCTTAGGGTTTAGGTCAACATGATCATTGTTTTCACATATAACTTCTTAGGATGCATTAAGTCCAAGGTTAGGTTACAATTGTCTTACTCATCATATCAATAGGGTTTATTGGTTTATGACATGGTTAACATCATATGTATCCATTATTAGTTTTAATATGTGAGTTACTTATATTATGTGCATTAAATATTTATTTGGGTTCAAACATATGAACTATTCATTAGATGATCATCATATGTTCATTAGTATATTAACAAGCAGGTTAAGTTATAACTATTACTTTGTTTGGTCAATTCCAAAGATGCAAGCACACTAACTTCCTAATCATGGAGTGAGGATTTATAAATTCACATAGATAGATCTTGGTATGTCAAAGGGCTCCATCCCCCATAAAAAGGATTTTGTCCTCGAAATCTAACTACTGAACATCAACAACCAACTACTCTCCACCTCTTAAAAGGGTTGACCTACCAAGCCAAACTAAACTATAGGTAAAAGGGTGAGTCTAACTAAACCATGTATAAGATCCATCACGCTTCCACTGTGCACTCTGATGGCTTACTAAAATTCAAAGTCTAGGTTTTAGGGTTAGACTGACCAAACATGTGGTCCTAAGGGACATAAAGGAACTATATCAGGTATCCATACTCAAAGCAAGTCACAACACCTGAAAGACTAGTTCATCACGAGGTTCCCAAAGATATCTGTAACATCTTAAAAATATTAAACCTATCAGTGTTCCTTAATTTGAAACCCTAATTTGCAAATTAATGATCTCATCTATCAAATAGAATCTATTGTGACCTAAAAATCTCAAATATAATGAATTATTCACTTAATATCAAAATTTAACTCAATTAGTTCCTTAAAGAAAGGATAATTCACTTTATTCCATATTTTATTACATGTGCCCTAAGATAATGACCCATATGATTTTGATGAACAAAATTTAATAAAAACCTAAATCTAATTGGATAGGGAGATTATAGAGGCCCTAATTAGTTTATGATTCAAATTTGAGGTCATTAGGGCTTCATTTGACCACCTAACTAAATTGTGCAAGAATTAATATGGTTTTTAATTTAAATATTTCTGATTTTGTCACTCGACCTAGGTTCAACCTTATCACACGCACATATGTGTCACGCAAACCCCCCTGGTTGAGACTTGTTTCGGGTCAGATTATTCGGTTCGTGGGTTGAGAGCTCGTCTCTCTCGCCTGATGTATAGAGGTTGCATGACTCCATAGGTGTATGATTCCATATGCTTCCTGATCCCTTGTTTTGATACATATCAGCATGAACAAGCCACCTGTTTACAATCCCCACATCTTTCCAAACCATCTGGACCCTTACACGCTAGGGTTTCAATGCCTAAAGTCCCCAGTCAACTAGGACTTCCCCAGACATCCCCTATTTTCACCACCGCGAATTCCGCTCGCCCTAAAACCTACAACCATATAAATGGACCCCTTAAAATCGATCTGCGCACACCCAAAAATGTAACCCACCAGCTGTCTTTCCCTCTGGTACCCTAGAACCCTCCTCCCCTACTCCGGTGTCCTTCATCGTCTACATTGAGTTCGTCCCAAGGGTTCTGCCGTCCATTAACCCAAGGAGAGCCACCTGAAGGTCCTCATAGACTCAAGTGCTCTTTCCCAGTCTTCTTCTTTGGCCGATATCAAGGTATTTCACCTTATCCTATTTTTCCCCTTTTCAATTTCTTTGAATCACATAACGAATTCTAGTGACATGGGAGTGGTTTTATTGTATCTCCTCATTGGTTGACTTTGATGGTCGATCAATAACTCAGGTTTACTTTCTTTTCATGTTGTTATGGTATTTTGAACTAGCTCTGATGTGCATCTTTACTTCTCCCATGTTATTTCTCTATTCTACGGCAGCTTGGTGTTCTTGGCTTCCTCATCACCGTTGTTGATGAGTCTGTGCTTCTTAGGTTTGGTTGAAGATGGTAAAGGTGCCTGACACCTCGCTTTCCAACTACAAGATTGGAATCCCAATTTTGTTCTCCTAAATTTTTGTATTTTCCTCTTACTGTTCTACATACTTGAGTTGCTATATCAAAGGAGAAGAAGCCAGGTGTGGTATTCCTATTTTACCCTCTCAGGATTTGTGCTCACTTTTCAGCCTCAGGGGAAGTTCAGGTTTTACAACTCCTGATGAGGATGAAGAACACACATGCCTTTATGGGGCAAGTGCAGGCCACACGGTTGGGACTGGTTGGACCACACCAGATGGGGCCCAGGTCGAGTTGCTCGTTGACATGGATATTTAAGACACATGGCTTTTAATCAAATTCTAATTGGCCCATTCTTCATAAAATCACAATAATCAGTAGTTTATTAGAGAATTATGGAAAAATAGTCGTTAGAAAGGTTTTTTGATAAGGAAGTTGAGTTTTAGGTTTTCAAACCCTAATTCAGTTGTCTCTGACAATGTTTCCCTAAAGTAACCCAATTAGGGTTTAGGATATACTTAAGGTGATAATTAATATAAACCATGTTAATTTTAGGAGCATAAGATTTGATCAAGACCAGGGATACTAAGTGTTACACCCCAATCTCACGATTACCACTAATCATGAGATTAGGGCATAAATTAAGGATTTAACGTAATACAAAGATCACCCTTAACTTTTTCTTCTTTTTCAAACTCTTTGTTTCTCGCATTGAACCACATAAACTAACTTTACAAGGTAATCTAAGAATTGATTTCTCTAATCCAATTTCAACAGTAAAAATGCATGTATGAACATTCATTATGTTTCTCATACTTTTAAGCACATAAGACTTGATGATTCACATATATTGCTAAAGAGGAATAATGTTATACATCATCATTTACAACTCTCTCTTATTTCTTTACAAGGACCTAGAGTGACAAGGACAGACTGAACTTAACTATACTCAGACTTAACTCTTGTGGCAGATCTACTCTGATGCAATGATATCTTCAATCCCCACGGTTTCCCTAAATTTTTTTTGAGTAGAGGGGTGAGCCTACTCGCTCAGTGAATGAGTAAAACAATAATGCAGTCTAAAGTACTGAATCAGACATTTATCATTCTTGGATAATTGAAATAAAACAAGATAGCAATTTCAAATTAAAGACTAGATATTCAAAAACTTACTAATAACATTGAAGCCTGCATCATTAGAAATAAACAAATATGGAAATATAATCCTCACTATATTCAATATTACATTTAAAGAAAAACTACTATGAAAATGAAAACCAAACCTTTCATAACTCTTATTATTTATAAGAAACTCTTTAAACTTATATTATAATATTTTAGCTTATGCCCTGATCATATGCAGTGTACTCTACATATGAAGAATCGTAATGAAATATGATCTCACCGTACAAGACTTAGCTAACACACCCAGGATGCTAAGCCTGACTACATCACTGGTCTACAATAGGAAAATGGCTCTTTGGCCTCAACACACCTATGGGCCGTAAAACTGGACTCCTCCTCAAACCTAAGCACATAGGCATAGAGTCAAGACACCTATTGGCTTTTCTATACTCTAGTTCCACTATGATCTCTGGTTGATGTTGGATACTACATACTGTATTTTTAAGGAGACTTCCACTAGGGATTCGTCCCCCGTACCACCTGTTAGTACGATCTGACCCCTGTATACTGGACACCGCCAGGGTTAGGTCGTTTCATCCCTACGGCATAGACCTATCATAGGGAATCTACGGTGTTCCTGGCTACTATTATTACTATAAATTTGATTATATCTTTCTCTTAGACTGATCTCTTTCAACTCTGTATATTTATCATTACTCGGACTATTGAATTGAAATCACTGATGGTACTAAACTGAGTGCTTAACATATTGTTTACCCCTTTCTTTAAGTTTCTCCTTACTCATGCGCATATAGCACTTCTCATGTATTCAAACATATATCATGTCTACTAATATAAATATTCTCATTCAACATTTCTCACATTTATGCATGGCATCGATAACATACCTATCTAGGTCATGTCATATCTCCACTTGTAATACCATAACAACATATCCATTTCATGACAAGTATTTGAGTTAGAAAATCCAAATCTCATAAAAAAAGCATATATGCATATAAGATAATATTCAGATAAAATCCCACAATATCACACGAATCATTTCAATATGGCATTTACTACTAAATTAGATATGTATACTTGTAAAAGCATACTAGATTGGGTTTCCATCCTTGATTACTTTCTATTCACATAATATGTATTGTGAAAATCAGAAACTCTATTTGTCCATATATCAAATCAAAGAGATCAAACATGTAGAATAATATGCACTAGGAACATAAGTAAGATCATATAAACATAAATATGAATTTCAACTATAATGTGGTTCAAGCACTCGAATAACTTGAAAATTCAGATCTTCAGAAGATTCTCAATAAACTTCTTAATTTTGTAGTATTCAAAATAGATGGATATCTATATCCATGTCATCATATAAAAAATTTCAGATCATAGTTGGGACATAAATCGAAGTATTCTATAAACTGAATTCAAGAACAGTTCTTTTCATTTATTGTCATCTAAGGAGAAATTGAGAATATAAATTAAAACTATCTAATTGAGTACAATTGACTAAAATATTCTTTTTCCCACTCGCCCTAAGTTGTAAAACCGCTTAAAAATGTATCCCATATCTAAAAATCTTGAATCCATATCAAAACCCTAGCAATGGCCACATTCTTCTTCCTTTCAACTCAGAAACCCTAGAATTGAAGATTAGGAGAGAAAGAGTGAGAAAAGGACTTGATTTGATATGATTTCAAATCTAATCATGGGAGGGATGGAATATTGACATCTGAGAGAAGATTCACCATGAAACTGTATCCAAAGAAGCTAAACTTATATGATTTCATCATTCCTCAGACCACAAAACCCTAGGTCAGCTACTCCATCACTTTCTCCTCTCAAACCCTAACTCTCCCTCTCTCTCTAGGATTTTGTTTTTCTGGATTGAATCAAAAATTATGAGAGATAATAGTATGTTAGGTTGACCATATTGAGCAATTGAGCTGCTTGGGTGAATTTCACATTGACCCCTCACTAAACTTTTTCTTATTTTAGTAGATTTTTCTATCATAACAAAGTTACTGTAATTCATGTATTTTAGAGATCAAACCTTATCCAAAAATTATGAAAATTTATCATGTTGTTTTTAATTGAGTTATAAATCTTAAGTTAAAATTTTTGTTCATTCTGAGCTATCATTAAATAAATAAAAATGGAACAGTGCACTACTATCTAGAAATCTGCAGAACAGTCAGTTGAAGAGAAAATGCCCCAGAACGGCCATGCTAGCTGCCACGGCCGTGCTAAGATGGACACAACATGGCTGTGCTGCCTACCACACTGTGGTGCATTGGCTTCAACATATTTGAGTACAAAAGTTGGTCAATAGTTCAATTATTTCAAAACAGCCGTGTGGCCTAGAATGCCCGTACCACCAACGACCCACCACGGACGTGCTATCCACCGCGTCCGTTCTATCCTAGCCTTCAACTACCAATTTCATTCTCCTTTTCATACCTCTCTCATTCCTCCCCAACATTAGCCTATTTGGTGAAAACCTTGATTTCAGCCGACTAGGATTTATATTTTCTCAAACCCTAATTATACAAAGAGATATCATACTTGGGGTTCTCATTAGGTTTAACATATCATGATTGAGATATCATCATTAATCATGTTTAATCGATGACCAATATAACTAAGCATGTAGTCATCCACATAAACCCTAACTTCCCCATTAAGCTCATATACAGTCATAACAATTCTCCCCCCCTAAAAAGGTTTCGCCCCCAAAACATAAATATGCAAGCAAAGTACTTTCAAGGTTTATTTTAATCTTATGATATCTTACATGTTATTATATTCTTATATTTCATACTTGAATGCACTTTTCAACATTAAATCCTTTATTTATTTTCTAATCACAACATATTTGAAATAGTACCCAATGATATCAAACGAATTCTCTATGCCACAATCAATCATAGGATAGAGAGAGAAACAACCAATTCAAAATTTTCATACTCTTGAGGTGTTACCTCAAGATTGATAATATGATCCAAATATCTCAATTCATACGACTCAATATGTACTATTGTTATGTATTACCTCTAAGTCATAAAAGAGAGTTCACCATGTTGTTTTGAATTTTACTGTTGTGCTACTCAAATAGCAAAACAGTCTTGAGTTGGAAGTCTAGATTCAATAGCAATTGTACAATACTAAGATGGATTACAGGTATGAATGACTTAAATTATCATACACCTTTAATTAACATATTGCTTGCACATGTACAATTTAAATCATATGTAAAACAAATTTACATCCCTTAGTATACCTTCAACAAATTATACTTCTAATAACAAATTCACATATTATTGAAAACCATTGTTTTCTCTTATCTCCTCATTCATTACTACTTACTTCTTGTTACTTATCCTTCTCATTTTGATCATATAGAATAAACATCCCTAAAATTGAACCATACAAGACAAGAATAGATTATTCATCATTCTTGCTATCACTGTAAGAATTTATCTCATATCGCACTTCACTCATATTGTATTTCTCCTTTTATTCAAAACACACTTGTTACATTTCAAATTTATATCTTACTCTTTTCTCCGAATCATTTCCATATTGTTTATCTACCTTTCATATTAGCTATCTTTAAACCCTGGATTACTATCAGTGCTAGTTTACTTCTCATAGTGCAAATCACATGATCTTGTTTTATAGAGATGCTAGTATTCATGGTCAAATCACTAGTGACAACCATTGAACTACTACAACTCTAAACATTCTAGGGTTTGGTCCTTATCAGTAGCATGACGTTATTGTGATGTGACTTTGCTCCCTTAATTTGAAATTCAAACTTTGGATCTCACAAGTTTTACTAAAGTCTTCCTTATCTTATCAATTGAATTTCCTTTCTCTTACTTGGCCATTCAGATATATTACATTCTCAATTTACCCTGCTAGGGTTTCATCGTCATATTGTATGACATTATTGCATACACTAGATGCCTCTACCATGGTGGTTATGCATCATATATGATTCATTTTCTTATCACTTCATTCCCACATTGCTCTAATTAAGGAAGACATGAAAGAGAAGATGATTTTTGAGACTTATAATTCTTATCTTCAAACATTCATTAATACATTTCTCATTTGTAGGTTTAATTAATTATCAACAAGGATACTTGACTAATTAGCACTTTCTTGAATCTCGTAACCTCTTTATTTTATAATCTATATTAATCCATTACGATTCAAACCCTTCTTTACTTTCCATAATCCTCTTACCATATACTACTCTTCCACCTGTCATCTTTAACTTCTAATTTTTTTTCTTATGATCATGTTGCTTATTCATGTGTATGATCATGTATACCATGTTGCACATATTTCTTTTTATCCTTTTACTAATGTGAGGTTTATATTCTAAATCAATAATCTATCTACTAGTTTCAACTCATTTTTAATACATTACATATCCTTCATTTTAAATCAAACGGCTCATGAATGGGTCAAACTTGGTTTCTCTTTTAATTAATTTTTTTTCCTAAATATAGTCTACCTTTGTATGACTTATTCATTTATTTAGCTACACTTTTGTTCTTCTTTTAGAAACTAGTTTGTTGTTATATAGAGACTTAGAATCCAAAGGTAGTCAGGATGAATGTATTAACTTCACAATAAAGGTATACATTACATGCTCTCAATTATATCATAACCCTTATTCCTTAATGAAGCTCATTATTTTCAACATTTCTCTTTGTTTCAACTAAGTTTCTTATCCTAGTTTTATGATTTACATGCTCATCTAGTTCTCTTCACTTTAACTCTTCTGAAGACTCTTCACTTCTATGTACTTATCATATACTTAACTCTTTTCTTCTATTTTCCCTTTGCTTTGGAGTTTAGAAAAACATTGTACTTGATTATATAATCCATTCCTCATGATTGATTCTTACTATCTTGGCCCTTACATACTTTTCCCATTTTTTTCCATATTTCATATTTAAAGTTCATATAATACTAATCATTAAATTTAATCTGAACCTAATGTCGTGTTACTTTATTCCTAATTAAGGGTTTCTCCTATGAGGCCCCAAAGTTGGATCTCAGATATCAATTCCAACTAATTATTAGCAATTATAACCTTTCCCATATGTTTCAACATCTTAGTGTATGTACATTCTCACTATGATGTGGGTCTAATTTATCCAGAGTCTATTCTTATTATACAGTTAATAGGAGCCATTAGATCCTAGTAACGCAACCTGTCATCCGGACCAAGGCAAACCTGCAATCCTGAAGCCAAGAGCTACTCAAGATTAACCAACTCCTATTAATCTCGAACATGTGGAAAGAATATCCACTTAGGGAAAACTCATTTAAACATAAATTCTATTCTACTTGATACAAAGAATATAAACAATAACTGAATCACTTCATGATACACAACAATATAAAAGAACCATATATATTCTACAAACTGATAATCAGAAGTCATACATATAAGAGCATTTCTATTGATCTCCAGTCAAAGAAGCAGTATAAAGAAAGAGTTGTATCACATTCTATGTTTAATCTCTTACTCCTTCATTACTTTTTGGTCTCCTAACCCTAAGATTTCTAGGGTTTCTCTCTATCCCATCCTTCCTCTGCATACCTGGCCAGGGCATCCAGAGAAGAATAGACAAAGTAGCTTGATACTAGTCAATCTAAGTATTAAGATACTGGGCCAGGGTATCTAAATACTCAGACCTCCCAGAGCTAAAGACACACCGCTACCTATCTACCATACTTATAACTCTAACTTTCTATCCTAATGGTCCCTGACGACTAAGCGTAAGCTTTGATACCAAGTTGTTAAACCCCAATCTCACAATCACCACTAATCATGAGATTAGGGCATCAATTGAGGATTTAACGTAATACAAAGCTCACCCTTAACATTTTCTTCTTTTTCAAACTCTTTGTTTTCTCACATTGAACCACATAAACTAACTTTACAAGGGAATCTAAGCATTGATTTCTCTAATCTGATTTCAATAGTAAAAATGCATGTATGAACATTCATTATGTTTCTCATACTTTTAAGAACATAAGACTTGTTGATTCACATATATTGCTAAAGAGGAATAATATTATACATCATCATTTACAACTCTCTCTTAATTCTTTACAAGGACCTAGAGTGACAAGGACCAACTGAACTTGACTATATTCAAACTTAACTCTTGTGGTAGATCTGCTCTGATGCAATGATATCTTCAATCCCCACGGTTTCCCTAAAAAAATTTAGAGTAGAGGGGTGAGCCTACTCTCTCAGTGAACGACTAAAACAATAATGCAGTCTAAAGTACTAAATCATACATTTATCATTCTTGGATAATTAAAATAAAACAAGATAATAATTTCAAATTAAAGACTAGATATTCAAAAACTTACTATTAACATTGAAGCCTACATCATTAGAAATAAACAAGTATGGAAATATAATCCTCACTATATTCAATATTATATTTAAAGAACAACTGCTGCAAAACTTAAAAATCAAACCTTTCTTAACTCTTCTTACTTATAAGACACTCTTTAAACTTATATTATCATATTTTAGCTTATGCCCTGATCATATGTAGTGTACTCTACATATGAAGAATCGTAATGAAATATGATCTCACCGTACAAGACTTAGCTGACACACCTAGGATGCTAAGTCTGACTACATCACTGGTCTGTAACAGGAAAATGGCTCTCTGGCCTTGTCACACCTATTGGCCGTAAAAATGGACTCCTCCTCTAATCTGAGCACACAGGCGTAGAGTCAATCCACCTATTGGCTATTATGTACTCTTGTGCCACCAAGATCTCTAGTTGATGTTGGATACTACATATTATATTTTTAAGGAGACTTCCATTAGGGCTCCATCCCTCGTACCACCTGTTAGTACGATCCGACCCCCGTATATTGGACACTTCCAGGGTTAGGTCGTTTCATCCCTATGGCGTAGACCTCTCATAGGGAATCTACGGTGTTTAGGGATACTATTATTACTGTAAATTTGATTATATCTTTCTCTTAGACTGATCTCTTTTAACTCTGTATATTAATCACTACTCGGACTATTGAATTAAAATCACTGATGATACTAAACTGAGTTCTTAACATATTGTTTACCCCTTTCTTAGGGTTTCTCCTTACTCATGCAAAAATATCACTTCTCATGTATTCAAACATATATCATGTCTACTAATATAAATATTCTCATTCAACATTTCTCAAAGTTATGCATGGCATCGATAACATACCTATCTAGGGCATGTCATATCTCCACTTGCAATACCATAACAACATATGCATTTCATGATAAGTATTTGAGTTAGAAAATTTGAATCTCATAAACAAAGCATATATGCATATAAGATAATATTCAGATAAAATCCCACAATATCACATGAATCATTTCAATCAGCCATTTACTACTAAATTAGATATGTATACTTTTAAAAGTATACTAGACTGGGTTTGTGTAACGACCCCACCTCCCAGTAACCCCCAATTAAGGGAGACCAAGAGGTCAGAGCCGTTATCTCAATTTCCGAATCAAAGGTTCAACAAATAATCAATAATAATTATCAAATTCTACTAAACTAGACTGAAAGGCTGTAATAAAATTAAAATTTTCATATCTTTTTCAAAAGTTTGGATATCTACTTCTATCCATATGGAATCTATTCTAACTAATCCTCCTTTGCACTTTAATTCATATTTAATTCCACAACTGCCACTTTACTGTTTGTTCTTTTCACTTGTACCTAAAATGCCGACAAACAAAACATTGGTTAGCATAAAGCTGGTATGTGGGGGAAACAATAATCGTGCAATTAATAACAACATATTGCAGCCAATTATGATTTTAAACAAACAACTTTACATTTTTCGCATAACTACTCAATCCTTACATACCCTAGCCTCTGTGTTGTCCCTGTAGTAGACATGGATGCTACCTTCCTTATGGTAGATCCCCATTAAACCCCTCATGATCCCACCTAATAGGTGAATCAATTTCTAGGGTTGAGTCATATGGCACCACCCGTAGGTAGCCCACTCCTTAACTTATGGTGTGCTACAGAGTCTCATGGCACTACACGCGGGTAGCCAAATTTCTAACTCATGATAGCCTAGACCTTGCTCTAGGTTACCCTTTTTCTGAGCAAAATACATATATTATTTGATACTATTGGAGTTACCAATATGGAGATATGATTTTTGAAAAATTAACTCACCAGAGCCAATCAGGAGGCGCCACATCTCCTCTATCATGCAACGTTGCTTTGCAGCTGTGTTGGAAACATTTCAAAATGTCTAAAATCCCTAAGTTAAGTTAAGCATTCTTTTATCCCACGGAGGGAAAAACCGTCCAACTCCATGTCGTCTTCAACCTCACGCAAGCTCTATTTGAGCGCCGCCCTGCTGCTCTTCAGGGGGTCCGCCCCTCTCCATCCTAGGGTTGTGCACTGTCACCGATGGCTGCCCTAGCTTCGCCATCGTCCGCCGCACCTAGGGCGTCGCCCATCTGGTGACTTAAGTGGCTTGTTCGTGCTTGGCAAGCACGCAATGCAGCCATGGCACCAGCCTATCTTACAGCCGTGCAGTTGCTGTTACGCCTCGCTAGGGTGTAGGGACAACTACGGAGTAGTTTCATGGCGTCGTGGGAGCAGCATGCTTCCTTCCTAACCCGTCCTTGGCCCCTCATTTGCTCCATGGCTGTTCCACCCTCCATGGCTAGGGTTTATGTTCAAAATGAGGAAGAAGAAGAGAAAGAAACATGGTATTCTCTAGACTCGAGGCTAAGGGTCCAACCCTTATATAGGGGAGGTCATCCACACCCTAACATGCTTTCCCATGAAGAAAACAAGGCTTCTCCTCATTAGGAAACCTTCTTTCCATAATTGAGAATGAATTCTCTCTTTAAATTAATTCCTTATTTCCCTTCAAAATTCTCTCTTTTATCTTCTTTTTCTTGTCTTTTAATTTATTGGCCACGAAAACATATATTTCCCTTTAGTAGAAAATACCACTTCTTTAACAATACCACATAATCCATTAATTATGTATTCACATTATCTTCTTAATTTCTATTATATGTATTTTCTCTTTCTTTTTTCTTCATTGGGGCTCCTTGGACCCCCTAGAAACTCTAATATTTCGAAATTCCTTTATAAGGATACTTATTATCCATCTAGATGCATCGATTTCTATTATTTCCTCATTATCTTGTTTATTTCTTATTAAAATATCTCTTTTTGAGTATTTTTCTTTATCTTTCTTTTTATTTTTCTCATTATCATCCCTTTCAATATTAGAAACCTCATGGATACAAAAATCCACCAAGGATAACTCAATTATGCCTCTTTCCACTTATTTTCCACATTTTATCATTGTTTTCAATTTCTTTCTTAATAAAGAAATATTTAATTATTCTTTTCTTTTCTTTTTGCATTATCTTTGTAACTTTGGACTCCTTGGAACCCAAGGAACCCAAGAGGCACGAAATCCAACTTTGGATTAAATACTATTGCCTTCTAAAGGTTTCTAACTTTTCCTTGTCTCCATTTCTTATTAATAATGGAATTCCTTTTTGTCTTCTCCTTGTTATTGGGCTCAATAGCCAATAAAGCCCACAAAACAATCATCAAGGCTATTGTAAACGAAATCCATTTATTCAAAACAAATTATATATGTATTTATTCAAATATCTTTAATATGAAAAATCACATTTCTCACCAAATGAAGCCAAAAGTTGGGGTTGTAACATCCTTCCCCTCTTATATGAATTTTGTCCTCAAAATTCCATCAAGCAAACAAACAATTCAGGATGAGACTTTTACATGTCCATCATTGGCTCCTATGTGGCTTTGCCCTATCCATGGCGCTTCCAAATAACCTTTATCATCACATATTCCTTTCTTTGAGTTCTTTCACCTTGGCATCTATAAACCTTATAGGTGACTCAAGTCATTACAGCCTCCCTTGGGGCTCACTAGGTTCATTGCTCTACACATGGTCCGGGTACCTCACATAGTGCTCTAAATTCAATACATGAAACTTATCACACATCACATTATCCTGAGGGGTAAGGTCAAACTTAACCTTCTCCACCAAACCATGTCAAAAGAACCCATGCATCGGGGACTCAGCTCTCTAAGCTATAACTTAGAGGGGTCGGATTTTCATGTCACATATTCCCCCACAGTGAACTGCATGTCAGTCTACTTTGCATCAACTTACAACTCATGTCGTCTCTGGGCTCCTTTCAGCCATTGCATGATCAAAGTGACTTCATCTGCACACACTATGATCCTTTGTTGACCTTCGCGAGGTCCCTTCACCAACATCATCTTAATGAAGTGGTGACCGACACAACCTCCCTTATAGAGCTTCTTTACATCCTGATACTGGCTATGGTGGTTATCATCACATCTATCAAAGACAAGAACTATCTCCATGTATCATCCTAAATGAGCACACATACTCTCATCAGACCCTCTAGTCTGGATCATACTAATCATTAGTTAGGGGTGATAAATGGTACTAACATCGAGTTCTTCATGTACCTACTTCCACCTTATGGAAGTTAACCTTTAGTTCATACTCAAGAACTTTTGAACTTGCATCATGGTGTAGTTGAACCATCTTCCTCATATGTAGTTCAACTGGATCTGTCCCTTGACAATACTCTTTCTTTCTTATGTCATCTAGGTAAGGTGATCTACCTTAACCCATATTGCATCTTGACCTTCCTTGGTCTAGGGGAGACTTACCACAACATCCATAGTGGTGAACTCCCATTCCCTCTCAGGGACTCTTTTATCCTTTATGTCAATACATTGGGTTACCTGTGTTCATCCTTCACCTCTTGGCTTGCATGGTAACACACCACATGCAACTTCATCTTAATCATCCAAAGTACTACGGTCACTTACTATCTTGTAGTACCAAGGTGTATCATGATCTCATGCATGTCATGATTCCTCAAGATTGATTCCTCAGAAACCCTAAACCACTCTAGTCGGGGTTTCATCACTTTCTTTTGAGGTTTACAACCTTCCTTTCATTACATCAACGCCTAAGCTGGCTAATAAAAAACCATTAGCTTGATCAACCAATAGTGTTACATCTGTGTGTTAGCCAAACTTATCTCTTTTTGCAACTTAGGGTTAACCTAACAACCTCTTCTAGCCTCTAGCTAAACTAGGCAGTTGTATCTCATCCAGAGCATCTATTACCACTTTCCATCCTTAGGTGTTAGGTAAAGTTGAAGACATACACCTCCATGTATTCCACTCATTACCTCATCTCATCTCTAAGTCTATCTTCATCAAGAAAACTCTGAGCTTATTCTCTTGGTTTTTTGAATACTTGTATAACTCATAGCTCATGATAAAACATCCTCATAAGATGACTACCTTGTTTCTCTTAATGTTTGTAAACCATCCATGTATCATTCACTCCTACTAGGGTATGTTATCATCTCTGTCCTCATACCTCATAGCAACGTTCCAACTCACATCATCTTTTATCCTTAGTGTATGGCATGCGTATTGTCCTATCTCTCACTCCCATAACAAGAGGAAATAAGCATTTGGCTGTAGTCCAAATACAGAGTTCTTCCTATTCCAAGAGTAGAGATCGTACATCCCACCTTGTCAGTACACCTTTAAATCTAAGTTGAAACGTGCAACTTATGCCTCCACATCACAAACATCTCGATATCAAAGTTACCTCCATGGAAAACTGGTCTCGAACCCACTTGGGTCACCACACAATCCTTGGTCATCTCCTCTAGGTCTATAGGGTGCCAGTACTTTTGGGGTCATCCCTCTTCCCTCATGCATCCAGTGAGTACCCTACTCATCTGCCCATTGGGTCCCATGAGTTCATGAAGGTGATCAATCTCCTAACTCATGGCCCTCAGACAATAATAGTTGTTACCTCCCGACCCTATGGTCATGTGCAGCTAGGGAATTAGGCAACTCCCACTTTCATCGGTCTTATCCCCACCAGACCCTAGGTTAGACTTAGGATTCTATTATAGTACATGTCCAACTTAGAACCTTACCCAAGCCTTTATCATCTCTCTCTTTGCATTCATGGGCTGACTTTCATCCATTCATAGGGGTCATGGCGACCTGCCTACCTTGGTCAGGCCCCATACCGGTTACCTCCATGGTAACACATCCATATGCACTTAGAGATGGTTATCTATAGGTCTATAGGTTCATTCTCATACCATGTACTTTTTACTTAGCTTCTCAAGATCCTTTGAGACCTCTTTAGGTTTCCTCAAAACCCACCAAACTGGTATACACCCTACCAAAGGGTTCCTCTCCCAGGATGGGAGGAACTACAACCCTTGACAACAAGGTCACAAACATCCTTAGGGTTTATATTCACATGAGCATGCTTAACCCTAGCAAGCTATTAAGGCACAAGAAGACCACCTATTAAACCATGCTAGGTCATACTTGTTTTCTTTCCTCAATGTTGGATCAAGATCATACCTTCCCATGTTATTGACTTCATTGTGAGGGGTTCATCAAATAGACTTTAAACTTAAGGGGTTTCCCTTTCCTCTAATCATGAGGAGTACCATGCTCACATCTATAGAAACTCAACTCTCATAATGAGCATTAGGTACACCACTTCCCCTCTTAGTCTTAGGTTCGCTTTCTGCATGATCAACCTCTTAACCACATATCAAGCATGTATAAGGCATGCATGCACTTCCTATCATCCTTCTATTCAAGCAACACTTCAGAGTTGAGTCCTCCTCAAGAACAATCAACACAGTACAAGGCCTCACAACCTGTTACTAAACCTCTTCATGGTTTAAGGAACTTATCTTCCCCATCTATACCATAGGTACAGAGGTACTAGTAGACTCATCCTCTCTCTAGGGTTTGGTTCCTCTCATGGCAACCAGGACATCATCAGCCTCTAGGGATCAATCATGAGGAAACCACAAACATCCACTTAGGTCACATCATCCTCAACTCCCCACTTTTCCTCATATCTTGGAGTCTAGGCTTCCAACCTTCTTGCTTGGGTCCTGCTATCTCTCTCTAGAGCTAACTCCACAACTAGCTTTATACTAAAGGTCCTCTCTCCATGAAGATGGATCAAGCTCACAAGCATACCTCTACATGGTGAAGCCTATGTTCACACTTATGTTTGCTCAAGGTTATCCACATCTCATTATGCTTATCTCATTAGTTATCCAATGATATGCGTCGCTTAACACACCAATTACTAAAATTGTTAATCCTAGAGTTTAATCCTTTTAACTCTCTGGTTAAGGCTAGTATAGAATAGGTCGATCTTACAGGACAACTTTTTAAGAGTGTTTCTCTTTATCCCAAATATTTTGAAGAGGTATTTTTTTGTATTTTCAGATTTAGAATGGAAAGTAAAAGTTGGGTTGGGGGTTTGATTGATTATACTAATGCAAGAAAGAAAATATTGAAATGAAAATTATACTTAAAACAAAATATTATTTGCCATGTAAAAGGTAAACAAAAATTGTTGTTAGCACAAAAGGCAATTATGAATTAAAAAGACTAAGAACTAAGGCAAACAGGACAATCAGTGATTGAAATCAAATAAAGATAATCGAAGCTCTTGAGGTTTTCACCACCTTAGCCTAGGCAAGCGATTAATCCTTAAACGACGGGTTCGATGAAGGCAAGTGAATTAAAAATCCACTAAAGATGATCTCCACATGAGCCCATTGATCCTGGTGCTCATGTTTCCTAGTTCATCATACTAAAAAGAGAAAATCCACGATCGTTTCAAAACTCTTATGCGATTGAGATTGTTGTTCTAAACCTGAACTTCCAAGGTCATATCCATTCGGATTAACTTTTGATATTATCAATTAATCACTTTGATATATCAACTAGTTATCAATATTAAAAGCCATCTAGAATCATTTAAGGAGAAACCGAAAGCCATGGCTAAGGGGTTATTCCCCTTGCCTCGATAAAGAACTACTCACTCATGGAGAAGCAGCAAAGAGACATGGAGGAAGGAAGTCATCTAGCCATCTTCGAGTCTTATGACTACTGATCCTCGATTAGAGACAATGAAAATGGTTGTCTCTTCCTACCTTGCTCGATTGCTCAAGAGAGGGGAGGAGGAGAAAAAAAACACTAGATCTAAACACAACAGAATAATAGAATTAAAAATAACATGTAACAAAGATGCAAGGCCACTTTATTTCAGATCTAGAAGAAGAATACACAGAGTGCTAATACAAGAGAAAATCTCGATGCCCAAGGAGGCGGAAGTGCCCCTCCTTTTATAGGAGAAGGAGGGAGGTATACATTAGGTTTAGGGAAAAAGAAATGGCCACCATCAGCTGCTAACTTTCTAGATCTAGTCAATAGAGGAAACAATTCATTGCTTTGCATTCCTTTTGCAGTAATTTCCCGCAACAGAGATTTCAAGCGTATTTTTAGGCTAGTCATAAATTCGGAAGCAATCCGGAAATATGTTTTTCTTGTAGATAATTGAATTCTCTTTCCAACACATACTTGCACATTAACTTCTGTCTTGGGATGTGGGAGTTATACCAATTGTGGTGAAAGGTATATATTGAAGTCAGACACTGCGGAAATTTGTGTAAAAATATCTTCTACGAGAATTTACTCATTAGCTATTTTCCTAAAAAAAAATAAGCAAATATATTTCAAACTCTAAATAAATAGAAAATATCAAACTAATACAATTAATAACAAAATGAAGAAGATAATTAACAAAACAATCCTAGAAAGATATCTAAAATATTAAATAAGAAAAGATAAATATACATTTATCAAAATACCCCAGACTTGAATATTTATTTGTCCTCAAACAAATAAAATCACAAATTATTCCAATTTATACTAACAACATGTCTATCCTCACCCTTGTAATATCACTTTATTCCTTACCTCCAAATTTGGCCAAGCAACCCAATCTCCTAAAACCACAAAACACAAAATTCTATATTCCCTATTAAAAACAAATATCATATCTTGGTTCTAAATCAAGATTTTATAGAAAAACATGCTTCATCTTGCTTTTTCTTTGACACTCTCATTTTTATTAATGTATTTTTTTATGTGAGTTGTTGGACAAGAACAAGATGAAATTAGGAGGTGTGAAAACAAAGAAGGAAGTGATGATTTTTTTATCCCTCCTCTATTCGACTTGGGATTTAGATTTGTGGAGTTGTGGCTACATTGGTCACAATTTTTTTCATGTGCACTTTTGGCATCTGTTGATGGTACACCCCTTTGTGGGGTATGGATTTTTTTTATGGGAAGCATGCCACCCCAAACTTGATTTTTGTATGGTGGTGATTCTTTGCTTCTTTTTTTAGAAAGAAAATAAGGGGGAAACAAAAGGTGTCCTTGTGCTTATAACTTCACACATTTATTTTCTCCTTTTTTTTGGAAAGTGTCATTACATCAGAAAGAACATTCATGTCAATCAAATTATACAAGATTTATATCAAGTTAATCAACAGTTTAAAAATAGAGAAAATTTGTGTTTGGTTTTGATTGATTCCATACGGCTTGCCAACTTTTCCAAGGAATGATGCTATTTTGGGATCCTAGGTGACATGGTGGTTTCAGACATGGCAATTTGTAATAATTTTTGTAAAAGATTTACTAAATTCAAAGGGGTGCAATGATAAACATCTATTTATATTGGCCGACTAGATAAAGGCCATTTTGCAACAAAAGAAATAAAAACATGGCCGACTAGATAATGGCCATGAATAAAGCAACTATATGCAAAACAAAAAAAGGTAGAAATAATGCAATAATAAAAAATATAAGGGGTGGAATAGAAACATACCACCCACCTCCACCCTGGACTTAGATTTTTGCTCGTCCTGAGCAAAATTAAAACCCGAGATGGAGGGAAGAGAAGAGAGAGGATTTCCAGGTGGCCCAAGTAGCTCAAAAAAGTCCAGCTGAAGGGGATGTTTATGAGGGTTGGGACCTTTATCTATGGAGCTTCATAGTGTACCTAATGATAGTTCGGTCGTGGAAGATCAGTGGGGTGTTCACATTTTCTTTCACCTCACATTCCCTCCAATAATATCCATAGATCTTCCTTCGATAGCAATGGAAGTGTTGAAGACGTATGTGGATTGGGGGAGGTTGGCAGGTACCCGACCAGTAATTCCAGTAGAGCATGATGAAATGAGTCAGGTGGAGGATCTGGTTTAGGTTTTCCACCATCACGATGACCTGCATATGGGGGAATTGATGCTAATACAAACAATTTAAAATCATTTACAAAAGTGTTTTGTTTCTCCTTAAAATTAATGCCATCAACATTGGGTTTGGTAAGTTTCATTGTTGATATAACATGTCTCTAATGCTTTTATACAAGGGTTTCCCAAGTATTTAGGAGGGATGATGATGTCTTCCTTGCAAACAACCTAAGGGGGTGTGTGGGCTTCTTCCAATGGTGGTATTTCCGCTTCTAGATCAGCCATGTGTGGGATGAAAATTGGTTGTGACGACTTGAGAAGAATCATAAAGGGGGTTAGATGCTCATTATCCAAAATAGACTCAAAAGAAGGGTATTGGTCTATGATATCATTCAACTTTGTGTTGAGGATGGGAGAAGTTGTTGGATCTTCATAATGACTCTCCTTCTTTGACATTTCGTATTCAAGTAAAAGAGTCTCTAAGGGAAAGCCAGAGATACCAACGTCCTCATAACACACAAAATATGGCTCCATGGTTTGTGCTATTTCTTCAGGATCTGACATATATGACACAAAATAAGGATCATCGTCATCATTATCATCAGGAAGAACCATCTTGCGTTGCTCAAGCTCTATAGGGGGAGTTTGTGATTGATCCTCTAGTAAGGTGGCTAACATGGCTTGAATGGATTCAAGTTATTCTTGTCCCTCTGATGCCATCTTTTCTAGGGCCTTAAGTCTCTCTTCTAGTTCAAGATTAATTTTCATTTCACCATAGGATTTACACACCCCAAAATTTTGGTCATCCTCACCACACTTCCCATAGTGTCCTTGACCATAGTACTCCTCATATTGTTTTGGGTGGCATTGCTCCTCATAATAATCTCCAGAAGATGGTGGATTGTAATTTCCATTGCGTCCATCTTGGTAGGAAGATTCAATATTATAAGGTGTCACCAAATCATGAGGAAACATATTTGAACAATCTATATTTTGGGTTTGAGCTTCTAGCAGGGCGGTTAAAAAGGCTTGACTGGCTTTTAGTTTTGTTTCTCCTTCTACTACTATCTTCTCTAGGGCCCTAAGTCTCTCTTCTTGTTGAAGATTACATTGGGTTTCATTAACATGCCAAGGTTTTGTTGGTTACACCCCACAAAATTTTGTTGATCATATCTCCCATTAGAATTTGGATAGCAAGCTTCCTCATAATGGTTCTAAAAAATGTGGATTCACATTGTACCCACCAGGATGAAAGGGCTCACAATTAAAAGGGATGCTATTATAAGCATGGGGTAGAGTCAGGCAGACAAGAGATGCATGGTGGTAAAAACCACAATAATAACATTGTGGGGGATATAGGGATGCCCACTCCATTTTAAAAGAAAAGTTCCTGAAAGATATGTCAATCAATGAACGAGAGAAGAAAGATTACGAGATAAGAGGTTAGTCAAAAATTACAAAGAGAACTAAAAATTATAAATGTAAGAAATTATGAAATAAACTAAAATTACTAAAAAAAAGTAACTAGAAAGAAGTACTACTGGAATGGAAACTCAGCAGAAAGAGGAGATAAACTTCCAGAATTGTGCTCAGAAGGCAAAAAGAAATTACAAAAATCTAAAAGAAACTATAAAAAAGACTAAAGTTATGAAAGTTGGAGTATATGAACATGGATTATACAAGATATACAGGCAACCAGATCTGAAAAATAACTATGTCGTCCCCAGCAACGACACCAAATTGATATGCATCGCTTAACACACCAATTACTAAGATTGTTAATCCTAGAGTTTAATCCTTTTCACTCTCCGGTTAAGGCTAGTATAGAAAGGATCGATCCCACAAGACAACTTTTTAAGATTGTTTCTCTTTATCCCAATTATTTTGAAGAGCTATTTTATTATTTTTTTTGTATTTTCAGATTTAAAATGGAAAGTAAAAGTCGGGTTGGGGGTTTGATTGATTACACTAATGCAAGAAAGAAAATATTGAAATTAAAATTGTACTTAAACAAAATATTATTTTGCCCTGTAAAAGGTAAACAAAAATTGTTGTTAGAACAAAAGGCAATTATGAATTAAAAAGACTAAGAACTAAGGCAAATGAGACAATCAGTGATTGAAATCAAAGAGAGATAATCGAAGCTCTTGGGGTTTTCACCACCTTAGCCTAGGCAAGTGATTAATCCTTAAACGACAGGTTCGATGGAGGCAAGTGAATTAAAAATCCACAAAAGATGATCTCCACATGAGCCCATTGGTCCTGGTGCTCATGTTTCCTAGTTCATCATCCTAAAAAGAGAAAATCCGCAGTCATTTCAAAACTCTTATGCGATTGAGATTTTCATTCGAAACCCGAACTTCCAAGGTCATATCCATTCGGATTAACTTTTGATATTATCAATTAATCACTTTGATATATCAACTAGTTATCAATCTCAAAAGCCATCTAGAATCATTTAAGGAGAAACTAAAAGCCATGGCAAAGGGGTTATTCCCCTTGCCTCGATAAAGAACTACTCACTATGGAGAAGGAGCAAAGAGAGACGGAGGAAGGAAGTGATCTAGCCATCTTCGAGTCTTACGACTACTGATCCTCGATTAGAGACAATGAAAATGGATGTCTCTTCCTACCTTGCTCGATTTCTCAAGAGAGGGGAGGAGGAGAAAAGAAAGTACTAGATCTAAACACAACTGAATAACAGAATTAAAAATAACATGTAACAAAGATGCAAGGCCACTTTATTTCAGATCTAGAAGAAGAATACAATTAAAATGCTTCAGAGTGCTAATACAAGAGAAAACCTCGATGCCCAAGGAGGAGGAAGTGCCCCTCCTTTTATAGGAGAAGGAGAGGGTATACATTAGGTTTAGGGAAAAATAAATGGCCGCCGACGGCTGCTAACTGTCTAGATCTAGTCAAGAGGAAATAATTGATTGCTTTGCATTCCTTTTGCAGTAATTTCTCGCAACAGAGATTTCAAGCATATTTTTAGGCGAGTCTTAAATTCGTAAGCGATCCGAAAATATGGTTTTCCTGTATATAATTGAATTCTCTTTCCAACGCATACTTGCACATTAAATTCCTCCTTGGTATGTGGGTGTTATATCAATTTTAGTGAAAGGTATATACTGAAGTTAGACACTGCGGGAATTTGTGCAAAAATATCTTCTAGTAGAATTTACTCATGAGCTATTTTCCTACAAAAAAACAAGAAAATATATTTCAAACTCTAAATAAATAGAAAATATCAAACTAATACAATTAATAACAAAATGAAGAAGATAATTAACAAAACAATCCTAGAAAGATATCTAAAAGATTAAATAAAAAAAGATAAATATACATTTAAATAAAAAAAAGATAAATATACATTTATCATCTAACATACTCCCTTGGCCAGGGTTTCAACCTATTGCTCACACTACTGACGTATTCTAGGTGCCTACTATGCCATGCTCATATAAGCTCATGGGGTTTCCATAGGTTCTTCTCTAACCTCATCAATTAAAGAGCTATCCTTCACTCTAACATGCACGACCCTTCCCAGGGTTGGGTTGCCAAAGGTACTCGGTCATCCAACCTCTCATGGCTCATATGGCATCTAAGGCATGTCCATCCAAACACCTGGTCTACCATGACATCTAACTCATCATGTCATCTCTCTCTCTAACCTCCACTTAGGGTTAGGGTTAGCATCATCCTCAGGATGTGCCATGTCTCTACCTATAATGGAGATCTCTACCTCCAAGATGACCTCTCTTCACTTACCCTCCTGACAAGAAGGTCTAGCCTCTGGTCTCTCATGAGGGCATGACAACTTATGTCATATGACCTAAGCATGTATCTATTCTTTTACGCTTAATCTATTAAGCTTATGTCCATGACATCTTATTTGCATGCTTTTTATTAATTTGGTGGAGGATTCCTTAAACCTTATCAATCTTACCCATACCTCAAGAGTGTGAGGAAAAGAGAGAAAACCCTAATCCTTATAATCCTTAACAACATTAGAGCTGAGAAGGGATGAACAAGATGAGAGAGTCCTAAAGGTATCTTATTTCGAGTCAGATCCTAAGACATTGGCCAGGCAGTCACACTAATCTGGGAGTCCTCGTATTCTGACTAGCGGTGCGGAGGAAAATCTTGCCAGTCCCTGGACGTGATCCTTTTCTAGACACCTCAGTCTTTCAGAAAATCCTCTAATAACTCCCTTGAGTTCTACAAAGTTTGTAAAATTTAATAATTATTAAAGATTAAATGAGGAACCTACGCTCTGATACAAAATGTAATGATCCCGCCTCCCAGTAACCCCCAATTAAGGGAGACCAAGAGGTCAGAGCCGTTATCCCAATTTCCAGATCAAAGGTTCAACAAATAATCAATAATAATGATCAAATTCTACTATACTAGACTGAAAGGCTGTAATAAAATTAAACTTTTCATACAATTTTCAAAAGCTTGGATATCTACTTCTATCCATATGGAATATATTCTAACTAATCCTCATTTGCACTTTAATTCATATTTCATTCCACAACTGCCACTTTACTGTTTGTTCTTTTCACTTTACCTAAAACACCGACAAACAAAACGTCAGCCAGCATAAAGCTAGTATGTGGGGGAACAATAATTGTGCAATTAATAACAGCATATTACATCCAATTATGATTTTAAACAAACAACTTTACATTTTTCGCATAACTGCTCAATCCTTACATACCCTAGCCTTTGCGTTGTCCCTGCAGTGGACCTGGATGCTACCTTCCTTATGGTAGATCCCCATTGAACCCCTCATGATCCCACCTAATAGGTGAATCAGTTTCTAGGGTTGAGTCATATGGCACCACCCGTAGGTAGCCCACTCCTTAACTTATGGTGTGCTAAACAGTCTCATGGCACTACACGTGGGTAGCCAAATTTCTAACTCATGATAGCCTAGACCTTGCTCTAGGTTACCCTTTTTAGCCTTTGCAAAGTCACAGAGGAGGACCAGGATCTGATCCAGTAGGCACATATCTTATGTGATAGTCATATCCACATTATAGTTTGCATGAATTAAATTCATCCAACAGTTTAATTCAAGTCATCGAGGAAAACTTCGTAAAACCTTGAAAAACTAATTCGAGATATTCATAAGCGTAACCACATACATGATTTGATGATTTGAGGTAGAAATATTCCATGCAAGTAAGAAATCCAAGCAAGTAAGCACATACAACAAGATCCTAAAGTAATCATGTAATCCCTTTTATTACTCATGTCATCAAGATCTATTAAACCTAGCTCGCTTCCTAGGGTTTCTAGTCCATTTTTAGGGTTTCCATTGTAATTAGGGTTTCACTTCATTTTTACTATTTTAAACCCTAATTTTACACAATTACTGACAAACCCTAATTATCTCATTTATTCTCCATGAAAGATATTAAGGTTAACTTTTAACAGCATATAACCCTAATTTCAGATTAAGGCAAAAATAACCATCAATTAAGTCCATTAAGCCTCTTTCACATTAAAGCTACCATTTTTATTCTTTTAATCCATAACAAGATCATTATGCTCATTTATCACCAATTCATAGTTCATTATGGTCTAATTCACATATGAACTCTATTTGTCATTAATTCTACCTTTATCCATTAGAAAAAACCTAATTATCATATTAAGGATATTTATCCACAATTAGGAACTTCTATACTCGAAATAGCTTAGAATCATCACATCTTAACTTTATTCACGATTTTGAATAATTAAAGCCATTAAGAATTGCATTTACCAATATTAGGGTTTCAATGCCCATTAAAGCATATTTACGTACATGAAACTCCAAATTAAACTAATTACATGAAAAGTTCATCATTTTTATTCTTAATGCACCTTTTCACAATTAACAAGTTGATATCAACTTTAATCATCTATTAAACCCTACTAAATACATTAATCATCTCAAAATAGGGTTTCTTAATCTTTAATTCATCAATGTTGATAAGTTACACTACTTTTCGAACAGCAAGAGGAATTATCCTCCAAAATCATTTTAATGAATTCCACTCATTTTTCTGAGAAAAATACATATATTATTTGCTACTATCGGAGTTACCAATATGGAGATATGATTTTTGAAAAATTAACTCACCAGAGCCAATTAGGAGGTGCCACGTCTCCTCTATCATGCAACATTGCTTTGCAGCTGTGTTGGAAACATTTCAAAATGTCTGAAATGCCCTCAGTTAAGTTAAGCGTTCTTTTAGCCCGCGGAGGGCAAAACCGTCCAACGCCATGTCGTCTTCAACCTCACGCAAGCTCTGTTTGAGCGCAGCCCTGCTGCTCTTCGGGGGGTCCGCCCCTCTCCATCCTAGGGTTGTGGACCGCCGCCGATGGCCGCCCTAGCTTTGCCATCATCCGCCACACCTAGGGCGCCGCCCATCTGGTGACTTAAGTGGCTTGTTCGTGCTTGGCAAACACGCGACACAGCCATGGCGTCGGCCTATCTTGCAGCCGTGCAGTTGCTGCTGCGCCTGACTAGGGTGTAGGGACAACTACGGAGTAGTTTCATGGCATCGTGGGAGAAGCATGCTTCCTTCCTAACCCATCCTTGGCCCCTCGTTTGCTCCAGGGCTGTTCCACCCTCCATGACTAGGGTTTATGGACAAAACGAGGTAGAAGAAGAAGAGAAAGAAACATGGGATTCTCTGAACTCGAGGCTAAGGGTCCAACCCTTATATAGGGGAGGTCATCCACACCCTAACGTGCTTGCCCAAGAAGAAAACAAGGCTTCTCCTCATTAGGAAACCTTCTTTCCATAATTGAGAATGAATTCTCTCTTTGAAATTAATTCCTTGTTTCCCCTTGATCCTTGGTCATTAAGGAATTTGAGATTCTCTCTTTTATCTTCTTGTTCTTGGCTTTTAATTTATTGGCCACAAAAACATATATTTCCCTTTAGTAGAAAATACCACTTCTTTAACAATACCACATAATCCATTAATTCTGTATTCACATTATCTTCTTATTTTCTATTATATGTACTTTCTCTTTCTTTTTTCTTCATTGGGGCTCCTTGGACCCCCTAGAAACTCTAATATTTCAAAATTTCTTTATAAGGATACTTATTATCCTTCTAGATGCATCTATTTCTTTTATTTCCTCATTATCTTGTTTATTTCTTATTAAAATATCTCTTTTTGAGGATTTCTCTTTATCTTTCTTTTTATTTTCCTCATTGGCATCCCTTTTAATATTAGAAACCTCATGGATACGTAAATCCACCAAGGATAACTCAATTATGCCTCTTTCCACTTATTTTCCACATTTTATCATTGTTTTCAATTTGTTTCTTAATAAAGAAATATTTAATTGATCTTTTCTTTTTGCATTATCTTTGCAACTTTGGGCTCCTTGGAACCCAAGGAACCCAACAGGCATGAAATCCAACTTTGGATTAAATACTTTTGCCTTGTAAAGGTTTCTACCTTTTCCTTTTCTCCATTTCTTATTAATAATGTAATTCCTTTTTGTCTTTTCCTTGTTATTGGGCCCAATAGCCAATAAAGCCCACAAATCAAGGCTATTGTAAATGAAATCTATTTATTCAAAACAAATTATATCTTTATTTGTTCAAATATCTTTAATATGAGAAATCACATTTCTCACCAAATGAACCCAAAAGTTGGGGTTGTAACAGTTTCCATCCTTGATTACTTACTATTCACATGATATGTTTTGTGAAAATCAGAAACTCTATTTTTCCATATATCAAATCAAAGAGATCAAACATGTAGAATTATATGCACTAGGAACATAAGTAAGATCATATAAACATATATCCAAATTTTAGCTATAAGGTTGTTCAAGCACCCGAATAACTTCAAAATTTAGATCTTCAGAAGATTCTCAATAAACTTCTTAAATTTGTAGTATTCAAGATACATGGATATCTATATCCATGTCATCATATAAACATTTTCATATCATAGTTGGAACATGAATTGAAGAAATCTATAAACTGAATTTAAGAACAATTCTTTTCATTTATTGTCATCGAAGGAGAAATCGAGAATATAAATTAAAACCATCTAATTGAGTATAATTGACTGAAATATTCTTTTACGAACTCACCCTAAGCTGTAAAACAGCTTAAAAATGTATCCCATATCTAAAAATCTCGAATCCATATCAAAACCCTAGCAATCGCCACTTTCTTCTTCCTTTCCACTTGGAAACCCTAGAATTGAAGATTAGGAGAGAAAGAGTGAGAAAAGAACTTGATTTGATATGATTTTGAATCCAATCAGGAGAGGAATGGAATCTTTACATCTGAGAGAAGATTCACCATGAAACTATATCCAAAGACGTTAAACTTACATGATTTCATCATTCCTCATACCGCAAAACCCTAGGTCAGCATCTCCATCACTTTCTCCTCTCAAACCCTAACTCTCCCTCTCTCTAGGATTTCGTTTCTCTGGATTGAATCATGAATTATGAGAGCTACTAGCGTGTTAGGTTGACCATATAGAGCAATTGAGCTACTTGGGTGAATTGCACATTGACCCCTCACTAAACTTTTTCTTATTTCAGTAGATTTTTCTGTCATAAAAAAGTTACTATAATTCGTATATTGAAGAGATCAAACCTTATCCAAAAATTATGAAAATTTATAATGTTATTTAAAATTGAGTTACAAAGCTTTCGTAAAAGTTTTAGACCATTCGGAGCTACCATTAAATAACTAAAAATAGAACAGTACACTGCTATCTAGAAATCTGCAGAACAGTCGGTTGAAGAGAAAATGCCCCAGAACGGCCATGCTAGCTGCCACAGCCATGCAAAGATAGACCCAGCACGGCCGTGCTTCCTACCACGACAATGGTGCATTGGATTCAACAGATTTGAGTAAAAAAGTTGGTCAACAGTTCAATTCTTTCAAAACGGCCGTGTGGCCTAGAATGCCCGTGCCACCAACAACCCACCACAGCCGTGCTACCCACCACGGTCATGCTATCCTATCCTTCAACTACCATTTTCATTCTCCTTTGCATACCTCTATCATTCCTTCCCAACATTAGCCTATTTGGCGAAAACCCTAATTTCATCCGACTAGGGTTTATATTTTCTCAAACCCTAATTATATAATGAGATAGCATACTTGGGGTTCTCATTAGGTTTAACATATCATGATTGAGATATCATCATTAATCATGTGTAATAAATGACCAATATAACTAAGCATGTAGTCATCCGCATAAACCCTAACTTACCCATTAAGCTCAGATACGGTCATAACACTAAGTTAGGATTTACCTTGCTCCAGGTAAGCATGTCATGCCACTATGTATATATATCTTGGATGAATGGCTTGTTATTTATGATTTAAGATTATTCTTTGAATTCCAAGTTAATGAATGAGATTAAGAGAATGATGATACCTCAAATTTTATTATTTACTTGTTGATTGATATAATAATAAAGTCATATACTTATCACTAATGCTCATTAGTCTAATGCTATGCTTATGTAATGATTAAGAAATTGAAGAAAGACTTATGTAAATCATGTAATGTTAAAGTCAATATTAAGAGGGAGAAATCCCATGATGATTAAGATAATATACTTAAGTTGTGAATTGTTCCTCTTTATGTTATTTTCTCTTTATGACATTGATGAGCACTTTGGTGCAACTAAGATGAGCCTTAACCGACATGATGAGCACTTTGGTGCAATTATTGGATGACGATAATTTACATTGATGGAAAGATAAGAACAATGATGTTAATGATTAGGTTAAGAGAATTAAGTGACTTATTATATGTTTCTCACAATGATGGACCTTTATGGTCGTTATGGGCTTCCTAGAAATGATGGGCTTTCTGAGCATCATGTGCCCCATGGGGTAGTGATGGAGAGAACACATATAGTAATGTTTCTTAATTCATTGATGTAATGAAATCTAAAGCGTAATGAGAATTCTTAATGTTAAATCATGTCGAGTATATGCTTATTTTCAATTTTTATAACATGCATAGTGTCACTTACTTATGTTGTTGCTTTCTTTCGCATGGCCATGGGACGAGATGTCCCAAGATCAAGGAGCAAGAGGGAATTGAATCGAGCTTTCAAGTATAGTTGATCAAGGAGACTTTAGCTTGGTGGGATACCATCTACCACTCCATAGATTATATAGTTTAGTTTTAGTTCATGATTTAGATTTACTTAGCCTACATGTATTATGTTTTGATATAATATGAGATAGTTTATGGTTTTTCCCTATTATAGAACAATGTATGAATCTCTATTTTGATTTATATCATGGTGTTTCATTTATGCTTTTTGCAATGATTATCATTTTGTGTGACATTCCTTCAAGCCGAGTGACCCATGCTATGGACAACATAGGGTTTGCTTCCGCTGACTTATATATGTGCTTGGAGGGGCATTACAATGTGGTATCAGAGAAATGAGTAGATATCCACTAAGCTAAAGATTCACATTGTTCTAAGCCCTTGGTATAAAAGCTTAAGTCAAATACATTAGAAACCAATGTAGATGTCTAGTTAGGAAACATCAATGAAGATATATAAAAATTAGGGTTATGTGCCTAGAAGTTTTGAACTTTTATGTTAACTCTAGAATTGTATATAGCATGCTCTCTCTTCTTCTTGTGTGTATGTGGTATGGGACACAGGCTCATGGATTTTTGCAGAGAGAATGTTATATGCATAACCATGCTTGTCTTGTCTTTTTAAGTGCACATGGTATGGGACATGTGCATGAGGGATGTACTAAGATAAGCATGATTAGACATGTCATCTATGAATATATGACCGGCTGGAATGTATTCAAAGGCGACAAATAAAAAAAGAGTTAGCATTAGAAGTTTGAGACATATAGTCACCTAAACCTAATCAGATACATAGGATGACCAAGCATGCATAAAAAGGGTGGATAATTTGACATAGATAAGTATGTTACATTCATGTTAGAATTAGAACCCCTAGATAAGAGGTAGAAAGGTCCTTTTTCATGTCAATGACGGTGAGATAGATTGATTAGTAGTATACCCACTTGTTGATAGTGTTTTACCATGAGGATGCGACTTTAAGATAATATTAGAAAGTTAGTATACATAAACTAAGTAAAACCCTAAGGTGGGTAGTATGAGAAAATTTTGAGGATGAAATTTATTTAAGGTGGGTAGAATTGTAACATCCTAAAAATATTAAACCTATAAGTGATCCTTAATTTGAAACCCTAATTTGCAAATTAATGATCTCATCTATCAAATAGAATCTATTGTCACCTATAAATATTAAATATAATGAATTATTCACTTAATCTCGAAATTTAACTCAATTAGTTCCTTAAAGAGAGGATAATTCACTTTATTTCATATTTTATTACATGTGCACTAAGATAATGACCCATATGAGTTTGATGAACAAAAGTTAATAAAAACCTAAATATAATTAGATAGGGAGATTCTAGAGGCCCTAATTAGTTTGTGGTTTAAATTTGAGGTTATTAGGACTTCATTTGACCACCGAACTAAATTGTGGAAGAATTAATATAGTTTTAATTTAAATATTTCTGATTTTGTCACCTGACCTAGGTTCAACCTTGTCACGCGCACATATGTGTCACGCGGACCCCCCCCCATTGGTTGAGACCCGTTCCGGGTCAGATTATTCAGTTGGAAGGTTGAGAGCTCGTCTCTTTTTCTCGATGTCAAGAGGCCACAGGACTCCGTTGGGGTATGATTCCATACACTTCCTGATCCCTTATTTTGATACATATCAACATGAACATGCCACCTTTTTACAATCCCCACATCTTTTTGAACTGTATGAACCCTTACACACTAGGGTTTCGATGACTAAAGTCCCCCGGTCAACTAGGACTTCCCTGAGCAGTCCTTGTTTTCACTGTTATGAGTTCTTCTCTCCCTCAGAACCCACAACCATATAAATGGACCCCTCAAAATCGATCCGTACACACCTAGAAACGTAACCCACCATCCGCCTTTCCCTTTGGTAGCCTAGAACCTGCCTCCCCTACTATGGCAGACTTCATCATCTACCTTGAGTTTTTCGCAAGGGTTCTGCCATCCATGAACCCATGGAGAGCCACCTAAAGGTCCTCAGAGACTCGAGTGATCTTTCCCAGTCTTCTTCTTTGGCCAAAGGCCTTTGTGAGGCCCGAGTCGAACTCAGGAACACTGAACTATCGGTAGACTAATACTAACTGTTTGCGATCAGCTAAGCCGGTTAAAATGGTTTGAGAGTTGTTTTAAAATTAAAAGAAAACAAAACATAATAAAACAATTTATTAAAGGTTTAATTTAATCAATTCAGGTGAAGATCTTTAGGATTGCCGTTTCACCGCGGGTTTTCATTGTATGAATTTTTATATAATAATTCAGGTTCATCTCTCAATTCCGGGTAGTGGCCTGTAGTCAGAATTGCCCACTGTCGTGGTACAATTCACTACCTATGTCTAGGTTGGTTCCACCATCGTAGTAACCTATACCCTAAACTAGGTGCATTAGAATCAACCTCTGGGTTTCCACCATTAATCTTACATCACCTTGTTCAAGAGATTTGTTAATTAATGTGAATTTCGTCTCTTTTCAACCGTTAATTCTTCTTTCAAAGTAATTAAAGGCATTAGATTATTATTATGGTGATCAAGCATAACAATATAATTGAGAAAATGAATTCATACCACGGATTAAAGAGATTAATGATGAATTACTATGATAAAATTGCCATACAATGCTTCCCTGGGCTACTCCCGGTCCTAAAGATAAAGGGGATTAGCCCCGCATGTTCATCTCAGAGCAAAACAGGGTAGAGAAAAGGGGAAACAAGGAGAAAAACGTGAATAAGTAGTGAAACCCCTGAACGGAGAAGATCCAAGCGTTCCTTGGTGTAGAATGCGCGATCTTCGGCCTTTCGGCGGTGGAAAACGTCTTCTTCGGCGTCCGGAACGGCTGGGGCGTGCTTCTGGGCTCCGCTCCAGACGGGGGAAATGAAGAATTCTGCCTCTCTCCCATCCCACATGTTCAATCTTTTTTTAGCGGTTTCCCCAGAAATTCTTCTCTCCACACCTTCTCGGGATGTGTACAGTGGCTAATGACGTGATAGATTGCTCTTGGCCGCCGTCATTAGGTATAATCACCGAGTTAGGTCGCCAAAATATCACAGCCATCAGATTTAGATCGATCTGAAGCAAACTTGTATCTGACGGTGTCGATACCATCAACGCGGGTTAATGGTATCGACCTTGCGCGATATCAGCAATTCTTCTTTCTCTTCGTTGTTGCGCCTGATGCCAACTCGATACCATCGACGAGGGTCGATGGTATTGACATCCTAAGGCGTCGGTTTTTTGTCCTTTTCTGTCGTTGTAGCTCCACTTGTCGATAGTATCGACTTCTGGGTCGATAGTATCGACTATCTTCTTTCCAGCAACCTCATGGTAAATCGATACCATCGACTCTATGCTGCTCCTTGCGGCTGGCAACCTGTGGTCGTGTCGATGGTATCGACCACTGTCGATGGTATCGACAGTAGCAGATATTCATTTTTCCTGAAATTGCAACACAAAACCACATAAGCCGAAATAAAACATATTATTGTAATCATTTATTCTCAAAATACTAAAATAAAGGAGATTTGACACTGAGAAGGATCATATACCAAAGTAAATGAATTATGCAATATTAACCACCAAAATGACCAATAAATGCATAAAATACAAGTAAAACACGCCTATAAATGTGACTCAAAATCATCGCATCAGGGGTCTTGGGTAGGAGTAAACTACGACAGTCGATTCTTTTGTTAGTAAACAATAAGTGGAGATATAGTCTCACTAGGCTGCAAAGCAGTAGAGGAATCACTGATAACAAGTAGAGGTGCTGAAACAATATCTGAACTCAAGGTGTTCCCTTTAGTAGAGTGGAAATGAGTGTCCTCAAAGAAAACCACATCACTGCTCATGAACCACTTGTTAGTAATAGGAATATATCAACGATATCCTTTTTGATTATGTGAATATCCCAGAAAAATACATCTTTCATCTCTAGGAGATAACTTGTCCTGGTTGGTCCAAGCAAACGAACAAAAAAAGTTTACCCAAAAATCCTTGGAGGGAAAGAAAAAAGAGGAAGGTGGGGTTGTAGAACTTGGACATGATTTTTATTTCCAATAATAGACAAGGGCATGCGATTAATTAAAAAACATGCAGTGAGAACTGCTTCTGGCCAAAAATAATTTGGAACATTAGAGTACAGCATGATAATTCTAGTAACTTCAAGTAAATGCCTATTTTTTCTTTCAGCAACTCCGTTTTGTTGGGTTGTTTAGTCACATGATGTCTGATGAATGGTACCCACAGAATGACAAAATAATTCAACATTTTTTTGAATAAATTCCTAGGTATTATCAGTGCGCAAAATTTTAATGGGCATACAAAATTGGGTTTTAATTTCAGAAAAGAAGAATTTAATAGTAGGAAAAATTTGTGACCTGTCTTTCATAAAAAACAACCAAGTTGCATGAGAGAAATCATCAATGAACAAATTAAAATATTTATTGCCTAATAAATTTGGAATATGACATGGACCCCATACATCAGTATGAACTAAATAAAAAATATTTTTACTACCAATCTGAGATTTTTCGAGAAAGATAGTTCTAGACTATTTTCCTAACTGACATGACTCACTCTCAAAATTGTGCATTCCTACACCAGAAATAACATGTTTTATTTTATCAGACGATGGATCCCCAAGTCTATAGTGCCACTGTAATGCAGAAATAGAAGAAGACAATGTTGAACCTAGAGTTGTAGTGTTGATCCTTTTCAAATTATCTAGACAGTAGAGTCCGTTAGGTCCTTCATGCCCCCCACCAATCTTCATCCTCATGCGAAGGTCCTGAAAAAAACAAGTACTGAGTACAAAGGTCAGACTACAGTTTCGATTATGCACAATTTTACTGACAGATACCATATTTAGAGGAAATTGGGCACATATAGAGAAGATCTCAAAAGAACTTGAGCATAAATATCACCAATCTTAGACACAGCAGATTTGGATCCCTCAGCAAGCATAACAACAGATTTAGGATAGGGTTTAGATTATTTAGAAAAAAAAGAACGATTGCTAGAATTATTTGAAGAAGCTCCAGAATCAATCACCCATTTGGTTATACCAGCACTAGAAGAGGAAGCACTCAGAAAGGTAGAATCACAAGTAGTGTAAGTTGCATCATGAGCTCCAGATTCAAAAGTAGTAGAAGAGGAAGCGTCGATTTTCTCTAGCATGAGTCGTTCCACTTCTGAGCGAATGAACTCAGTAGTGGAGGAACTCAAAGTAGCACCGGTTGGAGTCTGAGAAGCACCCTCAGAAGCATCATTGGCCCACGTAGGTATACCACATTTTTTTCAGCAACTGTCCTCAGTGTTGTTGGAGCGACCACAAAAGTCACAGTACCGCTGAGCCACGACACCTACAGAGACATCAGCAGAAGAACCACGACCAAGGGAGCCACGATCAAGCGACCCACGTCCTCTACCCGAAACGGGAGGACAGTTGTCCTGAGACCGACCTCGACCCCTACCACGGCCTCGGTCAGCCATTGCAGTAAGAGTAGTAGTGTCATCAGTGCCAGAAGTCGGGTCAGATGAAGAAGCCAACATGCGTTGAAGACAATGAAATGCACTCTCCAAAGTCGGCAATGGATCACTGGCAAGGATCTGATCAACCACTCTAGTGTATGAGTCTGGAAGTCCGCATAAGAATTGAACAACCTAAAGTTCTTGTCGTTATCGTTGCATAGTGACTAAGTCAGTATAAAAGGAATGGAGGTTCTCAAGTTCATCCCAGAAGCCTTTGAAAGACGAAAAATAGTCAACAATATTTGGCCCAAAAAAACATAGACGGGTTAGCTGTTTGTTCAAGTCAAACACATTCTTCGGATTCTTGTTGTGAGGTTAGGTACTGGTCAATTGATCCCACATCTCCTTGACAATCTGGAGACAAAGAAGAGTAACATTGATGCGAGTTTCACCGTTGTTCAGGATCCAAGTCATCATAGTAGAGTCATCTTTGACCCAGTCATCGTAGGCCGTTTTATCCTTGGACTCGGCAGTAGTTGGGGGAGCAGGAGACGGATCCCGAATCAGATGGGAATTCTTTCCTGGGGATTTTGTAAGAATCTCCATGGAACAGACCCAATGTTGATAGTTGCGCCCATCCAACTTCACGATAGTTACTTGACGATGAAAATCATCATGGGAGGAAGCCATGACAGAAACCGAGTCCAATAGCAGAAAACAACAGTAAAGGAAGAACCGCCTAGATCCTACTTCTAGGCGGCAATAGACAACAAGGGACTGGATTGACCAGTTTACATGAAGACTACGCCGAGACACAACATATTACTCAACGGCTCAAAGGTTGACGCAAGAAGAGAGGAAGATGGCTCCAGAGAGCCTCAAGGCATGCGGTCCGCGGTGGCAAGCAGCCCTGCTAGCAGCCCAGCACCCACGGCGGCAGGGGTTGTCGACGGCAGCAATGGCGGGAGGCGGCCGCGGGGAGGCTGGCGGCAGTGGCGGAGAGGTGGGGGTGGTGGGAAGAGAAGGAGAGGGAGGGAGGGGTGGGCGGCGGTTAGGAGTCATGCTCTGGTACCATCTTGAGAGGATTTACTATAAAGGTTAGGGTGTACCATGTGTATACCACATATATTTATAAAAAGAACAATTACATATAAGTCCGCATAGAATGGAGGAAAATAACAAATGCATATAAATAACCGAATAAGACATTATTTTACAGTCGCTACCCTAGAAAACACAATGACTTAGTTGGATGCATCTCTTATAATTTTATTTATTGAAAAGCTTTATGACCGGAAAAAAAACCGGTGAACTCATGTTTTGATACATGCCAAAGATTAGAACTAAAGTTAGACCGACAAGTAAGGGTCAGGTGTCCTTTTTGACCGTCATTGTAGTACGGCATCTGATGAAAGCATGTTGAGTCGAGGGGCCATAAGGAGAAATTTATAAGATGAATTCTGGAAGGAAAAGCAGCTCGCAATTGTAAATAGTATGTTTGCCTTTGATAAAATATACAACATCTTCAAACTTACTTCGAATATAGTGATTTTGTTGCGTGTGGTTTTTTTTTCCTTGTTTCTCTTCTAACACATCAGATTCATTTGAATAATGCGAAACGGATATAGTTGGATAGCTTCGTAGAATCAGACATTTTCCTGGTTGAGCAATTGGGTCCAATTTCAAACTCGAAATGTATGCAAATGTGCTTATCTCTTCCAATTTTAATTCTATCTCGTAAAGGAGATGACGACTTATGGGGGCCCGTGGTATGCGGTTGGTGGACCACGTGCGAACTGCTGTGTTGCCATCAAAGAATGCAATCAGGTACTTGTGATGCCTGTAATAATCTAACTCTAATTACTACTGTAAATCAGTTAGGCGAGTATGAATGAAGTAGTGTACAAGTTCTTACATCTGTGAGATCCATGGAAACATTTGATATTATCTCGTCCCGTACAGTATACGCCAGAAGTAGAAAATAAAACGGTATACTTATCTCTAGAGCATAACCACACGGACTTGCCAACAAAATATAGTTGTAGGCCCACCCCAGACCTAAGAAACCAACGTAGCACCATGACACCAAGGGCACGCTTGGTTTGTTGGAAAGGATTAAGATGGTATGTTTCAAATGCCAGGTTCGGATGGCATATGATTATGTTAGGATATTTATTTCTACTCCTATGTTTGCATGTGCATAGGAAGGTATAGCTCTAACACTGTCACCTTCATCCTCCTTTGACCTTCAGTTCAACTGCCTTCAATGGATGTTGCCGTTAATCCTTAGTTGGCAACAGATGCAAACAGATCTGATCGACAAACTTGCATATTTTATGAATAAAAAATGAACGGATATCTGGCGTATAGTATGCAAACAAGACACTAATCAGATCTCAGGTTAGAGAAGATCCTGTTGCGACTGTGTATGGGAAGCAACGTGGATTTCGACACCCAATATCCGAAGTGGGAACTAGCAAAATTCTTTCAAAGAAGTAGCACTGGAGGGGCAATTACAAAAGGAGGCTACGGCCGTAAGAAAGTGGGAGCAGGAAAACTACGCCGACGAGAAGGGTGACTGGTAATCCGGGACGCAAAAGACAGATAGGCAAGGTCCTCGGTCAGAGCTTTTGTGGAAGTTTGGGAGAGATGAAATATTCCATCCATCAGCCAGTCGGGGAAGCGGAGTGCGTTGGGGGGAAACCACATAACCTTTTCGGAAGTTGGGGGAAGAAGGATTCTGGGCCATCGCTAGTCGACGCGCAGCGGAGGGTGTTGGGGCTTTCAGGGAATAGCGATTCTCTCTATCCGGACTAATATCCAGGGGACCCTGGTAAGCGAAAGTCCCAGCTCAGCTGGACTGTGATGCAGTCGGTTTTAATATCCGGTCCCAAGAAAAAACAACCAAACATGGGTTTGCATAAACAAGCCGGATTATAATCCAGTTCTACCCCTAATATTGCGTACCAAACGTGCCGCAATGGTAGTCCACGTAATGTTATTGTTTAACTCCACCAAGTTAAAAGGTAAAGGAAGTACTGTATTGTCGAGAAATCTCAATGCTTTGATTAACTTACATAGTGGTCTATATATACACGTAGAGGCAACACCACGTTGCATACAGGGGAGTTGCCATTGATCTTCCGATATTCCGTCGTCTGACACAATCTATTTCTGTTGGACCTCCTGGTATTCCGACTCTTGTTCATAAAAAGGATATCATGCGCTCCTCCTTTCCCCTGTAACAAACATTAAACAATAATGGAATCGAGCAAACCGTAAAATTGAAGATCTCCCATTCGTGAGACATTATATACAGTTCATGTTGCTTTGATAATCTTTTGTTTGGTATATATATATATATATATATATATATATATATATATATATATATATATATATATATATATATATATATATATATATATATATATATATATATATATAGAGAGAGAGAGAGAGAGAGAGAGAGAGAGAGAGAGAAAGTCAGGCTAGAATACACTCGAGTGTATCCGGAGCGGAATACACTCAAGTAGTTTTTTATGATGCAATATTTTTTTGAAAATCTAATCCGTTGATCTTCTTAAACATCTCGTGAACAACTCATACGTAAAATTTGAACACATTTGGATATGTATAGCTCATGTTATGAAGACCGCAAAAAATATGCATTTCAAATTAGTTTCGCGCGTCGATTTTGTTGCCCTTGGATGAGTGATTTACACTCATCCAAATGGGCTCAAAATTTGTATGTAGCCTAGTTATAGTATGACGGTAAAGATCAACGGTTTACATTTTGCAAAAAATAGTCTAGATATGCAAACACACTTGAGTGTATTCGTGCGATCCGTACACTAGAGTGTATTCTAGCCTGACTCTCTCTCTCTCTCTCTCTCTCTCTCTCTCTCTATATATATATATATATATATATATATATATATATATATATATATATATATATATATATATATATATATACACACACACACTACTATAAAAAGAGCGAGTTTGATGTTACGCTCTCCTTGATTCACTCTCTTCTCTCCTTTTTTCAAAAAGTTTTACTCTTACAAATATTTATTCTCACACTCTCCTACTAACTTTAATTATTTTTAATTATGTATTTCTCTCTCCATCCAACGGAAACGGTTCCTTGATTCTCTCTTTTCAAACAACCAACACAAATATCTTTTACCGTAGGGACTCTTTCACGGATGAGTCCTCGCCCCGCACATTTCCAACAAAATTTATAAGTCACATGCATGTGCACATGTGTGTTCAATAATATATATATATATATATATATATGGGTGTTCATTCAATATCCGCAAGGGTAGTCTGGATTTTGCTACCCGTCAGTCATGAATGTAACTATATGGTCAAAAAAGTAACATGCAGGGCCCAAAAAGTGACAATGCTGATAACAAAGTAACTATACAACTAAAAAAGTAAAATCGGCAGAATACAAAGGAAATATATATGTAATTGTATTTTGAAATCTGTTGTTCCAAACGTAACTATCTATGCATGAAATTTAACAGTGTGCAAAGTAAAGTAACCCTCTACATGTCAAAACTAAGAAACTTAAAAAAAAGTAACCAAAATGGGAGACGGTTAGCTACCCGCGCGGGTATTAAAGATGATCACTATATATATATATATATATATATATATATATATATATATATATATATATATATATAGAGAGAGAGAGAGAGAGAGAGAGAGAGAGAGAGTCAGGCTAGAATACAATCGAGTGTACGGATCGCACGGATACACTCAAGTGTGTTTGCATATCAAGACTATTTTTTGCAAAATGTAAACCGTTGATCTTCACCGTCATACTATAACTAGGCTACATACAAATTTGAGCCCATTTAGATGAGTGTAAGTCACTCATCCAAGGGCAACAAAATCAACGCGCGAAACTAATTTGAAATGCATAATTTTTACGGTTTTCATAACATGAGCTATACATATCCAAATGTGCTCAAATTTTGCGTATGAGTTGTTCACGAGATGTTTAAGAAGATCAATGGATTAGATTTTCAAAAAAATTATTGCATCATGGAAAACTACTTGAGTGTATTTCGCTCCGGATATACTCAAGTGTATTCTAGCCTGACTCTCTCTCTCTCTCTCTATATATATATATATATATATATATATGTGTGTGTGTGTGTGTACATACATATAAATAAATAAATTATATATATATATATATATATATATATATATATATGTATGTATGTATATATGTATATATATACACTACAACAAATACTAGTTTTGATGGTAGAGTAAAATGCTGCATAAAGATCATAATGATGCTGATATTATTTTTTGACGACACATATTACAATGCCGAAAAGATACCGTTGAAAAGCGTGCCGTCAAAAGTAGCTCTGACACACTTAACTATGCCGGAAATGATATATAAGTCGGCATGGTAAGCGTGCCAGAAATGAAAAGATATTGTCGAAAATTGACACCAAAGTCGGCATATTGAACAGCCGGAAATAAATGAAAAATACTTGCAATAGACAAAATCACCAGCGGGCAAAAGTACACACACAAGCAATTGACATTTTGTTTTCATAATGCACTTACATGGAACTAAGTTTCAAATAGAAGTCAACTCATGATCAATAAAAACTTTATTATATTTCACAACTTGTTCGTTACATCTTACATTCACGAATAAAATAGAAGCCAACTCATGATCAATAAATTTTTTATTATACTTCACAACTTGTTTGTTACATCTTGCATTCACGTATAAAATACAACATCAAGCAAAAAGCTTATAGAATAAATAAAAAATAGCTGATTGGCAATTTGACACCAATTTATATGGCAAGTTCAATCAATCTAAAAATATGCCATTTCGTTTCTTATTTCTTGCTTCTACGCTTCAGCAATCATGGGAATTGGGCTGCATATACTAGGCTTAATCATGGGCAGTAAGCTCATATCTTCACTCTGTTGTCAGAAAAAAATCTCTATCAGCCCATGCAAACATCTATGCAAGTGACTTCCACTCCTATTCTCTGGTTCAGTCTCTCTTGAGTATAATTTATAGAGTATTTAATTTTGTACGCCATGAACAAGATTCAGCTGTCAATTCTTATTATAGATTGATTTCAATTCCAACCTTTCTTCCACTAGAACCACAGAGCCAAGTGGAGATAGCTTATTGGATGAACAAACTGAGAATGATCTTCTTGGTCCAAGCATTAAGTATGCTATTGTTCCTTTTGTTTTTTGTGTGTCCCTTCTATCAGTATCATCCGAGTAATATCACATTTCCTAGCTAGGAACACGTCAGAGCTTCTGAGGTGGACTCCACCCACACATTTAGCAATTCCATCTCCTGCACATAAATTTTCATAAGATGTATGATATAACCAATGACAAAATACTCCAATGTTACTTGAACAAACCTCTTCCAACTAGTTGACAATTGTGAGATGATGAAGAAACTGGAAGCCAATGTCATCTTGAGGTGATATTCATTGATCATGTAATGCTAACGCATGTTGAAGCCCGGTTGGGAGATGATGCAGAGAATTTAAACTTTAATGAAGCACTATCATATGATGTAAAACCATATGTATATTAGAATTCAAATTCATTGGTTTTTTTATTGGTACGCTCAATATCTGAACTATGAATAACATTTATGTTTCCTATCAAATCACATACTTGCACACTAGCACTATGAATTGTTTCAACAAAGATAGCAATTTGACCACAAGTTGTTTGATATCCTCCTCCTTGTAAGCCGCAGAATGTGTCACCACAATAATGAAAGCACCAAATGGGAAATGTAAAGAATTCTAAATTGGTACATCGTATCGCAAAACAAATCTCATGATCGAGTGCAACCGACCTGTAGGAGCTTGGAGGAACCGTTGGGGGTTTGATGGCAATGCATTGGAACCTACATTGCAACATGTGTATTACATGTGGATTAAGAAGTTGAGATAGAATGGAATCTAAAATGTGAACTATGTAATTATTGCACAAAAGGGCACTGAAATGTGAGTTACTGCACAAGCATAAACAAATCAAGAATATATGTATTGTTTGATAGGTTGTATGTACCTATCTGTGATGACTTGTTAGACCAACAACTTGTACTATCACAAGATAGGTGTTCACTGTGATTTCAAGAAATGTAAGAATTATGGATATGGTATCAGTTCATGGAAAAAAAAGGCTAGTAGCAGCAAGGAATCGAGATGGGCAGTGTCAAAGTTATTGTGGAAAAAGATTTAATTTTGTTCAGCCTCTGGACGATGAGGATGTCAAAAATTATAGACGTGGATATTCAAAGTGTCGCAGAAGATAGCAACTTTCTCATTATTTGATGGATCTGAAGTACCAGATGCAAGGGGGTTTACATTTCCAATTTCTGTCATGAAAGCTGTGTGAGCAACATATCTAGTTGGACAGAGGCAAAATTACCAATTACACTCAAAAATCAAACTTTGCAGTAACATAAACATTGGCTAGAATGATCAACTATTACTACAAAATGGGAACAAACAAAGAGATTTAACACAAACACCTAATGATAAAGAAATGTTAGAGGTTGTTGACTCACTTAGCCTCAAAACTTGTACTGATTGTTCCAGGTATAATAGATATCAGAAGATCGTGTTCTTCTTCAACTCGGCCAGGAAAGATTCCAGCATCCTGTGATTAGTAGTATGGGCACACTACTATTGAAACTCTTGGACCCGTTCCATAGGTTTAAGCTATCAGAATAGAGCACTAAGTTAAAATTAATGGATGAATATCTTAGACTGACTATTATTAAACTTAGGTCACCAACAAGTTAGTGTTGACCTCCATTGCAGCCCTTTGGACAACATGATGTGTGTTGAGCCCAAGGTAATCATTTCCTAATATGTTAAAATCATTACCTAGAGATCTTGTGTCGAAAACCTTGGAGCCTTTAAGAATGCAATTGAACTTTGGCTGGAAGGATGATATCTTCTTTTGAGAGTTCATGCTAGACAAACCCAATCTTGTACTGCATCATTTAAAAGATCAAGTTATAAATAGAAAAGTCAAATGACTGAAAAGAAATAGTAGAAATGTCATTATTGTTTTCATTTTTGCATCAACAAGTAATTGTTAACTTCCTGAAGGACCAGGAGTGCATTTTATACATTCCCTTCCCTCATATAACATTGAGAAAATTTATCAAATATGCAGTGTATACCCAAATGACTAAAACCAATTTGTAGCAGAGTGGTGAAGCGACGAACTAAAAAAAAGTATTAGAAAACTAGCTGGTGAGTTGAAGATTTCGAGACTTACCTTCTAAGTACAACCCTTCAATGGAGGAAATACCCTCAAAAAAATGGGGTTGCTTCAAATGGTGATTCTTGCACAAGTAATACGCAATAACTATTTTAGTCCCTAGTTGACACCTTTCATGCTAGTGCTAGTAGTCATGGTGTTGTAGTTGATATTTTTTCAGCTGCTTCGACCTTGCTGCCCCCCCACACCCCTTCCACAACCTCTTACTCCCCCCACACACACACTGTAACATCCCAGAATTTGAGGCCTCGAATAACATGATCTTAAAAGGAATGATTGAACTACCCATATCACCAAGGTGCACCTCCTTTTCTGGGAGCCCATCACTAAGAACTTCATAGTTAAGCATGCTCATCTTGGAGTAGTACTGGGATGGGTGACCTGTCGAGAAGTTGATCTTGGCATGCGCATGAGTGAGGACAAAGTGCGCAGTTAAGGCTAGTGGTGGTCTTTGGAGACAGTCGTCATTCCTGAAACTCTACTAGAGCCTTGGGAAGTGGGCCCAGATGTTACAAATGGTATCAGAGCCAATTCCCCTCCAGTAGGTGGGGCCGACATGGACATGGCATGGAAGTATTGAGCCGTGCGGTCTAGGCATGTAGGAAAGGGCTGTCCATGGTTGACGTAGCCACCCTTGCGCTGGTATTCTGTGATCGGGAGCTGGGTGTCCATGGGCCATTGTGGGTCTGCACTGAAATGGCGAAGAGATTATGAGGCCTTATAGTTAAGCCTTTATGAGGACGTCAAGAGTCTAAGTGGGGGAGATTGTAACATCCCAGGATTTGAGACCTCAGATAACATGATCTTTAAAGGAATAATTTGACTACCCATATCACTAAGGTGCACCTCCTTTTCTGGGAGCCCATCACTAAGAACTCCATAGTTAAGTGTTCTCAGCTTGGAGTAGTACTGGGATGGGTGAGCTGTCGGGAAGTTGATCCTAGCATGCGCATGAGTGAGGACAAAGTGCGCAGTTAAGGCTAATGGTGGTCTGTGGGGACAGTCGTCATTCCTAAAACTCTACTAGAGCCTTGGGCAGTGGGCCCGAACATTACACACACACCCCTTCCACAACCTGTTAGTGTTCCTTGAACTTTTTCTCTACATCCAAATTTCTATGTTCCCTTGAGAGGCATTTCCTCAAGACATAAATGTCAACTTGAAAGAATAAAAACACTTGGAAGAAGTAGAAAAGGGTGCACTAGTCTGTATGTATATCTCCTTGGAATAGAGGAACAGAGAAGATGGGGAAACCAGTAAAAACATAGGTGGACATGGGGGTGATAGTCACTTAGTAGGGGAGAATGATTAAGTCTACAACAATTCATATCCATGTTTACATATTTTCCATTTAACAAGAAAAAATATATTGAGAATTCATGATCAAATCAGGATACATGATGAAGTAAGGGTAATTGAAGCTAATCAATTAGCTAAATTCAAGAATATGGACACCACGTGCAATGTCAAATCATTTTCTACCTTACCAATACAATATAGTAGGATCCTAAGAAGAATCAAAATATACTATAGAAAATAACAAATAGTTCACATAGAATAATAGTATTCACACAGAGAAACATACTTCCATTTAAAGAGGTGAGAAATTTGCAATGAATATCTCAGTGGTGCCTTTAGATAAGCTAATCTCTGAGCAACACAAGCTTGATTGTAGCACACTTTTTTCATTGGTAATCTTTTCAAGATGTGTTAAAAGCAAATGATTGAGAAGCTTTCAAGGAGCCTGTAAGAGGGTTAAATAATTTAAACTAGAAATAGAAAGGTAGTTTAGCAAGATTCCAATCATACTTCTAGTGGTTCTTTCAAAAAGGTAGACCACAAAAAATATTGTCTGACACCCGACACATGTGGATAGCAGTCAGTACATTTTTGCATATATATACATGTATCACCTCCTCTAGATGGGATTGTGCATTCCTTGTGCATCTATTTGAAGTGGTGGTGGTGTGTGGAGTAATACATGACATAAATAACTTCAGGTGGTGGTCTAATCATTTTGTTTCCCACTGTGAGTGACTAGCTCTAATGCATCTGCACAATAGTGCCCTTCTAAGAGGTGTAGGTAGTAGATCAACAATCACATTGAATAATTATAATTGCAACAAGGGTTTTAATGTGGGGTGAAATATGAGAGTGAGTGTACCCTTACTAGATGAAGTGTCATGTTGTCTGTTCGTCATATAGAAAGCTCAAGTTATTTTCCAACTCAGAATCTTTAAAATGGACAACCTGATAGAAGGGAATCACATGAATAGTAACTACTCTATATGTGTATTGAGAATCAACATACTCGATATTAGGACATAAAAAAGGATATCATTACCAATAATGTGGGAAAAAATTACCTGGCATTGAAGAAATTTAATATGAGAACGCAACTTTTCAAGTTCACGGTCTTTTTCTCTAATTTGATGGTCTTTTTCTTCTAGTTGTGATTTCCAAGCAACTCTTACAATCCTATTTGATTCTTCTGCTAGCATTTTCCTCTTCAGATTCCTTCTTGTAATACCTCCACTGATCCCTCTTACATATCCTCCATGTTGAAATCCATGTGTGTCATCCATAATTGAAATGAACCCTAATGTATGTTTTGCCTTTTCCACACATAACTCTCTACTTCTTAGTTCTACCTTTTCCTACAATATAAAAATCCCATGTCAAGTTTCTTTCACAGTATATGATACAATATAATAGAAAATACTTACACAAATCTCTTTTATCTGCTCATTTAGGTACTCCCCATTCTTCTTTTTGTGACCTCGTTTAAGTATACTCTAATGAAAATACCTTCCAAAGGGGACATTACATCTTCCTGAAGATATGTATGCAATGAAGATCCGAAATGTTGTCTTTGGGTTGAATATTTCGTGTTTTGTCTTTGTTCATTCACTACAGAAAAAACTAATAAAGTAAAAAAAAATCTTCAGTACATATGTGCTTGTAAGTTTATTATGTATATTCTAATGAAAATACCTCCCAAAGGGGACAACACATCCTCCTGTACAGATGCATGCAACGAAGATCTAGAATGTTGTCTTTGTTCAGACACTAAGTATGATAGAAATTTGAGGTAATAATAACATACCAACATAAACTCTAGTTTCCAGAGTAAATCTTAGTTTGAATTAATATACCTTCTAGAGGGAGGGTTGTACTATTCCTCAAAGATGTTTGCAATGAAAATCTTGAATTTTGTATTTGTTCACTCACTATAGAAAAAACTAATAGAGTTAAAAAAATCTTCCATACAAACTTGCTTGAAAGTGGAGATATATGCGATGGCCTATAGTTAAAATATTAAAGATAATGAAGCTTAGTTTGCACCAGCTGTTTAGAATGATAGATAGATGATGTATAACTAAATTACCAAATGAAAAAAAAGTAAAGATATCTTCAGAGGTGAAGAAAGTTACATGCTTAAATTCATCCATGACTGGCAGAAATCTGTAGCCTTCACAATCTCAATTTTTGAGAATCTCGAAAGCATACGAAATGTTTGTATGCTCCTCCTTGACATGGAATTATCAACATCAATTTTACACCTATTTTTTGATGTTTGTAAAGTCCCTCCTTGACCTGGAAAAACAAACTCAAGTGAGAAAATCACTTACCATGATATGTGATTTACATACAGAGAAGTACGGGAAAATGGATAACAACTTTAACCAAGAAAATAAGATTAAACTGACATTTAGCTTTCCACAAGCAATGTACATATAAAGGAAGATGTTGGGATAAATATCAAACTTGATACATGCAAGTTCTCACTGAATCTCAAGTTCTTCACAACAACATAGTTTCGATGAAAATCACTTAATTTCTTGAGAAGAGGTTCAAGAAATGAAAGAACATCATGTCATCATGATATACAGAATCAGATTATTGAACTCAACACAAGATTTCAACAATTTCATTTTTCTCTTACAATCAAGACTGCCTTATCAAATAAGAAAGCAGACAATTTCCCTACGTCTATCTCTAAAGTTGACATATGTAATCAGACATGTGTCTCAAAGTACTATAAATAAAAATGCAAACATTTTTGTCTCCAAAAGCCACAAATACAAAATTTATGTGATAGATACCATTTCCAAAAGGATTTGGTCCAACTAACATATTAATAATTTATGCAAACTAGTAATTAAAAGACATATAGTAACAACTTTAACTAAGCAAATAAGATTAATCTGACATGTAGCTTTCCACAAGCAATGTGCATACAAAGGAAGATGGTGGGATAAACATCAAACTTGATACCTGCAAGTTCTCACTGAATCTCAAGTTCTTCATAATAGCATAGTTTTGATGAAACTCGCTTAATTTCTTGAGAAGAGGTTCAAGAAACAAAAGCAAATCATGTCATCATGATATACATAATCAGATTATTGAACCAATGGAAGCTTTGACTGAGCAGCCAAGGATGTAATAATGCTGCCTCCCACCTGAGGTTGTTCTCAAATATCGTCAGGAGTGTTACACCCCCTCGACCTGTCGACTGAACCTGATCTTCCAAATGAAAACAAAATCCCAACAAACTAAGGACCAAAACATTACATCTATAGAAAAATATATATTACATCTTGTAATAACTTAAATAGATCTATAGATTCATGAAGAAATTAAATCCAATACTAGTTAATTAGAGAAGAAAAAACCTCAAATTTATTTAATAATAGGAAGACAAGAGTCATTTATTATTCTATTGACATAATAACTAAGAGACAGGAGTGTTTGATTATTCTTACTATATATTGCTTTGATGCTTCCATTCTACCATGAAAGAGTGATCTACCTATGGAAGACAGAACTACAACATATGCACAAAGAACCGGTCCAACTAACTAGATATTTATGAACACGACACATACCAAAGTTGAGCAGAAATATATATGAATTCAACACCAAAATACTACATACAACAATGTTTATGTTCCAATTAAGGTAATACACTATCAATATTAAATTAAAAACATTTATATATTACTACAAATAAGATAATAGAAAAAATGATCATCTATGGGTTCAATGCTTGCATATTTCATCTAAATAATGAGTTCCATAAGTCCATGAGTTATAGGGACTCCCATCTTACTCCAAAACCTATAAATAAATAGTGTTATTAATATGACCTACGACTATAAATAAACAATGAGTTCCATAAGTCCATGAGTTATAGGAAATACCTCATCATTAGGGTTGTCAATATTCATGCCATCTACAATCCTGCTAGACTTTATTACATTGAATAACTCTCTGATGTAAGTGTGAGCTTTTTCAGCTTTCTAATCAGCCTGTTTAGCTCTCGCTCTAGCATCTGCTGCAACTTTTTCTGCTTGTTCAACTCTAGCTCGTGCATCATTTGCTTGTTTCTTATATTTTTCAATCTCCTTCATATAAATTGGATTTATATAGTGAGAATGACCTGCAATTGTACTTCCCCGCATACGTACATGGCCTGGTCTTTCGGGTCCAAAGACCTTCAAGCATATCTCATCGTCGCTAATTTCAATTGTTCCATGTTCACGCTGAGACACCAAATCTGTGATTTGTACCTAAATAACAAATTAAATTGTTAGAATTTTCAATTTGCAATTTTTTGAAATTTATATCGAGCTATAGTCATGGTTACCATGTTTTCTTCAGCAACATCTACAAGCTTTTTGTCTTTTCTCGTTCGAGTCTTTTCGAACATCCTCACGCGACTTGGCACAACTCCATTGTTATTGATAGTATGTATTTTCATAAAATAGATTATGAAATATGAAGTATAACCTTATACTATAAAAATAGGAACAATAAGAACAAATTTCATACTTCCTCATGTTCTATAACACTAAATCGAGTCCTTCCAGTACAATGAAGCATTGACTATTTAGAATGACTGATCTTGTTACGAGTACTTGCAGCCTTGCAAATAAACATAAAATAAGATCAATGGACAAAAACATAAAGATAAATAAAAAAAATTTCTATAAGAAAATATAAATAATAAAGAGAGTAGAACACTGTATAGACTCACAAATTTATTTCAAATTTACCTGAAAATAGTCACTTTTCCAGTATTGTTTCACAAGAAACTCCCAATTAGATTTTGTTACATTTGGAGGACAATTTCTTAGAGTTTCATAATCAGTGGCGTATGTCAAATAAAGAGCATAAAATTCAGTCTTAAATTCACGCCAAGCCTTATTCAATGATTGATATATTGAACGTGTTCTGAGGTCATTTTCCTCAGGTAATAACTCATCACTATGAATGATAAAATCATCCTACGTAATAGTTAAGAAAATATTAGAAATGCACATTTATTATTCAATGAAGTAACACATAGAAACTATATGAAACCTAGATCAACTGGAGCATCTTCTCCTTCTTTTCACTAGGCATGTGACTCCACCTTGTATAACTAAGAGGAGCATTTATGGAATTACGAACAATAACTCCAATTCGACTGGCCACAAGAGTTTGCTTTTACTTATTGGATTACCTTTAGAATCAAATTCTATATTTATTTTAGCTCCACCACAATTTCTGAATGACCTGAAGCTTATATTTTTTGTTTTCCCTCTAACCCTCTTTCTCTTCGGTTGATCTAAAACATGAATAAAATAATGATTACCTTATTCATAATTAAGTTAGAACTAATTAATTGTTACCATGATGGTTATCCGTCTCTTGCATAACTTGATTTGGATTCATATCTAGTTGTGAGTGATTGTCTAATGTCTGGGACCTCAAAATCCTATTACTAACATTAGCCTGCCTTATGGGTACATCATCATCATTCATTGAACCTTCGAGAACTCTATCTGTGACCAAATCCTCCTCTTCAGGTTGAGCTGCCAAATATTAGGAATTTAATCACTAAAATAAATATGTAAGACTACCGAACACATATAAAATATTAGATTTACCATAATCCATTCTATCACGCACAATAGGAGATGGTACACATGGCATGTTATGTAGATAAATACCTTCACCATTGTATAACCCTCTTGTTTCTTTTCCAACACCAACATGTTTAGAGTGACGTCTATTACAAGTTTCACTACCAAAATTAACTGTATTTCAAAAAACTAAAGCTAAAATATTGTTTATGTAGAAGCTTTTTTGCATTAGTTATGTATAAACAAGGTCTAGTTCTCACCAGTATTCTTTTTGGTCAAATTTTGAAGTGGTTCAATAGATTGGTCAGAGTAATTATTAACATATTGATCCCTCAAGATTCTCTTGCCAATGTCTGTTCGCCTTACTGAAACATCATCGTCCATTGTGTGACCTTCAGGAACATCATCCATGGTGAATCCTCCATCTTCACAGTGAATTTGAATACAGTGAAATCTATATAAATATATACATATGCATAGGACAAGCAAACAACACTTGAATATTTAAAATTTGAATATTACCCTGAACTTTTCTAGCATGTGTGATGGGTGGTGCTTCATGTTGCTTCACATGTAAGGAAACACCCTCGTTGTTCCATTCCACTCTTTTTTGTTTTGCAACTCTAAAATGTTCAAGTTGATGCAGAGGATTACATGCTTTGTGGATAAATTTGACTGCATGTCATGAAAATGATGCTAAACCATGGTGTATATAGAAATGAATATTGTATTACTTGTAGAAGTATCATTATCACCATTATTCCTGTCCTTCAAATTTTGAACAATATTTAGGGCCAGTCCTTCCTCTACATATTGAACAACCATACATTAGGCACTATCAATATATACATATGTAGGATAATAGACACATATATAAAAAAATTTAAAATTTTGATATTACCTTGATCATTTCTAGCATGCACATTAGGATGATCTTTGCTTTACTTGTCATGTAGAGAGAAACCATTACTATTCGATGTCCCTTTTTTTGCTTTCACAACACCAAAATGCTCAAGTTGAGGTGGATTACAAGATGTTTGGCTGATTCTGACTGTATTTTATAGAAATAATGTTAAAACATTATGTATACATAGGAAATATAATCTACATGTAAAGATACAAAGTCAAATTGTCACCAGAGTTATTCTTGATCAGATTTTGAGTTGGTTCAGCAGTCTACCCAACATTTTGAGACTTTAGAGCACTGTTGCCAGTATTTTTCTACCTTACCGCAACTTCATATTTGTTCATGTAATCTTCTCAAATATTATTCATGGGCAGTCCCCCATATTCGTATTGAACTGATATACATTCTTAACTTTATCAATATTTGCAAAAGTATATGATATATATACATACATATAAAAACACAGATTTAATGTTACCTTGAGCTTTTGTAGCATGCACATTAAGAGGAGCTTTTCACTGCTTGTCATGTAGATGACCCTATGTTTTCATTCAAAACACCAGAACATTCACGTTGATGCAGATTACAATTTTTTTGGCTATTATTGACTGCATTTTATACAAGTATTGCTAAAACATAATGCTCAAAAGGTATTATGTATTAATTGTAAGCATACAAAGTCAAATTATCACCAGTATACTGAGTGGATAGATTTCTTGGACCAGACGTCAACATATGTGAATGTTTTTTGCAAATTGTCAAGGGTTAGTGTTTCTAAATGAAAAAGGAAAGAAGAATTTAGCATAAAGAACACATACTTCTTCCTTAAAACTAAAATATAGAAGTCAACAACTAATAGACCTTCACTCATCTTTCTCATCAAAAAGTCCTTATCGGTTTGAATCTGTTGAAGAAAACCATCATGCAGGGAATCTACATTCTTGTCTTGAGACATTTGAATAGGACTTGCTCCCATGTGAGGAAGGGATGGTGCCCCATTCTTTTCTTTTGCAAGACCAAAATTGTAAAACCCCTGACCTGGGTTATACTTTAACCCTAGGTGTTTTGTTTAAGAAAGATAATTATATGCTTGATATTATCTTTTGAAAAGTAATTAAGGCTCAAGAGGAACTTATATTTCAATTTTAGTCCTTTTTGAATAATGTTGAAACTAATGTTTTGCTTATGTTGGACTAAAGTGCAAATTACCCAAGTTGAGGGGTTAAATTGCAAAGTTTGCATGGTAATATGTTCCTTATGTGTTGAAGCATCATTAGAATGAAGATGATGTAGAGGAATGGCTAGTGAAAGCCTGAGTTCCAAGAAAGAGCTGATAAAGCAATGTTTGTGCATTAAAACCTAGTTTTGGTGTAATGTGCAGTTTACCCAAAACCCAGGGTTCAATATGCAAATTACCACTTAAAAATAGTCCCTAATGTTTCGTGGCATCATGTAGAGAAAAGAAAATGAGAGAGGCATCTCATTTGTATCACTTTGAAGGAGAGAGAATCTTGATATTAAAATAATCAAGATTTAAGCATAATTGAAACCCTAATTCAATTTAATGCAAAAATAATTATGTTAATTGGATTTCCCTTCAACCAAAATTGTAGAGGTTCAAATCCACATATATGGACGTTCTTTTGCCTTGCAAAGGAAATGGAAATATCTACGTGAGTGGAGAACCCACTCACATTAAGAAAATAAAAAGAAATATCCACTAACTTATGGATATTATTATTATAAGGGTTAAGGTGCTTAATTTGCTTTTCTTTAAATCATGGATAATTGAGAGGAATAAGAGGCAAAGGAGATAGAATCGTAACCAAGGAAGGGAAGGGGTGAAGTGGCAAGGAAATGGAGGAGATAATCCCTACTTTCTCTCTCTTAAATGGATTTTCAATAAAATTCATATATATGCTCCTTTATCCATGAGTTGAAAGGGTAATTTCGAATCCACTTTCACTTCTTGCTTGAAAAACGACCAAGGGAGCTTAGGACAAACAGGAGGACGACCCCCAACCTGTTGGTAAGCTTCTTGACCTTCTTTCACCTTGATTTCATGGTGGAAATCACAAATCAATGCTTGATTTCTTCTTTTCTTCACTCAATCTTCAATTCTAGCCAATCCTTTTCACTCAAAAGCTTGAGGAACAAACCTTGTGGTTTGAGAAAGCTTCTTCAACCATTGTTGACGTGAAGCTCCAAGCTTTGAAGCTCATTTGAAGGTGCGTTATATAACTTGAACCCTTATTCATTGTTATTGAATTCAATTCCTCAATTCAATATGTTCAATTGTTCTTCTTGAAATTCCTTTGATTAATTGATGAAATTACCATGGATATGGCAGTAGAATTTGAGCGTTTGAAGATTGATGATGATGACATCATCTTAAGCACACATCTCAATAAGATCTAGTTGCAAACGGTTTCAACAATATGGTCCAATCAGTTTCACCAAACCGTTTGGTGACCAAACACTTTGCAAACCATTTGGAGGTTTGGGTTCCAAACTATTTGGAGTGGTTGACCAAATGGAGGGGGTTGACCATTTGAGGGGGGTTTTTGATGTGTTGAATAATGATCTAATATATTTAATTTATTGGCTTCTAAAGGTTCCATGATTGGATAAACTACCAATTGCAAACCCTAATCGGATTGAAGCATTTAAACCCTAATTGATTTCATACAATTTCATGATTGGTTGAGTAAACAGTTTCATCAAACCATTTGGTGCTCAAATGGTTTTCAAAATATTTGAGGATCAAGGGTTGACCGTTTGAGAAAGGTTGACCGTTTGTAGGAAACGGTTTCAAAACAGTTTGACAGGGTTGACCGTTTGGTAAAGGTTGACCGTTTGAGAGGAAACAGTTTCAAACCATTTGAGAAGGGAAAGGTCTTCAAGACTGTTTGAAAGGAAACTGTTTCAAAACCGTTTAATGGGCTAAGGGCCAAGACCATTTGAAGGTCTGAACCCAAGACCGTTTGAAGGTCTAACCCCAAGACCGTTTGAGGGTGTGACCGCAAGACTTTTTGAAGGTCATGATCAAAACAGAATGGAGGTCTAATGTGATAAAATCATTTGGAGATTTAAGATGATAATTGCTCCATTAATCCAATGATGATTAGAAATGTTAGGTACAAAGGTTGAAACCCTAAAGTACCTAGATGATCAGTACCTTTAAGATTAATTAACCCTAAAAGGTTATGAAAGCAATGTCTTATTACACTATGTCAATCATAGTTGTATGTACTTGATTGAAGGTTTTATGTAACCTAATCAAGTTGAGAAGATGATAGAAAGGAATTCATACATGAATATTAATCATGTGGTGATTAGGGTATGACCCTTAGTGAAGAGATCATGAAAACCCTAATCGAGAAGGTTAATGAACCCTAACCCTATTTCAGGGCAATTTTGAGTGAAACCCTAATCTAGGGTAATAGTGAAACCCTAATTGAGGGTGATGACATGAGTAATCCTAAGTAAGGATTATGAAATGTAAAACCCTAATTTAGATGAATAGTAAACCCTAATTATGGGTAATTGAATATGAAACCCTAATTGGGATGAATAGTAAACCCTAATTGTGGGATATTGAATGTAAACCCTAATCTAGGGTGATATTATGTGGAACCGGGTGATATTATGTGGAACCATAATTTAGGGTGATGTTCTATATAACCCTGGTATATTAATGTGATGTGGAACTCAAATCTAGAGTGATGCTATGTAATGCTATATGAAACCCTAATCTTGGGCAATATGGTGATAAACCAGAACCCTGATCTGAGTAATGGGATGAGTATCCCCAACTGACCTAAAATGGAAAACCCTAACCCTAGTAAGGGAATAGTGGTGTTACCCTTGAATAGTGATGCTATATTTGTTTTGCATGGTGCTGATATGAAATTGATGTAACTGTTATCATCTGTACTAACCATGCAGGTATCATGAGATGATGAACATAGCCAGGTATGAGCTATGATGTTTTATTTATTAAAATTGTTATTGGGCCTTATGTGCCATAATATGCCTTGTTGCCTAGTAAGAGGTAATAAGAGAATTAATGGGCCTTAAGTTCCATGAGAGATGCTTGTGTAACAAGTATCATGTTTACCTTGGTCAGATGACCTGAAGGTGATAGTTACCTGAAAAAGTGGTAACAATGCTCAGTGATGAGTTAAGGGTTTGAATACCCAGAACCATATGATTATGACATTGAGTTTGTGAAGGGATGAGTATTCCCAGTATTGAAAATGAGGGACTGAGACCCCAATGTCTTATAAAGACTGAGAAGTAACTGATGAAAACAATACATGTTTCTTTGTAGCATTTTGTCCTAATAAATTATGTTTGAAAACTTGACTGATGCTAAAAGAATATGATAATGTACTTAATTAATCAAGTGAAATCTTTTCATGTAGTTCTCTGACCATAGATCCATCATCGTCAGTAGCACTACTACAGAAACAACATTCAATGTTGCTTTTATGGCATCGATTATTAAGATAATCCGACGCCTATATTAGTCAATGTCAGATATTTAGGGAAACTGACGTCTATCGTCGAAGACCAGCCAGACACGGGTACTGTTTTCTATTCAGCGTCGGCTGGATATAACAAAACGACGCCTAAAATCGCATGCGAAATCCAAATTTTGAGCGAAAAAAATTTGCGTCACATACAGCGTCGGTGTTTTCAGTAATCACTGACGCCTATACTAGAAGGATATTTCCACAAAAAGTTCCGCTTTCGGTGTCGGTCAATCCTTTGATAACCGACGCGGATAATATTTCCGGCCAAATAAGATTGTCTAATTTGGACGTCAGTTTTTTCCTATCAACCGACGCTTATCTGAATCGGCGTCAGTTATCTACAGAACAACCGACACTATTTGCTATGGCGTCAGTTTTTTGTAATGACCGACGCCGATTGTTTACTAATTAGCACCCCGTGAAGCAGACTCTTCCCCTTTATCTGTTTCACTACAATCTAGCGTCGATCGATTTTAGGTCTGGCGATTCCGGTGAGCAAGCACCCGCCGCCGCCGCCGCTCCTTCCCCCTGCTTAGCGATTCCGGTGAGCAAGCACCCGCCGCCGCCGCTCCTTCCCCCTGTTTGCTTTGGTGATTCCGGTGCCGACGAAACTCTCTCCTGGTCACCGCCGACATGCCTCCTAGTCGCCCGGCCACTCACCGTCGCTGGCGCTCTACTCTCTCCTCGTTGACGCTCTGCTCCTGGTCGCCCACTCACCTGGTACCCTTCTTCTTCCCCTTCCTGCTTAGACAACAGGGTTTCTCTGACTTGCTCCTTGTTCCTGCTTTTGGCCCCCTACCCCTCTTCCTGCTTTTTCCTGATCTTCTCATTTTTAATTGAGTTGTACATGCATCAAAATTGTTCCTACTTCATATAAGATCTGTATGTATGTACTGCTGCACCCATTTACATCTTTATGTATGAACTACTTTATGTATGAACTGTTGCACCTACATTACAAATTTATCATTTGCACATACATTGATGCTCTACTATGAACTCAACCACTAATATTTACTGATACATTATACTTGTACCTATACATACATTGATACCTTAGTTTTTCTTGTATTGTTATGCGTTCAACTAATGTATTATCTATGTAGATGTACTTTGTAGTTTGCAATACATATAACGGTATAATGTACATATCATGTACTGCCATCTACTAATGTTATGCGTTCAACTAACGTATTATCTCTGCATATTCTATACTATGTTTCAGGAATTAATTGATCATCTACTGTTGCCCGCCGTCTCCCTGCCCGTCGCCTGCTCACCTACTTGCCTGCCTACTCACCTACCCTCTGTTCGCCCTCTCTCCCTGCTGACGCTCAAACAGAGGTAATTGATCTAGCTTGCTTACATTCCTTGTAATGCCATCTTTTATGTGCTATGACCCACTAGTCACCTTTAGAGTATTAAAATGATGCAACTTGTACACTTGCTAAATTTGAATTTATAAATCCTATGAAATGATATCACCCCACAAAATAAGTAGTCACTATTATGTCTTGTACACTCTAGAATCAAGATCTAATACTCTTATGCCCATTCTAGTGGATTATTATGACCGATGATGATCTAACATGAAACCATGCTCTTAATGATATGATTTTGTTGGCTTAGAAATGCATCCAAGATTTACTCATTAGGAGTAAATCTTGGATAGTCCTCAGTTTGGGACTGTTCTTGAACACCTAATCTCACTTAGGTTGTAAGTGTATAATGTGTATTGGGTTTTCGAGAAAATTTCAGCAGCATTTCCCCATTTGTTCTCTAAGTACATATGTACTTAGAGAACAGCGTGGAAATGTTGTCGAAATTTTCTCAAAAACCCAATACAGATTATACACTTACTAGTTAGGTTAGGTGTTCAAGGATGGGATAGGTGGTACACATTTATTATATATAAGAATGACATCACATGTTTTGTTAACCGTAGACCCTAATCTTGTCCTAATATATACTTATTTTCTCTTTGATCATAGAATGGATAGATCATGGATGTCCATTCGCAATCACTGCATCCCAGAGTTTATATCTGGTCTTAATCAGTTTATTAGATTTGTCAAGGAACATAGGAAAGAACCTAGAGATAGGTTGTACTGTCCATGTAGGCATTGCGGTAACAACTTGAAAGTGAGCACCGGTGACGAAATCAAAAGTCATGTCATGTGCAACGGGATTGTACAAGGCTATACAGAATGGCACTGGCATGGAGAGATTTCAAACTCAAAATCAGTGGATGTTGATAGCAGTGCTTGGGTGGAAGAAGAAATTGCCTCCGATGACATAGATGTGAACGAACCAGTTCCACTAGACATCGTTGATGCGATGATGGATAGTTGTAGGGTAGATCACACTGATCCACCTCCTATCTTTACAAACATTGTGCATGATGCTGAGATACCATTATATACAGGCTGTGCTAAGTTTACAAAGCTTAGCGCTATGTTGAGATTGTATAAGTTGAAAGCTAACAATAGATGGAGTGACAAAAGCTTCACTTCATTGTTGACTTTGTTGAAAAAAATGCTTCCTGAAGGAAACGAGGTGCCAAACTCAACATACTGGGTAAAGAAATTGTTGTGCCCAATGGGAATGGAGGCCAAGAAGATACACACATGCCCGAATGATTGTGTATTATTTTAAAAGGACTATGTGGATTTGAAAGATTGTCCAAAATGTGGTGCGTCACGGTATAAATTGATGACTTCAGGGGAGTCCAAAACTGGTTCTCCTGCCAAGGTGATGTGGTATCTACGTATAATATCACGGTTTCAACGCTTGTTTGCAAATCCGAAAGATGCGAAGAATTTGAGGTGGCATGCAGATGTTAAGAAAAATAATGATGGGATCATACGACATGCGTCTGATTCCCCACAGTGGATGAAGATTGATCTATTGTACCCCAAATTTGGTGAAGAAGATAGGAATCTAAGACTTAGGCTTTGTACAGATGGGATGAATCCATACGGGACATTGAGCAACCAACATAGCACTTGGCCAGTCATGATTGTTATATACAATCTTCCTCCCTGGCTGTGTATGAAAAATAAGTACGTTATGCTGTCGTTGTTGATATCGGGCCCTAAACAACCCGGAAATGATATCGATGTTTATCTTGAACCTATGATTGATGACTTAAAGAAACTTTAGGCTGAAGGTGTGATGACCTATGATGCTTCAAGAAGAGAGACATTTTGTGTGCACGCTATGTTGTTTTGCACTATTAATGACTTTCCAGCATACGGGAATTTGTCTGGATATAGTGTCAAAGGAGCTAAAGCGTGTCCTATATGTGAAGAAAACACTGATTCAATAAGACTAAAACATGGCGGCAAGACTGTATATCTTGGTCATCGAAGGTTTCTTTCAAAATTCCATCCATATCGTAGGAAGCGCAAAGCATTCAATGGATGGAATGATGAACGGAGTGCACCTAAACCTATACCAGGGGATGTTGTTTATGAAAGAGTAAAAGACATTGTCAATGAATTTGGTAAGAAATCACAATGTAGTATGGCCACACGGAGTGACAATTCTTCATTCAAGAAGAAGTCAATATTTTGGGATCTTCCTTATTGGAGTTCTTTGACAGTCAGACATTGTATCGATGTAATGCACGTTGAGAAAAATGTCTGTGATAGCATCATTGGTACTCTGTTAAATATACTAGGTAAGACTAAAGATGGGATAAAATCCAGACTGGACCTATGTGAAATGGGAATAAGGTCAGAATTAATAGAATTATGTGAAATGGGTAATAAAAGAACATACTTACCTCCCTCTTGTTACACGTTGTCTAGAAAGGAGAAGAAAGCTTTTTGTGAATGCTTGGTAAATGTTAAGGTGCCACAGGGTTACTCATCTAACATCTGTAGATTGGTATCAATGAAAGATTTGAAGTTGATAGGTCTTAAATCTCATGATTGTTACACTCTAATGCAACAAATATTGCCCGAAGCATGTAAGATTTGCAATCACCAGACTTTGTTTCTTTTTCAACAGTCTATGCAGCAAAGTTATTGACCCTGATACTCTCGATAATTTGCAAAGAGAAGTGGTTGTTACCCTATGTCAGCTTGAGATGTATTTCCCTCCTTCGTTCTTTGATATCATGGTACATCTTGTTGTCCACTTGACTAGGGAAGTGAAAATGTTGGGACCAGTTTTCTTGCATTGGTTGTATCCCTTTGAACGATACATGAGCGTTTTTAACGGTGATGTTCAAAACCGTTATCGGCCTGAAGGGAGTATTATTGAAGGTTATGTGGCGAGAGAGGTTATGGATTTTTGCAATGACTTTATGAGTGGTAATAACACTCCTATTAATGACAAGAATATTGAGGAGGGCAAAGGAATTTTGGGATCATGGGTGATATTAATCAGCCATGAGCAGTTGGAAGAAGGTCACTTGTATATTTTACACAACATGGATGAAGTGAGTGTTTATATCGAGGAACATACCAATTTCATCAAGAGAAAACATCCTCGAGCAAGTTCAATGTGGCTTGCTAGATAGCATAACAAGACTTTTACTAAGTGGTTTGAAGATAAAGTCTTAAATCAACTATCTCAAACACCAAATGATATTACCGAAACTATCAAATGCCTCGCCTTTAAACCAAAACCGAATATTATGTCTTATGAAGGGTTTGAAATTAATGGGTTCACATATTACACTAAGCGCCAAGATGATAAGAGTGTCGTCCAAAACAATGGGGTCACTCTTCAAGCGTCGATTATGTATTTTGCAAGTGCAAAGTATAAGAGTCCGCGTGAAGCTAAAATGTCATATTACGGTGTCATTGAAGACATATGGGAATTTGACTACATAGATTTCAGAATTCCACTCTTTAAATGTAATTGGGTTGATAACACCAAAGGATTTATAGTGGATGAATTGGGTTTCACTTTAGTGAACTTTGAAAAGTTGGCGAGAAGGGTGAACCATTCATATTGGCATCACAGGCGAAACAAATATTCTATATCGATGATCCTGCAAATGATAAATGGTCGGTTGTTCTTCATGGTAAAAGACAGTTCATTGAAGATCCTATAGATGAAGAAGAGTACTATGATAAATATGTTGACTACAGTCCATTCTCAGTTGGGTTGCCAACTCCACAAAATATTGAAGCTAATGATGACTTATATGTGCGCGGAGATCACAATGAAGGATTGTTAATTGATAAAAGATCACAATTTTAGAGGCATGCATGTTTATATTTTTTTATTGAAGCTAAATGTTTGCTTTTTTAATATCAATATCCTTTTCTGATTTAATGTTTCATTATCTTCTAGTTAATACAAATGCTAAACGTTGTGGGAGGGTGCTAAGGAACTATAGAACCAATCTCACCCGAGATTACATACGCGATGCTGAGAATAGGTTTTTGATTGATTCCAATTCTAGACATTGATAAGTATTTCACTAACTCTACACTAATAATTTTTGTTTGTATTCTCTTTGAAAAATAAATATAGGAAGAAGGAATACACACAACAATGGAACTACTTAGACCCCAAAGACTGGGAGGAGTTTGTTACCCAAAGAAAAAGAGATGAATTCAAGGTATTAAGCGCCACTCCCAATTTAATTAATTTACATTTTTGTGTATTCACCTATTCAAGATTAACCTTTATTGTTACTAACCAAATCAATGTGCTAACTAACTAGGCTATCAGTGATGCTCAACGACAACTACATGTTACGACCAAACAATGGGTCCAAGAGGATATGCATGCGTTCGCCAAAGACTATAGGCTATGCAGGACGGCCATGACATAGCTATGCAGGATATGTAGGCATTCGCCAAAGGTTATATAGATATATAGGCAACAAGCCATGAAACAACAAAAGAAGCCACAATGAAGAGAAGCAGAATACAGATACAATACATAAAGTGTAGCACGCACAAGTACTTCAGATTCATATAACAACATGACAGACTAACACATATATAGTGCATAACAAAAGCAGCGCCGAATTTACATACAACACTAGCTTAGTACATATATAGTGGGACTAAGGTGACGATCCGACCTGCTAAAATAGGTTACCGACAACTACATGTTACGACTGAGAGGTCATGATTCAACAACTGTATGCATTAGCAGGAGGACAAACATATTTCACCGTTTGTGGTGAAATCTGTTTGTCCTCCTGCTAATGCATACGGTTGCTGAATCACGACCTCCCAGTCGTAACATATAGTTGTCGGTAACCTATTTTAGCAGGTGGGATAGTCACCTTAGTCCCACTATATATGTACTAAGCTAGTGTTGTATGTAAATTCGGCGCTACTGTTGTTATGCACTATATATGTGTTAGTCTGTCATGTTGTTATATGAATTTGAAGCACTTGTGCGTGTTGCACTTTATGTATTGTATCTGTATCCTGCTTCTCTTCATTGTGGCTTCTTTTGCTGTTTTATGGCTTGCTGCCTATATATCTATATAACCTTTGGCGAATATAGATGTATTTTGTTATATGAATCTGAATGTTTATACATATCTGAATGTTTATAGATGTATTTGAATGTTTCTACATGTGTGAATGTGAGAATTGAAGTTTGAATGTATCAATGTATCTACTTGTGTGAAAAGTATATTTTTTTGATTTTGCAGGTTTGTGGCCTATTTGTTGGTTGATATCAATGAATGTCGTAAACCTGCAGTTCAGTTCAGAAAACTAAACTGCAGGTTCTCATCCTGCTGACCAGCCACAGCAGGCCTGCAAACTGATAAGAAAAAAAAATTAAAACTAAGGCGTCAGTTATTTATAGAAAACCGTCATCAAAACATTACAACGTCAGTTATTGTATAGAACTGCCACCTGATGTGACAAACAACCCGACCGTGCAGGAAAGAACGACCGTGGTGGAAAATGGCATCGGTTGTTCATACAAAACCGACACTGATAGTACTGAACATGGCCGTGTAGGGAAGCACAGCCGTGGCGTCTGGGGAATATGGCGTTGGTTTTGTTCGGTAAACTGACGCTGAAATTGTCCAAGATGGCGCCCTTTTTTTGGCGCGAACCCTTTGGGCGTCGGCTTACTATATATAACCGCCGCCTACAGGTTATATAGGTGTTAGTTGTAAAACATACGCCGAAGAGTTTGACCTTTAGCAGCGCCCACATAGGCGTCGCTTGAAAACCGTCGCTAAAAGGGGTTAAACAACTGATGTCAAAGGCGTGTTCTGTAGTAGTGTAGCTGGTGATGGTGAAATAGGTTTTCCTCCGAGATCTCCTGGAGTTCGCATATTTTTTAATATGTGGGGGTCGATGGGAAAAAATATCTGTACGTCCTAATGGGGGAATTGATGGAAGGTAAACATTAAACCTCTCAATCCTTCATTATATGTTCCGGGATGGATGTATCACGAATCTCCCGATGTTGTTAATGTCGGATCGATGGAGGTAAACACAAAATCTCTCGATTGTGAAGAGAGTGCAGTCACCACTGTAGCTCTATAGCAAAGATGCCACTATACCCTAGCAAGCTATGTAGCAGAGACACAAGATGTCCTGCATGTGATCTCGCACTAACCGAGATGTGGGAGGTCATGGAAGTTGTCTCTTCCATTGAATTTGTATGGTACCGATTTCGACTTCGCAATTGTCAGTTAAAGTATGAGCGGTATATCTCATCTCCTCAGAGCTTAAGTATGTTTGTAAAATGTAATCAGCTGTGTAGCGTATTTGCATAAGATTGAAATATGAGAACCACTGGTTGATGATATCTTGCTTAGCATGTCCTTGATATATAAATGTTACTTATATTCTTTAAATTCCGTATTGAATAAGAGACATGCTGCCTTATTAAGTTATAGCTGAAATACTTGAATAGGAATGTTGCTCTAATCTGCATAGATATTGATTTATTTGCTATTGAAATATATGATTCCACTATTCAGTTTATTTCTATTAAACTGTAATAATAATGTTTTCGGCGGAGAGTTATATCTCTCGTTGGGACAATTTACAATTGTCTCACCCCCATGGGATCCAACTTTTTAGGTAGACACCGACAAAGAGGTAGGAACCCTACAGCCGAGGAAGAGCAGCAACAGCAACAATAGGGACATCAGTAATCCTTCCGGTGGAAATATTGGCTGTCAAGCTTTGTATATAAAGTCCTATGTGTCGTCTCTGTACTCTCAGGTCCTAGGAGTCTGTGGATAGTGTTTTTATAATCGATCTGAGATTTTGGTTTGAATGCCTCGAGGATTTTGTTACTTATGCTTTTTAAGCAAAGCAATGATGTATATATATCCCTCGAGAAGAGATAGTACAACGAATGTACTTTGTAAACCCGTATGTAAATATAATATTGTGGTTCTTGTTTAAAGAGTTTTCCTGAGAATGGATCTCTTTGTAAATGGTTTTAATGTTTAGTGATTTTCAGTAATCTGCTATTAGTAAATCGCTTCCGCCTAAGTAAATCTTGTTTTTATAAGTTGGATGCCACAAGTTTAGTGGTATCAGAGCTCTAGGTTCACTAAGTCTACAGAGACATAGGATTAAGGTTGTTGAGTCTGTTCTAGTGTCTTCTGCTCATATAGGAGAAGAAGAACTTGAAGATGTCTAGATCACATGATGAACACGCTGCTGAGAGCAGTGTTGCTGCACCAAGATAAGGTGCAAGGGATCAAGCTAGGGAGGAACCCATACCTAAGATTCCTCATCTTGATCAAGCTGCATTAGAGAATCCAGCTTTCCATACCCTATTTGGGCAATTTATGGCGACTATGATGCATATGGCGGATAGGATGCCACCACCTGCACCAAGGGCACCAGCCCACAATGAAGGACAGGGAGCTGGCAAGACCTTTGAATGGCTTCGGAGGGTAGGAGCCACAGAGTATGCTGACACAGCTGACTCAACTGATGCAGATTTGTGGTTAACTGAGCTAGAGAAGGCCTTTAGAATCCTTATGATTCCTGAAGATGACAAGGTGAGACATGTTGTCTACCTATTGAAAGGGAGTGTTGGTCATTGGTGGACGATAGAGGAAGGCAAAAGACTCGATGTTGAAGTCGGATGGGATGAATTCCGACGTGAATTTGTCACTAGATACTTTCCCAAGACATATCTTGATGAGAATATCTCTCAGTTTGAGAGGATTAGACAACGACAGATGAACATTAGTGAGTATGAAGCTAGGTTCATGGAGCTTTTGCAGTTCTGTCTGCACATGGCAGCTACTGATGAGGAGAGGATTCGACATTTCGAGAAGGGGTTGAACGCTGAATTGACCATTCCGGTGTCTACTTTAGAGAATAGGGAGAGGTTTGCTACTTTTGTGGAGTCCGTGAGGCGGATAGAGAGGTCTATTATCGAGAAGTGGCAGACCAGTGGTAAGAAAGAGTACACATAGTTTCAAGGACAATGGTCCGAGAGCTTGAAGAAGTCGAGGTTCTCTGCACCACCACCACCAAGGTTTAATACCCTGATGTAGTGGACGTTGAGTAGGGGAAGGGGACGTAGTTTTCCTCCAAGTAGATCCCCCAGTAGAGCATCAACATCAGTAATAGGACCACCCAGGCAGAGTTTGGGAAGCTACAACTGCTTCCAGTGTGGGGTGTCAGGACACTTGATGAGAGATTGTCCTGAGAAAGTCAGAATAGTAACTCAACCCCAGTGGCAGAGTCAGCAAGGCTCACAGAGGAGACAGTTTTCTAGTAGCGCTAGAGGACGTGGACAAGCATCACAAGTTGGATCGTCGGCACCCAACAATTGAATACAGGGTCAAAAATAAGCAACGACTAGGTTTTATGCTATGAATCAGCCTGAAGCAGTAGTCAACCCTCAGGTTGTGACAGGTTAGATGGAACTATTTTATTCTGATATGTCTTCATCCTACTTTGTATCTGTGTTAATTGATATGGGTGCTACGCATTCCTTTATCACTCCGGAAGTGATTCATGACTGCAACATGATTGTCAGTCATAGAGCAGATAGTTTAATGCTAGAAACCCCTTTATTGGGATCTATAGTGTTGCGGGAGGTGTGTTCTCCCTACAATCTTTCTTTTTCTGAACATCACATTCAAGTGGATCTTATACCACTTGAGATGCAGGGTTTTGATATAATCCTAGTGATGGACACCTTAGAGAAGTATAAGGTTGTCTTGGATTGTGGTTCCAAGCAGGCTGTGTTCACAGACAATGGTGACACATGGATCTTTCAGGGAGACAGAAAGATTCTTCCAACTTGTCTTCTGTCAACATTCTTTCCAGTTGATAAAAGAAAGGTTAACTAGTGCACCTATGTTAGTGTTACCTGAGCAAGGGAAGGGGTACATAGTCTTTTGTGATGCATCTAACAATGGCTTAGGATGTGTGTTGAAGTAGGATAAGCAAGTGATTTCTTTTGCTTCTCGACAGCTTAAGAAACACGAGGAGAATTATCCAACACATGATCTAGAGATAGCTATTGTGGTCCATGCTTTAAAGATCTGGAGACATTATCTCTATGGAGAGACATTCTAGATTTTTACAGACCATAAGAACCTAAAGTACATCTTCTCACAGCATGAGCTGAACATTAGACAACACCAATGGATGGAATTAATCAAGGACTACGACTCTACAATTGATTATCATCCAGGGAAGTCTAATGTGGTAGCTGATGCATTAAGTAGAATATCAACATTGTCAGCCTTAGATAAAGCATAGTTGAACTCCTTAGTGTGCTTTAAAAGAGACATGCTTATCTCTTTGAGGAAAAACAACATACAACTCAAAGTATCATTGTTAGCCGGGCTGTTAGCTGAAATGCAAGTGAAACCTACTCTGAGACAGTAGATTAAAGAAGCACAGCAAGCTAATACTGTGATTCAACAGATTAGGTCAGAGTATGGTAGTGAGAAATAGGATAGTTTCCATGATTCAGATGATTAGGTAGTCTGTTACCATGGTAGGATGGTAGTACCTGATGTTGATAACTTAAGAAAGTTAGTTCTGGAAGTGGCTCATTCTTCAATGTATGCCATGCATCCAGGGAGCACCAAGATGTATCATAACTTAAAAGATATGTATTGGTGGCCTGGATTGAAGAAAGATGTAGCTGAGTTTGTTATGCGATGTCTAGTGTGTTAGCAGGTTAAAGTTGAACATCAAAAGCCCGCAGGAACAATGCAACCTCTTCCTATACTACAGTGGAAATGGGATCATGTAACCATGGACTTTGTGGTTGGTTTGCCTAAAACAGCCAAAAGTCATGATTCCATTTGGGTGATAGTTAATAGGTTGACAAAGACAACACATTTCTTACCTGTCAAAACAACCTACACTGCTGAGAAGCTTGCACAGATCTATATAGCTGAGATAGTTTGTTTGCACAGGGTTCCAGCTACAATTGTTTCTGATAGAGGTCCCCAGTTTACAAGTCATTTTTGGGAATGACTTCATAAAGCTTTGGGTACGCAATTAAGGTTTAGTACAACCTTTCACCCACAGACAGATGGACAATCTGAGAGGACCATACAAACCTTGGAGGACTTGCTTAGGGCATGTGTCCTTCAGTTTGTAGGAAGTTGGGATTTACACCTGAGCTTGATAGAATTTGCTTATAATAATAGTATCAGCACAGTATTGACATGGAACCATATTAGGCATTGTATGGTAGACGTTGTAGATCTCCTTTATGTTGGTATGAAATAGGAGAATATCAACTTTTGGGTCCTGAGCTAGTATAGCAAACAACTGAGAAGATTAAAGTCATACAACAAAAGTTGAAAGATGCCCAGGATAGACAGAAATCTTACGCTGATAAGCATCATAGACCCTTGGAATTCCAAGTTGGAGACAGAGTATACCTCAAGGTATCACCTTGGAAAGGTATCCTGAGATTTGGAAAGAAGGGGAAGTTAGCTCCTAGATTTATGGGGCCTTATCCGATCATTGAAAGGATGGAAAAGGTAGCCTATAAGCTGGAGTTACCACCTGAGTTGTATAGATTACACCCAATGTTTCATATCTCTATGCTGAGAAAGTGTCATCCTGACATAGAGTTAGTTTTGCAACATGTGGAGGTAGAACTAAATGATGATATATCTTATGTTGAAGGACATATGTTGGTTCTTGACAGAAGAATTAAAAAGCTAAAAAAGAAAGACATGTGTCTTGTAAAAGTTCTTTGGCATCACCGTGGCATTGAAGAAGCTATGTGGGAGCTAGAGGAAGAGATGAGGAGGAAGTACCCTTCTCTTTTCTCTTGATGATTTCGGGGACGAAATCCTTGTAAGGGGTGGATAACTTGTAACATCCCTGACCTGGGTTATACTTTAACCCTAGGTGTTTTGTTTAAGAAAGATAATTATATGCTTGATATTATCTTTTGAAAAGTAATTAAGGCTCAAGAGGAACTTATATTTCAATTTTATTCCTTTTTGAATAATGTTGAAACTAATGTTTTGCTTGTGTTGGACTAAAGTGCAAATTACCCAAGTTGAGGGGTTAAATTGCAAATTGTGCATGATAATATATTCCTCATGTGTTGAATCATCATGAGAATGAAGATGATGTAGAGGAATGGGTAGTGAAATCCAGAGTACCAAGAAAGAGCTGATAAAGCAATGTTTGTGCATTAAAACCTAGTTTTGATGTAATGTGCAATTTACCCAAAACCCAGTGTTCAATATGAAAATTACAAATTCAAAATAGTCCCTAATGTTTCTTGTCATCATGTAGAGCAAATAAAATGACGGGGTATCTCATTTGTATCACTTTGAAGGGGAGAGAATCTTGATATTAAAATAATCAAGATTTAAGCATAATTGAAACCCTAATTCAATTTAATGCAAAAATATATATGTTAATTGGATTTCCCTTCAACCAAAATTTTAGAGGTTGAAATCCACATATATGGACGTTCTTGTTCCTTGCAAAGGCAATGGAAATATCTACGTGAGTGGATAACCCACTCACATTAAGAAAATTAAAAGAAATATCCACTAACTTATGGATATTATTATTACAAGGGTAAGGTGCTTAATTTGCTTTTCTTTAAATCATGGATAATTGAGAGGAATAAGAGTCAAAGGAGATAGCCTCGTAACCAAGGAAAGGAAGGGGGCAAGTGGCAAGGAAATGGAGGAGATAATCCCTACTTTCTCTCTCTTAAATGGATTTTCAATAAAATTCATATATATGCTCCTTTATCCATGAGTTGAAATGGTAATTTTTAATCCACTTTCACTTATTGCTTGCAAAACGACCAAGGAATCTTAGGAGCAATAGGAGGACGACCCCCAACCTGTTGGTATGCTTCTTTACCTTCTTTCACCTTGATTTGATGGTGGAAATCACAAATCAATGCTTGATTTCTTCTTTTCTTCACTCAATCTTCAATTCTAGCCAATCCTTTTCACTCAAAAGCTTGAGGAACGAACCTTGTGGCTTGAGAAAGCTTCTTCCACCATTTTTGACGTGAAGCTCCAAGCTTTGAAGCTCATTTGAAGGGGGGTTATATAACTTCAACCCTTATTCATTGTTATTGAATTCAATTCCTCAATTCAATATGTTCAATTGTTCTTCTTGAAATTCCTTTGATTAATTGATTAAATTACCATGGATATGGCAGTAGAATTTGAGGGGTTGAAGCTTGATGATGATGACATCATCTTAAGCACACATCTCAATAAGATCTAGTTGCAAACGGTTTCAACAATATGGTCCAATCGGTTTCACCAAACCGTTTCGTGACCAAACGGTTTGCAAACTGTTTGGAGGTTTGGGTTCCAAACCGTTTGGAGTGGTTGACCGAATGGAGGGGGTTGACCATTTGAGGTGGGTTTCTTATGTGTTGAATAATGATCTAATAGATTTAATTTATTGGCTTATAAAGGTTCCATGATTGGATAAACTACCAATTGCAAACCCTAATCGGATTGAAGCATTTAAACCCTAATTGATTTGATTCAATTTCATGATTGGTCGAGTAAAAGGTTTCATCAAACCATTTGGTGCTCAAATGGTTTTCAAACCATTTGAGTATCAAGGGTTGACCATTTGAGAAAGATTGACCATTTGTAGGAAATGGTTTCAAAATTGTTTGATAGGGTTGACCGTTTGGTAAAGGTTGATCGTTAGAGAGGAAACAGTTTCAAACCGTTTGAGAAGGGAAAGGTCTTAAAGACCATTTGAAAGGAAACAATTTCAAAACCATTTAAGGGGCTAAGGGCCAAGACCATTTGAAGGTATGAACCCAAGACCGTTTGAAGGTCTAACCCCAAGACCGTTTGAGGGTGTGACCTCAAGACCGTTTGAAGGTCATGATCAAAACCGAATGGAGGTCTAAAGTGATCAAATCATTTGGAGATTTAAGATGATAATTGCTCCATTGATCCAATGATGATTAGAAATGTTAGGTTCAAAGGTTGAAACCCTAAAGTACCTAGATGACCAGTACCTTTAAGATTAATTAACCCTAAAAGGTTATGAAAGCAATGTCTTAGTACACTATGTCAATCATAGTTGTATGTACTTGATTGAAGGGTTGATGTAACCTAATAAAGTTGAGAGGATGAAGAAAGGAATTCATACATGAATATTAATCATGTGGTGATTAGGGTATGACCCTTAGTGAAGAGATCATGAAATCCCTAATCGAGAAGGTTAATGAACCCTAACCCTAATTCAGGGCAATTTTGAGTGAAACCCTAATCTAGGGTAATACTGAAACCCTAATTGAGGGTGATGACATGAGTAATCCTAAGTAAGGGTTATGAAATGTAAAACCCTAATTTAGATGAATAGTAAACCCTAATTATGGGCAATTGAATATGAAACCCTAATTGGGATGAATAGTAAACCCTAACTGTGGGATATTGAATGTAAACCCTAATCTAGGGTGATATTATGTGGAACCCTAATCTAGGATTATATTATGTGGAACCCTAATCTAGGGTGATATTATGTGGAACCGTAATTTAGGGTGATGTTATGTAAAACCCTGGTATATTAATGTGATGTGGAGCTCAAATCCAGAGTGATGCTATGTAATGTTGTATGAAACCCTAATCTTGGGCAATATGGTGATAAACCAGAACCCTGATATGAGTAATGGGATGAGTATCCCTAATTGACCTGAAATGGGAAACCCTAACCCTAGTATGGCAATAGTGGTGTTACCCTTGAATAGTGATGCTATATTGTTTTGCATTGTGCTAATATGAAATTGATGTAACTATTATCATCTGTACTAACCATGCAGGTATCATGAGATGATGAACATAGCCAAGTATGAGCTATGATGTTTTATTTATTAAAATTGTTATTGGGCCTTATATGCCATAATATGCCTTGTTGCCTAGTAAGAGGTAATAAGAGAATTAATGGGCCTTAAGTGCCATGTGAGATGCTTGTGTAACAAGTATCATGTTTACCTTGGTCAGATGACCTGAAGGTGATAGTTACCTGAAAAAGTGGTAACAATGCTTAGTAGTGAGTTAAGGGTTTGAATACCCAGAACCATATGATTATGACATTGAGTTTGTGAAGGGATGAGTATTCCCAGTATTGAAAATGAGGGACTAAGATCCCAATGTCTTATAAAGACTGAGAAGTAACTGATGAAATTAGTACATGTTTCTTTGTAGCATTTTGTCCTAATAAATTTTGTTTGAAAACTTGACTGATGCTAAAAGAATATGATAATGTACTTAATTAATCAAGTGAAATCTTTTCATGTAGTGCTCTGACCATAGATCCATCATCATTAGTAGTTGGTGATGGTGAAACAGGTTTTCCTACGTGATCTCCTGGAGTTCACATATTTTTGAATATGTGGGGGTCGATGGGCGAAAATATCCGTACGTCCTAATGGTAGAATTGATGGAAGGTAAACATTAAACCTCTGAATGCTTCATTATATATTTCGGGATGGATGTATCATGAATCTCTTGATGTTGTTAATGTCTGATCGATGGAGGTAAACACAAAATCTCTCGATTGCGAAGACAGTGCAGCCGACGTTGTAGCTCTATAGAGAAGATGCCACTATACCCTGGCAAGGTATGTAGTAGAGACACAAGATGTCCTGGATGTGATCTCACACTGACTGAGATGTGGGAGGTCATGGAAGCCGGCTCTTCCATTGATTTTGTATGGTATCGATTTTGACTTCGCAATGGTCGGTTAGAGTATGAGCGGTATATCTCATCTCCTCAGAGCTTAAGTATGTTTGTAAAATGTAATCATCCGTGTAGTGTATTTGTATAAGATTGAAATATGAGAACCACTGGTTGATATTATCTTGCTTAATATGTCCTTGATATAAAAATGTTACTTATATTCTTTAAATTCTGTATTGAATAAGAGACATGCTGCCTTATCAAGTTATAGCTGAAATATTTGAATAGGAATGTTGCTCTAATCTGCATAGATATTGATTTATATTCTATTGAAATATATGATTCCACTGTTCAGTTTATTTCTACTAGACTTCAATAATAATGTTTTCGGTGGAGAGTTATATCTCTTGCGGGGGAAATTTACAAATTGTCTCACCCCCGTGGGATCCAACTTTTTAGGTAGACGCCGACAAAGAGGTAGGAACCCTACAGCCGAGGAAGAGCAGCAACATCAACAACAGGGACAGCAGTAATCCTTCGGGTGGAAATACTGGTTGTCAAGCTTTGTATATAAAGTCCTATGTGTCGTCTCTGTACTCTCAGGTCCTAAGAGTTTGTGGATAGTTTTTTTATAATCGATCTGAGATTTTGGTTTGAATGCCTTGAGGATTTTGTTAATTGTGCTTTTTAAGCAAAGCAATGATGTATACATATCCCTCGAGAAGAGATAGTACATCGAATGTACTTTGTAAACCCGTATGTAAATATAATACTGTGGTTGTTATTTAAAGAAATTTCCTGAGAATGGATCTCTTTGTAAATGGTTTTAATTTTTAGTGATTTTTAGTAATCCGCTGTTAGTTCATCCTAAGTAAATCTTGTTTTTATAAGTTGGATGCCACAAGTTTAGTGGTATCAGAGCTCTAGGTTCGTTGAGTCTACAGAGACATAGGATTAAGGTTGTTGAGTCTGTTCTAGTATCTTCCAGTTTATCTGATAGTGTCATCTGCTCATATAGGAGAAGAAGAACTTGAAGATGTCTGGATCATATGATGAACACGCTACTGAGAGCAGTGTTGTTGCACCAGGAAAAGGTGCAAGGGATCAAGCTAGGGAGGAACCCGTACCTGAGATTCCTCATCTTGATCAAGATGCATTAGAGAACCCAGCTTTCCATACCCTGTTTGGGCAGTTTATGGCGACTATGACGCATATGGCAGATAGAATGCCACCACCTGCACCAAGGGCACCAGCCCACAATGAAGGACAGGGAGATGGCAAGACCTTTGAACGGCTTCGGAGGGTAGGAGCCACAAAGTATGCTGGCACAACTGACCCAGCTGATGCAGATTTGTGGTTAACTAAGCTAGAGAAGGCCTTCAGAATCCTTATGATTCCTGAAGATGAGAAGGTGAGACGTACTGTCTACCTATTGAAAGGGAGTGCTGGTCATTGGTGGACCATAGAGGAAGGCAAAAGACTTGGTGTTGAAGTCGGATGGGATGAATTCCGATGTGAATTTGTCACTAGATACTTTCCCAAGACGTATCTAGATGAGAAGATCTCTCAGTTTGAGAGGATTAGACAAGGGCAGATAAACATTGGCGAGTATGAAGCTAGGTTCATGGAGCTTTTATGGTTCTGTCCGCACATGGTAGCTACCGATGAGGAGAGGATTTGACATTTTGAGAAGGGATTGAACGCTGAATTGACCACTCTGGTGTTTGCTTTAGAGAACAAGGAGAGGTTTCCTACTTTTGTGGAGTCTGTGAGGCAGATAGTGAGGTATGTGATCGAGAAGCGGCAGACCAGTGGTAAGAAAGAGTACACACAGTTTCAAGGACAAAGGTCCGAGAGCTTTAAGAAGTCGAGGTTCTCTACACCACCACCACCAAGGTTTAATACTTCGACACAGTGGACGTCGAGTAGGGGCAGGGGACGTAGTTTTCCTCCAAGTAGAGCCCCCAATACAGCATTAGCATCAGTGACAGGACCACCCAGGTAGAGTTTGGGAAGCTACAACTACTTCCAGTGTGGGAGGTCAGGACACTTGATGAGAGATTGTCCTGAGAAAGTCAGAACTATAACTCAACCCCAGAGGCAGAGTCAACAAGGCTCATAGAGGAGACAGTTTTCTAGTAGCGCTAGAGGACGTGGACAAGCGTCACAAGATGGATCGTCAACACCCAATAATCGAGCACAGGGTCAACAACAAGCAATGACTAGGTTCTATGCTATGAATAAGCATGAAGTAGTAGTCAACCCTCAGGTTGTGACAGGTCAGATGGAACTATTTTATTCTGATATGTCTTCATCCTGCTTCGTATCTGTGTTAATTGATCCGGGTGCTACACATTCCTTTATCACTCGGGAAGTTATTCATGACTGCAACATGATTGTCAGTCATAAAGCAGATAGTTTGATGCTAGAAACCCCTTTGTTGGTATCTGTAGTGTTGTGGGAGGTGTGTTCTCCCTGCAATCTTTCTTTTTCTAAACATCGCATTCAAGTGGATCTTATACCACTTGAGATGTAGGGTTTTGATATAATCCTAGGGATGGATACCTTAGAGAAGTATAAGGTTGTCTTGGATTGTGGTTCCAAGCAGGCTGTGTTCACAGACAACGGTGACACATGGATCTTTCAGGGAGACAGAAAGATTCTTCCAACTTGTCTTGTGTCGACATTCTTTCCAGTTGCTAAAAGAAAGGTTACCTAGTGCACCTGTGTTAGTGTTACCTGTGAAAGGGAAGGGGTACATAGTCTTTTGTGATGCATCTAAGAATGGCTTAGGATGTGTGTTGATGCAGGATAAGCAAGTGATTTCTTTTACTTCTCAACGCTTAAGAAACACGAGGAGAATTATCCAACACATGATCTAGAGCTAGCTGTTGTGGTCCATGCTTTGAAGATCTGGAGACATTATCTCTATGGCGAGACATTCCAGATTTTCACAGACCATAAGAACCTAAAGTATATCTTCTCACAGCATGAGCTGAACATGAGGCAACGCCGCTGGATGGAATTAATCAAGGACTACGACTCTACATTTGATTATCATCCAGGGAAATCTAATGTGGTAGTTGATGCATTAAGTATAAAATCAACATCGTCAGCCTAAGATAAAGCACATTTGAACTCCTTAGTGTGCTTTAAAAGAGACATGCTTATCTCTTTGAGGAAAAACAACATACAACTCAAAGTATCATTGTTAGCCGGGCTGTTAGCTGAAATGCAAGTGAAACCTACTCTGAGACAGTAGATTAAAGAAGCACAGCAAGCTAATACTGTGATTCAACAGATTAGGTCAGAGTATGGTAGTGAGAAATAGGATAGTTTCCATGATTCAGATGATTAGGTAGTCTGTTACCATGGTAGGATGGTAGTACCTGATGTTGATAACTTAAGAAAGTTAGTTCTGGAAGTGGCTCATTCTTCAATGTATGCCATGCATCCAGGGAGCACCAAGATGTATCATAACTTAAAAGATATGTATTGGTGGCCTGGATTGAAGAAAGATGTAGCTGAGTTTGTTATGCGATGTCTAGTGTGTTAGCAGGTTAAAGCTGAACATCAAAAGCCCGCAGGAACAATGCAACCTCTTCCTATACTACAGTGGAAATGGGATCATGTAACCATGGACTTTGTGGTTGGTTTGCCTAAAACAGCCAAAAGTCATGATTCCATTTGGGTGATAGTTAATAGGTTGACAAAGACAACACATTTCTTACCTGTCAAAACAACCTACACTGCTGAGAAGCTTGCACAGATCTATATAGCTGAGATAGTGTGTTTGCACAGGGTTCCAGCTACAATTGTTTCTGATAGAGGTCCCTAGTTTATGAGTTGTTTTTGTGAACGGCTTCATAAAGCTTTGGGTACGCAATTAAGGTTTAGTACAACCTTTCACCCACAGACAGATGGACAATATGAGAGGACCATACAAACCTTGGAGGACTTGCTTAGGGCATGTGTCCTTCAGTTTGTAGGAAGTTGGGATCTACACCTGAGCTTGATAGAATTTGCTTATAATAATAGCTATCAGCACAACATTGAAATGTCACCATATGAGGCATTGTATGGTAGATGTTGTAGATCTCCTTTATGTTGGTATGAAATAGGAGAATATCAACTTTTGGGTCCTGAGCTAGTACAACAAACAACTGAGAAGATTAAAGTCATACAACAACAGTTGAAAGCTGCCCAGGATAGACAAAAATCTTATGCTGATAAGCATCGTAGACCCTTAGAATTCCAAGTTGGAGACAGAGTATACCTCAAGGTCTCACCTTAGAAAGGTATCCTGGGATTTGGAAAGAAGGGGAAGTTAGCTCCTAGATTTATGGGGACTTACCCGATCATTGAAAGGATGGGAAAGGTAGCCTATAAGTTGGAGTTACCACATGACTTGCATAGATTGCACCCAGTGTTTCATATCTGTATGCTGAGAAAGTGTCATCCTGACACAGAGTTAGTTCTGCAACCTGTGGAGGTAGAACTAAATGATGAAATATCTTATGTTGAAGGACATGTGTTGGTTCTTGACAGAAGAATTAAAAAGCTAAAAAAGAAAGACATTTGTCTTGTAAAAGTTCTCTGGCATCACTGTGGCATTGAAGAAGCTACGTGGGAGCTAGAGGACGAGATGAGGAGGAAGTACCCTTCTCTTTACTTTTGATGATGTCTGTAACGACCCCGTCTCCCGGTAACCCCCAATTAAGGGAGACCCGAAGGTCAAAGCCGTTATTCAACTAACAGGATCAAAGGTTCGACAAATAATCAATAATAATTATTAAACTTTACCAACTAAACTGAAAACTGGTGTAAAATAAAACTTTTCTTACCTTGGAAAAACTGGGATTTCTAAACTTCTATCCATGAAGATGCTAAACTAACTAATCCTCCTGTGCATGTTATTTCTCATTTAAATTCACATCTGCCACTTTACTGTTTGTTCTTTTCATTTATACCTAAAACGCCGACAAATAAAACATCGGTCAGTAAGAAGCTGGTATGTGGGGGAAACAATAATCATGCAACTACAGTAACAAAGTAATCAGCCAATTATCATTTAACAGCCAAGATTACGTTTTAAACCATACTACTCAATCCTTTCCTATCCCCTATCTCTGTGTCGTCCCTGCAGCGGACTGAGATACTACTTCTCTCTAGGTAGATATTTATTAAACCCCGCATGATCCTACCTAATAGGTAGATCAATATCTAGGGTTGAGTCACATGGCACTACTCGAAGGTAGCCCAATATCTAACTCATGATGACTTGATGATCCTACCCCATTGGTAGCCATTTACTAAGTCATCTAATGACCTGATGGACCTACCCCATTAGTAGCCATTTACTAGGTCACCTATTAAGCCACAGAGGGGACCAGGATCTGAGCTAGTAGGAACATATCTTATGTGATAGTCATATTCACATTATACTTTGCATGAATTAAATACATCCAACAGTTTAATTCAAGCCCCGATGGAAACATCGATAAAATCCCAGAAAACTAATTCGGGTAGTCATAAGCGTAACCACATACATGCATTGCAGATTCAGATACAGAATTAATTAGCACATAGAAATCTCAATCAAGCAACCAATCATGCACAGAATCCTGAAATAAATATACCAATTTCCTTTTATTAATATTTATTCAATATCAGCATCATTCTTAGGATTTCTATTCCAATTTTAGGGTTTCCTTGGGAATTAGGGTTTTGCCTCCATTCTTAGTTATTAACAACCCTAATTCATCAAATCAACTTAAAACCTTTAAATTCTCTCCTTTTAATATTCTTAACAGTCTTACGATCATCATATCCCTATTTATTCATGGATTTGAACAATTAAACCAATTAAAATACACATTCACCTAAATTAGGGTTTTCAAGCTCATTAATGCATAATCATGCACGACACCCTTAATTAAGCCAAAAAGATCATTTTTTAGATCTTATTTTCACTTTTATTAACAACAGGTTAATATTAGCTTGAATTATCCAAATAACATCATTAAGTCCATCTATCATCAAATCTAAGGGTTTTCCCTTAATTAAAACATTAAAGATGATAACTTTATGCCCTTTTCAAATTTCATGCATATTTAAGCACATAAACTTTAAATTAGACTAATCATGTGCAAAGTTCTTCCATTGTGAACATAATGTATCTTTTTACATTTAACAGGTTAACATCAACTCTAATGATCCATTAAACCCTATTAAACACTTTATTTATTTCAAAATAGGGTTTCTCATTCTTTAATTCATTAAAGATGATAATTCACACTACTTTTCTAACTATGATCAGATTCAAGGTATAAAACTATTTTTATTGGATTCTTTGTGTTCTTCTGATCAAAATTAATATGATCACTTGTCCTAATCGGAGTTACCAATCTTTAATTATGAATTTAGCAAGAGCTTACTTACTTGGCCAATCGGGAGTTGCCATGTCATCACAGTCCATGCAAAGTTGCTAGCTAGGAAACATTTTGAAATTACGAAGATACCCTCGGTAAGTTAGCGGTTCCTACAGCCTGCGGAGGGGCAAAAGTGTCCAACGACACTTGCCTTCTTCTTCTTCCTCCCGACGCGCTACTGTGCGATCGCAGCCCAGCTGCGGATGCCCTAGCCATACAGGTGTGGCTCCCCCTTCTCCTCTTGACCTCGTCGGCCACCAGGGAGGACTCCCTCACCTCCGACGACCCCATCCAAGCCCTGACCGTCGGCCAGGATGGCCGGGCGTGCGGCCGCTTGGGCCTGCACAACACAGCCCTGCTACAGAACTCCGGTGATGCTTCATGAAGTCATGGGCATGAGAGGGTAGCCGAACGATCCAGGGTCGATGTAGAGGCCTCTCGCCTCCAACAAGACGGTTCCACAGCTCGTCGTTGATCCAAAGATAGAACTACCCCCAAAGTTAGGGTTGTTGTACAAAATCGTGGAAGAAGAGGATAAAACTAGGTGTGGTATCTTCCGGGCTCTGTCCACGATCTTTCCATTATATAGGGAGGGTAAAGAAGCCACCAAGATGGCTTGCCCACGAAGAAACGCAGCTCTTTTCTAAAAAGGAATTGATTTCTTCATTACTAAGCAAGTTCCTCTTTCTCTCTTTATTAATCATCTCTTTTATATACCTTATTTCTTGAATATTTTGGAATACGAAAATCCTTACTCTCTTTATTCTTGCCTTTTAGTTATTTGTCCCGAAATCTTGTTTTCTTTTAATAGAAAATACCCCTTTTGAAAAACAACACAAAATTCATTATTAATGCATCACATTATCCTTTTATTTTGCAATTTTGGTATTTTCTCTATCTTTCTTCTTTATTGGGATTCCTTGGATCCCAAGAAACTCTATTATTTCGAAATCCTTTTTATTGGATACTCATTATCCTTCTAGATGCATCTAAATGCATTATTCTTTATTATTTCTCATTATCTTGTTTATTTCTTATTAAAATAGCTCTTTTTAAGGATTTCTCTTTATTTCTCTTTTATTTTCCTCATTGACACTCCTTTTAATATTAGCAACCTCATGGATATGAAAATCCACCAAGCAATCTCATTTATACCTCTTTCCATTCATTTTCCACATTTTAACATTGTTTTCATTTTCTTTCTTAATAAAGAAATACATAATTAATCTTTTCTTTTCTTATTGCTTTCTTTTTACAACTTTGGACTCCTTGGAACCCAAGGAACCCAAGAGGCATGAAATTCTCTTTAGATTTGCCTTCTAGAGGTTTCCACATTATTCTTTTCTCAATTATTCAATTATTCATTCACTAATTAAATTTTCTTGTTATTTGGGTCAATATCCAATAAAGCCCACAACACAAACATCAAGGCTAGTGTAAACAAAAATCCATTTATTCGAACCAAATTATATCATTATTTTTTCAAATATCTTTAATATGAGAAATTACATTTCTCACCAAATGAACCCAAAAACTGGGGTTGTAACATCCTTCCCCTCTTATAGGAATTTTTCCCTCAAAATTCCATCAAGCAAGTAATCAAATAGGATAAGCCTATCACATGTCCATCATGGCTCCCATGTGGCTTCACCCTTTTCCATGGTGCTTCCCAATAACCTTCATTATCTCATTTTCTTCCATCTGAGTTCTTTCTTACCTTGGTATATCGTACCCTCATAGGTGACTCAGGACTTTTCAGCCTTTCAAAAGCTGAATAGGTTCAGGGCTCAGTACTTGGCTTGGGTACCTCACATAGTGCTCTAGATCGGACTCATGCAACACATCATTTTATCCTGAGGGGTAAGGTTACACAACCATCTCCACCAATCCATCTCAAATGGACCCATATATCAGGGACTTAGCTTTCTCAGCTATAGCTTAGAGGGGTCGGATTTTCACATCACATATTCTCCCACAGTGAACTGCATGTCAGTCTGCTTTGCATCAACTTGTGACTCATGTCACCACTGGGCTCTCTCTCAGCCATTGCATGATCAAGTGACTCCATCTGCACACATTGTGGTTCTTTTATGACCTTCGTGAGGCCTCCTTCACCAACATCATCATAATGAAGTGGCGACCGACACAACCTCTCTATAAGACTTCTTACATCCCGATAAAGGCTATGGTGGCTAACATCACATCTTAAGAACTGTCTCTATGTATCACCCTGAGTGAGCACACATGCTCTCATCAGACCCTCTAGTCTGGATCGTACTGTCCATTAGTATGGGGTGATAAACTGTACTAACATCGAGTTCTTCATGTACCTACTTCCACATTTTGGAAGGGAACCCTTTAGGTCAAACTCAAGAACCTTTGGACCCATTTCATGGTTTAGTTGAACCATCTCTCTCATGGGTAGTTCAACCAGATCTGTCCCTTGACAGAACTCTTTCCACCTCATGTCATCTAGGTAAGGCGATCTACCATAACCCATATTGCATCTCGACCTTCCTTGGTCTAGGGGAGACCTATCACAACATCCATAGTGATGAACTCCCATCCCCTCTCAGGGACTCTTTTGTTCTCTATATCGATACACTGGGTTACTGGGGTTCGTCCTTTACCTCCTGGCTTGCATGGCCATATACCACATGCAACTTTATCTTAAGCATCCAAAGTGCTATTTCCATATACTGTCTTGGTAGAACCACGGTGTATGGTGATCTTCAATCATGATTTCATGTATGTCGTGATTCCTCAAGATCGATACCTCAGAAACCCCAAACCACTCTCATTAGGGTTTTACTACCTTCCTATCCAAAGAAGGGTATCCAGGGTTCTACAACCATCCTTCTACCTCATCAAGGACTAGGCTGGTTGTCCAGACAACCCCTAATCTTGTTCAACAGATCTCGTAGGTCTGAGGGTTAGCCAAACTTATCTATTTTTCTCGACTTACGGTTATCTTAGAAACCTCAACTTCTTCTAGCTTCTATCTAAACTAGGTAGCTATATCTCAACCAGAGCATTCATTACCACTTCTTAGCCTTAGGTGTTAGGTATTATTGAGGACATACACCTCCATGTATTATACTTATCGTCTCATCTCAAACTCTAAGTTTGTCTTCATCAAAAAAACTATGAGCTCATACTAATGGTGATCAAACTCAACCTTGTATTACTTACAAAATCCACATAGCTCATGCTAAAAACATCCTTATAAGATGACTACCTTATCTCTCTTAGTGTTTGTAAACCATCCCTGTATTATTCCTTCCACAAAGGTATGTTATCATCTCTATCCTCATACCTTGTAGCAATGTTCCAACTTACCTCATCTTTATCCTTGGTGTATGGCATGCGTACTGTCCTATCTCTCCCTCCCATAACAAGAAGAAATAAGCATTTGGTGGCCGTCCAAATATAGAGTTCTTCCCATTCCAGGAGTAGAGAAGGTACATCACACCTTGCCAGTACACCTTTAAAACTAAGTTGAAACGTGCAACTTATGTCTCTACTTCTCATTCATCTTGATATTCAAGTTACCTTCATGGAAAACTGGTTTTGAACCTACTTGGGTCACCTCACAATCCTTGGTCATCTCCTCTAGGTCTATAATGTGCCGGCACTTTTGGGGTCATCCCTCTTCCCTCCTACATCAAGAGAGTTCCCTACTCATCTGCCTTTTGGGTCCCATGAGTTCATGAAGGTGATCAATCTCCTAACCCATGGCCCTCAGACAATGATAGTTGTTACCTCCCAACCCTATGGTCATGTGCAACTGGGGAATTAGGCAACTCCTACTTTCATCGGTCTTATCCCTACCTGACCCTAGGATAGACTTAGGATTCTCCATTATAGTACATGTTCACTTAGAACCTTACCCAAGTCTTCATCATCTCTCTTTCTGCATTCATGGGCTGGCTTTCATCCTTTCATAGGGATCATGGCAACCTGCCCACCTTGGTCAATCCCCATACCGGTTACCTCCATGGTACCACATTCATATGCAATTAGAGATGGATATCAATGGGTCTACAGGTTCATTCTCATACCATGTACTTTTCACTTAGCTTCTCAAGATCCTATGAGACCTCTTTTAGGTTTTCAAAAAAACTGATGTACGCCCTTTCAAAGGGTCCCTCTCCTAGGATGGGAGGAAACTACAACTCTTGACCACAAGGTCACAGACATCCTTAGGTCTATGGTTTACATCCATATGCTTAACCCTAGTAGGCTATTAAGGTACAAGCATACCACTAAACCATGCTAGGTCATCTGGGTTCTCATCCATCAACATTAGATCAGGGTCATACCTTCCCATGTCATCAACTTAGCTGGGAGGGGTTCACCAAGCATACCTTAAACTTAAGGGACTTCCCTTTTCCTCTATCCATGAGGAGTACCATGCTCGAAACTATAGCAACTTAATTCTCGTCATGAGCATTAGGTATACCACTTCCCCTCTTAGGCCTAGGAACCCTAGGTTCACTTTTAGGTGTCCAACTACATGCTCTATCTCTTAACTACGAACCAAGAATGCAAAAGGCATGACATGCACTCCTTGTCATCCTTCAACCCGAGCACACTTAGAGTTGGGTCCTACTTAAGGACAACCAACAAGGTACAAGGCCTCATAACCTATTACTAAACCTCTCCAGGGTATACATAACTTCTTCTTCCTTTCTCAGAAGGTAAACACTTATACCGTAGACTCATAGGTGCCAGAAGCCTCATTCTCTCTCTAGGGTTTGGTCCCTCTAAAGGAAACCAAGATATCATCAACTTCTAGGGATCGATCATGAGGCAACCACTATCATCCATTGTTCCTCATATCTCGGGTCTTAGGCTTCCAACCTTCTTGTTGGGTCTCCTGCTCTCTCTAGAGCTAACCCTACATCCAACCTCACCATTAGAGGTCCTCTCTTCATGAAGGATCAACCTCAAAATCATACCCCTACCTGGATGAAACTTATGGTCAACTTATAACCCTTATACTTATCACATAAGCTATCCATCAAGCTCCCTCGGCCAGGGTTTCAACCTATTACTCTCACTACTGATACATACAGGGTGCCTATCAGCTTATGGGGTTCCATAGGTTCTTCTCTAACCGCAACAATGAAGGAGCTATCCTTCACTCTAACATGCATGACCCTTCCCAGGGTTGGGTTGCAAAGGTGCTAGGTCACCCATGGATCATATGGCATCCCAAAGGCATGTCCCTTCAAACACCTGGTCCAACTCATCTCTCTCTAACCATCACTTAGGGCTAGGGTTAGCATCATCCTCATAGGATGTGCCAGGTCTCTACTTGCAATGGAGATCTCTATCTCCAAGACTAACTTATCCTCCTGACAAGAAGGTCTAGCCTCAGTTCTCTTCTGAGGACTTGACAACTTATGTCATACGTCCTAAGCATGTATCTATCCGTTAATTTGCGCTTAATCTATTAAGCTTATGTCCATGACATCTTATTTACATACTTTTCATTAATTTGGTGGAGGATTCCTTAGACCTTATTATCCTTACCCATACCTCAAGAGGGTGTGGAGGAGAGAGAAAACCCTAAACCTTAAGGTCCTTAAGGGAATTTGTGATGAGAAGGGACGAATAAGATGAGAGAGACCTAAAGGTATCTTATTTTGATTCATACCCTAAGACTTTGGCCAGGCAGTCACACGGATCCGGGAGTCCTCGTATTCCGACTAGAGGTGCGGAGGAAAATATTGCCAGCCCCCGGTCGTGATCATTTTCTAGACACCTCCGTCTTTCGGATAATCCTCTAATAACTCCCTTGGGTTCTACGGAGTTTGTAAAATTTAATAATTATTAATGGTTAAATAAGGAACCTTCGCTCTGATACCAATCGTAATGACCCCGTCTCCTGGTAACCCCCAAATAAGGGAGACCCGAAGGTTAGAGCCGTTATTCAACTAACATGATCAAAGGTTTGACAAATAATCAATAATAATTAATAAACTTTACCAACTAAACCGAAAACTGGTATAAAATAAAACTTTTCTTACCTTGAAAAAACTAGGATTTCTAAACTTCTATCCATGAAGATGCTAAACTAACTAATCCTCCTGTGCACGTTATTTCTCATTTAAGTTCACATCTGTCACTTTACTGTTTGTTCTTTGCATTTATACCTAAAACACCGAAAAACAAAACGTCGGTCAGCAAGAAGCTAGTATGTGGGGGAAACAATAATCATGCAACTATAGTAACAAAGTAATCAGCCAATTATCATTTAACAGCCAAGATTACGTTTTAAACCATACTACTCAATCCTTTCATATCCCTTATCTCTGTGTTGTCCTTGCAGCGGAATGAGATACTACTTCTCTCTAGGTAGATCTTTATTAAACCCCGCATGATCCTACCTAACAGGTAGATCAATATCTAGGGTTGAGTCGCATGACACTACTCGAAGGTAGCCCAATATCTAACTCATGATGACTTGATGGTCCTACCCCATTGGTAGCCATTTACTAAGTCATCTAATGACCTGATGGACCTACCCCATTGGTAGCCATTTACTAGGTCAACTATTAAGCCACAGAGGGGACCAGGATCTGAGCTAGTAGGCACATATCTTATGTGATAGTCATATTCACATTATACTTTGCATGAATTAAATACATCCAACTGTTTAATTCAAGCCCCGATGGAAACATCGATAAAATCTCGGAAAACTAATTCGGGTAGTCATAAGTGTAACCACATACCTGTATTGCAGATTTAGATACAAAATTAATCAGAACATAGAAATCCCAATCAAGCAACCAATCATGCACATAATCCTGAAATAAATATACCAATTTCCTTTTATTAATATTTATTCAATATCAGCATCATTCTTAGGATTTCTATTCCAATTTTAGGGTTTCCTTGGGAATTAGGGTTTTGCCTCCATTCTTAGTTATTAAGAACCCTAATTCATCAAATCAACTTAAAACCTTTAAATTCTCTCCTTTTAATATTCTTAACAGTCTTAGGATCATCATATCCCTATTTATTCATGGATTTGAACAATTAAACCAATTAAAATACATATTCACCTAAATTAGGGTTTTCAAGCTCATTAATGCATAATCATGCACGAAACCCTAAATTAAGCCAAAAAGATCATCTTTTTAGATCCTATTTTCACTTTTATTAACAACAGGTTAATATTAGCTTGAATTATCCAAATAACATCATTAAGTCCATCTATAATCAAATCTAAGGGTTTTCCCTTAATTAAAACATTAAAGATGATAACTTTATGCCCTTTTCAAATTTCATGCATATTTAAGCACATAAACTTTAAATTAGACTAATCATGTGCACAGTTCTTCCATTTTGAACATAATGTACCTTTTTACATTTAAGAGGTTAACATCAACTCTAATGATCCATTAAACCATATTAAACACTTTACTTATTTCAAAATAGGGTTTCTCATTCTTTAATTCATTAAAGATGATAATTCACACTACTTTTAGAACTATGATCATATTCAGGCTATAAAACTATTTTTATTGGATTCCTTGTGTTCTTCCGATCAAAATTCATATATCACTTGTCCTAATCGGAGTTACCAATCTTTAATTATGAATTTAGCAAGAGTTTACTTACTTGGCCAATCGGGAGTTGCCACGTCATCACAGTCCATGCAACGTTGTTGGCTCGGAAACATTTCGAAATTATGAAGATACCCTCGGTAAGTTAGCGGTTTCTACAGCCCGCGGAGGGGAAAAAGTGTCCATCGACACTTGCCTTCTTCTTCTTCCTCCCGACGCACTACTGTGTGATCGCAACCAGCTGCGGATGCCCTAGCCATGCGGGTGTGGCTCCCCCTTTTCCTCTTGACCTCGTCGGCCACCAAGGAGGACTCCCTCGCCTCTGACGGCTCCATCCAAGCCCTGACCGTCAGCCAGGATGGCCGGGCGTGCGGCCGCTTGGGCCTGCACAACGCAGCCTTACTGCAGAACTCTGGTGATGCTTCGTGAAGTCATGGGCATCAGAGGGTAGCCGAACGATCCAAGGTCGATGTAGAGGCCTCTCGCCTCCAACAAGACGGTTCCACAGCTCGTCATTGATCCAAAGATAGAGCTACCCCCAAAGTTAGGGTTGTTGTACAAAATCATGGAAGAAGAGGATAAAACTAGGTGTGGTATCTTTCGGGCTCTGTCCACGGTCTTTCCCTTATATAGGGAGGGTAAAGAAGCCCCCATGATGGCTTGCCCACGAAGAAACGCAACCCTTTTCTAAAAAGGAATTGATTTCTTCATTACTAAGAAAGTTCCTCTTTCTCTCTCTATTAATCATCTCTTTTATATACCTTATTTCTTGAATATTTTGGAAGACGAAAATCCTTACTCTCTTTATTCTTGCCTTTTAGTTATTTGTCCCGAAATCTTGTTTTCTTTTAATAGAAAATACCACCTTTTGAAAAACAACACAAAATTCATTATTAATGTATCACATTATCCTTTTATTTCGCAATTTTGGTATTTTCTCTATCTTTCTTCTTTATTGGGATTCCTTGGATCCCAAGAAACTCTATTATTTCGAAATCTTTTTTATTGGATACTCATTATCCTTCTAGATGCATCTAAATGCATTATTCTTTATTATTTCTCATTATCTTGTTTATTTATTATTAAAATAGCTCTTTTTAAGGATTTCTCCTTATTTCTCTTTTATTTTCCTCATTGACACACCTTTTAATAGTAGAAAACTCATGGATATGAAAATTCACCAAGGAATCTCATTTATACCTCTTTCCATTCATTTTCCACATTTTAACATTGTTTTCATTTTATTTCTTAATAAAGAAATACATAATTAATCTTTTCTTTTCTTATTGTTTTCTTTTTACAACTTTGGACTCCTTGGAACCCAAGGAACCCAAGAGGCACGAAATTCTCTTTGGATTTGCCTTCTAGAGGTTTCCACATTATTCTTTTCTCAATTATTCAATTATTCATAAACTAATTAAATTTTCTTATTATTTGGGTCAATAGCCAATAAAGCCCACAACACAAACATCAAGGCTATTGTAAAAAAAAATCCATTTATTCGAACCAAATTATATCATTATTTGTTCAAATATCTTTAATATGAGAAATTACATTTCTCACCAAATGAACCTAAAAATTGGGGTTGTAACAATTTCAGGGACGAAATCCTTGTAAGGGGTGGATAATTTGTAACATCCCTGACCTGGGTTATACTTTAACCCTAGGTGTTTTGTTTAAGAAAGATAATTATATGCTTGATATTATCTTTTGAAAAGTAATTAAGGCTCAAGAGGAACTTATATTTCAATTTTAGTCCTTTTTTAATAATGTTGAAAGTAATGTTTTGCTTGTGTTGGACTAAAGTGCAAATTACCCAAGTTGAGGGGTTAAATTTCTAATTGTGCATGATAATATGTTCCTCATGTGTTGAAGCATCATGAGAATGAAGATTATGTAGAGAAATGGCTAGTGAAAGCCTGAGTACCAAGAAAGAGCTGATAAAGCAATGTTTGTGCATTAAAATCTAGTTTTGGTGTAATGTCTAATTTACTCAAAACCCAGGGTTCAATATGAAAATTACCACTTCAAAATAGTCCCTAATATTTCTTCGCATCATTTAGAGCAAAAAAATGAGAGGGGCGTCTCATTTGTATCACTTTGAAGGAGAGAGAATCTTGATATTAAAATAATCAAGATTTAAGCATAATTGAAACCTTAATTCAATTTAATGCAAAAACAATTATGTTAATTGGATTGCCCTTCAACCAAAATTGTAGAGGTTGAAATCCACATATATGGACGTTCTTTTGCCTTGCAAAGGCAATGGAAATACGTGAGTGGAGAACCCACTCACATTAAGGAAATAAAAGGAAATATCCACTAACTTATGGATATTATTATTATAAGGGTTAAGGTGCTTAATTTGCTTTTCTTTAAATCATGGATAATTGAGAGGAATAAGAGGCAAAGTATATATCCTCATAACCAAGGAAGGGAAGGGGGAAGGTGGCAAGGAAATGGAGGAGATAATCCCTACTTTCTCTTTCTTAAATGGATTTTCAATAAAATTCATATTTATGCTCCTTTATCCAAGAGTTGAAAGGGTAATTTCGAATCCACTTTCACTTCTTGGTTGAAAAACGACCAAGGTAGCTTAGGAGAAATAGGAGGACGACCCCGAACCTGTTGGTAAGCTTCTTGACCTTCTTTCACCTTGATTTCATGGTGGAAATCACAAATCAATGCTTGATTTCTTCTTTTTTCACTCAATCTTCAATTCTAGCCAATCCTTTTCACTCAAAATCTTGAGGAACGAACCTTGTGGTTTGAAAAAGCTTCTACCACCATTGTTGACGTGAATCTCTAAGCTTTGAAGCTCATTTGAAGGTGGGTTATATAACTTCAACCCTTATTCATTGTTATTGAATTCAATTCCTCAATTCAATATGTTCAATTGTTCTTCTTGAAATTCCTTTGATTAATTGATGAAATTACCATGGATATGGAAGTAGAATTCGAGGGGTTTAAGCTTGATGATGATGACATCATCTTAAGCACACATCTCAATAAGATCTAGTTGCAAACGGTTTCAACAATATGGTCCAATAGGTTTCACCAAGTTTGCAAACCGTTTGGAGTGGTTGACCGAATGGAGGGCGTTGACCATTTGAGCGGGGTTGCTGATGTGTTGAATAATGATCTAATAGATTTAATTGATTGGCTTCTAAAGGTTCCATGAGTGGATAAACTACCAATTGCAAACCCTAATCGGATTGAAGCATTTAAACCCTAATTGATTTGATTCAATTTCATGATTGGTTGAGTAAACGGTTTCATCAAACCATTTGAGGATCAAGGGTTGACCATTTGAGAAAGGTTGACCATTTGTAGGAAATGGTTTCAAAACCGTTTGATAGGGTTGACAGTTTGGTAAAGGTTGACCGTTTGAGAGGAAACGGTTTCAAACCGTTTGAGAAGAGAAATTTCTTCAAGACCGTTTGAAATGAAATGGTTTCAAAACCATTTAAGCGGCTAAGGGCCAAGACCATTTGAAGGTCTGAACCCAAGACCATTTGAAGGTCTAACCCCAAGATCGTTTGAGGGTGTGACCTCAAGACCGTTTGAAGGTCATGATCAAAACTGAATGGAGGTCTAAAGTGATCAAATCATTTAGATATTTAAGATGATAATTGCTCCATTGATCCAATGATGATTAGAAATGTTAGGTACAAAGGTTAAAACCCTAAATTACCTAGATGATCAGTACCTTTAAGATTAATTAAACCTAAAAGGTTATGAAAGTAATGTCTTAGTACACTATGTCAATCATAGTTGTATGTACTTGATTGAAGGGTTGATGTAACCTAATCAAGTTGAGAGGATGATAGAAAGGAATTCATACATGAATATTAATCATGTGGTGATTAGGGTATGACCCTTAGTGAAGAGATCATGAAAACCCTAATCGAGAAGGCTAATGAACCCTAACCCTAATTCAGGGCAATTCTGAGTGAAACCCTAATCTAGGGTAATAGTGAAACCCTAATTGAGGCTGATGACGTGAGTAATCCTAAGTAAGGGTTATGAAATGTAAGACCCTAATTTAGACGAATAGTAAACCCTAATTATGGGTAATTGAATATGAAACCCTAATTGGGATGAATAGTAAACCCTAATTGTGGGATATTGAATGTAAACCCTAATCTAGGGTGATATTATGTGGAACCCTAATCTAGGGTGATATTATGTGGACCCCTAATCTAGGGTAATATTATGTGGAACCCTAATTTAGGGTGATGTTATGTAAAACCCTGGTATATTAATGTGATGTGGAACTCAAATCTAGAGTGATGCTATGTACTGCTATGAAACCCTAATCTTGGGCAATATGGTGATAAACCAGAACCCTGATCTGAGTAATGGCATGAGTATCCCCAATTGACCTGAAATGGGAAACCCTAACCCTAGTAAGGGAATAGTGGTGTTACCCTTGAATAGTGATGCTATATTTGTTTTGCATGGTGCTGATATAAAATTGATGTAACTATTATCATCTGTACTAACCATGCAGGTATCATGAGATGATGAACATAGCCAGGTATGAGCTATGATGTTTTATTTATTAAAATTGTTATTGGGCCTTATGTTCCATAATATGCCTTGTTGCCTAGTAAGAGGTAATAAGATAATTAATGGGCCTTAAGTGCCATGAGAGATGCTTGTGTAACAAGTATCATGTTTACCTTGGTCAGATGACCTGAAGGTGATAGTTACCTGAAAAAGTGGTAACAATGCCCAGTGATGAGTTAAGGGTTTGAATACCCAAAACCATATGATTACGACATTGAGTTTGTGAAGGGATGAGTATTCCCAGTATTGAAAATGAGGGACTGAGATCCCAATGTCTTATAAATACTGAGAAGTAACTGATGAAAATAGTACATGTTTCTTTGTAGAATTTTGTCCTAATAAATTATGTTTGAAAACTTGACTGATGCTAAAATAATATGATAATGTACTTAATTAATCAAGTGAAATCTTTTCATGTAGTGCTTTGACCATAGATCCATCATCGTTAGTAGCTGGTGATGGTGAAATAGGTTTTCCTACGTGATCTCCTGGAATTCACATATTTTTGAATACGTGGGGGTCGATGGGCAAAATTATCCGTACGTCCTAATGGGGGAATTGATGGAAGGTAAACATTAAACCTCTCAATCCTTCATTATATGTTCCGGGATGTATGTATCACGAATCTCCCGATGTTGTTAATGTCAGATTGATGGAGGTAAACACGAAATATCTTGATTGCGAAGAGAGTGCAGCCTCTGTTGTAGCTCTATAGCGAAGATGCCACTATACCCTGGCAAGCTATGTAGCAGAGATACAAGATGTCCTGCATGTGATCTCGCACTGATCGAGATGTGGGAGGTCATGGAAGTCGGCTCTTCCATTGACTTTGTATGGTACCGATTTTGACATCGCAATGGTCAGTTGGAGTATGAGCAGTATATCTCATCTCCTCAGAGCTTAAGTATGTTTGTAAAATGTAATCATCTGTGTAGTGTATTTGCATAAGATTGAAATACGAGAACCAATGGTTGATGTTATCTTTCTTAGCATGTCCTTGATATATAACTGTTACTTACATTCTTTAAATTCTATATTGAATAAGAGACATGCTGCCTTATCAAGTTATAGCTCAAATACTTGAATAGGAATGTTGCTCTAATCTGCATAGATATTGATTTATCTGCTATTGAAATATATGATTCCACTATTCAATTTATTTCTATTAAACTGCAATAATAATGTTTTCGGTGGAGAGTTATATCTCTCGCTGGGACAATTTACAAATTGTCTCACCCCCGTGGGATCCAACTTTTTAGGTAGACGCCAACAAAGAGGTAGGAACCCTACAGCCGAGGAAGAGCAGCAGCAACAACAACAGGGACAACAGTAATCCTTCAGGTGGAAATACTGGCTGTCAAGCTTTGTATATAAAGTCCTATGTGTCGTCTCTGTACTCTCAGGTCCTAGGAGTCTGTGGATAGTGTTTTTATAATCGATATGAGATTTTGGTTTGAATGCCTCGAGGATTTTGTTACTTGTGCTTTTTAAGCAAAGCAATGATGTATATATATATCCCTCGAGAAGAGATAGTATAGTGAATGTACTTTGTAAACCCGTATGTAAATATAATATTGTGGTTCTTGTTTAAAGAGTTTTCCTGAGAATGGATCTCTTTGAAATGGTTTTAATTTTTAGTGATTTTCAGTAATCTGTTGTTAGTAAATCTCTTCCGCCTAAGTAAATCTTGTTTTTATAAGTTGGATGCCACAAAACTTTTCAACTTGATGAGGGTTTTGAATATTGTTTCTAGTTTTAGCTACATTTCATGAACATAATGTTATACTACTGTATGCATAGAGACATATATTAATTTATTTAAAAACTATACTTGGATTGTTGCTGGATGAATTCCATGGACCAACCATCAACATGCGTGCACATTTTTGTGCAATCTCATTAATAGATTTTTCTGCAAAGATGAAGTTATTAAGTGGAAAAAATTATGTATAAATGTCTACTTTTTTAACTGATCTGCATAATTAAAATTTAGCAAGCTATGCATGAGATTCAATTGAAACATTTAAAAAATATAGCCTACATTACTTACTTTGGGTCTTGCTACAATGGCCAACCATTAGAATCTCATAATTACCAGCAAGTTGGTTGTGGGTACTAGACAGATTGACCATATTTCCTACATGTATCTCATCAGGTTATTTAAAAGGGTAATGATCCAAAAAAATATCAAAAGAAGCAATCAAAAGCAACATTTATAATCATTTGCTAATTAAAATCACATTATGGTAGATAACACAAGGGAAATGATATCCATCAATGTTCACAAAGAAATTAGTAAAATTAACCAAAGTCTATAAAGAAAATACAGATTAACAAATTATAAATTCAGTTCATTGTCTCACATGTATGGTCTCCATCTTTTTCCAGCCATCCTTGTTTCTTTGCAGATTTCATGGACAAAGACTTCACTACATCATGCCTCTTCCAATTTGAAACATCAAATGCATCCGAGGGGAATGATGAAGATGTAGATAAATGTGATGTGTTTTCTTGAAATGCACTTTCATCATCAATAATAGCTTCATCTCCATGTGTCATGTTGTACAAGTCGTGTGGTGGTGATTCAATAGCAACAATCCTATTACTTTTGGAAAGGTCACGGGCATAAAAGCATTGTTCTGCTTGGCATGATAGTATAAATGGTTCATTGGTTTTCAAATTGCATTTTGTATTTAAACTAACAAGACCGTATTTGTTTCGCTCAAATCCTCTTCCTTCTTTATGCATGTCCCACCACTCACACCTAAAATATGAGCTTGTCTTCCACCTGTGTATCTCAACTCTAAAATTTTAGTCAAAACACCATAATAGATAAATGGTCCATTGGTGGAGTCTACTTTAACAAGAACACCACTGTTTTGTGTTGTTAACCTATCATCACGATCTTCAATATGGAATCAAAATCCATTTATGTCTAGACCTATAAACGTTAACACCTCTTTATCAGGACCACAAACTAAACTTAGAAGTTCATCGTCCACTCTTCCTTGTGTATGTAATTGAACCACCTATCATAATAAATAAATACACATTAACCACAATGGCCTATTTTTTTTAGTTTAAATTAGTTTAGAGTAATTTAAAATATTACCCGACTCTCCAACCACTCAAAGAAGAACTTTTTATGGTGCGCCTCAATATTGTGAACACCCATATCTTGGATTAGTTGTTTGTGCTCACTAAAAAAATATTTATTTTAAAATTGGAAAAGTTAAAATCAAGTCAAGTAAAAATGTAGCTAAATAAATATAAGTTACCTTATAAATGGTAATATTTCATCTGAATTTTCAAGAGCATACTTATGAGCTTGCTGCCATTCATTAAGACTAAGGCTAATGGTTGTGTCTACAGATAATGTTTTCCCGATATATTTGAAAAGTGTATATTGAGATGAAATTTTTGTCTCTCTAGTGTCATGGTATCGTGGATGATTAAATATAGTTTCATTCTCCTTCATGTATCTTGAGTAAAAAAACAAGCATTCATTGGTGATATACATCTCAGCTATTGAACCTTCTGCTCGGTTTTTATTCCGCACATATGACTTTAATGTTCAGAGAAACCTATGAAACCAAGGAAAATTCAAAACATAGAAAATAAAAAAAAATTATATAAAACATAATCACCTCTCAATTGGATACATCCATCTATATTGCATAGGGCCTCCAAGAATTGCTTGGTTTGCTAGGTGAACGGGAAGGTGTACCATTACATCGAAGAATGATGGTATAAATATCTACTCCATTTTACATAGTGTAACAACAATATGATCTTCTAACCTCTTCATATCTTCTACAATTAAAACTTTAGAGCACAACTCCTTAAATCATATACTAGGATCAGTTAATGTCTCAGATACATCCTTTAGAAAGATTCCACACGTTGCAAGAGGAAGGATTTTTTGTAAAAATACATGCAAATCATGAGATTTCAACCCAATTCTACGCTCATCAACATTCACACATCTAGAAATATTTGCGCACAACCCATCTAAAAATTTAATTTCTTTTAAGAATTCACAAAACCTCTTTTTTTCCTCAGAATGATAAAGTAAAACATGGAATAATGACTTTTAACTTTCCATTCACAATACATGGGAGAAGCTCCTGCCTTATATTCATATCTTTTAAGTCTTTGCGAGCTTTTGAATTATCCTTAGTCTTCTCATCAATATCCATAATCGTTCCTATTAAACTATCACAAACATTCTTCTCAATATGCATTACATCAAGATTATGGTGAACACAAAGACTCTTCAAATAAGGAAGTTAAAAAAAATTCTTTTTTTCTTCCAAGCATGAGAAGGTTTTTCTTTTGAACTTCTTTTCTTTCTCTTTCCCAGGTTTGTTTCAAAGATGTCATGTAGCTGACTCAAAGCTTCTTCTCCAGATAGTTCTTGAGGAAGAGGTCGTGGTTCTTATTTCCCATCAAACACGTGGTCATTCCGCCGCCATCTATGATTTTATGGTAAGAATCTACGATGCCCCATATAACAAAATTTTCCCCCATGTTTCAATCTGAGAGACCAAGTATCCTTGTGACAAGAAGGGCATGCTAACTCACCTTGGGTGGATGATCCAGAAAAATATCCATACGTAGGAAAATCATTAATTGTCCATAATAGAGCTACATGCATTTCAAAATTTTGTTTTGATACAACATCATAAGTTTCAACTCCTACATCCCACAACTCCTTTAACTCCTCAATCAATGGTTGTAAATAAACATCAATCTTGTAGGTAGGAGAGTTTGGCCCAGGAATGATCAAGGATAAAATAAGATAATCTTATTTCATACAAAGCCATGGAGGTAAATTATATGGAATAAGGATAACGGGCCATATGCTATAAGAATGACTCATGTTCTCGTATGGATTAAATCCATCATAAGCCAATCCAAGCCTAACATTGCGAGGGTCTCTAGAAAAAGATGGATTCATCTCATCAAATCTTTTCCACTCTTTAGCATCAGCTGGGTGTCTTATTTTACCATCATTTATGCGCTTTTCTTGATGCCATCTCATCTCTGAGGCTGTTTGATAGCACATGTACATTCGTTTTAATCTTTGTAATAGTGGAAAGTACCATAGAGTCTTAACAGAAACCTTTTTGACTAACTTATTTTTTTCCTTTTTTTAGTCTTGTCTTTGGTTGTGTTGTCAAGGGAGGTATACTTCCACCTGCTAGCGCCACATTTTGAACATACATCTTCTTTCTTTTGATCCTTCCAAAACAACATGCGATGTTTTTCACAAACATCTATCTTTATGTAGTCAAGTCCCAGGTCAGTAATACTTTCTTGCTTCATAGAAAGATTTATCCAATCGGCAACCCTTGAACGCCTTTGATAATAATGCAATCAGACTATTAAAGAGATTATTGCTCATTCCATGAAAACCCTTTAGCTGTGGTAATTTCATGGTGAATGATAACTTGGAGTATTCATCACAACCATCATAAAGTGGTTCCTTCGCATCTTTCACTAGCCTAAAAAATTTAGCAAGTTCATCACTCAACTCATCAATTTCATAGTCTCCATCCATTTCATCAAAGTTTGGAACATGGTTATCAGGAAATCCTAGCCCATCCCTTATCATTCCCTCAATATCATCAGCCTCATCTACAACGTCATCAGCATCATCCTCAACGTCATCACTATCATTTTGATAATTGACATGACATGATTCACCATGGGCTACCCAGCATGTGTAGCTCTCAATTATGCCATACACAATCAGATTAGCTGACACATCATCCTTTGTCTTGCAACCTCCGTTGTTACATTTAATGCAAGGGCAAGGTATTAATCCATCAACTTCTACATTTCTAGATGCAAATTGAATAAATTTTTCAACATCATTTCTGTATTTTGCTGATAACCTATTTTTATTTTTCATTCATCTCTTATCTATTCCAGACATTGAATCCTACAAAGAAATGAGCTACAATTAATTCTAGATTTTAAGAAAATCATTTAAATTGGTTACTCAATAATTTTTGTGTCAATATTACATAAATATCAAACCATGTGAGCATTAACACTCAGAAAAAAAAAATTGGAGTACATATAAAAATTCAGTGTATACGGTAAGTAAGTATACAACAACAAGTTATCTAAACTTTGATATGTAAACGGACATAAAAAATTTAGATAAAACTCACTCAATTCCATGGGTTGAATGGAGCTCCTTTTCATTATAAACCACCCAATGCTTAAAAATCAAAATCACAATACACTATATTGAGAGGGTAGAATTGTTAATAGAGAACAAATTTAAAATATATAACCAATCATATATTGTATATTTCAGCAAATATGAAGATCAAATATTATGGTGCAAACTACCATTAGAATCCCTCAAACATTTTATCTATATAGACAACTTGTTAGTCAGGTGTAATATCAGTAAAACATTTATGATTTGCCATTTTGGACTTCCTTGTCACCTACAACATGTTCCATGATATGTAAAAAGGACATTCAAAAAGATCTAAAATATTGGTGTGTGTGACCGAGAAACAATGTCTAAATTTTAGAGTAAACTCCTATCTATAGTACATGATATTGAAATTTCTTTTGATCTCGTTCAACTCTATTTTACTGCTAATATGATTTTAAATATATAAGGCCAGGAATTTTATTATAATAGACATCATCTTCGTTTCAACTTTGCCACACATAGAAGTCTACTATATTTCTAGTTCAACATCAAACATTGACAGGCATAGACATATGTAACATCGAGGATTAATTACCAGATTTCGAGGATGTTTAATACCATGCCTATAATCATAAATGGTGTTCTATTTCTAAATACTAAAGTTCAACAATTTTCTTAGAACTTCATTGCATAAATTTAATGTTCTCCTTCACATTTATATAAAAAATATCCAAACTCTAAACTAGTTACCTTCTCAAATTTGAGCTTCATCAATTACTATTAAAAATGGGGGAGGTAAAAAACAGACTACAAAGTTATACAATATGACTAATGGCATCCAGTACTAATTTTAACGTATTACACATCTATCCTCCAAAAAAATATTCCTATACACAAGCTTTTTTGAAATTGATGTTCTTTCAAACTAATCTTCCATCATATATAAAATGCGGTCAAGCATTGTCTATTCTGTTTAATTTTTCTTTTCAAATTCTTCTTTCTAAAATTTTAAATCATTTTCATGAGATACACATGTGATACAAGTGTCTTGGAATGTCCAACAGTCCCAACATGATATATTTAAGACAAGACAAAGCACTAAACTAGAATGAGTCCATTGTTGATAATAATCTAGGAAATCAAAGCTAATTACAAATGCATCATATATCTCAGTTAAAGGTTTTTTTGTTTAGGCAAACTGCTTCCAAAACCACTGTAAATGGACATGAAATATATAGGTGCTATATCAACCAAATATGTTGCAGACTAGTACAGTTACAATCATTAAAATTTTCAAAATGCAACTTTTCTTTAGATATTTCTAACAGCCCCCCCCCCTTCTTCAAGCTATATATTGAAATTCATAGAAATTTTCAGAGATATGGAATAGCTTATTGTTTTGTTCGAATCTGCCAATAACCTCATTAAGTAAGGTTGGAATTCATGGGCCATACCCCAATTATGCTATATGAAGCACTAATTTTCAATCTATTCTAGAAACCATCATGACTACGTAATAACATCTAGGATGGTAAATATATATGATTCAAGAGTTTACTAGTCCATATCGAACAATACTTGAAAACTCCATCAGAATATCAAATTATAATGTGGTTGGTTAATAATGAATACAGAATGGCAAATTCAAGCATTATGGATCACTAGAGAGATCAAACACAAAGCTACTTGCAGTAGGGTTTTATGTAGATGAAGGTGTACTATAGTAAAAACTCCTAAAAGTAAAGTTGTTCATAACCGTCCTAAGCAACACATGTTCTTCGCAAGACATAATTATTATGCCAATTATCCATGGATTCAGATTCACTACACTACTTTTACTCTTCTTTTGAATCAAGAGACATAAGCGAAATAGGTAGTTAACAAGAGAAAATGGAATACTATCCAATTCTATGCATGTTCATATGAATTTTAATATCGAGTAACAACCAAACAATTGTACAATTGTACAACACAATTCTTATTTGTTAACATTACCCCAACAATAAATTTCTCTATTGTCACCATTATAGAAAATATTTTGTTTTTTCCCATGCACTAGATTTCAAGACATGTCATACAACCCACCTATCCATTGCACCCCTCCATCCTATCTCTCCTGGTCCACCACATCACTTTATGAAAACACTTGAGATTGGTCGAGGACTTCGGGTGTGCATTCATTAATCAAATCATTCTTAAGGTTCCAAGATGATAAACATTTGAGCATGAATTTCATGCAAAAAGTTTACTAATGTCCTTGGTGCTCACTTTTGAGAACTAACTACATTAGTTATCAATGATTGAATTAATAAATAGAAAATAGACCCATTTCAATTAAAATATATTTCAACCTGAATGAATCTTTAAATCATGCTACAACTGAGAGGTATCCCAAAGTTACAGTTTCCCATAGGTATCATAAACATTCTTTCATTCGATTACCTATGAGATCCTAAGTCTAACAATTCTTTAAAATATGCAACTACTACAGAGCTCATCTTCTTTTCCAAATTCCTATTGAAATCAAAATTATGAAATAACTCTTTTGAACAGGTCCTTTCTAGAATAAATAATCTGCTTCTAGTTCGCATAAGCATGCTTGTAGAACGTTGTTTAAAAGGCCAACAATCTAATTGAGATATGTAATCTACTAAGTAAATAGTATATGAAATATTGCATCTACATGAATTTTGTACTTGCTTGTATATAATACCATGCTTCTTCATATATTTATGATTTCAGAGTATAATTTTTTTTTGAGAAATGGCCAAAACAAATTCAGAACTGTCTAGCTCTACATGAACACAAACAAGTGTATCCTTTGACTCTATGGTTTCATCCTAAAAAACATGTAAAATTCTGAATGGGGAGGGTCAAACATGATATGAAGAAGGTATTGAGGTGTGTGTAAGTCTATGAGAAGATTTAAGACTTTATTATCTATTGTGTAACTATAAAACTTTATACTTTTAAATAATATTTTTTGTGGTGTTGAAATACAAAGGTTGGAATTATTTAGATAAGAATACATACCAAAAACAAGGAGAAATGTTAGTAATAAGAATGCAAGGAAAGAACAAGACAGTTAAAAAACAACGATGCATATATATTACAACACTTTCTTTCAGAGTCCAGAAAATTAAGATGGAAAAGAACACACATGATTGAGAAGTTATTGCCGGTATAACAAATGATCATGCAGGTCTAGCCCACCACCACCTCTCTGACAGTAACACATTTAATGAACTTAGTGGCACTCATCCTCCATCTAATTCTTATATATGTCCCTTCTCCTTCTTTTCTCCTCCATCATATAGATCTCAAGTCTGGACACTCAAAGACAAAGATGTCTCCAATTGGGTTATTCACAAAAGTGACGACAATGGACAATCCAATTGAATGTCCTTGAGGGTGCATTTGTAGAGGAGTCTCTCACACTCCTATGGTGCAACCCTTATTGCGAGGTGTGATGTTGTGCCAAGAAACATCCATCTTTCTCTGATCCTTTTATCAAATTTTGTATATTTTTTTGCTTTATCCAGTTAAGAATTTGGATCTACTAGTACAAGGTATTTATATCTCAATGCTTGCTACAAATTCATTATATTATGTTGGTGGTTTTTGTTATTATTTTTCTCTTAATCCCAATTTATCCTTTATAACATAGGAAAATATTTCATTTGAATTTTGATTTTTCCTATACATACATATTATACACACACCATCATAAATACACATCATTGTATATATAATACATATACACACATATACTACATATAAATATGTATATGTATGTATACATCATTTATTAACGAGCGCATCGATTATGTCTCATAACACAGAGACAAAAATTCTTATTATTCCTCATTCACTTACAAACCTTGCTAGTTCCTACCTATACACCTATAAATGTGCCTATATGTCGTTCTATATTAAGAAACATTTAGATGCAATATGTGGAAAATAAAATGGATAGTTAAATTTATTCTTTTAGACAAAATCACACTCATCTTGGGACTAAATTATAATGGGGAAAACATATTGAGGAATATAGATATAATTGTAGATAATGGATTACTCTAAAACTCCCCCTTAAGATAGAGCATGAATAATGAATAACTCCAACACTCCTCTAAAGTTGAAGCATGGCTGATCTTATTTCTCCTCTGAATACCCTCCTCACACACACCATAGAGAATAAGAGAGTGGTAGTAGGTGGACAATGGTAGGGACTAGGGAGTCCCTTTAAAAATCGATTGTAGTACTATTGGGCGGTAGTCGAGCTCAAAAGGTCTATAATTATTTTTAAGGAAAAGATGTGTCATGAATCATGTAGATATAGGCAAGGTTGAAGACGATTTCTAAATGGAGGTGGTTGAGAAACACCACTAAATATTCAACATGTAGTAACAACAAGACAACTACAGATGTAATAGAAGTTATATTTTGGGTAGAGGTAATGGAGCAGTAGGGGAGTACTGGGCCAATGTAGGGTGCAAGCATTTAGCCAAAATAGATCAATGTGGGTGGCGATGATGAGCACTAGGTAGTTGTCCAAGGGCGAGTTAAGGACCTAGTATTTTTCTAGGCATCCTTCTTGTTGTTCTAGCAGCCTGGTGAGGTACTCCCCTAATGAATATGAAATGTGAAGCTAGACTTGTCCCTTCTTAGGATCCTATAATAGCTGCTCGACGCGCCACACGATGTCAGTCACACGCTGCAGGTGCATGGAGGAACAACTTGTAACATCCCTGACCTGGGTTATATTCTAACCCTAGGTGTTTTGCTTAATAAGGATGCTTAGATGCTTATGCTTATCCTTTGAAAATTAATTAAAGCTATGTGAACATTCCCAACTAAAAATAAGAGCTATGTGAACATTCTCAACTAAAAGGAAGAGCTATGTGAACATTCCCAACTAAAAGGAAGAGCTATGTGAACATTCCCAACTAAAAGGAAGAGCTATGTGAACATTCCCAACTAAAAGGAAGAGCTATGTGAATAGTCCCAACTAAAAAGAAGAGCAATGTGAACATTCTCAACTAAAAGGAAAAGTTATGTGAACATTCCCAACTAAAAGGAAGAGCTATGTGAACATTCCCAACTAATAGGAAAAGCTATGTGAACATTCCCAACAAAAAGGAAAAGCTAAGTGAACATTCCCAATTACATAGAGTTTGCTAAGTGAACTTTCCTAAATGAACGAAGGATTTCTGAGTGAATTATCTCTGTTAAATATATATGTTTTCCCTTTTGATAGATAATCTTGGGTGATGATAGAAGTATGTTCTTTTATGCTTCTTCCTTTCAATAATATGGACATCATATGTTAGGGGTTCATGCTCTGCATAAGCATAAACATTGATAAGGTTGAATTAGTGAAAGGAACTTTGTGTGAATTACATATCTATGGTATTTCCATAACATCAAGAAGTTAGTTGGAGACTCGAGGGCATGACTAATGAATAACCTGTCCCTCATTTTTTTTCCTGGGATTTCGGGGACGAAATCCTTATAAGGGGTGGATAATTTGTAACATCCCTGACCTGGGTTATATTCTAACCCTAGGTGTTTTTATTAATAAGGATGATTAGATGCTTGTGCTTATCCTTTGAAAATTAATTAAGGCTCTTGAGAAACTTATGTTTCAATTTTGGTCCTGTTTGAACAATGTTGAAGCAATATTTGCTTATTTTGGACTAAAGTGCAAATTACCAAAGTTGAGGGGTTAACTTGCAAATGTTCCATGATAAGATGTTACTCATGTGTTGAGACATCATAATAATTAATATGATGTAGTGGTATGGTTTTCACAAGCTTGGGCACCAAGATTAAGCTTGTAAAGCACTCCTTGTGCATTAAAACCTAGTTTTGGTGTAAAGTGCAATTTACCCAAAACCTAGGGTTCAATATGCAAATTAACACTTCAAAAAGGTCCCTAATGCTTCTTGGAAATATGTGTAGTAAATAAAATGAGAGGGGCGCCTCATTTGAATTAAGTTGGAGGAGAGAGAATCTTGATATTAAAATAATGAAGATTTAATCCTAAGTGAAACCCTAATTCAATTTAGGGCAAAAATGAATGTATTAATTAAAGGGCCTACAACCAAAATTAAAATGGTTGGATTAAGATGTGTGTGGGTGAGATTAAATCCTTGCAAAGGCACGAGCATATCCTAAGGAGGTGATATTCCACTCACCATTATTATAAGAAAAAGAATTTCCACTCAAATATGGATATTCTTATTATAAGGGTTAAGGTGCGTATATTCTTTTCCCTTAATTCATGGATAATGGAAGGGATCTCGGTGTAGATAGAGATTCCCTTGCATGCAAGAAACCAAGGGGGAAGTGGTGGCAAGAATTTTGGAATTAATAGACTTTTATAAGAGATTTTCTCTCTCATCAATTTTCTTATAAAAGTACCCTTTCTAAGCCAAAACAAAGGCTTTTTCGGATTTATTTCTTTCCCCTTTCTTGTAAAATGACCAAGGAGCTGTGGAGGATCAGGAGGACGACCCCAAACCTGTTGGTAAGCCCTTGAACTTCGTTCTCCTTGATTCCATGGTGGAAATCGAAAATAAATCATTGATTTCTTCTTGTTTCGATCTCCTCTTCAACCCTAGCCAAACTTTACAAACAAAAGCTTGAGGACAAGCCTAGGGGGAGTTGCAAGAGCTTCATAGACCATTTTTTCCATGAGGTTGGAGCTTTGTAGCTCAATTGGAGGCGGGTTTTATAACTTGAACCCTTAATTTTATTATTGCAATCAATTCCTTATCAATTGGTGATCATTTCTACATTTCTGAAATTAAGTTTGGTTGATTGATGCAATCTCCATGGAAATCACAGTAGATTTCGTGAGTTTGGAGCTTGATGATGATGACCTCATCATAAGCACACACCTCCCCAAATATCTAGGGCAAACAGTTTCTATGTTGAGTACAAAGTTTCACCAAATGGTTTGCAAACCATTTGGTGGTTTGGATTCCAAACCGTTTGGAATGGTCGACCGTTTGAGATGGTTGACCGTTTGAAGATATATGTTGTGGTGCTTGGATCTTTATCCAATGGTTTCAATTGGTTTGATCTTGTAGGTTTCAATTGTGAATGATTCCTTAATTGCAAACCCTAATCGACTAAGTGTTGAATTTCCAATTGATTGAGATGATGTTTTGGGTTGATTAACCCAAACGGTTTCAAGACCATTTGTGGATCACCCAAACGGTTTCAAGACCGTTTGGGGGTCACCCAAGACCATTTGGAGGTCTAGGGTTAAGTATGGCTAAGTGTTTGAAGATCCAAAGGTACCAAATTGAATTGCAACTAAGTGCTGATTTGATAATTAATCCAGTGGTCTCAAGACCGTTTGAGGTCAGGTCATATCATGTAATGATGATAGTTCATTGATTTCAATTGATTTGGTTCCACAATGTCAACCATTGATGGATCCTCGATTTCAAACCCTAAGTGATGGTTTCTTGATTATAAAACCTAGTTCAATTGGGTTCAAAACCCTAAATTGAAGGTCTGATTGAATGGTGCTTTAGTGGTCCAATTTATGAATGCTTTAGTGGTTCAATTTATAATTGGTCCATGGATTGAAACATTGAGTCGAGTGAGTGTTGAAGTATCTTTTTGGTCCATGCAGTTTTGAGAAGGTTTGGACCAAATGGTCTCAAGACCGTTTGGGACCAAACGGTCTCAAGACCGTTTGGGACCAAACGATCTCAAACCGTTTGGAGACCCAAAGTGCAAACGGTTTCAACATCTACTTTATCCAATTGGTTTCAAGTATAACTTGTTCAAATTGTTTTCAACCAATTGATGTATGAGAACCAAGATCATTGAGGGTCTAAGTAATTAACTTTGTGAATATCAACATGGTTAATCCATTTGAATGTCTCATGTAATTGAAGGTCCAATATGGTGAACCTATTTAGATACTTAATGCATTTGAAGATTTCAATGGTTAACCCAATTGATCACTTTGTGGAATTGAAAGTTTAATTGGTCAATTCTTTTGAATTCCTTATATAATTGATGGTTTAATTGATTAGACCATTTGGACATCTAATAGGATCAAAGGTCAATCAGCTATTTGATTATTAAAGATGTAGACCCATGATGATTGTGAAGGTTAACCCTAGCTATGTGTACTCAAGTGAAGAGTTGACCTAGATTAATCTTGGAGTGCTTAACATCCTAAAGAGGATGAGAGAGAGTGTGAGAAAGATGAATGCTTATATAATTAAGCCCTAATTCTCTCTTTATGAGTAAACTATGTGATAAGGGTGTGATCCATAATAATGATATCATGGAACCCTAATCAATGAGCCTTAACCCAAATAAGGGCAAAGCTATGTGTGAAACCCTAATTAGAGCAAAGCTATGTGTGAAACCCTAAATAGAGCAAAGCTATGTGTGAAACCCTAATTAGAGCAAATCTATGTGTGAAACCCTAATTAGAGCAAAGCTATATGTGAAACCCTAATTAGAGAAAAGCTATGTGTGAAACCCTAATAAGAGCAAAGCTATGTGTGACACCCTAATTGGAGCAAAGCTATGTGTGAAACCCTAATTTAGGGCAAAGCTGAGTGTTATCATAAATCCAGGGTGATGATGTAACCCTCACTAAGTGTAACAACTAAGGAGACCCTAATTTAATGGGAATTGTCCTTCCTAACCCTAATTTGGGTATGAGGTAAGAGAAACCCTACTTGGATGTGAATAGAAAACCTTAATCTCTAAAATGGGGAAAGGTGCATGAAACCCTAATATAGGGTAGTGCCACTAATCCTATGTGAAGACCCAACACTGGGTGATGTGTTGTGAAATCTTAATTTCACATAATACCAGGTGAAACCCTGATATAGAAGGATGATTATATGAAACTCTATTGAAGAGTAATACTATGTGAAATCCATAAATGTATGGAATATTCTATGTGAATCCTCAAATTATAAATATGGAGAATACTATTCCTAACAATGGAATAGTGAATAATGTTATGACAAATGTGACACTTAGAGAGGTTGATAATGGATTTCCTTCTATTAATAGTTCCTAACTTAAGGATGAGTCCATAGTATTGACAATGGTTGTATATTCTAAGTGAGTGACTAATGACCACTACTTTACATGATAAATGTGATGAACTGGTACATAAAGTATGAGGATGGGGAATACCGTAATACAAGCTAAGTGTATGAACTCAAGTAAGATAGAAGTGTTGAGGGAAGTGATACATCAAGATATGATAGATATCACATCTAACACCCCAAAATTGGTATACTTTTATGTGTTATAAGACCAGGATAATTGGATAAATGACACATGAGATGTGTCATGTCAATGGTTACATTGAGATGTAATGCACTCTGTGAATGTAGGCTAACATGCCTTACAAAAAGGTTAATCCAAAGATATAAACTATGATGTAATCATATTCTGGCAAAGATGAGAGAGAAACTCATACTTTGTGTTGATAATACATTCAATGATGAATGATGAGAATAAATAAGTATGATTGAATACTTATGTTATCCATATTAATTCCTTGCTATGTGAACCCTAATATAGGGTAATGCTACGTGAAATTCTAATATAGGGTAATGCTATGTGAAAACCTAATACAGGGTACTACTGTGTGAAATCCTAATACAAAGTGATGCTATGTGAAGTTCTAACACAGAGTAATTCTATGTGAAGCTCAAATACAGACTAATGGGTTATGAATGTAATAAGATAACCCTTGTATTGCATGGTACTGATATGTAATTGTATCATGCTTACTAATCATGCAGATATGTTGAGAAGATGAGCATAGCCAGGTATGATCTATGATGTTCTGTATACTGAAAATGTTCTATAGGCCTTATAAGCCTTCATATGCTTTGTTGCTTAGTGAGAGGTAACCTACAATTAATGAGTCATGTGTGTCACATGATGTGCTAATTATCTTAGATTGTTTATGAGCTTTGTGAACTATGTGCAATGCTTTGTGTAGAAAGAATTATAATATCCTTGGTCAGATGACCTGAAGGTATGAAGTCATCTAAAGTAACAATTGTTCTATGATGAGATAAGGGTTTAAATACTCTGAATCTGTAATTATGATGATGAACCTATTAAGAGGTGGAAATGTACTTGATGAGTTGAGGGACTAAGATCCCAACACTTTGTGAAAAGAGTATGGCTACAGGCCATGACTCCTCAATGACAATGCCAGGCTTTAGATATATGACCTAAACCTAAAGACAGAGTTAATTTTGTGGTAATGATTCTGAAGTGAATAAATGTTATACATGTTCTTCATATTTCTTAGTGAATAAGTGACATGAGGCTCTTTCAAGTTATAGCTGCAATGTTTTAGATAAGACTAATATTCTAATTTGTTAGACATTGAATTAGCTGTTGTCAATTAAATATGATTCCTATGTGCATATTTATCTTCTTAAGCTGCAATAATAATGTTTCAGAAGGAGAGTTATATCTCTCTCTGTGGCAATTTACAATTGTCTCACCCCCGTGGGAATCACATTTTTAGGTGGACGCAGACGAGGAGGCAGGAATCCTTCAGTAGGTGAAGGGAAGCAACAACAGCAGCAAGGACAACAGTGAAGTCTCAGGTGCAGACACTGGTTGTTATGCCTTGTATAGATGTAAATAGAGTCCTATGTGTCGTCTCTGTACTCTCAGGTCCTTCGAGTAGTAGTTAGTGCTTTCGAGATTTTGGCTCAGTGCCTTGAGATTTTATACTGCCTGTGTTTAGCTTGACAGGACAGTTAATGCTTGTAATTCTCTGAAGAAGGTGACACAGAATATGTTCCTTTGAACAAGAATGTAAATATGTTATTGGATCTATGTGAGAAAGTTTTCCTTTGATGGATCCATTGATAAAAAGGTTTTAATTTTTAGTGATTTTTGGTAATCTGATGCTTAGTGAAAACTTCTACATTAGTTAATTATGTTTTATGAGTTGTATGCCACAATTAAGTGGTATCAGAGGTCTAGGTTCACTAAGTCTACAGAGACATAGGATTAAGATTGTAGAATCTGTTCTAAGTGTCTTCCAATTTATCTGATAGTATCTTCTGCTCACATAGGAGAAGAAGAACTTGAAAATGACTGGAGAACATGAGGAACACATTGCTAAGGGCAATGTTGTTGCACCAGAAGAGGGTTCATGGGACCAGGCAATGGGAGAACAAGTGCCTGAGAATTCCCACCTTGACCTAATTAGGATAGAGAATCCTATGTTATGCTCTTGAAGGGCAATATAGGACAACAGTAATGCATATAGAAGACTGGATACTAGTATTACAATCTAGGTTACCAGCCCTTAATGTGGAAACTTTGGGCTTTGAAAGGATTCCTGAGTGACATGGTCATGTTAGAATAGTGGAAATGTGGGAAAGATTAGTATATGGAATGAAAATAGACTCTTCCATAAGTTTGGACAAACAATACATCTGTGATGGTAGTGCCCAAGGAGGGGCAATAAGCTATGAATTAAGGTAAGGTCTATAATTCTAGAGACATTTGCCTAGATATTCTGAAAAGCCAAAGCTTTTGGTGTCACCAATGCAATAAATGCCCAGTGCACCAGGGCAGTAGCCACTACGTGAAGGCAAAAATAGCAACATGAAATTACTAAACACTATGTGTTGAGCCAACCTAAAGTAGTAGATAACCATGATGGGTAATAGTCAAATGAAATATATTCATTCTGATACTTTATTTCATGATTCTATGTGTTGTAGTTGTTTTTCAGCTTCCTTTGACTAGTCCTATAAGGACACAAGGAAGATGAGAATCTACATTTTACTCAGTGATTCCTTAAAATGTTTTATAATCTCCCTTATATGTGTGTTAAAAGATGAGATATCAAAGTGATGCCTGAAAAAAATTCAAGAATGAAAAAAAATCATGTGTGTATAATGATATGAAAGATGAGGAACATGATAGTAAATAAAGTGCATACTACCTATTCTCAATACTTATATACCCTGGCCAGGTATATGATTATTGAAGATAAGGAGGGTATGAAACTCTTAGACTGTTATCTTTTTTATTACTCTGATCAAGTAGTCATTCTGAAACAATCTAGAGAGTATAATGTAATTAAAAAAGGAAAAGCTAAGTGTACATTCCTAAACTAAAAGGAAAAGCTATGTGAGCATTCCAAACTAAAAGGAAGAGCTATGTGAACATTCCCAACTAAAAAGAAGACCTATGTGAACATTCTCAACTAAAAGGAAAAGCTATGTGAACATTCCCAACTAAAAGGAAGATCTATGTGAACATTCCCAACTAAAAGGAAGAGCTATGTGAACATTCCCAACTAAAAGGAAGAGCTATGTGAACATTCCCAACTAAAAAGAAGAGATATGTGAACATTCTCAACTAAAAGCAAAATCTATGTGAACATTCCCAACTAAAAGGAAGAGCTATGTGAACATTCCCAACTAATAGGAAAAGCTATGTGAACATTCCCAACAAAAAGGAAAAGCTAAGTGAACATTCCCAATTACATAGAGTTTGCTAAGTGAACTTTCCTAAATGAACGAAGGATTGCTGAGTGAATTATCTCTATTAAATATATATGTTTTCCATTTTGATCAATATTCTTGGGTGATGATAGAAGTATGTTCTTTTATGCTTCTTCCTTACAATAATATGGACATCATATGTTAGGGGTTAATGCTCTGCATAAGCATAAACATTGATAAGGTTGAATTAGTGAAAGGAACTTTGTGGGAATTACAGATCTATGGTATTTCCATAACATCAATATGTTAGGTGGAGACTCGAGGGCATGACTAATGAATAACATGTCCCTCATTTTTTTTCTTGGGATTTCGGGGACGAAATCCTTATAAGGGGTGGATAATTTGTAACATCCCTGACCTGGGTTATATTCTAACCCTAGGTTTTTTTCTTAATAAGGATGATTAGATGCTTGTTCTTATCCTTTGAAAATTAATTAAGGCTCTTGAGAAACTTATGTTTCAATTTTGGTCCTGTTTGAACAATGTTGAAGCAATGTTTGCTTATTTTGGACTAAAGTGCAAATTACCAAAGTTGAGGGGTTAACATGAAAATGTTGCATGATAAGATGTTCCTCATGTGTTGATACATCATAATAATTAATATGATGTAGTGTTATGGTTTTCACAAGCTTGGGCACCAAGATTAAGCTTGTAAAGCAATCCTTGTGCATTAAAACCTAGTTTTGGTGTAAAGTGCAATTTACCCAAAACCTAGGGTTCAATATGAAAATTACCACTTCAACAAGGTCCCTAATGCTTCTGGGTAACATGTGGAGTAAATAAAATGAGAGGGGCACCTCATTTGAATTAAGTTGGAGGAGAGAGAATTTTGATATTAAAATAATCAAGATTTAATCCTAAGTGAAACCCTAATTCAATTTAGGGCAAAAATGAATGTATTAATTAAAGGGCCTTCAAACAAAATTAATATGGTTGGATTCATATGTGTGTGGGTGAGCTTAAATCCTTGCAAAGGAACGAGCATATCCTAAGGAGGTGAAATTCCACTCACCATTATTATAAGAAAAAGAATTTCCACTCAAATAGGGATATTCTTATTATAAGGGTTAAGGTGCTTAATTTCTATTCCCTTAATTCATGGATAATGGAAGGGATCTCGGCGGGGATAGAGATGCCCTTGCATGCAAGAAACCAAGGGGGAAGTGGTGGCAACACTTTTGGAATTAATAGACTTTTATAAGAGATTTTCTCTCTCATCAATTTTCTTATAAAAGTACCCTTTCTAAGCCAAACCAAAGGCATTTTCGGATTTCTTTCTTTCCCCTTGCTTGGAAAATGACCAAGGAGCTGTCGAGGATCAGGAGGATGACCCCTAACCTGTTGGTAAGCCCTTGACCTTCGTTCTCCTTGATTCCATGGTGGAAATCAAAAATACATCATTGATTTCTTCTTATTTCGATCTCCTCTTCAACCCTAGCCAAACTTTTCAAACAAAAGCTTGAGGACGAGCCTAGGGGGAGTTGCAAGAGCTTCATCCACCATTTTTGCTGTGAGCTTGGATCTTTGGATCTTAATTGGAGGCGGGTTTTATAACTTGAACCCTTAATTTTATTATTGCAATCAATTCCTTATCAATTGGTGATCATTTCTACATTTCTGAAATTAAGTTTGGTTGATTGATGCAATATCCATGGAAATCACAGTAGATTTCGTGAGTTTGGAGCTTGATGATGATGACATCATCATAAGCACACAGCTCCCCAAATATCCATGGAAAACGGTTTCAATGTTGAGTCCAAACGGTTTCACCAAACCGTTTGGTGGTTTGGATTCCAAACCGTTTGGAATGGTTGACGATTTGAAGATATATGCGGTGGTGCTTGGATCTTGATCCAATGGCTTCAATTGGTTTGATCTTGTAGGTTTCAATTGTGAATGATTCCTTAATTGCAAACCCTAATCGACTAAGTGTTGAATTTCCAATTGATTGAGATGATGTTTTGGGTTGATTAACCCAAACGGTTTCAAGACCAGTTGGGGATCACCCAAATGGTCTCAACACCGATTGGGGTTCACCCAAGACCGTTTGGAGGTCTAGGGTTAAGTATGGCTAAGTGTTTGAAGATCCAAAGGTACCAAATTGAATTGCAACTAAGTGTTGATTTGATAATTAATCCAATGGTCCAAAACCCTATTTGGATGTCATGGATTTTGATGATGGAAGGGGCAAACGGTCTCAAGACCATTTTTAGATCAACCAAACGGTCTGAAGACTGTTTGGTGGTCATCCAAGACTGTTTGAGGTCAGGTCATATCATGTAATGATGATAGTTCATTGATTTAAATTGATTTGGTTCCACAATGTCAACCATTGATGGATCCTCGATTTCAAACCCTAAGTGATGGTTTCTTGATTATAAAACCTAGTTCAATTGGGTTCAAAACCCTAAATTGAAGGTCTAATTGAATGGTGATTCAGTGGTCCAATTGATGAATGCTTTAGTGGTTCAATTTATAATTGGTCCATGGATTGAAACATTGAGTCGAGTGAGTGTTGAAGTATCTTTTTGGTCCATGCAGTTTTGAGAAGGTTTGGACCAAATGGTCTCAAGACCGTTTGGGACCAAACGATCTCAAACCGTTTGGAGACCCAAAGTGCAAATGGTTTCAACATCTACTTTATCCAATTGTATCAAGTATAACTTGTTCAAATGGTTTTCAACCAATTGATGTATGAGAACCAAGATCATTGAGGGTCTAAGTAATTAACTTTGTGAAGATCAACATGGTTAATCCATTTGAATGTCTCATGTAATTGAAGGTCCAATATGGTGAACCTATTTAGATACTTAATGCATTTGAAGATTTCAATGGTTAACCCAATTGATCACTTTGTGGAATTGAAATTTTAATTGGTCAATTCTTTTGAAATCCTTATATAATTGATGGTTTAATTGATTAGACCATTTGGACATCTAATATGATCAAAGGTCAATCAGCTATGTGATTATTAAAGATATAGACCCATGATGATTATGAAGGTTACCCAAGCTATGTGTACTCAAGTGAATAGTTGACCTAGATTAATATTGGAGTACTTAACATCCTAAAGAGGATGAGAGAGAGAGTGATAAAGATGAATGCTTATATAATTAACCCCTAATTCTCTCTTTATGAGTAAACTATGTAATAAGGGTGTGATCCATAATAATGAGATCATGGAAACCTAATCAATGAACCTTAACCCAAATAAGGGCAAAGCTATGTGTGAAACCCTAATTAGAGCAAAGCTATGTGTGAAACCCTAATTAGAGCAAAGCTATGTGTGAAACCGTAATTAGAGAAAAGCTATGTGTGAAACCCAAATTAGAGCAAAGTTATGTGTGAAACCCTAATTAGAGCAAAGCTATGTGTGAAACCCTAATTTAGGGCAAAGCTATGTGTGAAACCCTAATTAGAGAAAAGTAATGTGTGAAACCCTAATTAGAGCAAAGCTATGTGTGAAACCCTAATTAGAGCAAAACTATGTGTAAAACCCTAATTAGAGCAAAGCTATGTGTGAAATCCTAATTAGAGCAAAGCTATGTGTGACACCCTAATTAGAGCAAAGCTATGTGTGAAACCCTAATTTAGGGCAAAGCTGAGTGTTATCATAAATCCAGGGTGATGATGTAACCCTAACTAAGTGTAACAACAAAGGAGACCCTAATTTAATGGGAATTGTACATCCTAACCCTTATTTGGGTATGAGGTAAGAGAAACCCTACTTGGATGTGAATAGAAAACCTTAATCCCTAAAATGGGGAAAGGTGCATGAAACCCTAATATAGGGTAGTGCCACTATTCCTATGTGAAGACCCAACACTGGGTGATGTGATTTCACATAATACTAGGTGAAACCTTGATATAGAAGGATGATTATATGAAACTCTATTGAAGAGTAATACTATGTGAAATCCATAAATGTATGGAATATTCTATGTGAATCCTCAAATTATAAATATGGAGAATACTATTCCTAACAATGGAATAGTGAATAATGTTATGACAAATGTGACACCTAGATAGGTTGATAATGGATATCCTTCTATTAATAGTTCCTAACTCAAGGATGAGTCCATAGTATTGGCAATGTTTGTATATTCTAAGTGAGTGACTAATGACCACTACTTTACATGATAAATGTGATGAACTGGTGCATAAAGTATTAGGATGGGGAATACCCTAATACAAGCTAAGTGTATGAACTCAAATAAGATAGAAGTGTTGAGGGAAGTGATACATCAAGATATGATAGATATCACATCCAACACCCCAAAACTGGTATACTTTGATGTGTTATAAGACCAGGATAATTGGATAAATGACACATGAGATGTGTCATGTCAATGGTTACATTGAGATGTAATGCACTCTGTGGATGTAGGCTAACATGCCTTATAAAAAGGTTAATCCAAACATATAAACTATGATGTAATCATATTCTGACAAATATGAGAGAGAAACTCATACTTTGTGTTGATAATAAGTTCAATGATGAATGATGAGAATAAATATGTATGATTGAATACTTATGTTATCCATATTGATTCCTTTCTATGTAAACCCTAATATAGGGTAATGCTATGTGAAACTCTAATACATGGTAATGCTATGTGAAAACCTAATACAGGGTACTGCTATGTGAAATCCTAATACAAAGTGATGTTATGTGAAGTTCTAACACAGAGTAATTCTATGTGAAGCTCAAATACAGACTAATGGGTTATGAATGTAATACGATAACCCTTGTATTGCATGGTACTGATATGTAATTGTATCATGCTTACTAATCATGCAGATATGTTGAGAAGATGAGCATATCCAGGTATGAGCTATGATGTTCTGTATACTGAAAATGTTCTATAGGCCTTATAAGCCTTCATATGCTTTGTTGCTTAGTGAGAGGTAACCTACAATTAATGAGTCATGTGTGTCACATGATGTGTTAATTATCTTAGATTGTTTATGAGCTTTGTGAACTATGTGCAATGCTTTGTGTAGTAAGAATTATAATATCCTTGGTCAGATGACCTGAAGGTATGAAGTCATCTAATAAGTGGTAACAATTGTTCTATGATGAGATAAGGGTTTAAATACTCTAAATCTATAATTATGATGGTGAACCTGTTAAGTTGTGGAAATGTACTTGATGAGTTGAGGGACTAAGATCCCAACACTTTGTGAAAAGAGTAAGGCTACATGCCATGACTCCCCAATGACAATGCCAGGCTTTAGATAAATGACCTAAACCTGAAGAGAGAGTTAATGTTGTGGTAATGATTCTGAAGTGAATAAATGTTATACATATTCTTCATATTTCTTAGTGAATAAGTGAGATGAGGCTGTTTCAAGTTATAGCTGCAATGTTTTAGATAAGAATAATATTCTAATTTGTTAGACATTGAATTAGTTGTTGTCAATTAAATATGATTCCTATGTGCATATTTATCTTCTTAAGTTGCAATAATAATGTTTCTGGCGGAGAGTTATATCTCTCGCTGGGGAAATTTACAATTGGCTCACCCCCGTGGGAATCACATTTTTAGGTGGACGCAGACGAGGAGGTAGGAATCCTTTAGTAGGTGAAGGGCAGCAACAACAGCAGCAAGGACAATAGTGAAGTCTCAGGTGGAGACACTGGATGTTATGCCTTGTATAGATATAAATAGAGTCCTATTTGTCGTCTATGTACTCTCAGGTCCTCGAAGTAGTAGTTAGTGCTTTCGAGATTTTGGCTCAGTGCCTCGAGATTTTATACTGCCTGTGTTTAGCTTGATAGGACAATTAATGCTTGTAATTCTCTGAAGAATATGACACATAATATGTACCTTTGAACAAGAATGTAAATATTTTACTTTGGATCTATGTGAGAAAGTTTTCCTTTGATGGATCCATTGATAAAAAGGTTTTAGATTTAAGTGATTTTTGGTAATCCGATGCTTAGTGAATGCTTCCGCATTAGTTAATTATGTTTTTATGAGTTGTATGCCACAATTAAGTGGTATCAGAGCTCTAGGTTTTCTGAGCCTACAGAGACATATGACTACGGTTGTAGAATCTGAATAAAGTGTCTTCCAGTTTATTTGATAGCATCTTCTGCTCACATAGGAGAAGAAGAACTTGAAAATGATTGGAGAACATGAGGAACACATTGCTAAGGGCAATGTTGTTGCACCAGAAGAGGGTGCATGAGACCAGGCAATGGGAGAACAAGTGCCTGAGAATTCCCACCTTGACCTAATCAGGATAGAGAATCCTATGTTATGCTCTTGAAGTGCAGGATAGGACAATAGTAATACATATAGAAGACTGGATACTAGTATTACAATCTAGGTTACCATCCCTTAATGTGGAAACTTTGGGCTTTGAAAGGATTCCTGAGTGACATGGTCATGTTAGAACAGTGGAAATGTGGGAAAGATTAATATATGGCAAGAAAGTAGACTCTTCCAGAAGTTTGGACAAACAATACATCCATGATGGTAGTGCCCAAGGAGGGGCAATAAGCTATGAATTAAGGTAAGGTCTCTATAATTCTAGAGACATTTGCCTAGATATTCTGAAAAGCCAAAGTTTTTGGTGTCACCAGTACAATAAATGCCCAGTGCACCAAGGCAGTAGCCACTACGTGAAGGAAAAAATAGCAACATGAAATAACTAAACACTATGTGTTGAGCCAACCTAAAGTAGTAGATAACCATGATGGGTTATAGTCAAATGAAATATATTCATTTTGATACTTTATTTCATGATTCTATATGTAGTAGTTGTTTTTTAGATTCCTTTGACTAGTCCTATAAGGACACAAGGAAGATGAGAATCTATATTTTACTCAGTGATTCCTTAAAATGTTTTATAATCTCCCTTATCTGTGTGTTAAAAGATGACATATAGTTGTGATGCCTAAAAAAAAATTCAAGAATGAAAAAAATCCTGGAGTGATCCCATTCCTTTTTTCTAGTAGTTGAATTATAAATTTTATCATATTGTGCCAAGTAAGTGATTTTTTATGTAGTTTGACGAATTTATATCGATTTCAAACATACTCTACAAATGATGAGTTTGTCAACTATGTAGAAAGATTAATAATCCCATGTTTGTGAGTTTTGACGATAACTTTCATTGAAGTATATTTGTCCATTAGGTTACTAACAGACACACAATATGAGCATTGAGAATAATCAATACAAGAGCGGAGAACACAATGTTTTAGTGTAAATGGAATAAGTTTTAATTTCAATGGAATAATGTATGATCAAGGGCTATGCGTATTGCATAGCTCGCACTTTATAGAGCACAGAAATTTGGCCACATTTAGCCAGGAAGGACCAATGTCATTTATACATTAATTGATGATAAAGAATAATCAAAATAAGCAAGCATAACAAATAATATTTCACCTGTTTCATAGTATCATTTGATGAACGTACTATTCATTTCTATCCATGCATATGTATTTTAATTTAAAGAAAATGTATTTTGTAATGTCCTTAGAAGACTAGAGAGATTGAGTTTGTTGTTTAAGTTAGACACCGGTATATGGTTACAATTAGACCTTGCACATTGATAAGAGTAGGTGAATATAGTAACATGTTGCAATGAGCTCTGCAAATAAGTTATTTTCATCATATACTACTTTCATTTGACCTTTATATATGAGTAGGAGCTTGAATTATTGGCATTATTTTCCATAACAGTAGCATATGTTGTTTCGTATACAGCGCTAACAATTATATATTGGTAGTGCCATATGTTCATAACTAATGCCTTTTGTGCTCTTTAGTTCATTGTGTTTCATCAATGCCCATACATCTCAGTAAAATCATACAAATAAATTAAGAACTCCTAGTTGGTGGATACTCCATACAAGAGTTAAGTGACACTATTAGAGATCTTATGTATAAATAAATGTTGATATAGTTCGAAGACATACCATTGCATCAAGCCATGTTTTAGATAGAATTATTAGTTCAATGGATGAATTCAATACAATAAAACATATCACATAGATTTACCACGATGGATCATTCTAAGTCCTTGTTACCTTTCCAATTTTGCTTCTTGGAAAACCAAGGAGTGTGTATGAGACTCCAACAGTCCAACTTTGTAAATTCTTTTATCAATGAATTGTGTAGTAAGTTTACAAGTTGTGGTCTGACGCAGGCATCTATTATTTTCATAAATAGACACTCATAGTAAAATAGAGGAGTTAAATATAAAGATAAAAGGGCTACATCTCATGCCCACCGCTCCCTCATTAATAGAACAATAAGAATTTCAGATGAAATTGATAGATACTAGAATATCAATTAAATGAGATACCTTATTCTCTTGGCATTAGTTTCTCTTTAATGGTCTCCACGATAGTCTGTGATTGCCTTCCGCACACCCACAAAATCACATATCTATGACTAGAGTTTTCGATCCACACAAGTTGTTCATTGCTCTATTCTCTGCATCACGTTCCTATCTTGGCCACCAGTACAGGGTGTTGCTGTAGTAAAAATTGCGCAAGAGTATCTATTATATACCAGATTGGTCCAAATATGAAAATATGTATATGACGAGCAGTTTGATTTTGATAATTAGTACAAACGTGATTGAGTTTCTTAAACCTTCTCCAAAATGAGGACTCCGACGTCAGATTGGTTGGACAAAAACTGCACTATAGGATTTTGTCTCGGTACCAGTCGAGCGGCATCTAGGAATACGAGATGAACCCATTCACTGCTTAAGATTTGAAGAAACACATGGATTGTTGGCAATTTTCATCAGGAGATAGAGAAGCATGAGATTCGTAGGATGATTGGAGGGTGGGTTTGCCGCACCGAGAAGATGAGGGTTTGTGAGTGGAAAGGCGATTTGGCTAGAATATGGAATACAGTTTGTTTCGTAACCACCCACCCTCATCTAGAGGGTGACAAAATTTGGCGGAAATACCAAAGCCCGCCAGAAATGTGTTGCTAGACCCGCGAGTCATGCACAACCTAATTATTTATTTGGCATTTCACTTAAAAATGTCAGGAAATTATACTATAAATAATAATATTTGTTGTAGTGATATATATATATATATATATATATATATATTTATATTTATATATATGTATGTATACATTTATATATACATATATATATATATGTATATATATACATATATATATATATATCTGTGTGTGTATGTATACATATATAGGTATATATATGTATGTATATATATATATATATACATATGTGTATATATATGTAGGTATATATATATATATATATATATATATATATATATGTATATACATGTATATATATATACATATATATACATACATATATATACATATATGTACACATATATATGCCGGAAAGAGAATATCCCAGTTGGCAAATTATGTTGGTCTCCAATGAAGGGACCCGGGTTCGAAACCACCCGGAGAAACATCTCTTGATTTATCACCCTCCCAGGCATCCGGCCTCCGCCACGGGTTATGGGAGGGGGGGGAATCTTTCTCTCTTAATCACATATGTACACATATATATACAAACATATATATATACATACATACACACACACAGATATATATATATATATATATATAATTTGTTGATTTTTTGTGGCTCCTAGTGTACCGACTTTCGTCCTCACCTGACCACTGCATTGAATTTATCTCCAAACTACAATATCTCTCTGAATGTTAAAGAGGATATAGAACTATTGCTCGGAAAGTCTTTTAGCCCCAGCCATGCCTTAATTGCTCATAACTGTCTATAGAATGTCTCACATGCATCCAAACGTTCTTTTTTAATATTTCAGGATGTTGAATGGAATCAAGTGGGTAAGTTCATGTGTGGAAAAAATGTTCTGTCTAAGAATTTTGTTATTTTCTTTTTTATAAAGATTTATTTGACGTAGTATGAAACACAAATGACTAGTATGTATATATATATATATATATATATATATATATATATATATATATATATATACATATACATATACATATATTTACATATATATACATATATATATATATACACGTGTATATATACAAGTATATACATATATATGTATATACATGTATATACATATATACATGTATATATACATATATATGTATATGTTGGTATGTATGCCCTGAGAGCCAATCATGGGATGATTGGTGGGATATAGTAAGATTGATTTGATAAAGATCAAAGGCAAGCTTCCAATTCTTTCTGGTTCAGTCATATGAGATAATGATAGAACAGATTGAATGTCTAGAGAATGACAGTACTCAATTATGTATGCTTTCAGGTTAAGGACCTGAACGATGAGATCATACAGATGCTAAGAGTTTGTACATTCTTGTTATGTCCCTAGTCAGATGTCATTGTGGAAGGTAGATAGACAACAGTGACACATAAGACTAGATTGTGGTGTTGGTTGATGAAAAAATCTCATTAGTCATGATATGGAGATATCAAACCAAACACATAGGTACTTGTTGGAGAACAAGTTTACCGGACAGAACCACCGTGAGTTTGACACATGGAACCATGACATGGTAGTCACAGACAGTTCTCATAGTGATGGTGGTGAGTGTGATTCTTAGACCTGAAATCACTACACTCAACACATGTCGTTGGGTACACTTTGACATCATCAAACGCAGTCCTGAAACATGGGTTGTTATAAAGGTGATGATTGGGTGGGTTTGACACATGGGGCTTTTAAGGGGTGAGTGATAGATATGGGAGTTGTCCCTCCTGAGGGAGTTTGATATCCATGGCCACTTGATGAGTAGTATTGAGTTAGGTGTGTGCACGCATGTGTGAATCAGTATGTGATATTGATGGCATACATATCTCCTCCAATCTACTCTGAGATCAAGAAAGTGAATGAACGTTGACAAGATGATTGTTCCATGCCTTGAGTTCATTCAGGATATCAGTGACAAAGGAATTATACATTCACTGTAACACCATACATGGATTGTAGGATTGAATGTAGTTCTCCAACTTTCTATTTCACTTAGGTAGCACTGATGTGCGACTAGGCACTGGTCTTTGCTTGTGAAGTCATAAGTGTTATGGACTTTCACTTCCAATGTGAAATGGACATGCAAGGTCACACATATAGTATTTAACCTAGAAGAGGAGTTTATCCACAAACCATGTTTAGATTGATTACTAAAGGAGTTTAGTAGTTCAATTAAACACTCAATCAATTAATAGCTCATTATCATAGTGTTCAAGGCATTGGACCAATTGATCGGAGTATCAGATTGATTGAAACTGTGATTGACTGATTTGCACAAGTATGCTGCTCCAACCGATCGGCTCATGTGATGAACCGATCGGCTCAGTTTGGTGAACCGATTGGCTCATGTGATGAACCGATCGGCTCAAGACAGGATGAGACGACCGGTTCAAGGGTTGAACAGATCGTCTCAACTGGTCTAACCGAGATCGTTTGGAAAGTGAAAAGACTATTTTACAAATACAATTTGTTTCACTTGTACAAATTCAATTTGGACAAGGATTAATATTTGACAATCAGAAACAAATTTGGAAGTCAATTTGAGTTGGATCAGGACCACGAACCGATCGACTCAGAAGTGAACCGATCAGCTCAGGTGCCCCCAACCGATCGGTTGAGGTGTGAACTGATCGGCTCAACTCCCCAACCGACCGTTTCATGTATGAAACAATCAGTTCAATTGGCGCAAGTGGCTTGTTTTGTGGAAAATCTCGAACCCTTCTGCTCCTGTTTAATCCCGCATTGCCCGGGGTAGAGAACCCTATCCCATGACCCTCCTATATATAGGGGTATTGGGGGCTTCTCTGGTGAACATCTTAGTGCACCAGTTGCTCTACAAAGTTGTCGTTCTCTCTGGTTTTGGTAACCGAGAGAGAGCTCAAGCAAGTGCTACCTGATAAGGGAGGCATAGCAAGGGAAAGACAACGGTAGAAAGGAAACCGGTGGTAGGAGAGTGTGTTGGTGACTAGTACGCCGATAGGAGGGTGCAACTCCTTCTGATTCCTTATGGGACAAGGAGATCGGAGTTCCAGGTGGTCCGTGTGGACTACTTCAGAGGCGGGAGACTTCTGTCGCTCGGAGGACAGTTGTCAATCTCGACAGTCCTGGTGAGACCAGAAGCTGTACAAACATCGTCCAATACCGGAGGTGAAGACCGCAAAAGCCGTGAGGTAACGTCGCCGAGAAAGCCTCGGGATAAGGTACGCCTCTACAAACCATCCTTCCTATTATATAGACGTTGACGCGCTTCCTTTGTTCTGGGTTTGGGAGAAGAAATTTTTTGTTTCCGCTGCCTTCTCTGTCTCCACTAAAACCCAACGGTGGTATTAGAGCCACGTCAACTGCTCTATGCTTTAGGATTATCGATATGATCGATTTTGGTTTGTTGCCTTTATTTATTGCATACGATGTGAATAAAATTGGCTTTATGCATATCCAATCCTAAATCCACAAATCTCAATATACATATATGATATGTAATATTAATGCACTCGATATGCGTCACCCTTAAGCGAGTTTTGTGGTGGATGTATAGTGTGGTTATGGCCAATAAACCTTATGTGTGTGCTTGGTTGTATGTGGTTGCTTACATCTCAGTCTACGCACTGATTCTTTATCTCCTATTCTTAATGTAACTCGAGATAACTCGAGATTTCTTTCCTACCATTGCTCCCCCTGAATGTAACTCTGGGTTTCCCTTTTCAAATGTAAAATAGGATAGATCTTTTATTTTCTGTTATGTTGAAGAACGGCAGACAACCTGATGACAACTGAGATGATCGATTCAAGGCATGAACCGATCGGATGGCGATCCAGACGACCAGTTTGTGGAACGAGACGATCAGGTGGCAGCCATGAGGATATGCATGACGACCAGGTGAACCGATCGGTTGGAGGAACCAACCGATCGGCTGGTGGCACCCAACCGACTGGCCTGATGGGGAGCCGATCAATCATGGAGATGAGTTGATCAAACCCAATAAAGGCAAAGCACAGAGTTCATCTTGCATGTGATGTGGACCTAGATGACCGTGATTCCTCTTGGCTCAAGGAATCACATTAGGATGGCCATAATCATCGCTTTTATCGTTTCACATGTTTTCTATGGGATATAGCATGTATATGATACATACTATATATTGTGGTGATTGGATATGTATATGTACCTATAAAACCAAATCCCGCATTAAATATTAAAGTTTTAGATGCCTTCCAAATGTGACACACGTGAAAAGCTTGATCGGCCAAGTGTGGGCACGCCCTAGCGTGGTGCACCGTTTATCTCGTGGAAGCATGAAGGATGGATATGTGGGTCTGCCCTAGCAGGGTGCATATTCATCGTGTTGGCTTTGGGTCAGACTTAACAAGGTGACCTAGATAGGATCTAGCACCTTGAGGCATGGAGATGATCATTGCAAGGAGTTGCATATGACATCTTTCAAGAGTTGCATATGATGCAATTGGTACAAGTTGCCTACCTGGAAGATCTATGTTGTGGGTGGCAGCCCTAGCTGGTCCATGACTTAGAGGATTTCAGGATCTTGACCCACTAGAAGGTTGTTCACTGCAATCTTCCAAATTGTTGGTGAGGGCTATCAATTTGAACAAAAATAGTAGGAGCGATAATTAATTAAAGTCCTAATTATATCGTCAACCTTTCAAATCAATCAAATAAGTCAAAATTGAGTTTTGGACTAAATTGCATATTTTTCCTTTTGTAGTACAAATGACAACAAACAACAATCACTTTTCCTTATGATCGATCCTTAAGAAGGACAAGCTGAATGGGACTAACTTCCACGACTGGTTTAGGACATTGAGAATTGTTCTCACTCAAGAGTGAAAGCTCTATGTCCTGGATACTCCAGTTCCAAAGGAACCTGCTCCTACCGCACCAAAGGCGGAAAGGGATGCTTATAAGAAGCATTTTGATGATGCCATTGATGCAAAGTGCTTGATGTTGTGATCCATGAACCACGAGTTGCAGAGACAACATGAGAACATGGGTGTCATTGAGATGATTCAGCATCTCAAGAACATGTATGAAGATCAAGCATGACAAGAGAGATATGATGTCTCAAGGGCATTGTTCAAGTGCGTCATGACAGAAGGAGATCCAGTTGGTCCTCACACACTCAAGATGATTGGGTATGTGGAGAACCTGACAAGAGTGGGATTTCCCCTGAACCAAGAATTGGCTACTGACGTGATACTGCAATCGTTACCAGAATCCTACAGTTAGTTTGTGATGAACTACAACATGAACAACTTTGACAAGCCATTGACAGAGTTGTTGGGCATGTTGAGGACAGCCGAGACACAGATGAAGAAGGACAAGCCTAAGTCTGTGATGATGATCAGTGACAAGAAAGGCAAGTCTAAGCGCAAGGGCAAGGGCAAATCTAAGAAGGGTTCTGATGCTAGCCAACAACCCAAGGCGTCTTCAGCTCTCAAGGACAAAGGAGGCGTGACCAAGAGAGGCAATTGCCACCATTGTCAAAAACCAGGACATTGGAAAAGGAATTGTCCACTCTATCTGGAAGAACTAAAGAAGAAGGCGGCGACATACGTCTCCACCTGAAGGTGTCATGAAATAAACTTGTAACATTTTTGAGGTATATGATACCAAGATATAAAATGTAAAGCACTCAATAAATGGGGCAAATGTTGCTGCCATAGATAGGAGTACTTACGTTTATTTTCAGCCTTGAAGGCATGTAATAGAGTTATGAACTGCTATTTCATATTTTCCCATAGATAGAAACACTTTATTTTTGCATATTGTATGACAATGATAGCAATTAATAAAGTTGATGTTTCAATCTCAAAAATATGATCTTTATGGAAATGCCTTGTTTATCTTGTGGTACTTGGTATGCATAAGATAAAATGATACCTAAAAGTTATTGATAACTCAAACAATCAAATTAGCATAAAAACATGAGAAATTCATTTCTAGTTTCCATATGATGGATAAATCTAGACTCTTTTGGTTAGAAAACCAGTAAGAGACATGAATCTCTTAGACATGATTAATTAATCTTCACTAGTGGTAGTGGGAGAATGATGATCCTATAAGGTATAATACATGTGATGTATTTACATACCTATTGGATAAAATACTAATACTTCAAATGGTGTTTAGAGAAACACCAATGTGAATATCTTGAAGTGTTCAAGAATATCATAGATGAAGTACGAATTTGGTAAAGTGTTAATTCTTGATGAGATCAATGAATAACTTGAACCAAATGTTTGAGATCCTTGTGAGTGACTATGATAATGTATCATAGTGAGCTCGTGATTAAGGCATGGTGATGTCTAAATAAAAAAGGAGTCATACTCTAAGGAGTTAGAGGGTCATTATCAAATAACTAATTTCTTCTTAAATAATGAATACCCCACACGAATAAAGGACATTAAGAATCGCAAAGGGTTGTGAGTTCTTATATCCTTGACAGATACACCTCAATTATCTATGTGATGAATTAGTCATGTGATGAGTCAACTATCTAGATGAATATGAGGAACCAGATTTTGAGTTATGGTGTATGACCATTACATACTAAATGACTTCCATGCAAACCATAAGGTATGACCTTGATGGTAGCACCCATTGGGATGAAATCCATAAGTGAGAATGAATCTTAAGTGTTAAGACACATGGATAACATTTTGAGAAGGATGTTTCTTGTTGATTGCAACTTAATGACTAAGAGATTTAGCATGTGGATACTAAGACCGCATTCCTATGAGGAATAAAACAAGGATGTGTACGTGACACAACCTATAAGGTTTATGAATCCATTAATGCAAATGAAGTCTATAAGTTACAATGGATTAATCAAGAAACTCAGAACTGGGATCTTTACTTTGATAATATAGTCAAAGGGTTTGACTGATATGACAAAGATAAAGAAGGGATCTGTGATTTAGTGGGAGCGTATTCACATTCCACATGTTGATGTGAAATGGAGATGTTCTAGAATGGAAATCCAAAGTGGAAATTATCTTTAAAGAATATAGAGACGTTTCCTATGTGATAGGAATAGAGATCTATAAAGATAGTTCTCAAAAACCTCTTGACCTGGAAAAGAGAGAGCATACATTGGCAATCTATACTGAAGGGTTCAGTATGCATAGATTCAATGGGAGAAAACGTGTCCATGTTACATGGAATTGGTATCCCAAGGCCAAGTGTCCAATTCTTATGAAGAAAGGGAACACTGAGAATAGATATGGATCTATCATGCATGTAATCATCCCATCATCCTGCATGTATGGACATGGCAAGAATAAAGGGCATTCATCTTGTATGTAGGACATGACAATATGGTGTGCTCATCCTGATAACTCGTATGTGGGACATGACGAGTGGATGTTTGTCTAGTTCCAGTAAGGGTTACTAGAATACCATAAGAACTTGATAAGTACTAGTTCTATGGAAATAAGGAAGAGTTCACTATAAAGAGTTACACTGATGCTAACTTCCAAAAGGACAGAAAACTAATCGCAATATATATATGGGATATATAAAAGTGAATTGGAAACGTTCCAATAAAGTAGTTTAAAAGGAAAGGCTGAGTATCTGTGTGTTAGAGAACAACAATGGATACTATTTGGATCTGGAAGTTCATGAGATGAACTTATAGTTATTCCGATCTTTGATGACAAGTAAGGAGTACTTGGTCATGCAATGTGGCTAAATGTTAGCAAAGGAATACTAGATCGCATATTGTGGCAACTCCATCTCATACGTTTGACATACAGCAAAGAGATGAGAGACATGCAGTTAATAACGACTTTGGAAAGGTGTTGCCATAACTCACTATGATAGCACTAGAGCATAGTAACATGTGAGACGTGTTTGAAGATCACTATGAATATAATTCAAGGGTGATTGGCTCACAGTGCAAGTGGGAGTCTGTTGGTATGTATGCCCTGAGAGACAATCATGGGATGATTGGTGGGATACAGTAAGATTGATTAGATAAAGATCAAAGGCAAGCTTCCAATTCTTTCTTGTTCAGTCATATGAGATAATGATAGAACAAATTGAATGTCTAGAGAATGACAGTACTCAATGACGGATGCTTTCAAGTTAAGGACCTGAACGATAAGATCGTACGGATGCTAAGAGTTTGTACATTCTTGTTATGTCCCTAGTTGGATGTCATTGTGGAAGGTAGATAGACAACAGTGACACACAAGACTAGATTGTGGTGTTGGTTGATGAAAGAATCTCATTAGTCATGATATGGAGATATCAAACCAAACACATAGGTACTTTTTGGAGAACAAGTTTACCAGACAGACCCACCGTGAGTTTGACACATGGAACAATGACATGGTAGTCACAGTTAGTTCTCACAGTGATGGTGGTGAGTGTGATTCTTAGACCTGAAATCACTACACTCAACACATGTCATTGGGTACACTTTGACATCATCAAACGCAGTCCTGAAACATGGGTTATTATAAAGGTGATGGTTGAGTGGCTTTGACACAAGGGGCTTTTGAGGGGTGAGTGATAGATATGGGATTTGTCCCTCCTGAGGGAGTTTGATATCCATGGCCACTTGATGAGTAGGATTGAGATAGGCGTGCGCACACATGTGTGAATCAGTATGCGATATTGATGTCATACATATCTCCTCCAATCTACTCTGAGATCAAGAAAGTGAATGAACGTTGACTGGATGACTGTTCCATGCCTTGAGTTCATTTGGGATATTAGTGATAAAGGAATTATACATTCGTTGTAACACCATACACAGATTGTAGGATAGAAAGTTGTTCTCCAACTTTCTATTTCACTTGGGTAGCACTGATGCGTGACTAGGCACCGCTCTTTGCTTATGAAGTCATAAGTGTTATGGACTTTCACTGCCAACATGAAATGGACTTGTAGGGTCACACACATAGGATTTAACCTGGAAGAGGAGTTTATCCACAAACCATGTTTAGATAGATTACTAAAGGAGTTTGGTAGTTCAATTAAACACTCAATCAATTGATAGCTCAATATCATAGTGTTTAAGGCGTTGGACTGATTGATCAGAGTATCAGATTGATTGAAACTGCAATTGACTGATTTGCACAAGTCTGCTGCTCCAACTGATCGGCTCATGTGATGAACCGATCAGCTCACGTCGGTGAACCGATCGGCTCATGTTATGAACCGATCAGCTCAAGACAGGATGAGACGACCGATTTAAGGGTTGAACCGATCGGCTCAACTAGTCTAACCGAGATCGTTTGGAAAGTGAGAAGATGATTTTGCAAATACAGTTTGTTTCACTTGTACAAATTTGATTTGGACAAGGATTCATATTTGATTAATCGGAAACAAATTTGGAAGTCAATTTGAGTTGGATCAGGACCACGAATCGATCGGCTCAGAAGTGAACTGATCGGCTCAGGTGCCCCAACCGATCGGTTGAGGTGTGAACCGATCGGCTCAACTCCCCAACCGACCATTTCATGTATGAAACGATCGGATCAGCTGGCGCAAGTTGCTTTTTTTGTGGAAAATCTTGAACCCTTCTACACCTGTTTAATCCTGCATTTCCCAGGGTAGAGAACCCTGTCCCATGACCCTCCTATATATAGGGGTATTGGGGGCTTCTCTGGTGAACAACTCAGTGCACCAGTTGCTCTGCAAAGTTGTCGTTCTCTCTGGTTTTGGTAACCGAGAGAGAGCCTGAGAAAGTGCTACCCGATAAGGGAGGCACAACAAGGGAAGACAACTACAGAAAGGAAACTGATGGTGGGAGAGTGTATTGGTGACTAGTACATTGACAGGAGGGTGTGACTCCTTCCAATTCCTTATGGGACAAGGAGATCAGAGTTCCAGGTGGTCCGTGTGGACTACTTCAGAGGCGGGAGACTTCTGCTGCTCGGAGGACAGTTGTCAATCCTGATAGTTTTGGTGAGACCAGGAGCTGTACAGACACCGTCCAAGACCGGAGTTGAAGATCGTGCAAGCCATGAGGTAACGTCGCCGAGCAAGCCTCGGGACAAGGTATGCCTCTACAAACCATCCTTCCTATTGTATAGACGTTGACGTGTTTCCTTTGTTCTGGGGTTGGGAGAAGAAAACTTTTGTTTCCGCTGCCTTCTTTGTCTTCTCTAAAACCCAAAAGTATATACATGTATATATATATATATATAATTATATGTATATATATATACATATATATATGTATACACATGTATACATATATATATACATGTATATATATGTATATATATGTATATACATACATATATATATGTACATACATACATATATATATATATGTACATACATACATATATATATATATGTATATACATACATATATATATATGTATATACATACATATATATATGTATATACATATCTATATGTATATATACATGTATATACATATATATATATATATATATGTATATACATGTATATATGCGTGTATATACATATACATATATATCTACATATATGTGTATATGTATGTATATACATATATATATATATATATATTAGGAAGTGTGAACCGATCGGTACATGCAATTTATGTGTACCGGCCATGAAAATGGAACACATAGAATACATTTATTCAATCCAACTTTATGGATCGAATCAAAACTCAATAGATTAGATATGTTCAAAAAATCACAACCATACCACATGTATATCATGAGATATAACAATATATCATTCAATGATTTCTGTAATTTCTACAAATTACCGTAGATTAGAAAATATGTATATTCTTTTATTTGACAATCTAGGAACATAAGTTTGAAGTGATTTTTATTACACATGGTATCTAAGGGTTATGCATCACATCCATAAGGTTGGATTGCTTTTTATAATTTTGTAATCATCACAAATGAAGATGGGTACATATAAGTTGCATGTGCTCAGGTACACAATTCTTTTAGCCTATATATATATATATATATATATATATATATGTATGTATATATATATACACCTATATATACATATATACATACATGCACAATACATCGTGCGTCCCTTAGGGTTGCCGCTCTGGGCGATTGCAGAGGCGATCTCCGGGTAGCCTTGGGCCGTGGCGACCAGCCCTCAACCACTCCAATTGGTGGCATCCACCTAAGCACCAGTCCACCGAACCCGCACACCCACCCTAACCCTAACCCACCACAACACAGCCCCAACAGGATCTTCGCAGATGCTAACCCTAGCACACAATCGAAGGAAGGAGATGACATGATCTAGACCAATCGGGGCTCTAAGGAGGACAACAGGTTCAGACAAAAGGCAGTGGCCTAGAACCAAGTCTTGAAGCAGTCAACAAGCCACAGAGCCAATGAGCTAAGTTTCCCAAAACTGAGGGAGGTGGAGGGAGCGATCCAAGTTGATCTTGATGAAGATGAGTTTGAGCAAATGAAGAACATTTGGGAGTACACCATTATGATGTACACTCTGGGAAAGCAGTCATTTTATTCTCACGTCCAGGCCTAGGTGGGGTAGACATGGAAACCCAAGGGATCTTTCAGGCTTCTGTCTCATAACAATGACATCTTCCTCATTTGCTTCTCTACGACGACGGACAAAGAGGCTGCTCTTTCCATGGGATTAAGATAGTTCAACCAACAACTAGTGATCGCTAAACACTACACACATGGTGATGAGTTGTGCAAAGAAGCCTTCTACACTATTCCAACATGGACGATGATTAGATCATTTGGAGGATATTGGATAAAGAAGGTTGCAGGGATGATCGCTACCGGTGCGGAGAGGGTACTACACATAAAAAATCATTCTTTGGAAGGTGATGAACCTCAAGTGCTAGTGGTGCTTGAAGTTGACAGTCGAAAACCTAGAACAATTTGGCTTAATGTGAAAGGTAGGGAGCCAATACCAGTTATAATTTACTACGATCACATCCCGGTCAGCTGCACCATATTTCGAGCTTTTGTCCATAGCACACATCAGTGTGGTCAAGAAGAGAAAGAGGTGAGAGTGAACACTAATTGAGGGAAAGCAAGATACCAAGGAATGGAGGAAGAAGATCAATAAGAAGATAGTTGGGGATGAACCCAGCGATCAAGAAGAACAATATTGTACATGTTGAGAAAGGGGACGGAAAAGGGGTTGATGCATCCTCTACAAGCATGGGTTGGATGAGACTATCAACATCATGGGTAAATCAGGGATGGTCCTCCTTTTTCTGCTTCTCCTACTTAGGGTTCAGTTGTTGACAGTAAAACAATGGAGGAATACGATGAGCAAAAAGAGGCTGGGGAGTTTACTCATCCTTCTAAGAGGATGGGACAAAAGAAGGTACACATGCCTAAGACACAAGGAGTAGGATCCATACTGGATACATCTAATGCTTTTGAGGCCCTAAGTGACTCTGACAAGGAAGAGATCGAATAGGTTGAGTAAAGAAGTAGAGTGGAGACAAAGAAGTCAACCAAGGATCCCTCCAGGAATACCAGAGCCCAAAAGAAGAATTAATATGTCCATGATTTTATGGAATATTAAGAGAAGTTGTGACATGTACAAGAAGAAAGAGATCTGAGAGTGGATTTCTATAAGCAGGGACTCATTGGTTTCTTTAGTGGAAACCAAAATAAAGGTGCAAAATAAGAAGAGTATTAGGTACTTGTTTCCACAAGGATGGGAACATGTGTCTAATCTAGAGTGTTCTAAACTGGCCAGAGTTTGTGTAGCATGAGAACTGAATGCATGATAGGCTACAACGATACAAATGTCAGACCAACACATCACAATGGACTGTAGAAATGCATGAGTCTTACACATGTGGATGACAGCTGTCTATGCTCATAACGATGCAAAAAGGAGGTAGAATTTATAGTAGAAACTGGTAGAGCTATCTGATTAGGTTTCTCACCCTTGGGCGGTTATTGGTGACTTCAACAATGTTCGACGGCATGCAGAGAAGATAGGAGGTAGACCAACATTAAATGAAGTAATCAATACTTTCAATCACACCATTGATAGAGTTGGCTTATTTGAACTACCTATGGTGGGTGGTGACTTTTTCACTCAGAACAATGAGAGGAAACCAGAGGATAGAATTGCAAGCAAGCTGGATAGAGCTCTAGTGAATGAGGAGTTGCTACAAAATTTTCCTAACGTGCAGATTAAAGCAGGGAGGATCTGAGTTGAGTGATCATGCTCCTATTTCTGTGCAGATAATAGAGAAGAAATAAAAGAGGGCACCCTTCATATTTCTAAATTATTGGGCGGAGTGAAATGCTTCAAAGAAGTCATTAAAGAAATTTAGAACGTACATGTGACGGGGAACCTGATATATGTGTTTACTAAGAAATTGGCTACACAAAGCAAGCACTCAGGAGGTGGGCCAAGGAAGAAGTAAATATCCCCAATTTGCTAAAGGAAACCAAAAAAGAATGTAAGGAGGTCAGAGAATTACTTCTACACGATCCACTTGATGAAGAGTGATAAAGAAGGATAGCGACTTGAAAAGAATGTCGGAGGACCTTAAAAAGGCAGAGGAAAAATTCTACTGGCAGAGAAGCACGGAGAAATAGATGGAAGATGGTGTTAGAAATACCAAGTTATACTATTCAAAAGTCAAAAGAAAAGAGGTTGATAACATCATTTCAGAACTTATTGACAATAATAGGAATGTTGTCAACAAACAAGAGGAGCTGGAAGAACAACTATATAGTTATATACTTCTCTCTACAACAAGGAGTATGAGGAAGATCTAGAAGATGAGGATCTGGAGTGGAAGTCTAAATTGACAAGTATCCATAATAGCATTCTTACTAGGGACACAAATGAATAGGAAATCAAAGAAGCTCTATGGAGTATTGGCAGTAATAAGTCTCCATATTTAGATGGATTCAATGCTTATTTGTACAAGAGGACTTGGGAGATCATCGAGGAGGACATGATTGCATATGTGAGATGGTTCTTAGCTAGAGGGAACATGGTTAGACAGGTCAATCACTCTTTTCTTGTACTTATTTCCAAAAAGCAAGTGACGACTTCTCTTGCTGATTTCAACCTATTGTATGTTTCTCAATACAATATAAAACCATTGTAAGATCTTGACTACTGGGTTGAAAACACTACTTCCCTATCTCATTCCCAACAACCAGGGAGCTTTTGTGGTAGGAAGGAGAATTAGTGATTGTACGCTACTCGCAGGATATTTTCTATAAGACTACAATGTGATGAGAGGTAGCGGGAAGGCATGTTTAAAGCTTGATGTGTCTAAAGCGTATGTGAGATGACCCAATACCAAATTAGACCATCACAGTAATTAATTGTGGAATTAAACATAAGCAACGGAATTACTGAAAATCACTAAAAATTAAAACCATTTACATAGAGATTCATACATAGGAAAACTCTTTCAAAAAGAACCAAAGTAATTTAATTACATTCTGGTTCACAAGTACATGTCCTGTACCATCTCTTCTCGAGGATCACATACATCAACTGCCCTGTTAAAACTATATATAGGCAGCATAAGAACCTCGAGGCATCAAGCCAAAATCTTAGATCAATTTATTAAACTAACTACTAACTCTGAGGACCTGAGAGTATAGAGATGACACATAGGACTCTATATACAAGACATGACAGCCAGTGTCTCCACCTGAGAATTCACTACTGTCCCTACTGCTGCTGCTTCTCTTCCCCAGTTGTAGGGTTTCTGCCTCTTCCTCCGCTTCTACCTAAAAAGTTGGATCCCACGGGGGTGAGACAATTGAAATTGCCCCATCGAGAGATATAACTCTCCGCCGGAAATATTATTATTGCAGTTTATTAGAATAAAACTGAGCAGAGGAATCATATATGTTCAAAAATAGTTAAATTAATGTCTAAACATGTTAGAGCAATATTCTTATTCAAAGCATTTCAGCTATAACTTGATAAAGCAGCATGTCACTTATCCAATAAGGAATATGAAGAACATGTATATCATTTATCCATCTAAGATATGCTAAGCAAGATAACATCAACCAATGATTCTCGTATTTCAACCTTAAGAAAATACACTACACGAATGATTACATTTTACAATCATAATTAATGCCCTGAAGAGATGAAGTATACCATTCATGCTCCAACCGACCACGATTATGTAAAGCATCAGTATCACACAAGGTCAATGGAAGAGCCGGACTCCAAGACCTCAACCTTCTTGGTCAGTACGAGATTATATGGCAGAGACATCATGTGTCAAACTGCAATTAGCTTGCCAGGGTATAGTGGCATCTTCGCTATAGAGTTATAGCCCGCAGCATATACTCTCTTCAGGGTTATGGCCCGTAGCCAATGCCTGGTATCATATCATGGTGTCATGTCCTGTATCCATACTCAAACTAGGATATGGTCTGTAACCAATCTCATGCATATGATATAGCCTACAGCCATTCCTATGGGGCATGAGGATATAATTGCCCAATTACCCCCACATATTAAAAAATATGCACTCCGAGTTTAACTCATTCCATCATTTAGCAAATTCTGACACTGATGGATATGTGGTCAGAGCAACTACATTATATGATATCACTTGATTAATTAAGTGTATTACCATATTCTTTTACCATCAAACAAGTCTCCAAACAACAATTATTTTAACAATTGCTACAAAGAATGTGTAATACTTTCATCAAGTACTGTTCAAATTTTTAATAAGGCATTGAGATCTAAATCCCTCCTCTCATCAGGACCATTCTCATCCTTTCACAAACTCATCATCATGATTATAGAAAATGGGTATTCAAACCCTTAGTTTATCAAGGAACATTTGTTACCACTTATCAGGTAACGAATACCTTCAGGTCATCTGACCAAGTTAAACATGATACTTGCTACACAAGCATCTCACATGGCTCACAAAGCCCATTTCATCTCTTGTTACCTCTCACTGGGCAACAAAGCATGTTATGGCTCACAAGGCCCATTAACAATAATAAATAAAACATCATAGCTCATAGCTGGCTATGCTCATCATCCCATGATACCTGCATGGCTAGTATACTTGATAACAATTATATCAATTACATTTTTGCACCATGCTATACAAAGTAACACCACTAATACCCTTATTAGGGTTAGGGTTTCCCAATTCATATTAATCAGGATTACTCATCCTCTTGCACAAATTAGGGTTAGGTTTTCAAATTAGGGTTTCATAATACATAGCATCACCTTGGATTAGGGTTTCACATCACATTACCTTGTATCAGGTTTCACATTACATCCTTACCTTGAATTAAGGTTTCTTATAACATTTCCCCTAAAATTAGGGTTTCATGTAGCTTTACCTAAAATTAGTGTTTTCATGAGGCATTCCCTTAAATTAGGGTTTTTCATTAAAATACCCTAAATTAGGGTTTCTCATATCATTGCCCTAAATTAGGGTTACACCATCACCCTAGATTAGGGTTTCACCTAGCTTTATCTTAAATTAGGCTTAGAGCTCATCAACATTCTCGATTAGGGTTTCATGATCTCGTCATCATGGATCAAACCCTAATTACATATTTTAATCATATTGAAAGTGTTGAGGATAAATCACTACATGATTATCACTCATGTATAAGTTCCTCTCTCTCATCCTCTCTAGGAGGTTAATTACTTTAATCTTGGTTAGATTGAATCAACTTGAATGAAGAGTTGACATAGTGTATTAAGTCATTTCTTCCATAAGCATCAAAGGTTAACCACTCTAAAGGTAATAATCACCTAAGTACTTTAGAGGTACTTCCATTATAATCAATCTTGAGTTACTTTAATAGTACTCATTTTGTTCTGAGATCAATTGAACCTTCAATAGTTTTGACTAATAAACCTTCAAACGGTTTGGATCCACACCTCCAAATGGTTTGAGAATGTTTGGACCTTCAAACAGTTTAGATCAACCTTTCAAACGGTCTTGACCAATTGTAAATCGAATCAACCCATTCAGTTTTAAAACCAAATCATCATCAATTGATTATGAAACCGAATCAACCCATTCGGTCTTGAAACCGAATCAACCCATTCGGTCTTGAAACTGAACAAATCTATTCAATCTTGAAACCGAATCCATCCTCTCGATCTTGAAACTGAATCATCCATTCGGTCTTGAAACCAAATCATCCATTCAGTCTTGAAACCAAATCCATCCATTCGGTCTTGAAACTGAATCATCAACCATTGGTTTATAACCGATTGAATATTGAAACCAATTGGACAATTCAAACGGTATGGTTTTGAGACCGTTTGATTCCAAATTAGTTCAAAACTGTTTGGACTCAAACGGTCTTGAGACTGTTTGGTCCAAACCACCTCAAAACCGATTGGACCAACTAAGGTTTTCAACATCAAATCAAATTAGGATTTATACTCATTGAACCATCCATCAATTGAACTATTGAAAGTACATCTGATTGTAGCCATTGTATCTCCAACCATCCACCACAATCAACCATTGACATCCAAATGGTCTTGAGACCATTTGGGTCAATCAACCTTGAAATTGATTCCCTCAACTAGGGTTTTAATCAATTCAATGGATTAGCGCTTGCAATTGGTGGATCATACATACATGGAACCTATCAAAATTTAGTTACTTGGAACCATTGGATTATCATCCAACCACATCAGCATTTAACCTTCAAATGGTTGGAGTCCTCTTGACCTCAAACGGTCTTGAGACCGTTTGATCACCAAAAGGCAAAACTGTTTGAACATGTTCTATGTTGAGGTGTGTGCTTAAGATGACATTATCATATTCAAGCTTGAATCCTTCGAAATCCATTGTGATTCTTATGGTGAATTCAACAACCAATCAAAAGGAAATCCGAAAGTAAAGGAGGGATCAACATATGATAACATAATGAAATCAATAACAATGTTTATGGGTTCAAGTTATATAACCCGCCTTCAAAGTTGAAACCAAACTTCAAGTTTCATGTTCTCAATGGTGAATGAATCTTTCTCAACCTCTCAAGGCTCATCCTCAAGTCTTTGAGTGAAAAGAATGACCAAGGTTGAAGATTGAATGGGGAAAAGAAGAAATTAAGCATTAAATTTCGATTTCCACCATGAAATCAAGGTTGAAGATAATTATGGAGCTTACCTACAGGTTGGGGCACGTCCTCCTATTGCTCCTAAGCTCCTTTGTACATGGCCAAAGCTAGGAAATAAAGAAGGGTCGAAAAAGCCTTTCATTTGAGTTGGAAATGAGATGTTTATAAGGGAATTTCAATGAGAGAGAAAGTGATATAATAATATTTTAATTCCCTAAATTGGTGCCACATACTCACCTCAATCCCTTGCATACGAAGCCATCTCCCCCACCTTGTAATTCCTCTTCATTATCCATGAATTAAAAGAAAACAAATTAAGCACCTTAACCATTATAATAATAATATCCAAAATTGAGTGGATATTACTTTTCCTTTTACTAATGTGAGTGGGCTCTCCACTCACTTTAGATATTTCATGGCCATTTCAAGGCACAAGGACGTCCATACTTACATAATTTCAACCATCACATTTTTGGTTGAAGGGCAATTCAATTAATATATTTATTTTTGCATTAAATTGAATTAGGGTTTCAATTATGCTTAAATCTTGATTATTTTAATATCAAGATTCTCTCTCATCCAAAGTGATTCAAATGAGATGCCCCTCTCATTTTATTTTCTCTACATGATTCCAAGAAAAATTAGGGACTTTCTAAAGGTGGTATTTTGCATATTGAACCCTAGGTTTTGGGTAATTTGCACATTACACCAAAACTAGGTTTTCATGCACAACATTGCTCAACAAGTTCTTTCTTGGTACTCAGGCTTCCACAAGCCATACCTATGAATAATTTTCATTCTTATGATGCTTCAACACTTGGGAAACAATTTATCGTGTAATATTTGCAAGTTAACCCCTCAACTTGGGTAATTTGCACTTTTGTCCAAAACAGACAAAACATTATTTCAACATTATTCAAAAAGGTCTAAAATTGAAACATAAGTTCCTCTTGAGCCTTAATTACTTTTCAAGAGATAAGAGCAAGCATATAATTAACTTTATTAAGCAAAACATCTAGGGTTAAGGCATAACCCAGGTCAGGGATGTTACAAATTATCCACCCCTAACAGGGATTTCGTCCCCAAAATCATCAAGAGAAAAGAGAAAGGTACTTCCTCCTCATCTCTTCCTCTAGCTCCCACGTAGCTTCTTCAATGCCATGATGATGCCAGAGAACTTTCACAAGAACTATATCTTTCTTTTTTAACTTTTTGATTCTTCTATCAAGAATCAACACAGGTCCTTCAACATATGATATATCATCATTTAATTCTACCTCCAGAGGTTGTAAAACTAACTTTGTGTCATGATGACACTTTCTCAGCATAGAGATATGGAACACTGGATGCAACTTATGCATCTCGGGTGGCAAATCCAACTTATAGGCTACCTTTCCAATCCGTTCAATGATTGGATAAGGTCTCATAAATCGAGGAGCTAACTTTCCCTTCTTCCCAAATCTAAGGACACCTTTCCAAGGTGAGACCTTGAGATATACTCTGTCTCCAGCTTGGAATTCTAAGGGCCTTCACCATTTTTCGGCATACAACTTCAGTCTATCTTGTACGGCCTTTAACTGTTGTTGGATTATTTAATCTTCTTAGTTGTCTGATGCACTAACTCAGGACCCAAAAGTTGATATTCTTCAGTTTCATACCAACACAAAGGAGATCTACAACATCTACCATATAAAGCTTCATATGGTGCCATATCAATACTATGTTGATAGCTATTATTGTAAGCAAATTCTATCAAGCTCAGGTGTAGATCCCAACTTCCTACAAATTGAAGGACACATGCCCTAAGCAAGTCCTCCAAGGTTTGTATGGTTCTCTCAGATTGTCCATCTGTCTATGGGTGAAAGGCAATACTAAACCTTAACTGCGTACCCATAGCTTTATGTAGTCGTTCCCAAAAATGACTCCTGAACTGGGGACCTCTATCAGAAATGATAGTAGATGGAACCTCGTGCAACCGTACTATCTCATCTATATATATTTGTCCAAGCTTCTCAGTAGTGTAGGTTGTTTTGACAGGAAGGAAATGTGTTGTCTTAGTCAACCTATCAACTATCACCCAAATGGAATCATGACTTTTGGCTATTCTGGGTAAACCAACCACAAAGTCTATGGTCACATGATCCCATTTCCACTGTGGTATATGCAAAGATTGTATTGTTCCTGCAGGCTTTTGATGTTCAGCTTTAACCTGCTGACACACCGAACATCGCATAACAAACTCAACTACATCCTTCTTCAATCCTGGCCACCAATATATATCCTTCAAGTTATGATACATTTTGGTGCTTCCTAGATGCATTGCATACATCGAAGAATGAGCTTCCTCCAAGACTAACTTCCTTAAGTCATTGGCATCAGGTACTACCATCCTACAATGGTAACAGACTACCTGATCCTCTAACTCATGAAAGCCATCCCATTTCTTACTACCATACTCTGACCTGATCTACTGAATCACAACATCATCTTGTTGTGCTTCTTTAATCTATTGTCTCAGAGAAGGTTTCACTTACATCTCAGCTAACAACCCGACTAACAATGATACTTTGAGTTGTATATTGTCTTATCTCAAGGAGATAAGCATATCTCTCTTAAAACACACTAAGCAGTTAAAATGTGCTTTATCTAGGGCTGGTGATGATGATTTCCTACTTAGTGCATCAACCACTTCATTAGCCTTCCCTGGATGATAACAATTGTAAAATCATAGTCCTTGATTAACTCCATCCAGCGGCATTGTCTCATGTTCAACTCATGTTGTGAACAGATATATTTTAGATTCTTATGGTCTGTGAAAATCTGGAATGTTTCTCCATAGAGATAATGTCTCTAGATTTTCAAAGCATGGACCACAATAGCTAGTTCTAGATCATGTGTCAGATAATTCTCCTCGTGTTTCTTAAGCTGTCGAAAGGCAAAAGAAATCACTTGATTATCCTGCATCAACACACATCCTAGAGCATTTTTAGATGCATCACAGAAAACTATGTACCCCTTCCCTTGCTCAGGTAACACCAGCACAGATGCACTCATTAACCTTTCTTTCAACAAGTGGAAAGAATGTTGACACTTGTCATTCTATACAAAAGGAACCTCCTTCCTGGTCAACTTGGTTAGGGGTAAAGTTATAGAACTAAAGTTCTTAATGAACCTCCTGTAGTAGCCTGCCAGTCCTAAGAAACTGCGTATCTTTGTCAGTGTCTTTGGTTGTTCCCATTGAAGGACAGATTCTATCTTCTTAGGATCAACACGGATACCTGAGGTAGATATTACGTGTCCTAGAAAAGAAACTTCTGGCAACCAGAACTCACATTTGCTAAACTTAGCATATAGCTTATGCTCTCTTAGCAAAGTTAAAGCGTGATGGAGGTGCTGCTCATGCTGTTGAGCATCTCTGCTGTATATTTAGATATCATATATCACTACTACAGAAACAGCATTCAGTGTCACTTTTCTGGGCATCGGTTCTTTAGGAAAACCGACGCCTACACTATTAGACGTCGATTATTTAGGCAAACCGACGTCTATATTCGAAGACCAGCCAGACACGGGTACCGCTTTGAATACATCGTCGGTTGTTAATAACAAACCGAAGCCTAAAGTTGCCCGCAAAATCCAATTTTCGAGCAAACAAAATAGTTTCACTTTCAGCGTCGGTTATGTAGATAGAAACCGACGCCTATGCACGATAAAAATTTGCGCAAAAAGTGTCACTTTCAGCGTCGGTTAACCTGTTATAACCGACGCTGAAAGTGGTTCCCGCCAAACAATTTCGTGAAAATATCTTCCAATTGGACGTCGGTTGGTTCAAACAACTGATGCTAAAGAGGTTTAGGCATCGGTTGTTTGAAACAACCGACACCATTTGGGAACTTAATATCCCGCGATCGCCCGACTCTTCCCCTTTCTTCTGTTTCATTGCGAGCCGATTTCCCTTTTCTTCTCTGTTGTCGCCCGACCACGCCGCCGATTTCTCCTCCACGAAAGCTCCTTCTTCCTCCACGACAGTGCCGCCACGCCGCCGCCGCGCCCCCTTCTCCGCCGCCACTGCTGCTGCCTTCTTCCCCTTCTCCGCGCCCCCTTCTCCGCAGCCACTGCTGCTCCTTGGTCTGCCTTCCCTACCGCCTGGAGCTCGCCGCCGCGCCGCCTTCCTCCTTGCCGCCGCCCGCAGTCCTTCCTTGCCGTCACCGCTGTCCTCGTTGGCGTCGCCGCTTCCTGCTCCATGCTCGCCGCCGTCCTCCCTGCCGTGTCGCCTGCCTGTCTGCTGCCCGCCGTAGCCTCCAGGTAGTAGCCATAGCCTCTATTCTTCCTTCTCCCTAGCTCTTTACCAACGGTAAACACGGCCGTGGGTGTTGGCCTACCACGACCGTGCTGCCCAGCACGGCCGTCGTAGGCCAACACCCACGGTCGTGTTTGTTGTTGGTAAGGATATGAACAAATCTATATGTAATGCTTTATGTAAATTCTAGGATATGAACAAATCTTTTTTTTTGCATATATTTGTGCTTCTAATCCTAATGCTTGACCTAATTCAGTAAATTTTGATGCATGTTGAAATAAGATTTAAACTTGTCCATTCTAGCATTCTTATTTGATTTGATTAAACCCTAACATTGATGAAACCCTAACATTAATTGTGATGAAACCCTAACATGTACATATCTATTATTGTGTTTGTTGGCCTAGAAAACCCGTCCAAGATTTACTCATTAGGAGTAAATCTTGGATAATCCCCGATTTGGGACTGTTCTTGAACACCTAATCTCACTTAGGATGTAAGTGTATAATGTGTATTGGGTTTTCAAGAAAATTTTAGTAGCATTTCCCCGTTTGTTCTCTAAGTACATATGTACTTAGAGAACAGCGGGGAAATGCTGCCGAAATTTTCTCGAAAACCCAATACACATTATACACTTACTAGTGAGATTAGGTGTTCAAGGATGGGATAGGTGGTACACATTTATTATATATAAGAATGACATCACATGTGTTTGTTGGCCTAGAAAGTGAACAATCATTGTTCTTTATATTACTTGTACATTGGTATAAATTAGAATGAACAATCACTAAATTATATATTGTTTGTATGGAGTCCGGCTTCATTGTAGATATCTATTATTGTGTTTGTTGGCCTAGAAACCCGTCCAAGATTGACTCATTAGGAGTAAATCTTGGATAGTCCCCGGTTTGGGACTGTTCTTGAACACCTAATTTCACTTAGGATGTAAGTGTATAATGTGTATTGGGTTTTTGAGAAAATTTCGGTAGCATTTCCCGTTTGTTCTCTGAGTACATATGTACTTAGAGAACAGCGGGGAAATGCTGCCGAAATTTTCTTGAAAACCCAATACACATTATACACTTACTAGTGAGATTAGGTGTTCAAGGATGGGATAGGTGGTACACATTTATTATATATAAGAATGACATCACATTATACACTTAGGATGTAAGTGTATACCCTAATCTTTTCCTAATATATACTTATTTCCTAATATATACTTGTTTTCTCTTTGATCATAGAATGGATAGATCATGGATGTCCATTCGTAATCGTTGCACCCCAGAGTTTATATCTGGTCTTGATCAGTTTATTAGATTTGCCGAGGAACATAGGAAAAAACCTACAGATAGGTTCTACTGTCCATGTAGGCATTGCGGTAACAACTTAAAAGTCAACACTGGTGAGGAAATCAAAAGTCATGTCATGTGCAACGGGATTGTACAAGGCTCTTTAAATGTAATTGGGTTGATAACACCAAAGGAGTTATAGTGGATGAATTGGGTTTCACTTTGGTGAACTTTGAAAAGATTGGCGAGAAGGGTGAACCATTCATATTGGCATCACAGGCGAAACAAATATTCTATATCGATGATCCTGCGAGTGATAAATGGTCAGTTGTTCTTCATGGTAAAAGACAGTTCATTGAAGATCCTATAGATGAAGAAGAGTACTATGATAAGTATGATGACTCCAGTCCATTCTCAGTTGGGTTTCCAACTCCACAAAATATTGAAGCTAATGATGACTTATATGTGCGCAGAGATCACAATGAAGGATTGTTAATTGATAAAAGATCACAATTTTAGAGACATATATGTTTATACAAATGTTAAATGTTTGCCTTTTTCTAGTTAATACAAATGCTAAATGTTTGCCTTTTTCTAGTTAATACAAATGCTAAATGTTTGCCTTTTTCTAGTTAATACAAATGCTAAATGTTTGCCTTTTTAATGACATTTTCAGATGGTTGACCATGATGAGCATGATGTCCATGATGAGCATGAAGTCCATGATGAGCATGCTGTCCATGACGAGCATGGAGAGGATACCAATGTAAGTTCTAAAAACATATCCTGTATTTCTATAAAATTCATTATCTTCTAGTTATGTCATATATCCTATATTTCTATATTGGGCTAATTCAGTGTGTTTATTTTTGTCAAATTTTAGGTTGATGATGCACATGTACCCACTGAAGCACTGGAGCAACTTGATGCACAGCACCAAACACTTAACAAGAAAAGGGGCATCACTCTGTTGAATAAGTTAATAGCGCTAAGTGGTAGTGGATCCAAATTGGTTGTGGAGTTTGATAATGGAGGAAATGCAATTGGAGTGAACCGTAATAATTTTGTAAACTATCTTGGGTGTACCACTCGGAGCCATTGTGGTGTTAATTATGATAATTGGCATAAAGTTCCTCATGGGAAAAAAGACTTGATATGGAAGGATTTATGCGTGAGTTATTATTATTTGCAATTCTATTTTGTAGATTACAAATTCTATTATTTGCAATTCTATTTTGGATACTAGTTAATAACATTTCTATTTTACATAATCTATTTGCATTGGATGAGAAGTTGCATCGTAAAAGTGTGATGCAACGCGCTGGAAAGATGCTTAGGAATTATAGGACAAATCTGAACAGACTATACATAAAAGAGGGTGATAAGAAGAAGAAGTCATCCCTTGAACAATGGAACTTCTTGGACAAAGAAGATTGGGACAATTTTGTTGCTTCAAGAAAATCTGAAGAATTCAAGGTATTAGGCGTCACTCCAAATTTAATTAATATACATTGTATTCACCTATTCAATATTAACATTTAGTGCTACTAACCAAATCATTAATGTGCATACTAACTAGGCCCTCAGTGACGCACAAAAAGCAAGGCGTGCACTGAATGTGCATGACCACACTATGGGTCCAAAAGGCTATGCAAGCGTTCGCCAAAGACTACAGGCGGAGTCTGCGACTACTTAAGAGTCTGCTCCTACTCAGGAGTCTGCCACACCCATGCCTCGCCATGATATCTGGATAGCTGGGAGGCAAAACAAGAAGGGTGAAATAAAGAAGCCCGTAACTGTTGAGGCGGCTGCGAAAATGGTAAAATACAACTCTTAGAGCAATCGTTTGAATATTGATTATTTGTGGTGTTAACTTACCAATTTCTATTGATGGTGATTAGCGGGAGCTGCACGAGCAGAGGAAACAAGGCACGTTCATCCCTCAGGGCACAAGGGATGAATTGACAGTTGCTCTGGGTAACCCAGAGCATCCTGGACGTGTTAGGGGTGCAGGCGCTGGTGTGGGCATCAAAGCATTCTTTGGGCCATCCCAGCACAAACCCAGAGCGGGACTTTCTCAAGAAGAGGTAACCTATTCTTTTTTTAGAATGTTACTGCAAAAGGAAATTCAATAATAAGAAGATAATATTTCTTTTATCCATGTATAGGAGAATAAGAGAGTCGAGGATATAGTTGCTAAAAAGGTCAACGATGTAGTTTCTGAGAAGGTCAAGGAAGAATTGCTGCGGTGGCAGGCATCTCAGGCTTCCAATCAGCCTATGGTGACCCACTCTTCTCATGATGCACAGACTGCGAGTAATCCTGGAGACCCATCGCCTAACACGTCTGCTTTAAGTATTGTTTATGACATTGTAGCTAGTCTTTTCAAGATGATATGTTTTCAAGATGATATGTATATATGTATAACATTCTTTACGTAAATTTGTAGGCATTGAAGCCATGCCGCTTAAGAATACAAGACTATGTTGTTGCAGAGGCGCAGGCTTACCCGTTCCTGCCTGGGGAAAGGTTTCACGGGACTCCAATGCCACAGGGCTACGTTCGTGTGGGCCCATTACGTGTGTTACCCGATTGGAGGGAAGCTACATTGCCATATCCCCACCGGATATTGATACACTTGCTGAGGCAGAAGGCGGGGTCATATTGTGGCCCAAAGCAGATGTCGTCTACACTACTGAAATTGTAAGATAAATTTACATTGATTTAGACTATTAATGTGTATATATGAGGTCAATTGATCTGAAATTATATATACAGGTTAAAAAGAAGACACCAGGAACACCTAGGCCTCCACCTCCACTTCCCGCATTACCAAGTTGGGTTCCAACTGACCTAACATACCCGTTAGGTCCTGCTTGTAGGGGAATGGCATGTTGGCTACGGGCACATAATATACATTTCCCTATAATTGTTTCTTTAGATGCAGATTATGCAGGTCAATCATACGATAGCTCTTTATTTTTACAAGATATTATTGAGATGTTTATGTATGCGTGGCTTAATACATCAATGATAGAGAAATGGATAAGGTGAGATCTTGTTTATACATCCATATACCTTGTGTAAGATCCGGTGATCTGGTTTCTTATATATTAATGCATACGTAATACATGTTTTGCAGCTACTTAGTCGAAGATCAATGTAAACAATTTGCATTTGATCATGTGGGATTTTTGATTCCATCATTGATTAGTATGGTAGCTAAAGGCCCTGATAGTGTTCAACAATACTGTATAGATGCTTTTACAATTTTTGGTCAGCAAAAGAAGATGATAATAATAGCTCCATTCAATGTCAAGTAAGTTTACTTTATTTATAATTTGGACTTAAGAAAATTCCATTTTTATTGTGCATTTTGAGTTATTAATTGTTAACTTTTTACCTCTAGCGGTAGACATTGGGAGTTACTAGTTATTGTCCCCGGGACGTTCACTGTTTATTATCTAGATCCCGCGGGAAGTACATTAAACACTAAAATTGGACACGTAATGAGAATGCCATTATTCTGGTGAGAAATATTTCATTTTTGTATCTGTTAACATCTGTTATTACATTACTATTTACTTATGCAATTTACTGTGTTATATTAACATGTAGGGGTTTAGATGCATTCAAAAAGGCTGGAGGAACGGTCCCAAGAAAAAAGAACCAGCCAATAAATTGGCAAAACGTACAAGTAAGTTCCCGACTCCAATGTATATATTATTGATGTGAATTGTGCTTAGTTGTATTATTTTGTATGTTTCAATTTATAGTGCGCTACACAAGACAACGGCTGGGCATGCGCATACTATGTGATGCGATTTATGCAGATGATTATCCGACATGCCGCATTGGACATCGATAACATACATGAGGTATTATATATAGTCTCATTAGTTAGTATGAAATATATCAATCTTATTTTTATATTATTACTTATATATATACATCATTCTCTTTGCAGGTGTTTAAAACTGACCACACTATAGGTAAACGCTTAAAAAATATACATGCTCCATATACGATGGAAGCATTAGATGAAATAAGAGAAGAATGGGCAAAAGCCATACAAGCAGTGGCAACTGTAAGATATAATTGGGATGTTCATAGCGATAATGAATGACACTTTGTAAATGAATATTTCTGAATGTTAATACATGTATTTGAATGTTTCTATATGTGTGAATGTGAGAATTGAATTGATGTCTGAATGTATCTACTTGTGTGAAATTTTCCTTGGGACTTTTGCAGGTTTGTGGCCTGTTTGTAGGCTGATATCAATGGATATCGTAAACCTGCAGTTCAGAAAACTGAACTGCAGGTTCTCATCCTGCTGACCAGCCACAGCAGGCCTGCAAACTGATATGAAAAAAAAAAGATATAGGCGTCGGTTATTTACAGAAAACTGTCAGCAATGACCTACAGCGTCGGTTATTGGATAAAAACTGATGCCTAATATTACAAACAACCCGACTGTGCAGGAAAGCACGGTCGTGGTTGAAAAGGCGTCGCTTATTCATATAAAACCGACGCCTATAGTACTAAACACGGCCGTGCAGGGAAGCACGGCCGTGTCGTCTTGAAGTATGGCATTGGTTGTTTAGTTGATCACCGATGCCAAATGGGTTCGCGCCATAGAAAACGGCGTCATCTAGGACACTTTCTGTGTCGGTTACCAATTAAACACCGACACAGAATGTGTCCTAGATGATGCCATTTTCTGTGGCGCGAACCCTTTTGGCGTCAGTTTTTTATAAACAACCGACGCCATACTTCAAGACGACACGGCCGTGCTTCCCTACACGTCCGTGTTTAGTACTATAGGCGTCGGTTAAAAAACTGACGCCGAAGTGTTAGACCTTTAGCGGCGCCCACATAGGCGTCGCTCGGAAATCGACGCCAAAGCGGGTTAAACAACCGACGCTAAAAGGCATTTCTGTAGTAGTGTATGAAGACTACTATGAATTGAATAAGAAAAGGTCGAAAGATTTTATTCATGAGTTCCATGAATGCGGCTGGTGCATTAATTAGTCCAAATGACATAACTATGAACTCACAGTGACCATACCTTGTCCTAAAGGCAGACTTAGGTATGTCACATTTCTTTATATGCAACTGATGATATCCTGACCTCAGATCTATCTTAGAGAAGATAGTTGCACCACGCAACTGATCAAACAAGTCATCGATCCTTGGCAGAGGATACTTTTTCTTTATGGTTACTTAATTCAATTGTCTGTAATCAATGCATAACCACATCGATCCATCCTTCTTCTTAACAAAGTGAACTGGAGCACCCCATGGTGAAGTACTCGGTAGGATAAAACCTTTCTCAAGCAACTCTTGCAGCTGTTTCTTGAGCTCTCCCATCTCAGCAGGTGCCATTATATATGGTGTTTGTGCTATTGGTTGTGTGCCCGGGATTAGATTAATCTCAAAATCAATCTCTCAGGGCAGAGGAACACCTAGAAGTTCCTCAGGAAACACACCTTCAAACTCCCTAACTATCGAAACTTCAGAAAGATTAGGGCTCTCCATTGTGGTATCTACCACATGTGCCAAGAATGCAAAGCATCCTTGTCTCATCAGCTTTTCAGCTACCATAGCTGACACAAGATAGGTTGGAAGAATCTTTCTATCTCCCTGAAAGATCCATGTGTCACTATCATATGTGAACACAGCCTGCTTGGAACTACAATCCAAGACAACCTTATACTTTTCTAGGGTATCCATCCCTAGAATTATGTCGAACCCGTGCATCTACAGTAGTATAAGATCCACCTGAATATGATGTTTAGAGAAGGAAAGAGTGTAGGGAGAACACACCTCCCACAGAACTGTAGATCCAACCAAAGGAGTTTCTAACCACATACTGTCCGCTCTATGACTGACAGTCATATTGCAGTCAAGAATTACTCTTTTAGTGATAAAGGAATGTGTAGCACCCGGATCAATTAAAACAGATACGAAGCAGGATGAAGACATATTAGAATGAAATAGTTCCATCTGACATGTCACAACTCGAGGGTTTACTACTGCTTTGAGTTGATTCATCGCATAGAATCTCACTGTTGCTTGTTGTTGACCCTATGCTCGGTTGTTGGGTGCCGACGAACTAGCTTGGGATGCTTGTCCACATCCTCTAGAACCACTAGAAAACTGTCTCCTCTGAGATCCTTGTTGACTCTGCCTCTGGGGTTTAGTAACCATTGTGTCCCCGACTGGACAATCCCTTGCCAGATGTCCCACTTGTCTGCACTGATGACAGATCCTGGTCTCAGGATAGGGTCTATGAGGTCCAGTCACCGACGTTGATGCTATGTTGGGGGCTCTATTTGGAACAAAACTACAGCCCCTACCCCTACATGACGTCCATTGCGTCTGGGTATTGAATCTTGATGGTGCTGCCAGTGCAAAAAACCTTGGCTTCTTAAAGCCCTCAGACCTTTGTCCTTGAAACTAAGTGTACAACTTCTTACCACTGGTCTGTCGCTTCTCGATCACAGACCTCTCTATCCATCTGACAGACTCCACAAACGTGGCAAACCTCTCCCTGTTCTCCAAAGCAGACACAGGGGTGGTCAATTCAGTGTTCAACCCCTTCTCAAAATGTTGAATTCTTTCCTCATCAGTAGCTGCCATATGCGGACAGAACCGTAAAAGCTCCATGAACTTAGCCTCATACTCGTTAATGTTCATCGGTCCTTGTCTTATCTTCTCAAACTAAGATATCTTTTCATCTAGGTAAGTTTTGGGAAAGTATCTAGTGATGAATTCTCGTCAGAATTCTTCCCATACGACCTCGACACCTGGCCTCTTGCCCTCTTCCACCAGTGGCCAGCACTCCCTTTTAAAAGGTACACTACATGTCTCACCTTTTTGGCTTTCGGGATATTGAGGATTCTGAAAGCCTTTTCCAGCTCAGTCAGCCACAAGTCAGCATCTGCTGGGTCAGCTGTACCAGCATACTCTGTGGCTCTTACCTGATGAAGCCTCTCAAAAGTCTTGCCAGCTCCCTATCCCTCATTATGGGATGGTGCCCTAGGTGCAGGTGGTGGCATCCTGTCTGCCATATGCATCATGGTTGCCATAAACTGCCCAAATAGAGCATGGAAAGTTGGGTTCTCTATCATGGCTGGGTCAAACTGAGGATGTTCCGGGACTGTTCATCCCTAACCTGGTCCTTTATACCTCTTCCTGGTACAGCAACGCTGCTCTCAGCAGCATGTTCTTCGTGTGATCCAGACATCTTCAAGTTCTTCTTCTCCTCCTATATGAGTAGAAGTCACTATCAGATAAACTGGAAGACACTAGAACAGACTCAACAACCTTAATCCTAGGTCTCTATAGACTCATCAAACCTAGAGCTCTGATACCACAAAACTGAGATGACCCGATACCAAATGAGACCGTCATAGTAATTAATTATGGAATTAAACACAAGAAACAGAATTACTGCATATATTGTCAGTTTGTAACAACCAACACCTATTATGATGTGTAGTGTCACTTACAACCCGATTAACTGACAATTATGAGATACAACAGTGGTTGTATCTATTAAATTGATGACTATGACAAGCTACGTACCAAGCTAGGTTGTGATGTCCAACACGGCCTAACTGGTTCTGTCCTTTAATGTCGATTATTTTAACGTAACCGACAGTTCAGTCCTATAGTATATTTTTTTGTTACAACCGATGACTAAGTTTTTAAAATAGTAGGCTTGTAGACCTGTTGTCTGGCTGGTCAGCAGGATTTAGAACCTACAGTTTAGAACTGGAGTTCTAAATTGTAGGTTAAAAATATCGTGTGAGTTCATCTTTACAACATACCACCAAACATGCAATAACAAACATAATATGCATATAATTCTATTCATTCTCTAATTCTATTTCATCACTTGTAAAAATATAAATCTTCACATTCATTCACACACATGATACTTACACCAATTCTATTTTTGTGACATGTAGAAATACAATTCATTCATTCATACACAATTCATCCATTCATTGTCACATTCACATACATGTATATATATCATCTTTCACATCTGCACCAATAATTTACTCGCATCAAATTTAAAGTTGAAAGAAGTCTTAAGCACGACATGTATAAAAAAATAATTATATGAAATTTTAGAAAAGTCATTCTTTAATCCCAATTAAATTGAATTTTAACATCCCTTTTGAGGGATTGTGCCCATTGTTCTTGTATCTCATGTAGTTGTTCTATTATATAGGGAATTTATATGTCTTCTAGTTTTTCTTGGAAATTGAAGTCTTTCATTTTAAATATCTACAAAGAGAATGACGTATATAATTAATAAGTTTGGTATTTTCATATGATCCAAGGAGACTATATACTTACGATGATCAAGACTACATATATATATTACATTTTATTTCTCATCAATTTCTTCTGTCCCATATCTGACAATCATGTCCATATATCGCATTACGTAGTGTCTATATGGCCTATCGTTGTCTTGTACAGAACACTATAAATTTCAACATTCAAAACGTTAATAAATAAAAGTAAGCATAGTTGGCATAAATATACATTGGAGTCAGAAAACTACCTCAACATTCTCCCAAACTATTGCTTTCTTTTCTTGTCCACCTTTCCTCCAGCTTTTTTGAATTCTTTTATAGCTGTATAATTAATGTAACACATTGAATTGTATTAGTAAATAGTCATGTAATATATATATATATATATATATATATATATATATATATATATATGTTTAAGGATATAAATTTAAAAATTCACTCACGCGAATAATGTTGATTTCAATTTGTGTCCCCCACTTTCTACTTTATCACTCCAATAATCTAGATAATATATACTTAGTGTCGTGGGGATAATAACCAATAACACCCAATGGTTATTCTTAAGTGAAAAGAAGGTAAATAAAACAAAACTCAAAATACAAAATGAAATATAATTATTAAGTTAAAATTATAAGCAGAGTAAGTAAACTTACCCAACATTGTACAGAGCTAACATCACACCCTTTTTCTTTTTACCAAAATATTTAAATGTGGTACAACAATATTGGGTAACAGATGAATGGTCTTTATTTACACGGATAATCAAGGATTGAACTAGAAATGCCACATGGGCCAGTGAAAACTATGTAAAGACCATGTGTATGTGGCTAAAAAACATATATCATGTACATATTAATATATATAAGAAAATAGATCATTATATATAAAATGAGGTATATAGCTATATAAGATCTCATCATATCTAAAGTTCTATCACATGTATATTCAACCAAGAATAACCAAACAACTTCAAAACATCTTACAAAAATATACTAGTATCATGAGGTTGACCTACAACCTCCTCCTTAAGATGGACCATCATAGGTCACCCTTCTTCATGTTTGCATATCCATACCTCCATACGCCTATACTAAGGACCTACCGAGTTGAATATGTCTTTTATAATCCAACCAGGTATTTGAGGAGGAGGTGCAGGTGGAGGATGAGCTATAAGGGGCTTCTTAGGTGGCATGTCATGCACATATATAATCTTTTATCAATGGTGTCGTTTATATAAATATAGAAACACAATGTAAATGTACCATACATTAGTATAGATAACTCCAATTTTGGGCCAGTGACCACGCTGCCTTTTGTATCACCTATCATTTCATGCTCAGGGTGGCGATATGGTAGTATAGTCTACTACCAAGGGGGTAGACAAGCCTCGGTGTCATGTGAACCGCATCGGCGGACAACAGTGCACCATGAACCATGTCACCTTCAAGGTGTGGGTAAGCCTCATCTAATGCGACAACATATTCTTGTAATTTAAGATGGCATGGCCTCGGCCCCTACATATTTGCATAGATTATTATATATGTTATAAAAAATCATTATGAAAGACTATTGTGTCATTAGAAAGCTTACAACGGACGGGCTAGGTGGTGGGATCATAGGATTACTCCCAACAACCTCTTCGTAGGTGGCTCCACCTCGTATAAAGAGTAGGATAGTACATGTTCTATATCAGGAGTTGTTTGAGAAGTATGATATTGACTCATTTCTTCCTAAAATCCCTTTGCAATCATCTTTTTTACCTCCTTTGTTGAAAATCTCCATTTCTAGACAGATTTGCGCTTATGCTCTAATTGCCCAAAGAACGCTCTTATACCGACACCAGAGCCTACATCCCTAACATGCCCAGGATGATCTAGGTTACCTATAGCAACTCTGAATTCATCACTTATGTTCTCAAGGATCAATTTTCCTTGTTTCCTTTTCTCGTGGTGATCTTGCTAATCATCATCATTAGTAATTGGTAAATAAAACATAACAATCATCAATACTAATTGCTCTGAGAGTTGAATTTTACCATTTGTAGCTGTCTCCAGTTGCAGGATTGGTTATCGCTCCAAATTTGGATTGCCTCTAGCTATCCATATATCATGGGAAAATAGAGATTTAGTAGTAGTAGTAGTAGAGGACTCAGCAGTCCCAGGAGTAGGTTGTTGAGAAGAAGTTTGTAGTAGATTTTGGTGAATATTTGCATAGCCACTTGGAACCATCGTGTGGTTGTGTACATTCTTTGCACACCTTTCTTTTTTAGCATTGCTTGCAGCCTAGTTAGTAACAGTCATCAATAGTAGTTGGTAAGTACAACATAACCTACTATGTCAAGGTAAAACCACGCATTCATAAGAATGTTTTCAAAATGGGGAGTGAGGCTTAATGTAACATCCCTCCCTAGGGTTTCATATGTAACCAGCGGAAGCACAGCCTAATCCCCAACATTATCCATAATGTGGGGTACTTGGCATTTTAGGGAGGGATTGTCACATACATGATCTCATCTCAAGAAACAAATAACACTTGGCATTATTGAAACATAGATTCATACATAAGTTCTTGGAAAGAAAACTAAATCATGATTCTAAAGCTACACATATTCTAGATAACATATGAAAGATAGGATCTCCATAGATGGACGTCCCACTAGGAAACAACTTCTAAGGTTTTAGATCTTTGGAATCTTCTCAAGATGTCTCCTTCCCTTTAGCTCCAATGTCTGTGGACATCTCATCCCTAGCAATGCAAAGGAAAAACAAACATGGTAAGTAAACAACATTGGCATGTTATAAAGCATAAAAGTAAACTATAAAGTTGACGTGACATAAATATGGACATACATTTAACATTAATCATTTCTTGACATCTTTTACATAAGGAACTTGACTAGAAGTATTGTTGGATCCTACATGGGTGATTAGATGCTCTAGAGGGGGGTGAATACAGCTGAAAGCACTTAAACAAAACTCATTAAACCTTCAAGATTTATGACAAGATAAGGTTGCTAAATAGGTAATTTGAGTGCAACTAAAGCATGCATAGCAAGGATGAGAGAGATTGAACATACACCAATAGACAAGCTATTTAGAGTGGTTCCACACTTCAAACTAGAAGTGTGTCAGTCCACTTGCCTAGAGAGGTCAACCTCTAGGACTTCCAAACCATTGCACTCTTATATTCATTCAAAAGACATACAATACATGACCAAACAAAGGACTTACCTATCCAATATAAAGAGTCTTCAACCTTACCAAGGACTTACCCACTTTGCAAGAGTCTTCGGCCTTCTCCAAGGACTTACCCACTCTTGCACAAGTCTTCGGCCTTACAGGAATTACCCACTCTTCTTGGATCTTCCACCTTTGACTTCACCTTCACTCGGAGAAGCTTCCACCAAGGACTTACCCACTTGAGCTTGAGTCTTCTGCCTTCTCCAAGGGCTTACCCACTCTAGCTCAAAGTCTTCAGCCTTGATCTTCACCAAGGGACTCCTTCCCTTGTTCTTCTTCACCTCTCTTGGACAAGAGAGAGAACCTTCATCTTCTTGATTGAAAAGATAGAAATGGAGGTGGTGGAAGTGAGAGCCTCATAAGATATACATATAGGACTAGCTCTCTTACATATTTCCTACTCACTCTAATGGATGTAGCAAGTGATTAAGCTTAGAGAGAGAGAGGAGGCTGTAGGAAGCACTCAACTATATAATAGGAGCCTCACATAGAGTTTGCAATGAATGCTCTCCACCTTGGAATGAAGCCCAAGGGGTCCAATTTATAGCTGGGGATGCCTCTTAGCCTTTGGGAACACTTGTGAACGAAAACTAGCCATTTTGTGGCTTGCAACGAATCTATTTTCACTTGTTGCAACTCCACAACGGCTAGAAACACTTTTCTGCACTTTTCCGTACAGTGCATTCGGTCGAGTTTCTATGGGTGTAACTCGACCGATCAAGTAGCAGGCAAACCGATGTTCAAAGGATCGGTCGAGTTTGTCCTGAGGAAACTCGACCGACCATTTCAACTGGAAATGGCCTACTACCCAATCGGTCGAGTTTTGTGAGTGCACAACTCGACCGATGCAATCTTCAGAAAATCGACCAAGGTTGATCGGTCGAGTTTTAGGGTGGGAAACTCGACCGACCAAGTGTCTGTAATTTATTTTCAAAGTTGCATCTAAAGTGCTCTAATTTTCGATCTAAGTGCTCCTGATATTTTTCTAAGCTTAATTACAAGTCATACAATCATTACAAGTGATTTACAACATGATTCTAATGGATATACATCATATTACAAAAATGTGCACTTGTATGACTTTGACTTGTCTTTTCTCCAATTTGAGATGCGCAAGTTAGGGAAATTGGAGTGTGTCTATACCTAATCTGAAATCACTCAAGTAGAAGCATTAGACACCAATATGTGTAATGGTTAGTCATCATCAAAACACGGGTTTAGTCAATTTAGACGTGAGTCAACATTGACCTAATTGACCTTGAGTCAACAATCTCCCCCTTTTTGAAGATGACAAACCATTCCATAAATTTATTGAAAGCTTTTAAGTAAAATCATACCTTTGGAGAAACCTAGGGGTTTCAATAGAATGGAGTTCATATGCTCCCCCTCAATTGATGCGCATGGAGTTCTCATACTCCCCCTCAATTGATGTTATTTCTCCTGCATGGTTAGCTTTCATAACATTTATAGAAACTATGTCTTCTACTCATATATGTTCTACACATATATGTCTTCTCCCCTTTACCTTCTCCCCTTTACATGAACATACTTCTCTTCTTCATGTAAGACATGCCTTCTTCCTCTTTGTTTGGATATATCTCTTCATCTACTCATAGCTTGCTCTTTAACTTAGATTTAGATGTGATTCAACATTGACCTAATTGACCTTGAGTCAACAAGTATATGTTCCTCTCTTAATGCCCCATAAGGAGCCCATAATGCTCAGAAAGCCCATAATTTCTCGGAAAGCCCATAATGCTTGGAAAGCCCATAACAAGGTGCATATAAATCTAAATCAATTTCCATTAACCATGATCTTTCTTAGACCTAATGATCTTCTTAATAACTTAAACTTGATCTTGATTGGGATTTCTCCCTCTTGAACATAATTGAGATTTCTCCCCATGAAGCATAATGGAAATTTCTTCCCTCTTAAGCATGAATGGGAATTTCTTCCCTCTTAATCTTGGTTTCATGTATCTTAATCATAATTCATAACATTAATGGAGTTTCTATACTTAGACTTAGATTATAGCAATCAAATATTCAACAACCATATACTTGAATGAAACATGTACATTTCGTGACTTTAGAATGAGTGCATAAACATATCATAATCATTCAATAAATCAAGTTTACTATGCCAAGGGCATGGTCCACTTACCTTGAGTTAAAGCACCTAAGTCAAACCTCATTTGACTGATTGGATTCCCTTAAACACCTAAAATTAACATGATTATCCTTTATTATTCAAATTAAACCCTAATATGTGCCATATAATTATTGAGATGTGAAAACAGCAAAATCAGTTGTTAAAAACCACAAAATCGGATTCCTCGTCGAAAATTCTTTCCAAAACCTATTTTTGCGGATTTTTCTAATAATCAGGTGACTTAATATGAATTTCCAAAGAACATGTCAATGAACATCAAAGAAAAGTCATGTGGCGTTTTTTAGAAACCCTAAAATACCCTTCGTGATTTAAAGCGTCGAATTGAACCGACAGGGGTACCAAGGTCATTTCATGACCTGGATTCTTCACCCCTCAGCCATGGCGTCGAGCCATTTCCTGGAGCTAAAAGCTCCTTGATCTGCGGCGAAAGGGAGGGAATTCACAGGAAACTAAGGCTACCAGTGAGCTCTTGGTACGCAGACGAAGCCATCAAGCTAAAATGTCGGCCATGAGATGAACTGGAGCTTCAAGAAGCTGCTCCAGTCATGGACCTGTAAAATAGCAAGATGACGGTGCAGATCTATTGGGGAGAGCGAGAGAAAGGGAGCAAAACCCTACAGACGGATTCGTATAGGTGAGGCACAGATGAGGGAAACGTTGACTAAGGCAAAAGCAGTCGGGAAGGGCCATGGGGCAAGAAACAGAGGTCGGTGGCTCAAAACAGGGGCGGCGGCCAAGTACTGGAATCCAGTGAGAAACCACCCGCCAAGGCCATCAAGGCACTCCTTGTGGCGCGTCAGAGTCCTAGGAGGTGAAAGGTGGCTCGAGGGGCCAATGGACAGGGACGGCGGCGAGAAACCCACCCAAGGTCAAACACGAGGTTGCATGTTGCTATTGGACCCGTCGATTGTGGTGACTTCAAGGCAAATCGAGAACGTGAAAACGAAGCTTAGGTGTCGAGGATGCTCACCACAATTTCGATTGGACCAGGATGCTCAGTCCAGTGAGCACTGACCCACCGTTGCTGGAGAAGAAGGAGGGGCAGGTCCCGGGGCTCGAGGCTGTTAGAGAAGAAATTGAAATCAGGGAAGAGTTGCCCGGGGACCGGCGGTGCTTTTGGGTGCAAAAAGGCGGAGGTGGACACTCTGTAGTGGTGGCTGGATGCCCGTGCAGCAAGGGGTCCAAGCCCTATATTGGGTGTTTCATCAAATGAGAGTGATCGAAGGCGATTGATGGCTCGTTTGAATCGGTGAAGTCTCTCGAATTCAAAGCTGGAGAAAAATTCAAAAATGGATAACTAATGAGCGAGTAATCCATCGGAGAGACAACCACTGTGAGACGGCTCCTGTTTGCGGGGAAACAGAGGTAGATGACAACCCCCAGTGGACGCACATGAAAGAATTGAAACGGACGAATTTCCTGTGTAACAGTGTAAATCGAATAAATGTGACAAATAACACATTGATTGGTATACTATAAATCATATAAAATGTATAATTAACATTTGGATGGTCATTTGAAGTCCAAATGACCTCAAACTTCACCAAAATGTTAAAGAGGTGCATTAAAACACAATGGCTCAGTTCATTTTGTATTTTAGCCCACCATCACTCCTAATTAGGCAAAAAATGCATTCAATACACTTAAGTGAATATATTAAAGCATATAGAGCTATTAACCTCTCAAATAAGAATTTCAAGATATGACAATGTGTACTCAACATTATTTCTTTTCAATTAACAAGATGGAGGCCATTAAGCAAGAAATTAAACATGTAAATCACTAATTACAATATGAGAGAGAAAATTTGACATAAAAGCATTTATTCTCATTTTCTTAAACAAAAGAGCATAGATATATATATGAAAACATTTTCTTTAAATAAAACAAGGATAAGAGAGCAAATGGACATAATAAAATGAATTTGCAAAACTAACATGGGCAGTTTGCATCTAGGTCCTCAACAATTATACTATTAGAAAAAGAGCATGTAAAGAATAAAATACTTTTAAAATTTGCATAAAAAGGATTGGGGTGTTACAATTCTACCCACCTTAAATAAATTTTTTCCTCGAAATTTCCTAGAGTTTCTACCCACCTTAAGGGTTTCTCATAAACTTGCAAATTTTCCATACAGATTTTTATTATAAAAGAAGCATACATAAACAAAGCATTATGATTCAACATAAATTACTTAACTACCCTTACCTTGGTCATCTTCCTCTTCTCCATCCGACATTTTCATGGTGAAGAGCCTTAGTTTAACCTTGGGTGGAGGATTAGGGTTCTTAGGTTGGTTATGGTTAGGATCCTTCTTTGCAAGCTTAGGGAAATTAGGCTTGATATGCCCTTCCTCACCACAATAGTAGCAAACAGAAGTCCCAAACCTACAAGGACCACCATGACTTCTCTTACATGTGGGGCATGGGGTTCTCCCATTCTCAGAAGAAGGTTCAAGGGCTTTTCTCTTGTGGTTGGAGGGTGCAGGGGGTTGATGGTGATGATTGTTTTGGGGTACCTCCTTCTTATGATTCCTCCTAGGGTGATCCTCCAATTCTAAGGCTGCATCTAGGGCTGATTGCATGGTCCTATGACCTCTACCAGACAAGGCATAACTGAGGTGAGGTTTAAGCCCTCTAATAAACTTCTTAGCTCTCTTTTTCTCAGTGTACTCAAGACCATACTTTTGGAGCTTATGAAACTTCATAGCATACTCAGTGACAGTCATGTCACCCACTTGCTTAAGGTTAACAAACTCGTCCTCCTTCCTTTCTAACATGGCTTCGGATACATAATGGTCGTTAAAGACTTATACAAACTCACCCCAAGTGAAAGGAGGGTCATCTTCTTCCCTAGAGGCTAAGAGGTTTTCCAACAAAGTACGGGTTGCACCCTTGAGCATATGGGTGGAAAATCTAACCCTACTACATGGGGGACACTCTAAGTCTCTAAAGCAATGTTCCATGTTGCTAAGCCACTCCTCAACCTTGGCTACCACATCAACCTCATATTCACCATGGAAAGCATCGGGTCTAATCTTCAAGAAATCTATGAGGGAGATCTCATGTACTCTAGGTGGAGCTCTAGGTTGGAGGGCATTGGACAAAGCTGCTACTAGGGCATCTAGGGTGACTTGTGGAGGGACGTGGTTCATGTCTTCAATCTTATCACCACTAGGGGATCCTTGTGATGGCCTTGACTCACCAACCTTCTCCTTCTTCTTAGGGGCCATTTGAAAGGGTAAACATGTCATGATGTTAGAACATAATATGTATCTCTAGTGTTGCCTTAGTGGCCATCTATTCCTTTCTCTGATACCATTAATGTAACACCCCTCCCTAGGGTTTCATACGTAACTAGTGGAAGCACAGCCTAATCCCCAACATTATCCATAATGTGGGGTACTTGGCATTTCAGGGAGGGATTGTCACATGCATGATCTCATCTCAAGAAACAAATAACACTTGGCATTATTGAAATATAGATTCATACATAAGTTCTTGGAAAGAAGACTACATCATGATTCTAAAGCTACACATATTCTATATAACATATGAAAGATAGAATTTCCATAGATGGACGTCCCACCAGGCAACAACTTCTAAGGTCTTAGATCTTTGGAATCTTCTCAAGATTTCTCCTTCCCTTTAGCTCCAATGTCTGCAGACATCTCATCCCCAGCCATGCAAAGGAAAAACAAACATGGTAAGTAAGCGACATTGGCATGTTATAAAGCATAAAAGTAAACTATAAAGGTGACTTGACATAAATATGGACATACATTTAACATTAATCATTTCTTCACATATTTTACGTAAGGAACTTGTAGAAGTATATGCTCCTCTCTTAATTCCACATACGGAGCCCATAATGCTCGGAAAGCCCATAATTGCTCAGAAAGCCCAAAATGCTCGGAAAGCTCATAACAAGGTGCATATAAATCTAAATCAATTTCCATTAACCATGATCTTTCTTAGACCTAATGATCTTCTTAATAACTTAAACTTGATCTTAATTGGGATTTCTCCCACTTGAACATAATTGAGATTTCTCCCCATGAACCAGAATGGGAATTTCTTCCCTCTTAAGCATGAATGGAAATTTCTTCCCTCTTAATCTTGGTTTCGTGTATCTTAATCATAATTCATAACATTAATGTGGTTTCTATACTTAGACTTAGATTATAACAATCAAACATTCAATAACCATATACTTGAAAGAAACATGTACATTTCATGACTTTAGCATAAAGTGCATAAACATATCATAATCATTCAATAAATCAAGTTTACTATGCCAAGGGCATGGCCTGCTTACCTTGAGTTAAAGCACCTAAGTCAAACCTCATTTGACTGATTGGATTCCCTTGAACACCTGAAATTAACATGATTATCCTTTGTTATTCAAATTAAACCCTAATATGTGTCATATAATTATTGAAATGTGAAAACAGAAAAATTAGTCGATAAAAACCACAAAATCGGATTCCTCATCGAAAATCCTTTCCAAAACCTATTTTTGTGGATTTTTTTTGATAATCAGGCGGTTTAATACGAATTTCCAAAGAACATGTCAATGAAAATCAAACAAAAGTCATGTGGCATTTTTGAAAAAGCCTAAAATACCCTTCGCGATTTAAAGCATCGAATTGAACCGACAGGGGTACCAAGGTCATTTTGCAACCTGGATTCTTCACCCCTCAGCCATGGCATCGAGCCATTGCCTGGAGCTAGAAGCTCCTTGATCTACAGCGAAAGGGAGGGAATTTGCGGGAAACTAAGGCTACCAGTGAGCTCTTGGTACCCAGACAAAGCCATCAAGCTAAAATGTCAGCCATGAGATGAACTGGAGCTTCAAGAAGCTGCTCCAGTCATGGACCTATAAAACAGCAAGATAACGATGCAGATCTATCGGGGAGAGCGAGAGAAAGGGAGCAAAGCCATGTAGATGGATTCACAGAGGCGAGGCGCAGATGAGGGAAATGTTGACTGAGGCAAAAGCAGCCGGGAACGGCCATGGGGCGAGAAATAGAGGTTGGTGGCTCGAAACAGGGGCGGCGGCCAAGTATTGGAATCCAATGAGAAACCACCCGTCGAGGCCATCAAGGCACTCCTTGCGGCGCGTCGGAGTCCCAGGAGGCGAAAGGTGGCTCGAGGGGCCACTGGACAGGGACGGTGGCAAGAAACCCACCCAAGGTCAAACACGAGGTTACAGGTTGCTATAGGACCCGTCGATTGGGGCAACTTCAAGGCAAACTGAGAACGTGAAAATGAAGCATAGGTGTCGAGGATGCTCTCCGTGATTTCAATTGGACCGGGATGCTCAGAGTAGTGAGAACTGATCCACCGTTGCCAGAGAAGAAGGAGGGGCAGGTCCTAGGGCTCGAGGTCATTAGAGGAGAAATTGAAGCCGGGGAAGAGCTGCCCGGGGACCGGCGGTGCTTTTGGGTGCAAAAAGGCTGAGGTGGATGCTCTGTAGTGGCGGCTGGATGCCCGTGCAGCAAGGGGTACAAGCCCTATATTGGGCGTTTCCTCAAATGAGAGCGATGGAAGGTGAGTGATGGCTCGTTTGAATCAGTGAAGTCTCTCCAATTCAAAGCAGGAGACAAATTCAAAAATGATTAATCAATGAGAGAGTAATCCATCGGAGAGCAAACTGCTGTGAGATGACTCCTATTTGCGGGCAAAAGGTGGTAGATGACAACCCCCAGCACCGTTAGATCCTGATCCAACGGTTGTGGACGCGCATGAAAGAAATAAAACGGACAAATTACCTGTGTAACAGTGTAAATCGAATAAATGTGACAAATAACACATTGATTGGTATACTATAAATCATATAAAACGTATAATTAATATTTGGAGGGTCATTTGAAGTCCAAATGATCTCAAACTTCACCCAAAGGTTAAAGAGGTGCATTAAAACACAATGGCTCAGTTGATTTCGTATTTTAGTCCACCATCACTCCTAATTAGGCAAAAAAATGCATTCAATACACTTAAGTGAATATATTAAAGCATATAGATCTATTAACCTCTCAAATAAGAATTTTAAGATATGACAATGTGCACTCAACATTATTTCTTTTCAATTAACAAGATGGAGGCCATTAAGCAAGCAATTAAACATGTAAATCACTAATTACAATATGAGAGAGAAAATTTAGCATAAAAGCATTTATTCTCATTTTCTTAAACAAAAGAGAATAGATATATATATATGAAAACATTTTCTTTAAATAAAACAAGGATAAGAGAGCAATTGGACATAATAAAATGAATTTGCAAAACTAACATGGGAAATTTACATCTAGGTCCTCGACAATTATACTATTAGAAAAAGAGCATGCAAAGAATAAAATACTTTGAAATTTTGCATAAAAATGATTGGGGTGTTACACTTAATACCTTGAATTCATTGGTTTTTTCATAGAAACAAACACCTCCCACATCGTCAGATAAAGATAGCTCTATTGCTCAATGGCTGACTTCTTCCTCTTATCATCCTCTCGTATGTATAGTCTTGTCAGAGTTGTCCTATAATTCTTTAGTACCCTCTGACGGTGTTGCATCACCTTTTTATGATGTAGTTTTTCATCCAGGTCATATATGTTCTACAAGATTTCATAAACTTAATGGAATACTCTTAAAAATGGAATTATAACTAGCTTTAAAAATAGAATTGCAAATTATAATATCTCACATAGTTCTTTCCATATGAAGTCTTTCTTGATTTTAAATTTTTTTCCCGATATTCTACTAATACACTGTAATGTCTACCAGTAAGAACCCCTACATATGCCACAAAAAGTTTTGGTTCTTTCCAAAAGGATTTCCTCCATAATCAAACTCAATGGCCAACTTTGGTCAGTTACCCCTTTGTTGTATTAACTTATTCATCATGATGATGCTCATTATTTTTGCACGCTGACAATGCTGCTCATCAAGTTGAATAAGATCCTCAGGGTGTACATCCTCAACCTAAAATTGGCCAAAAAATACATATAAGTCATAAAAATATATAACTTATAAATGTGATAAAACAATACTACATGATAGACATATTGTAAAATACACATCTCTGTAATAAAACAATACAACTTACACCAGTGTTAAGATGCACATCAGGATGCATCTCATCCTCATCACAGTCATCGTACTCATGGTCCGACGCCATCTGAAAAATTTCATATAAAATAGTCAAACAATGATATATAAGATTGTAATGTGCACATCTAACATTTGAAAAAATAAAAGCATGCTTATAATATTGAGATCCTTTATCAATTAGCATTCCCTCAGTGTAATCTCCATGCACATAAAATTCAATTCCAGCTTTAATATTTGGTGTTGTCAAGCCAACTGAGAATGGACTGGAATCATCATACTTGTCATAGTACTCTTCTTCATCTATAGGATCTTCAATCAACTACCTTTTACCATGAAGAACTACTAGCTATTTTTCATTTGCAAGATCATCGATATAAAATACTTGCTTCTCCTATGATGCCATTATGAATGGTTCATGGTTCTCTCCAATCTTTTCAAAATTCACCAATGTGAAACCCCATTCATCCACTACAACTCCTTTGTTGTTGTCAACCCAATTACACTTAAAGACCAGAATTTTGAAATCTACGTAGCAAACTCCCATATATCTTCAATGACACTATGATATGATATTTTTGCTTCACTTGGACTCTTATCCTTCACATTAGAAAAAAAAATAATGAAGATGCTTGAAGGGTGACCCCACTATTTTGGACAATGCTCTTATTATCTTGACTCTTCATGTCATATGAAAACCCATTTATGTAAAACCATTCATAAGACATAACATTCATTTTTGGTTTAAAGGCGAGGTATTTGATATTTTTAGCAACATTATTTGGTGTTTGAGATAGTTGATGTAAAACTTTATCTTCAAACCACCTAATAAATGTCTTATTATGCTCTCTAGAAAGCCACATTGAATTGGCTTGAGGAAATTGTTTCTTGATGAAATTGGTATGATCAATAATATCACTACTCACTTTGTCAATGTTGTGTAAGATATACAAGTGTGCTTGTTCCCAAAACTCACGACTGATTACTTTCACTTGTTCTCCTAAAGTCTCTTTCCTGGAATAGTCCTCAACATTCTTGTCATTTATAGGAGCTTCATTATGACTCAAAAAGTCATTACAAAAGTCGGTAACTTGCCATGTAACCCTCAATAATACTCCCTCCAGATCGATAAGGGTTTCGAACATCACCTTTAAAAACACTCATGTATTGTTCAAAAGGATACATCCCATGCAAGAAAACTGGTCCCAACATTTTCACTTCCCCAGTCACATGGACAACACGGTGTACCATGATATCAAATAATAAAGGAGGAAAAAACATATAAATCTAGCATATGGTAAGAACCACTTCTCTTTGCAACTTATTGAGATTCTCAGTATCAATAACTTTGCTACATAGAGTGTTGAATAAGAAACAAAGTCTGGTAATTGCAAACCTTACATGCATCGGTAGTATAGATCGAATTGCCACAGATAGTATTTGTTGCATTATAATGTGACAAGCATTGATACCATTCTACGGATATTGTAAGATTATCCATATGGTACCTTAACATTAAGCAAGCACTCACAAAAAGTTTTGTTCTCCTTTCTTGACAATGTGTAATAAGAAGGAGGTAAATATGTTTTCTGATTACTATTTACTACTTCTGTTAATTTTTTCCTTATTCCCATGTCATGTAGGTCCATTCTGGATTTGATGACATCTTTAATCTTACCTGATATATTCAACAGAGTACCAATGAAACTATCACAAACATTTTTTTCAACATGCATGATATCGATACAATGCCTAACTGCCAAAGAACTTCAATAAGAAAGATCCCAGAATATTGACCTCTTCTTGTATAAAGATTTGTCTCTCTGTGTTGGAATGGTACATTATGATCTCTTATCGAATTCATTGACAAAGTCTTTTACTCTTTCATAAACAACTTCCCCTGATATAGGTTTAGGGGCACTCCGTTCCTCATTCGATCCATTGAACACTTTGTGCAACCTTCGATAACGATGAACTTCTGGAAGAAACCTTCGATGGCCAAGATATACGATCTTGCCACCATATTTTAGTCATATGGAATCAATGTTCTCTTCACCTATAGGGCATGTTTTGGATCCTTTTATAATATATCTAGACAAATTTCCATATCTTCGAAAGTCATGAATAGTGCAAAACAACATACCATGCAAACAAAATGTCTCTCTACGTAAAGCATCATAGGTCAACACACCTTCTCCCCATAGTTTCTTTAAGTCATCAATCAGAGGTTCAAGACAAACATAGATGCCATTGCTAAGTTGTTTAGGGTCCGATATAAACAATGACAAAATGTCGTACATTGTATATAACAATCATAACATGCCAAGTGTTATGTTGGGTACTCAATGTTCCATATGGATTCATCCCATCGATACAAAGCCCAAGTCTTAGAATCTTGACTTCTTCACCAAATTTAGGATACAATAAATCAATCTTCTTTCACTATGGGAAATCATATGCATGTTGTAGGATGCCATCATTATTTTTCTTTACCTCTGCATGCCACCTTAAACTCTCTGCATCCATGGGATTAGCAAACAAGCATTGAAATTGTGGTATTATAGGTATATACCACTTCATCTTGGCAGGAGAGCTAGTTTTCAACTTCCTCAAAGTCGTCATGTACCTTGACGCCCAACATTTTTGACAATCTTTCAAATTGACATTGTCCTTTTTAACTAACACACAGTCATTTGGGCATACATGTATCGTCTTAGCCTTCATTCCCATTGGACACAACATTTTCTTTAATTTGTATGTTGAGATTGGAAGCTCGTTGCCTTCAGGAAGAATTTCTTTCAACAAAGACAACAATGACTTGAAGCTTTTGTCGCTCCATCTATTGTTAGCCTTCAGAGTATACAATCTCAACACAGTGCTCAGCTTCATAAACTTAGTACAACCTAAGTATAACGGTCTCTCATCATCATGCACAATGTTTCTAAATAAGGAAGGTGGATCTGTGTGCTCTACCCCACAACTATCTAGCATTACATAAACCATGTCTATCTGAATTGGTTTTTTCACATCTACATCATCGAAAGAAATTTCTTCTTCAACGCAGGTACAGTTATCGACATCTACTGATCTCACCGTTGAATTCCCTACATGCTAGTACTATTTTGTGTATCCCGATATTGTGGGCTCCGATCTCCAAATCACGAGTTAATCCCGATTTAAACACATGCGGAAGCAATCGGTAAACAGCGAAAGACAAAAATCACGGGAAATTAAAACTTTTCGAGATTAGAGCTTGAAACCACAAACCTTTTCCATAGAAAAAGGATTTAACTGTTTACAGCACTGACAATTACTTCTTGAGTAATTATATACAACATGATACCAAAACTCTCAAGAATTCATACTCCAAAACACTCCAGGACCTGAGAGTACAGAGGACACATAGGACTTGACTCTAACTACACCATGAAGCAGGCTAGATCTCCACCTGAGATATTTACTGCTCCTGATGCTGCTGTTGCTGGGATTGTTCACCTGAGTTCTTGTCCCTTCGTCTTCGACGACCACCTAAAAAGTAGAAGTCTACGGGGTGAGACAATTATACATAATTGCCCCAGCGAGAGTTATAACTCTCCACTAGGCTTTATAAGCAAAGCAGAAAACTAAAGCATTAAAAGCCTTCAAGATATTCACTAGCAGTTCTATGATAAGCAGAGTTCAATCAATATTAACAATATGAGAACCTCCATGCTATTCAAGATAACATCAACCAGATAACTCGTAGATAACTTTAACAGATATACTACGCTGTTGATTATGTTTTTCAAACATTATTGTTATGCCCTGTGGAGATGAGGTATACCACTCATACTCCAACTGATCACTGAGAAGTCGCATCAGTATCATACATAGGTCATTAAGAGAGCCGGATTCTTATGACCTCACCTTCCTCAGTCAGTTAGAGGATTGATAACTTGACATCTGGCGGGATGTCTCTGTAATAGCTCACCAGGGTACTCTGGTCCTTCGCTATTTTTAGAGTTACAGTGGCATTCTGTACTCTCTTCTTCATCAGGAGATTTCATGTTTATCTACTACTGATGCGGTGTTTGTGTCTTTTAGGGAGTGTAGGGATACATCTCACCTTTAAGACTTTATGGTGGGGTCTGATGGACTATTAGAATCTACATCATCCACTCACCATTTCTGTTATAGTGACGGTATGACGGATTACAAGAATCTACATCAAATACCTACACTAGGATGTCAGGTTCTACACATCCATGTACCCCACATACTCAAAAGTATGTGCTCCAGGAGTTCCCTTAGGAAAACCTGTTTCACCATCATTTTGACAACTGACAATGATGGATCTATGATCAGGGCTCTATATTTCACTTGATTAGTTAGGTACATTTAGTATTCTAATCATCATACAGTAACACAGCTATATATGAGAATACAAAATGTAGCAGGCCTAACTTATCACAATTATGAGTCATTCATCTCAAGTCATCTGTCAAGCATGACCTTGATAACCTTTATGGCTCTTACAGCTCATAAATCACAAAGGATGTCACTTAGCAGTGCATCAAGATGGTTCACTATTCATAAAGCATAAGACATGCCTTCAATGAATATAACATGGTATTCCATACCTGGGTGTGACCATCATCTCATAACAACCTGCATGGTTAATTCAACAGATAATAGTAAACAATTCAGTAAATAGGAATACATTCCTAATTAGGGTTTCACATGGATTCACCTTCAACTAAGGTTCCACATGGATTCACCTTCAATTAGGGTTCCACATGGGATCGCCCCCAACTAGGGTTCCACATGGGATCACCCCCAACTAGGGTTCCATTCAATAACCCTTACAATTAGGGTTTACTATTCACTCCAAGGTGAATTGTACTCATTCATGTAAGAGAAACATCATCATTAAGACTCTTAATTATCATTAAGATCCATTAGATATCATAATTAGGGTTTCCATGACCTCACATAGGTGGGTCATTCCCTAATCATGCGCATTCATGTGTAAAAGAAGTATCTTACTAGAGTTTCCTCCTAAAAAGGGCACTTTCTCTCTCTAGAATACTTTCTCTCTCTAGAAACACTTTCTCTTTCCTCTCTCTAGTAGATGGTGGCAACACCACTCTAGATTAGGTTGAGACAAGTCTCCATTGACTAATATGAGCCAAGGAATCAACATCATGTGATTAGGGTTTGATAGATTAGGGTTTTACCCTTCTTGACCCCTCAAGGGTATTTTGGTAATTTGCCACTTGATCACCATTATGGGTTAACTCGCTAATCACATAGTCCCTTAATGACCTAAGTTACCATTAGGGTTTAGATTGAGTCATCATTAAGCCATTTGCACCATCAAATGGTTAGGTACAGATCACCACAATTTTCCAAGTGGTTTCCAATCTTCAAACGATCTCAACCATCCAAACGGTCTTGAGACCGTTTGATCCTCAAACGGTCTTGAGACCGTTTGGTCTCAAACGGTCTTAAGACCATTTGGAGATGAGGACCGTTTGGGAGGTTTGACTTCCAAACCGTTTGGACCCTCAAACGGTTTGAGGTCGTTTGGACCAAACGACCTTGAGGTCGTTTGAGCCCAAACGGTCTTGAGGTCATTTGAGCCCAAACGGTCTTGAGGTCGTTTGAGCCCAAACGGTCTTGAGGTCATTTGAGCCCAAACGGTCTTGAGACCGTTTGGTCTCAAACAGTCTTGAGACCGTTTGGGTCCAAACGGTCTTGAGACCGTTTAGCCCAAATGGGCTCAAACCGTTTGGACCTCAAAAAGGGTTCAAAGATCAGCAAAGTTTATGGATGAGTGGGTTGGAGCCCTCAATTGAATAAAGATATGCTAACCACTTATAAATTGAGTCAATTAGGGTTAGCCTTAGTCACTTAGTCATCAAATTGACCCTCAATTGTAAGTCAATTAGGGTTCAAACGTTCTCAATTAGGGTTTCAAGTTGGTTGGTCATCAATGTTCAACAGTGTGAATCAATTCAAGGTTGAACCTATCAATTGACCTTCAATTGGGCTCAAACTTGGCCCAAACGGTCTTGAAGTCGTTTGGACATCATCCAAACGGTCTTGAGACCGTTTGCCCAAAGTTTGACCAAGATCCAAACCGTTTTGACTCAGGTTGAAGTCCAATTAGGTCAAAATCAGCACTTTTTCAACAATGCATCAATTTCCTATAATTGGACCCTCAAACCATAAGATTTACCCAACCCTAGACCTTCAAACGGTCTTGGGTTATTCCCAAACGGTCTTGAGACCGTTTGGAGGAATCCCCAAACGGTCATGAGACCGTTTGGGTCCTTCAACCCAAAACTCAACAAGATCTATATGTTAAAACAGCCCTTTTTCACCCGATTAGGGTTCCATGTTGAAGTGCCTTCAACTCTCAATTGGTTAAGAATTAATCTTTGATTCTTTGCAGAGATGAAATTCAATCTATTGGGAACAGACCCTCAAACGGTCGTCCCTTGGTCAACGCCCTCAAACGGTCTTGAGACCGTTTCAATCCAAACGGTCTTTCAAGACCGTTTGGGAGCAAACGGTCTTGAGACCGTTTGAGCCCAAACGGTTTGCAACCGTTTGAACCAAAAGGGTCCAAGACCGTTTGGAAAAACAACATAGGGAATCACGCCCCTCATCTTCAACCTCTTGCAAGGTCGGTTTCTCCACTGGTTCAAATGCAATCGTGCAAAGAAGAAGGGAGATAGAAGGAGATTTACTAACAAATTTGCAAGAAACAAAGCATAATTATAAAGCACAAGTTCAGAGTTATAAAACCCGCCTCAAGTTTGATCCTAAAGCTCCAAGACTCTGAAGTCCAAGCTTTAATGGCGTCCTTGAGCTTCCACAACTCGACCAGGGATGAGAATTCCAAGGAATTGAAGCTTTGGTTGGCTAGAACAAGAAGACTAGTCAAGCTAACCATAAAACCAACCTTAGAAGGTGCAAACCACCATGAATTCGAGCTAGACTTGAGGTTCCTTACCTAGAGCAAGCTATCTCGTCTCCCTGTTCTCCAGAGCAAGTCCTTGGCCGTTTGAGAAAGAAAGGAAGTGAATGGAACAGGGAAGGATCGTTTGCTTGTTTGCAAAGGAAAGGCTTTTATAGTTTTAGGCTATTTTCTAACATAAGGACCTTTCAAAGCCAAAAATTTACATCTAGGTCCCTCCTTGCTCAAGGGCACGTCCAAGCCCATACAACCTTATGCAAAACTTAAGAAACTCAAGATCCAAGGGTATAAGAATCCAACCTTCATCTAGGGTACATACATAAAAGGGTTTTGTACCCATTTTAGGTGATTTCTATCATAAAGGTCATTTTTCTCATCTGATTAGTGAATGATGTATCTCCTTCATCATTTCTACTCTAAATGATGACAAGAGTCATAAAAGATGTTCTAGATGGTGAAAATTACAAGTTGGACCCCTCAATTTGGGTAAATTACACTTTTACCCCAAATTAGGGTTTCTGAGCATGGGGATTGCTTCCACAGCTGCACCTTGGTGCCCAAGCTTGGGAAATCCCTCAAACTTCATCATAGACACCTCCATGATGTCTCAACATCAAAGGAACATCATATCTTGTGAATTTTGCAAGTTCAACCCTTAAACTGGGTAATTTGCACATAGGTCCCTGCATACAACACAATGCTACAACTTTATACAAAAAGGAGCAAAATATGAAAGTAAATGTCCCTGAGGGACTTAATTACATGCCAGGGAGTATTTACAAGTATAATAATTACATAATTAAGCAAAACTTCCAGGGTTAGGTCATAACCCAGGTCAGGGGTGTTACAAATTCTTTACCCCTCAAAAGGATTTTGTCCCCGAAATCGATAAAGCATATTATAAGAAAAGAGCAGGATATTTTCTTCTCATTTCACCTTCTAGTTCCCAGGTGGCTTCTTCAACACCACGATGGTTCCAGAGGACTTTTACAAGGCTTATATCCTTCTTCTTTAACTTTTTAGTTCTGTTATCGAGGATTGACACTGGTCCCTCCTCATACGTTATATCTTCATTCAGTTCTACTTCCATAGGTTGTAGAACTGATTTGGTGTCTGGGTGACATTTCCTCAGCATGGAAATGTGAAACACGGGGTGCAACTTCTGCAACTCCTGGGGTAACTCTAGTCTATAGGCCACCTTTCCAACTCTTTCAACAATTGGATAAGGTCCCATAAACCTAGGAGCTAGCTTCCCTTTCTTCCCAAAACGAAGGACTCCCTTCCAAGGTGAGACCTTGAGATATACTCTGTCTCCAACCTGGAATTCTAGGGGTCTACGACGTTTATCGGCATACGACTTCTGTCTATCTTGTGCAGTCTTAAGCTGTTGTTGTATAACTTTAATCTTTTCCGTAGTTTGCTGCACAAGATCAGGGCCTAACAACTGGTGCTCACCAGTTTCATACCAACACAGGGGTGATCTACAACGTCTACCATATAAGGCTTCATATGGTGCCATGTCAATGCTATGCTGATAGCTATTGTTATAGGCAAACTCTATCAAGCTTAGGTGTAGATCCCAACTCCCGGTAAACTGGAGAGCACATGCTCTCAACAGATCTTCCAAGGTTTGTATAGTCCTTTCAGATTGTCCATCAGTCTGAGGATGAAAGGCTGTACTAAACCTTAGCTTGGTGCCTAGGGCTCTGTGTAATTGTTCCCAAAAGCGACTTGTAAACTGTGGACCTCTGTCAGAAACTATAGTGACAGGAACTCCGTGCAAACGCACTATCTCTTGAACATATATCTGGGATAACTTCTCAGCAGAATAGGTTGTTTTGACAGGTAAGAAATGCGCTGTCTTTGTCAACCTATCAACAACTACCCAAATGGAATCATGTCCTTTGTTTGTCCTTGGTAGGCCAACAACAAAGTCCATGGTTACATGGTCCCACTTCCACTGTGGTATGGGTAAGGGTTGCATTGTCCCTGCAGGTTTCTGGTGTTCAGCCTTGACCTGCTGACACACAGGACACCTCAGAACAAACTCAGCTACATCCTTCTTCATCCCAGGCCACCAATATATCTCTTTCAAGTTTCGATACATCTTGGTGCTCCCTGGATGCATAGCATACATCGAAGAATGAGCTTCTTCCAGGACTAACTTCCTCAGGTCGTCCACATCTGGCACTATCATCCTTCCATGATAGCATGCCACCTGGTCATCTGACTCATGAAAACCTTCTCGCTTCTCATTTCCAAACTCAGATCTAATCTGCTGCACAAAAACATCTACTTGTTGTGCCTCCTTTATCTGCTCTCTTAAGGTAGGTTTAATCTGCATCTCAGCTAATAAACCAGCCAACAATGATACCTTCAACTGTACATTGTCTTGCCTTAAAGAGATAAGCATATCTCTTCTAGAGCATACTAAGGAACTTAGTTGTGCCCTATCCATGGTTGATGTTGCTGATTTCCTACTCAAGGCATCAGCAACCACATTGGCTTTGCCCGGATGGTAATCAATTGTACAATCGTAGTCCTTGATTAACTCCATCCAGCGACGTTGCCTCATATTAAGCTCATGCTGAGTGAAGATGTACTTAAGGTTCTTATGGTCTGTGAAAATCTGAAAAGTTTCTCCGTAGAGATAATGTCTCCAGATTTTCAAAGCATGAACCACAACAGCTAACTCTAGATCGTGTGTTGGATAATTTTCCTCGTGTTTCTTAAGCTGTCGGGAAGCAAAAGAAATCACTTGGTTATCCTGCATCAACACACATCCAAGTCCATTCTTGGAGGCATCACAAAAGATTATATATTCTTTTCCTTGCTCAGGTAACACAAGTACAGGAGCACTTGTCAACCTCTCCTTCAACAGCTGAAAAGACTATTGACACTTATCATTCCAAGCAAAAGGAACATCCTTCCGGGTTAACTTGGTCAAAGGCAAGGCTATAGAACTGAAATTCTTAATAAACCTTCGATAATAGCCAGCTAACCCCAAGAAACTTCTAATCTCCGTCGGTGTCTTCGGTTGTTCCCACTGCAGAACAGACTCTATCTTTGCAGGGTCAACACGAATCCCCGAGGCAGATACCACATGTCCAAGGAAGGATACTTCAGATAACCAAAACTCACACTTGCTGAACTTAGCGTATAGCTTATGTTCTCTTAGCAAGGTCAAAGTCTGGCGAAGGTGCTGCTCATGCTGCTGAGCATCCTTACTATAAATCAGTATGTCATCTATGAAGACGACAACGCACTGATCAAGAAAAGGTCGAAAGACTCTATTCATGAGTTCCATAAATGCAGCCGGTGCATTGGTTAGTCCAAACGACATGACCGTGAACTCATAGTGACCATATCTCGTCCTAAAGGCAGACTTGGATATGTCACTGTCCTTAATGCGGATCTGATGATATCCAGACCTTAAGTCTATCTTGGAAAAGACTGTTGCACCACGCAACTGGTCGAAAAGATCATCAATCCTCGGCAGAGGATACCTATTCTTTATTGTTACTTTATTGAGTTGTCTATAATCAATGCACAACCGCATCGATCCATCTTTCTTTTTAACAAACAAGACCGGAGCACCCCAAGGTGAGGTACTCGGTCGAATGAAACCCTTCTCAAGTAATTCTTGAAGCTGTTTCTTGAGTTCTGCCATCTCAGCAGGCGCCATCCTATACGGAGTCTGGGCTATGGGTTTCGTATCTGGGACCAAATTGATCTCAAAATCAATTTCCCGGGGTGGTGGTATACCAGGAAGTTCTTCGGGAAACACATCCTCGAATTCCCTGACTATCGGAACTTCAGCAGGGTTGGAACTCTCCTTGGTAACATCTACCACATGGGCTAAGAATGCGTAGCATCCTTGCCTCATCAACTTATCAGCAACCATAGCTGATACAAGACAGGTGGGCAGAATCTTTCTTTCACCTTGAAAGATCCATGTGTTGCTTTCATCAGCAAACACTGCCAGCTTGGATTCACAATCCAAGACAACTCGATACCTCTCCAAGGTATCCATCCCTAGGATTATATCAAATCCTTGCATATCAAGCGGTATAAGATCCACTTGAATGCGATGCTTAGAAAAGGAAAGTACGCAAGGAGAGCATACTTCTTGCAGAACAGCAGACCCACTCAACGGAGTCTCCAACAACAACTTATCTGCCCTATGACTAGTTGTCATATTGCAGTTACGAATCACTCTTCGAGTGATGAAAGAGTGCGTAGCACCCGGGTCAATCAGAACAGATACTACACAAGATTTAGACATATCAGAATATAAAAGTTCCATCTGACCTGTCACCACTTGTGGATTGACCACTGCTTCTGGTGGGTTCATAGCATAGAACCTTGCTGTAGCCTGCTGTTGAGGTGGTGCTGATGATCCAGCTTGAGACGCTTGTCCACTTCCTCGAGCTGCTCCTTGATGTTGTCTATTCTGAGATCCCTGTCGATTCTGTCTCGGGGTTTGTTGTGTCACACCGACAGCCCTAGAACGACAATCCTTCATCAAGTGTCCCACCTTACCACAGTTGTAGCAACTCTTTTCCTGTTGCTGTGGTCAGGGTGGTCCAGTAACTGACACAGATGCAGAACTGTGCGTCCCTTGAAGCGGTTGACTTCGTCCTCTACCTCTGCTTAGTGTCCATTGAGTTTGAAAACTCGATCTGGGTGGCGGAGGGTTAGGTGCAGAGAATCTAGGTTTCTTGGAATCCCTAGATGAAGAACCCTGGAACTGTGGATATCTTTTATGGGTTTGTCTTTTCTCAACTACAGATCTCTCTATCCTTCGGACTGACTCAACGAAGGTAGAGAATCTCTCTCGGTTCTCTAAGGCAGACACTGGGGTAGACATGTCAGCATTCAACCCCTTCTCAAACCTTCTGATTCTTTCTTCTTCTGTGGCAGCCATGTGCGGACAAAATCGCAACAGCTCCATGAACTTAGCTTCGTACTCGCTAATATTCATAATACCCTGTCTCAGTCTCTCAAACTGAGAGATCTTCTCGTCTAGGAAGGTCTTGGGAAAATATCTATTGATAAATTCCCGACGAAACTCTTCCCATGAGAACTCTACCCCAGGTCTCTTCTGCCCTTCCATGTTCCACCAGTGACCAGCACTTCCTTTGAGAAGATAGACAGCATGTCTAACCTTCTCAGCTTCAGGGATGTTGAGGATCCTGAAAGCCTTCTCCAGCTCTATCAACCACATATCAGCATCTGCGGGGTCAGCAGTCCCATGGTACTCGGTAGCTCCGACACGACGTAGTCGCTCGAACGTCTTCCTGATACCTTGCCCCTCAGGCTGGGCAGGTACCCTAGGTGCAGGCATAGGCAACCTGTCGGTTATGTGTGTCATGGCAGTCATAAACTGCCCAAACATTGTCTGGACTGCTGGGTTACCCATGTCACCTGGATCAAACTGGGGTGGCTCTCTAGGTTGTTCTGGTACAGGCTGTTCCAATCCTGGTACTCCTGCACCACCTTGAGGTGCACTAGCACTACTTTCTTCCACATTCTCATCATGTGGCTCTGACATCTTAAGTATCTTCTTCTCCTGAGGAGTAGAAGATTCTATTAGATAAGGAAGGAATACTAAAGATAGACTCGACTTCCTAAGTCCTATGCCTCTGTAGACTCGAATGAACCTGGAGCTCTGATACCACTTAATTGTGGGCTCCGATCTCCAAATCACGAGTTAATCCCGATTTAAACACATGCGGAAGCAATCGGTAAACAGCGAAAGACAAAAATCACGGGAAATTAAAACTTTTCGAGATTAGAGCTTGAAACCACAAACCTTTTCCATAGAAAAAGGATTTAACTATTTACAGCACTGACAATTACTTCTTGAGTAATTATATACAACATGATACCAAAACTCTCAAGAATTCATACTCCAAAACACTCCAGGACCTGAGAGTACAGAGGACACATAGGACTTGACTCTAACTACACCATGAAGCAGGCTAGATCTTCACCTGAGATATTTACTGCTCCTGATGCTGCTGTTGCTGGGATTGTTCACCTGAGTTCTTGTTCCTTCGTTTTCGATGACCACCTAAAAAGTAGAAGTCTACGGGGTGAGACAATTATACATAATTGCCCCAGCGAGAGTTATAACTCTCCACTAGGCTTTATAAGCAAAGCAGAAAACTAAAGCATTAAAAGCCTTCAAGATATTCACTAGCAGTTCTATGATAAGCAGAGTTCAATCAATATTAACAATATGAGAACTTCCATGCTATTCAAGATAACATCAACCAGATAACTCGTAGATAACTTTAACAGATATACTACGCTGTTGATTATGTTTTTCAAACATTATTGTTATGCCCTGTGGAGATGAGGTATACCACTCATACTCCAACTGATCACTGAGAAGTCGCATCAGTATCATACATAGGTCATTAAGAGAGCCGGATTCTTATGACCTCACCTTCCTCAGTCAGTTAGAGGATTGATAACTTGACATCTGGCGGGATGTCTCTGTAATAGCTCACCAGGGTACTCTGGTCCTTCGCTATTTTTAGAGTTACAGTGGCATTCTGTACTCTCTTCTTCATCAGGAGATTTCATGTTTATCTACTACTGATGCGGTGTTTGTGTCTTTTAGGGAGTGTAGGGATACATCTCACCTTTAAGACTTTATGGTGGGGTCTGATGGACTATTAGAATCTACATCATCCACTCACCATTTCTGTTATAGTGACGGTATGACGGATTACAAGAATCTACATCAAATACCTACACTAGGATGTCAGGTTCTACACATCCATGTACCCCACATACTCAAAAGTATGTGCTCCAGGAGTTCCCTTAGGAAAACCTGTTTCACCATCATTTTGACAACTGACAATGATGGATCTATGATCAGGGCTCTATATTTCACTTGATTAGTTAGGTACATTTAGTATTCTAATCATCATACAGTAACACAGCTATATATGAGAATACAAAATGTAGCAGGCCTAACTTATCACAATTATGAGTCATTCATCTCAAGTCATCTGTCAAGCATGACCTTGATAACCTTTATGGCTCTTACAGCTCATAAATCACAAAGGATGTCACTTAGCAGTGCATCAAGATGGTTCACTATTCATAAAGCATAAGACATGCCTTCAATGAATATAACATGGTATTCCATACCTGGGTGTGACCATCATCTCATAACAACCTGCATGGTTAATTCAACAGATAATAGTAAACAATTCAGTAAATAGGAATACATTCCTAATTAGGGTTTCACATGGATTCACCTTCAACTAGGGTTCCACATGGATTCACCTTCAATTAGGGTTCCACATGGGATCGCCCCCAACTAGGGTTCCACATGGGATCACCCCCAACTAGGGTTCCATTCAATAACCCTTACAATTAGGGTTTACTATTCACTCCAAGGTGAATTGTACTCATTACATCATCATGTAAGAGAAACATCATCATTAAGACTCTTAATTATCATTAAGATCCATTAGATATCATAATTAGGGTTTCCATGACCTCACATAGGTGGGTCATTCCCTAATCATGCACATTCATGTGTAAAAGAAGTATCTTACTAGAGTTTCCTCCTAAAAAGGGCACTTTCTCTCTCTAGAATACTTTCTCTCTCTAGAAACACTTTCTCTTTCCTCTCTCTAGTAGATGGTGGCAACACCACTCTAGATTAGGTTGAGACAAGTCTCCATTGACTAATATGAGCCAAGGAATCAACATCATGTGATTAGGGTTTGATAGATTAGGGTTTTACCCTTCTTGACCCCTCAAGGGTATTTTGGTAATTTGCCACTTGATCACCATTATGGGTTAACTCGCTAATCACATAGTCCCTTAATGACCTAAGTTACCATTAGGGTTTAGATTGAGTCATCATTAAGCCATTTGCACCATCAAATGGTTAGGTACAGATCACCACAATTTTCCAAGTGGTTTCCAATCTTCAAACGATCTCAACCATCCAAACGGTCTTGAGACCGTTTGATCCTCAAACGGTCTTGAGACCGTTTGGTCTCAAACGGTCTTAAGACCGTTTGGAGATGAGGACCGTTTGGGAGGTTTGACTTCCAAACCGTTTGGACCCTCAAACGGTTTGAGGTCGTTTGGACCAAACGACCTTGAGGTCGTTTGAGCCCAAACGGTCTTGAGGTCATTTGAGCCCAAACGGTCTTGAGGTCGTTTGAGCCCAAACGGTCTTGAGGTCGTTTGAGCCCAAACGGTCTTGAGACCGTTTGGTCTCAAACGGTCTTGAGACCGTTTGGCCCAAATGGGCTCAAACCGTTTGGACCTCAAAAAGGGTTCAAAGATCACCAAAGTTTATGGATGAGTGGGTTGGAGCCCTCAATTGAATAAAGCTATGCTAACCACTTATAAATTGAGTCAATTAGGGTTAGCCTTACTCACTTAGTCATCAAATTGACCCTCAATTGTAAGTCAATTAGGGTTCAAACGTTCTCAATTAGGGTTTCAAGTTGGTTGGTCATCAATGTTCAACAGTGTGAATCAATTCAAGGTTGAACCTATCAATTGACCTTCAATTGGGATCAAACTTGGCCCAAACGGTCTTGAAGTCGTTTGGACATCATCCAAACGGTCTTGAGACCGTTTGCCCAAAGTTTGACCAAGATCCAAACCGTTTTGACTCAGGTTGAAGTCCAATTAGGTCAAAATCAGCACTTTTTCAACAATGCATCAATTTCCTATAATTGGACCCTCAAACCATAAGATTTACCCAACCCTAGACCTTCAAACGGTCTTGGGTTATGCCCAAACGGTCTTGAGACCGTTTGGAGGAATCCCCAAACGGTCATGAGACCGTTTGGGTCCTTCAACCCAAAACTCAACAAGATCTATATGTTAAAACAGCCCTTTTTCACCCGATTAGGGTTCCATGTTGAAGTGCCTTCAACTCTCAATTGGTTAAGAATTAATCTTTGATTCTTTGCAGAGATGAAATTCAATCTATTGGGAACAGACCCTCAAACGGTCGTCCCTTGGTCAACGCCCTCAAACGGTCTTGAGACCGTTTCAATCCAAACGGTCTTTCAAGACCGTTTGGGAGCAAACGGTCTTGAGACTGTTTGAGCCCAAACGGTTTGCAACCGTTTGAACCAAAAGGGTCCAAGACCGTTTGGAAAAACAACATAGGGAATCACGCCCCTCATCTTCAACCTCTTGCAAGGTCGGTTTCTCCACTGGTTCAAATGCAATCGTGCAAAGAAGAAGGGAGATAGAAGGAGATTTACTAACAAATTTGCAAGAAACAAAGCATAATTATAAAGCACAAGTTCAGAGTTATAAAACCCGCCTCAAGTTTGATCCTAAAGCTCCAAGACTCTGAAGTCCAAGCTTTAATGGCGTCCTTGAGCTTCCACAACTCAACCAGGGATGAGAATTCCAAGGAATTGAAGCTTTGGTTGGCTAGAACAAGAAGACTAGTCAAGCTAACCATAAAACCAACCTTAGAAGGTGCAAACCACCATGAATTTGAGCTAGACTTGAGGTTCCTTACCTAGAGCAAGCTATCTCGTCTCCCTGTTCTCCAGAGCAAGTCCTTGGCCGTTTGAGAAAGAAAGGAAGTGAATGGAACAGGGAAGGATCGTTTGCTTGTTTGCAAAGGAAAGGCTTTTATAGTTTTAGGCTATTTTCTAACATAAGGACCTTTCAAAGCCAAAAATTTACATCTAGGTCCCTCCTTGCTCAAGGGCACGTCCAAGCCCATACAACCTTATGCAAAACTTAAGAAACTCAAGATCCAAGGGTATAAGAATCCAACCTTCATCTAGGGTACATACATAAAAGGGTTTTGTACCCATTTTAGGTGATTTCTATCATAAAGGTCATTTTTCTCATCTGATTAGTGAATGATGTATCTCCTTCATCATTTCTACTCTAAATGATGACAAGAGTCATAAAAGATGTTCTAGATGGTGAAAATTACAAGTTGGACCCCTCAATTTGGGTAAATTACACTTTTACCCCAAATTAGGGTTTCTGAGCATGGGGATTGCTTCCACAGCTGCACCTTGGTGCCCAAGCTTGGGAAATCCCTCAAACTTCATCATAGACACCTCCATGATGTCTCAACATCAAAGGAACATCATATCTTGTGAATTTTGCAAGTTCAACCCTTAAACTGGGTAATTTGCACATAGGTCCCTGCATACAACACAATGCTACAACTTTATACAAAAAGGAGCAAAATATGAAAGTAAATGTCCCTGAGGGACTTAATTACATGCCAGGGAGTATTTACAAGTATAATAATTACATAATTAAGCAAAACTTCCAGGGTTAGGTCATAACCCAGGTCAGGGGTGTTACAGATATAATCCCGTAGCACATGACATGACTTTTGATTTTGTTCATAGAGTTGACTTTCAAGTTGATACTGCAATGCCTACATGGACAGTAGAACCTATCTCTGGGTTGTTTCCTATGTTCCTCTATAAATATTATAAATTGGTCAAGACCAACAATAAACTTTGGGGTGTAGTGATTTGGAATCGACATCCATGATCTATCCATTCTATTATCAAAGAGAAAACAAGTATTAGGGTTTATGGTTTACAGATTAGCATTTAGGTTTTGTAGATTAGGGTTTATGGTTTACATATTATGATTTAGGGTTCAGTAATGAATTTGTGTACCACCTATCCTATTCATGAAAACCTAATCTCACTCGTAAGTGTATAATGTGTGTTTGGTTTCTAAGAAAATTTCAATTCCATTTACCTACAGTTCTCCAAGTACGCCAATGTAGATGAGCAAATGTCCACCAACTTATGTACTTAGAGAACAAATGGGAAATTGTTGATGAAACATCTTGAAAACTGAATATACATTATACACTTACCTAAGTGAGATTAAGTGTTTAAGAATAGTACAAACGGGGACTATCCAAGATTTACTCCTAATGACTAAATCTCAGACAGGTTTCTAGGCCAATAGATAATAGGGAAAGCAAGGTTAAGGTTCATCGAGACATGGTAGAAATTAGAAACATCACCTATTTATTGATATCTAGAACAGTTAAGCACACTAATTATTTATCCATACAACATTCAAATTTATGAATGCACCCAAGTATACAAGCACTAATACCCAAATTGAAAAATGCATCCAAATCAATTCTCCAATTCCAAATTAAAACCCTTATTACATTTCATCATTCAATTTGAGAAGTCTTTTAAATCAATGTATCATCAATAACTAACCAATTTATTATTAGACATTTTTATCATAAATAAAATGTAAAATGCCATTTATCATTTGTTTTTCAAAATATAATCATAAATTCTAATTAGATATACAATTGGAATTTAGTGACCTAGCATAATACATAGTAATGCATTTTCATAACAAATCATAATACAATATAGAATTTAATGACCTAAATATAAAACATGCATTTTCATAACAAATAAATGATTATATATATATAAACTACCTTTTGACAAGAACAAGGTCCAAGCGGTGGTTGGTTGTGTTGGATCCTAGGATGGGTGATTTGCTCTAGAGGGGATGAATAGAGTTAAATTCACTTAAACAAAATTCATTATACCTTCAAGTTACATCACAAGATATGGTTGCTAAATAGGAAATTTGAGTGCAACTAAAACATACATAGTAAGGGAGAGAGGGATTAAACAAGAACCAAGTGACAAGCTATGTAGAGTGGTTCCATACTCCAAACTAGGAGTATGTCAGTCCACTACCTAGAGAGGTCAACCTCTAGGATTTCGAAGTGTGTCTTCCTCTATATATTCACTTATAAGAGTTACAACACATGACCCACCAAAGAACTTACCTATCCAATAATACATGGTAATATGCATATATAAAGGTACCAAAAAGAGTGCCATAGAATAAGGCTATTGGTTGACAAAGTCTACTTGATAGGGAAATTCTCATCCAAAAAGCCAATTGTATATATATTGCACAACATTGTCAATCGAGTTTTGTGAATTGGCAATTCGACCGACAACAGCTATTGGCAGCAACCTATTGGTGCCTATCAGTCAAGTTTCTTTCAAGACAAACTCATTCGACAAAGTTGTTGTCAAACAACAATATATATGAAAAATATATCTAGAGGCATGATAGAAATATAAACCATATCCAAGCATGTGTAGGCAAGCTAGTAATGAACTATGAAAGCATTATAAATAGCTTTTGAGTAAGAAGGTGATGGAATCACAAAGTACCACTTTTGACTCAAAAACCATATGTATGGTGTGTACTAACTTGGAAAAACACACAATGATTGGATATTAGCAAGCATAACATTACCTTTGTGCTTACCATTGTTTTTCCACTTGTTGGCATCCCCTACACATCTCACTTTTCTTCTTTCATGTGGATTGAGAAGTAAATTTGCAATTCAATAGCTCAAGTTAATCCATTTGCAAGTACGTACAAGAAGAAATATGAAATGGTCCCCAATCATGTTTTTGGGTCCGGAGGGGTTAGCTTAGCAACCCAAGTCCTATTTCTCTTGGGTACTTTTCTAAAAGGACAACAAGTAGAATAATGACCAAAATCATTGCAATAGTTGCATGTGCCCATAGCCTTGGAACTAGAGGATTCTCCATGGAAGATTGGAGGTCCTTCACCTATGTTGTTCCTTTGGCTACAATCATATCCCAACCCATGTCTACTAGTTTATTTAGTAATATGGTGTAGGATATTTTTAAGATTCTTTTTACCAACTAAGAATCTTTGCAAAGAAGATCTCAAACTATGATTATCATGCATAAGATAAGAAATAGTAGAAGACATATGATTGATATTATCTCTTGCATGCAAAATATGATTTTATAAGCAAAGAGATTTGGTCAAAAAGGAATCTCTATCAATGTGCAGAGCAGCAACACTATTCTCTCTACTAGTAGAACTAGAACAAGATTCCAACACATTAATTTTAGCAAGCAAGGAAGCATTTTCATTTTCAAACATAGTAATCTTAGAATGATAGATCCTATTTTCAGATTCTAAACCTTGCAAAGCCAAAACTTTGTTCTTGTTTTCAGATTTAAGAGCATCAATATCAAGCATGAGAAAATCCATAATGTTACAATAATATACATTAGCACTATGCATGAGAGGTTGAGCTTCAAGAAATCTAATCTTATCAAGCAAGATGGAATTTTCAAGTTTAAGAGCATCTACTTGATTAAGACAAGCATTTTTTTCATTAAGCAAGCAAGTATTAGCATGTTCAAGATCATCTATTTCAACATGCAAATTATCAACAATTTTAGCAAGCTTTTTCCTTTTCTTCTTAGAAGACTTAAGAGAGGCACGAGTAGCATGAATAATAGCAATTAAATGTTCTTTATCTAAAGAGTTTAGATGTACCTCACTTGAGTCCACTTGTTGAAGCCAAGAGAGCAAAATGGCATTCTCCTTCATCACTAGAGCTTGTGTTGGATCCTCCATTTGATACTTCACTTGAGTTGGAGGAGTCACTTGAGCTTGAGTTGGAGGAGTCATTTGAGCTTGAGTTGGAGGAGTCACTTGAGCTTTTGTGCCATTTCTCCTTCTTCTTGTGCTTCTCTTCTCTTCTCTTGTGATGATAGGTCTTTTTCATTGTAGACAATCTATCTTGAAGTGACCTTTCTTTCTATACTTGAGGCACTAGATGGAGGAGGAATTATTGCCTTTATAGAATCTACCCTTGGAGTACATGGAATCTTCTTCAACATGAGATGATGGAGAGGCTTGAGCCATAATAGCTTCAATTTGAGCCTTGATTTCAACCTTTTTCATTCTCTTTAGAGCTTTCTCCTCCTGTCTTTCAACTTCTTCTCTCTTTTCAAGTGTGACTTCATGGGCTTGAAGTTTTTATATGAGTTCTTCAATGTGAATATCACTAAGAGACCTTACTTCTTCAATGGAATTCACTTTGTATTCCCACATCTTGTGAAGAGTTCTAAGGATCTTTGAGTTGATCTCTCCTCTACCCATAGGATGACTTAGAACAGCATGACCATTTATGATGATGTTGAGCTTTGAGTACATGTTGGCTATCTTCTCCTCCTTTCCCATCTTGAAGTTCTCAATCATCCCTTTGAGCATGTAAAATTTGGTTTCCTTCAATTGAGTTGTCCCCTCATAAGTGACACATAGCTTACTCCTTACCTCATAGGCTATCTCACAAAAAGAAATCTGGTTGAAAGAGGGTATCATGGTGGCATAGAGGATGTTGGTTGCTCATCAATTCAAGGTAGCTTCCCCCATTCTTCTATCTTTGTCTCTGGTAGCTTGTATGGATGGTCCACCATTTGCCATAGCTCAAGACTTTTTCCTTGGATGTAGAATAGAAGCCTTCTCTTCCAATAGAGGAAGTTACTTCTATTAAATATTAGAAGGTTGACGAAGTATCCCATATCTTGATAATCATCCATCTTCTCCTACTTGTGGAAGTATGCTTGGAGAAGACCCGCTCTGATACCAATTGTTGGATCCTAGGATGGGTGATTTTCTATAGAGGGGGTGAATAGAGTTGAATGCACTTAAACAAAATTCATTAGACATTCAAGTTATATCAATAGATAAGGTTTCTAAATAGGAAATTTGAGTGCAACTAAAACATACATAGAAAGGGAGAGAGATATTGAACAAGCACTAAGTGACAAGCTATGTAGAGTGGTTCTATACTCCAAACTAGGAGTATGTCAATCCACTACCTAGAGAGGTAAACCTCTAGTATTTCTAAATGTTTCTTCCTCTATATATTCACTTATAAGAGTTACAACACATGACCAACCAAAGGACTGGCCTATCCAACACAAAAGAGTCTTCAACCTTACCAAAGACTTATCCATTTTTCAACGAGTCTTCATCCTTCTCCAAGGACTTGCCCACTCTTGCACAAGTCTTTAGACTTATAGGAATTACCCACTCTTCTTGGATCTTCAGCCTTTGACTTCACCTTCACTCAGAGAAGCTTTCACCAAGGACTTACTCACTTGATCAAGGAGTCTTCTGGATTCACCAAGGGCTTACCCACTCTTACTCTAAGTCTTCATCCTTGACCTTCACTAAGGGACTCCTTCCGTTGTTCTTGTTCACCTCTCTTAGCTAAGAGAGAGAACCTTCATCTTCATGGTTGAAAGAGAGATTGGGAGGTGGTGGAAGTGAGAGCCTTACATGATATACATGTAGGACTAGCTCTCATACAAATCTCCTACTCACTCTAATGGATGATGCAAGTGATTAAGCTTAGAGAGAGAGAAGAGGATATAGGATCACTCAACTATAGAATAGGGACCTTCATAGTGTTGAACTAACCATGGGATGAAGCCCAAGGGTTTCCATTTATAGTTGGGGATTCCTAGAAGCCTTTGGGGACACTTAAGGACGAATACTATACATTTGGGATGTTGCAACGGATATTTTTTTGAGTTTTTCAATATTCCAACGGATAGAAATACTTTTCTACACTTTTCTATATATAACGACTGGTCAAGTTTCTATAAAGGTAACTCGACCGAATGCACTATGCAACAAAGCTAATTTGACTAATCGGTCGAGTTTGTCCTGGTGGAAACTCGACTAATAGATTAAATCAGTTTTGTTCCAGTGCAGTGGTAGGTTGAGTTCTGAGTATAGGAAACTCGACCAATTAACAACATTCTCAAAATCCATCAAGGATCGGTTAAGATTGTAACACGAGTGATAAAGTGCATGTAATGAATTTTGGAAAATATCATTAAAGTGCTTAAATATTCGAATTAAGTGCTCTTGAATTTTTCTAAGATTATTTACAAATCATACAATCATTACAAGTGATTTACAACATGATTCTAATGGATTTACATCATATTTCACAAAAGTGCACTTGCATTGTTTGACTTGTCTTTCTCCAATTTGAGATGTGCATGTTAGTGCATTTGGAGTGTGTCTTTACCTAATCTGAAACCACTCAAGTAGAATCATTAGACACAAATAAGTGTAATGGTTTAGTCATCATCAAAACAAGGGTTTGGTCAATTTAGACCTGGAGTCAACATTGACCTATAGTCAATAGGTTGGAGTAGGCTGGAGCGGTGGACGATGGCGGTGGCGAAGTGGTTGACAATGGTGATGGATGGAGGTGAAGTTGGAATGGTGGCTGCATGTGACGATGATGGTGGGTGAAGGTGAAGCTGGCATGACAATGGCTTGATCAGGCTGGAGCGGCGGTGGCTGGTCAGCGGGGCAGCTAGAGCATTCATTGACGATCATTAAGGAAGCAACAATAGCATGGCCAAAGAGTGGCAGAGGAGCCAGAAGAAAATCACTAGATAAAAAATCGTCTATGATGAAACTAAACATTGAGGGAAAGAAACATTTGTGGGTTCTATTAAGTGAACTTCTTTGTCAGTTCTTGCAAAAAACTGATGACTAAATACTTGGTCGTCGGTAAGACAAACAAAACTAATAAAAAAACTCCATAGTCAAACAAAAAAGGACCTCATGTTAGATCCATGGTCATCGGTTTGTAGGATAGACTGATGCTACAATTAGAACATAGTCATTGGTTTCGGTATACCAAACAAACGACTAACTCCTTAACCAAAAAAATAGACCTCGGGTTAGGACCATAATACTCGATTACTGGGATGGATCGATGATATAGTTTGAACATAGTCGTTGGTTACATTTGTCAAAACCAACTACTAACTCCATATCCAAACCAAAAATAGACCTTGGGTAGGGCCATAGGCTTCGGTTTTCGATGACAAACCAATGACAGAGAAGTAATTTGGAGGGAAAATAATTTTGTGGGGACATGGTACAAAAACATGTAGCTGTCGGTTTCATACCTAAAACCGACCACATAGACCTTCTCTAATAAAAAAAATGGATCTCAGTAAGGGTACTTAGTCGTCAGTTACATGGAAGAACCGATGACTACGAAGAAATTTTGGGGGATAATCTTTTCCCGTTAGAACATGGTGCGAACTCTGCATCATCAGTTACACGCACAACCGACATCGTATTGAAAATATTAGAGGCAAAAAAAATTTCCCTAAAAATTGTATTTCGCAAGCAATTTAAGATGTCAATTTTTTAAAAACAAAACCGATGTTATAGTGAAAGAAGTACATGTGTCTTTTGTAAATCGGCAAGACTTGACCTATGGTAACGATTTGTCTTTACAACTGACATTATTTATTTAGTGGTGTTGGTTTTTCTTAGGAACCGACATTAGCAAAAGTGACATTAGACGTTAGACTTGTAGTAGTGACAATACCCATAAAAAAATCTTATTGGGAATTATCTATTAATTGTTCTACCAATATGTGTGTGGTCCACATGACCCTCAAATTCCATTGTCTTATATGGGTAGGATGGTATATTTAAATCACTATCAAGAGTCAACGCAGCTCTGAGGCCAATAATCTAAGGTCACAACTATAAGCAGTTCAACCATCTACATCGCTTTTAGATTTTCCTTTTTTTGTTTGAGTTAATCAGATTGTGTTATGTGCATCAATTTTGGTATTGTCAAATTTGGTAGCCTCAAAAATCCAATTTGTTTACTCAACAAGTATGTGTTGCACTCGTGACATGCTAGTGAGTTTAAACATTTAGGACTCATGTGTATCCTACAACTATTATAGTAATATTTGGGTATAAAACCCCCTCGAAATCTACATTGTTGGGTTAGAACCCATTTATATACCTTGTCGGTGAGCATCTAGTTTGGTTTGGATACAATACTTCTATCATTGTCAAGATTTTTAGAAGTCAAGAGGCTGATAATCTAAGGTCACAACCAAATGTAATGCTTCCCAATAAATCATTGGTGTATTATTCTATGTGTATGCTTTTGTTGTAGCCCCAAAAGGCTCATTTTTTTACCATAAAATCAGAATTATTTTCATCCATTTTGGATTGTCTGTTCAGATGTATTTTCATCCATATGGGATTGTCCATTCAGATTTATGGTTATGTCATTTCATCTATTTTGCCATGTCCATTCAGATTTGATCTGGTATATGTGTTCATCCATTTTGGTTTATTCATTCACATTTGATCTGGTTATTTGTTTGATCTATCCATCAACATATATATAGGATTTGATCTTTAGATTTGTTTTAATCCATATTTGATTGTCCATCCAGGTTTATTTTCATCCATACAAGACTGTCCACTCGGTTTTGTTTTTTTTCTCATATATGACTATTGATTTAGTATTTTTTTGCATCCGTATAGGAATATTAGATAAATTTCGTTTTCATTCATATTGGACTACATAGTAGTTAGTTTTTATTGTGTCCATCAATATATAAAGGATTTCACGTGATTATTTTTATTCATTTTGATTATGTATTTCGATTTATTTTCATCCATAATTGACTATCCATCCAGATTTAGGGTTATTTCTTTTCATCTATGTTGGAGTGTCCATTCAAATTTGATCTCATTTTTCTTTCCATACATTTTGGTTTGTCCGTTGATATTTATTTTCATCTATATTGGACTATTGATTCAATTAAGTTTTTATCAATATTGGATTGTTGATTCAATTTTGCTTATAATCATATTGACCTACATAGACATCATTTTGTTAATTCTATTTATTGATATTTATTGTATTTGTGCTTCAGGTTATGTTTCATCCATGTTGAACTATCCATTTAGATTAGTTTTCATCCATATTGGACTACATATCTATTTCTTATTTGGTGTGATTTCCTAGTGATGAGTAGACATAATGCAACTTTCTTTCACAGATTTAGCATGTAATTTTGGTGGAAATATTTTCTACACAATCACCATCAATGGCAACATGGTTTAGTGGTTTTAAACCTATTAATTTTGTTGGTGATTTGGTCAAAATTATTCCACCAATAATTGTGTTGCACCTATGAAACTTTATGCAATCGCCTTCAAGATGTGCCCATGTATGTGTTGGAAACCCATATGTACATTTGAATGTTATGTGTCCATTATATACACCTTTTATGATATTGACATCTCCTTACACTATTGATTTGAAATGATAATCTTGAATTCTTGTACGGTCCCTATCACTAATGATGTTTCTATCCTTATTTATCCACTACCTATCTATCATTATCGTTACTCTTGGTAATTCTGAGGCAAATAATATGAGGTCTATGATGTTAAATAATGTTAATTTATTTTAACTTCTCCTTATTTACTTGTAGTTGATTATCTTTCTTTCAATGTTTACATTCATATGCGGGTTGTGTATGATGCCTCTGTATTATGATTTTGTGTATTGTATTACAATCTAGTTTGTTGTTAGTTATGTAAGTCAACATGATCGTTTAATGGGAGGGGATCAGATATTGTTGAGGATTCTAGACTAAATGGCAGTGGTTCACAAGTGTTATAGGAATGTGATCAAGTAATTGTGTGGTTTTAGTCATTTGTATGAAGTAGTTGTAAATTTTAATAATAAATTAGAAAAAATGAAAGGATGTTTTTATTTAACAAACTTGATTAACATAATATGATAGCTCAAAGTGTATTCATTCAATGAATTTTCACCATTTATTCAAGGTATTTGCAATTCAGAATGAACACGATATTCATTACTTTTTGCAAATTTTAAATCTAGCAATTAGTATACATTGTCAATTTTACCAACCCTTTTGTAATATTTTATTGTGAAATTATGATATGAAATGGTTTTAATTCATAAACTATGACAACCAATCAAATTTTTATCACACTACTTTTGGTAGCATGTGTCAATATTGGGGAATATGAAAAAAGCACCCTTCATTGAAATAGTAGATAGCAATCACAGATCTGAGAAACGCACATAGGGGCATTAGAGAGGAGAAGGAAAGGTCTACATCGCCATTGTGACTGCAAAATTGTTAGTACAATTAATATAATATGTTACCTGAAATTGTAAATACAATAACATTTTCAAAATGTGTAGTATATTTTGAATTATTTTTTCATAAATAAAAACAATTGTGTAATATTACACAAATTCTGTAGCTGCAACTATCCAGTGATGGCAGGGAGTGATAGACAATCATGTTTGTTTGGTTAAGGGAAGATCATACAGTCCAACTTGATCTGGGTAGGTGTATTGAGGGACAATCTCAACTCACTCGCTTACAGGACTCAGAAAGTCCAAAGTCTGGGTTGGGTACATAAAATTGAGAAATAAAGAATGAACTCAAATAATGGTGTCTAGGAAATGCTATTGCACTCCCCGATGGGGGTTCTTTTCACCTTTCCCTCATGGTACTTGTACGTTATCAGTCATTGAGGAATATGTCATGCGTTAGAGGGTGGTCCCCCTTTCTCGCATAAAAGTGATCATCTTCGAACACGCCGTTTATAAAGATATTTGGTGGAGGCATATCAGGATTTTAAGTCCATGATCAGATGTGTCAATATGAAACAACCACAGATGATGACACATTAAAAAGAACATAAAAAGGTGATTTTTGTAACTTATCACATTAAATAAATAGAGTGGATTTGGTTGGAATGAGGTTCTTTGTAAGATGATACTTCCCAAAACTAGGAAATGGAATGAATTTGTGAAGGTGTTAATTTGCAAATCTAATTTAACTTCACCCATATTCATTTATAATGAGGTATATAACTAGAAAAATTATTTATAGAGGGACAAAGAGCTTGTCATGTTGTTGAGGAAGCCATTCCCCAACTATCGTGATTATTGAGTTGTTGGTGGGTAGGAATGTTTCTATAGCAAATCATACATATTCATTCACATTTCCCCACATCAACATTCATAATATGCAGTTGATCTAGATCATGCTTTAAAAGATAGTGCTCCTCAATCGGCCCAACAATGATACATACGCATTAGCACTGGGATCTCTGATTACTTGAATGATGTAAATTTCATCGATAATCTTAGCAGGCTACTAATGCAAATGTCTTTAGTGGTGGCCGGCATCACAACACATCACCCGTTGTGGAAATCATATATGCCTCCATCAACCAATTCTGTAGAGTTTATAAAGAAGTACATGAGTATGTGATCACTTTGACCCATTTGGATATAGACAACATATCTTAGATCGTTGAACACTACTACAATGCATTCCCTAGTTCACCCTTGGCAATGCAAAATATCCTAATAATAAATGGTTTGATGTATGAGATGAACATGGTCATTTATCTATAACTCAGTAGTCGTCACTTGATGCGATAAACTTTCTTCTTAACATGATAATCCAAAAATACTCATACAAGCCTATGTCTAATGTGATAGTGGCATTCTTTATAAGTGAAGGTTTGGGTATGAACTTGAATGTTTCTCCCACTCCACGGCTTCCACATATTCTATACTTCTTCTATCCCAATAATGAATCTGATGTGGATGAAACCACCATAAAAAGGTAGTGTATATGGAAGAGCCCCATCTTCTTAGGATAGAACAAACATGACTCCCACTTACAACATTCCTAACAGCTCATCTGCAGCACCACCACAAGCTTCTTGTGACTAGAATCACATTGACATCACTTAATAGACATTCATTGCATGGGTTTCTCTCTAGCAAATACTATTTGGATGTGTGTAGAAATTTGGTTGTTGAACAATGTCTAAAGTATGTTTTGTTTATATATGTTTGTTACCTTTATTGATTATGCATTTCTAGTATAGTATGGGTTAACAATACATGGTTTGTATGAACCATTAAATAATGTGGTAAATGATCACAATTTTCATGTTGTTGTTAAAACTGAGATCTGGGTAGGCATAATGGTTGGCACTAAACAAATATTTGATGTGAAATGGGCCACAAATTTCCTATTGTCAATAATGATCCCACCCGTGTATCATGTCACAATGGAATTACATAAAAATATTGGATTAGGAGGGGATGGAACAGAGAGTAAGCAACAACTCTACATCCAAGGTCAGCAGCATTACAACAGGACATCAAAAGGTCTTGAACTAATGCAAGTCCATGAAGAAAAAACATATGAAATGTTATGTACAAAGCCTCCAGCTATGTTGGACCTTGTTGATATGTTTGAACGACAAATCTCATAAGAAGCACATTCAATGTCTCGAGAATAGAAGTCATTTTGTACTTGTTACAATGTTTTGGACATGATCATACCAATCAAAATTTAGTAAAAGATTGTGTTCATTCTGGTGATTCCATGAATCACAAAGTTAATGAAGTGTTATAAGGAGTGTGCCTTGTGTGATGAATATGTTAACCTCCCAAACCACCATTCATCACGCACAACATAATTAGGCAAAATTGTGGTTCTACCTTACTTCAAGGTAAAAGTCTTTTGTGAGTTATGCGCCTATTATGTGTATTTCACTCTCACCACATGTGCTTTTCTCAACTTAGGATGCATTAGGTGCAATTGATGGTACACACATATCAGTACTTATCAACAACGACAAACAAAACATGTACCACAATAGAAAGGGATTCATCTGTACAAATGTTCTGGTGGTCGTTCATATAGATATGGAATTCACTTATCTCATGTATGGATTGGAGGGTTCCGTTGTTGACATGTGTGTGCTACATGAAATCTTAGATAATTTGGATTTTAGTGTACCAAGGGGTCAATACTACTTGGTGGATTCAGGTATGACAACATCACCATTTTGCAATACAACATATCATTTGTCTGAGTATAGGGGATAACGTTCATACAACAACAAATAGGAGATGTTCAACCATCAACACACACAACTGTGAAACGTTGTTGAGAGGGCATTCAACATGTTGAAGAGGAGGTTCTCCATAATTGAATAGCAACCAACGTTTGGGATAACCATATATTCTTAAATTATTGTTTCTATTGTGTAGTACGCAATTTATAAGTAGAGATCAACTACCATATAAAAACATTAATTAAGAAGTCGATATGGTTGGATCCAGCCAAGAAGAATATGAAGAATTGCTTGATCACCTCACAACTCAAGTGGAACTAGGAGCAAACGATAATCTAAGGGAGGGCATTTCCATTGGTATGTGGGATACACAATAGCCCATGGTCAATTGTTTCACATGTATCTCAAAAATATCATGCTTCTTTAATATAAGACTTACTTTTTTGGTTTCCTTTAAGCACTATGTTGTTTTATATATACGATGAGTATGTATGTCATAACTAATCAAATATTGTTGTACTTCACATTAATATCACATGCATAATATGCGATGATGACTGTTGGAATGCCAATATGTCAACACGGCCTACTTTGTACTATTCAAAAGAACATGGACCAAGTAGATGCAAGTAATAGTAGATTTGAAGACAACAACCTTCATATATCGTATTACACTTGTGGTAAGGGATTCATTCCAAATACCAAGCACAACGAGGTTGTCGATGCATCATTATCAACACAACATGATGACTTTGAAAGAACTGAGGAAGTCAATGAGGATCCAACTTCTATCTTCCAGGAACATTGGGTCTATTTGGTTAACATTTTTCGATCACCCTACTTCTAAGAAAGCAGACACTACAAGGCCCATTACAGATATAGATCAGCTATGTAGGATGCCTGACTGCCTATATAATAAAGTAAATAATACTAGTGATAGTGCAAACCCAACTGACAAGGATGGGTGGAATAGTTTTTAAAACAACATTTATATTGTTGGCATGTATTGGTCATTTATTTCCAATTTTATATGAAATAATTTTACATTAGTTTTTATGTATTGCATTTTGTCAAGGACATCATTGCATTTGATTTTATAACTTTATAACAACTAATAGTAGTTCTCCATGTAAATGTAGTAAAGTTTCCTACTAAAATGTAGCAATTTTGTGGCATAAATAGTTACATTTGACATCACATGGTCTATGATGCAACTGTGAGAGAAATGCAACACTCAAGATTAATATAGAAGATGCAACAACTTTCCAATTTGGGATGTTAAGTAAGGGAGAACTGGTGAGATGTATATGTGCAGTAAGAATTGATCATAACTTATGTACTGTTAAAAACAACTAGAAATTACAACATTTACCAACATAGGGAATTGGGACATGTTCTTTTTTCCTGTGGGCAACAGCAATTATGCATACAAAAAATCGATACATGTAGAAATTTAGCTTATTTGAAAAGAGTGCATTGTTGTATGGCATCAGATAATTCATGATGTTGTTGATATGCACATTGATGTTGAACTAGAGTATAGAACATACATAGACATGTAGTTTGTTCTATTTAATCAAGTTAAAAAGTTAGAAGAACTAAACCACTACACTCTTACATCAACAAGCCCATGATATCACTTCCAATACGTTCTAAGCTTACATAAGCTACAGACTTTATTATACTAGTTCTAACTAAATTAGTTCTTTTTTATAACACTGTTGGATATTTGTTGTGTTGTGTTTTAGTTATCTTTTTAATTTTATGTGGTTGATGAGTGACGAATCCATATTGCTTTGTTTGCATGTAGATGACAAGTATCACATGAATAGACAACATGTTAAGAGAACTCATTCAAGCGATATCAGATAAAAAGATACAAGAGTATTGATAAATAATGATCTTTTTAAAAAAGATTGGGTAGAATATTGCTACATCATTCCATCTCATGATAATTGTGCAGTAGCAAAGTTATAGTGGGGTCAGATAAAACTAAGGTTCTACTAATACCAAGAAACTAACCATTCTTGTAGATTGTATCAGGTTTTGTACAAGCGAGATAAATTTTAATTGAAATTGATCCTATACTAGAAATAATGACATATAGTAGGTGGTCATATTTTAGATCAATGGGTCAATAATGTTTGACGTCTTATAAGTGACAAAAGTCACATAAGTATGACATGACCGTGTTAATTTACCTTTCGCTGTAACTTGCGTATCGTTTTGATTGCCAATGCATAGTTTAGTTCTTCGTTATGTAACTGAAGCTCATGTTAAGTAAATGACATGTTGAGACATTTTAATGTTTCACTGTCGGATAGTTTGAACTATCTCGACTAAAGGAATAAACGAAGTATAGGACCACATTGAATCCTTTAATTCAGTCTGCTTTTCCAAATAGAATATATCATACCATAATCAAACTGAACAAGCAGTTTTGAGGATCAACAAAACAGAATCAGCTTGGAATGAGAATGTGCTAAGACCGAACTCTATAATTTGGACCGTACTAAAAATGAACGATGCACTTCTGGCTGCTAGCCAAACAGACTCAGATCGGAATCAGACTAGGTTAGTAAACAAAAACTAAGTTCAACTCAGACTGGATTATCCTAGTCCCACTCACTAACTAAAACCAGACTGGATTATCCCACTACTGTGCCAAACGGAGGCGTTCAGGTGTGTAAACTCACCTCATGCTATATTCAGTAACGTGTTAAACCCAAGCACGGTCATGCATCCCCGATAAGTCACAGCGTCAGATCAGTTTGCTGGAAAACTCTGATCATGAATCGTGTATGACTGAAAACAGGTGTAAACTAAAAAATGATCTATTGCTTGTTTTAGGAGGCAAATTTCGCATAACTTGCAGTTGACGTTTGTCATCCCCCGCAACTTAATCTCCACCAAACTTGTTACCAAACAATGCCACAATTTTATGTGTTGTAGCGGGCCCAGGGCTATACCATCCATGTCATCCAGGTTCCATAAGATTAAGACATAGGCCAACCCGGATTAGCTTTCACGTGGAAGGCTGTTGCGTCTAATACTTGCTTTTTGCGAACTTTTTGAATGAATAGCAATTATCCTAGTAAGTGTGTGATTCAAACTAAGCATTCTTTTGGTAAATCATACTGGATGGTGCTTAACAAGAGTACATAACGGTCGAAAAGAAATGCAATACAAGGTACACAATGCAAAAGTATAATTAAGATGTTCATGGCAGTCATACTGTGTAGATCCAACCGAAACGATAAAATCTTGGGGTTAGTTTGTGCTGCAAAACCGTATCATTGTTGCGTGGGAATACGCATTGAATTCACGGTTTGACATTCTACTACACCCAACCAAAATGTCCCAAATGTAAATAGGAGAATTTAAAAATAAAATTAGTTACAATATTTATCTAGTCAAATAATTTTTACAGACTTGCCTTGGAGATATCAGTATTCACAATGCGTGCAAATGATTGGCGGTGTTATTCTCATCCAAAAACCAGTGCACATGCATTAAAGTTCGTCGACAATCAAGCCCGTCGCAAGACCGATATAGAGCACCTGCTGAACGCTCGATACCACCGCCAAATAAAGATGACCATGTCATATAAACAACTCTAGCCGCAACAGGGGATCTGGTGTTTCTGTCATGATGTAGTTGCGATGACGAAAGCAATGATTCAGTAGGATTTGAAGCTCTTTGACCCTGTTTCGTTCGGGATCTCATCCGGATTTTGGCTTGTCTTCTTGTGCCACATCAGCACAATCCAGTCCGGGTTGGCGAGATGCGTGTTTGGTTGAACATCCTGAAACTGTCCCGTTTTGGTGTTCCGTTGTGCTGATATCCGAATTAAGTCAGTCCTACTAACTGGAGGATTTCGGGAACTCAGTCCGAATTTCACTCTGTCTGTTGTGTATTTTGTTTTATATGTCAGATTGAAAAACACAAGTTGCGAAGTCAGTCCAATTTAATGATGGGATTGGTCTGGATAATCTAGATATATGGACTAACCCGGTCTAAAGTCCGGATTTCGTAATCTCCATCTGGAAGCAAATCGGGGCTTTGGGATTAGAAAGAGATAATAGGAATGAGTTAAGTCTGATTTCAGCCTTATTCTAATCCCGTGTTGTTTTGCAAACTAACTGGCACGCAGTCGGGAGGGTCTCGTTTCTAGTGTTTCATATAAAACAAAATTGTATATAAGATGGAGTTGAATCCAGACTAGGATTTGTAATCCTGCTCAAAACAGTGCTAAGTTGGTCCAGAGTTAGGGGATTGTGGAATCCCAAACATACCCCGATAGTGCCATATGTACCAAACATCATATGATCGGATCCCAACGGGGTTGGTCTGGATTATGCTCACGTGGTGCCTAAGTGGCACAAAAAGATAAGCCCTAATCCCAGCTAGATCACCTCTATTTGCCATGGGATGGGATCTGAAATAGATGTTGTTCTTTTGTGTCATTTCAGCCTAATTCGGTTCGGATTGAGTTGGTTTGGCATTTGATGCAACATGCATAACGGTCCCCACTTTGGATTCTGTAACCCGGGAATATGGACAAAGTGAGTTCTAGTTGGAGAGGGATTGGAAATCCCGGTCTAATTTATCTTGTGTCTTATTTAAAATCCCAATCACTGACGATGACATGGCCAAAGCCTTGGATGGACTTTGCGTTCGCATTTCCTTCTCCCTCGACACCCCAATTCTTATCTCCTCTCCAGTGTGTGTTGAACGCATCGGCGAATCATAATTTGTGGGGGTGAACATCACAGTTGGAGGTGTGGTGATGGCAACTTCTTGACAAAACCCTACTATTCGAGTGGTGTCATCGAGGCATCTTTGGGTATCTTGCATTGAATATGACTTCCAATAGCCTCGAGTCGCATGCTCTCGCCATCATGACTGTAACAAGGCGTGGTAAGCACCAAAAAGAAAGTTTAGCTCTGTGCCAGTTTCTTATATTCTTGAAAAAGTCTCCCCTCTTTTTTGAGTACTGCCTCAATGATCAAACTCCAATTCCCGACAATCGTCCATATACTACCTAACGTGGTGAAGATTGATGTGTCATGTTCTAAACTATGCTTTATTCTAGATAGGTAGGCACTCCTCCAATATCATTTCGGTACCCATCTTGAACTTAGTTTTGCTTCATTTTAGTTGTTTGTCTTCCCCTGTTCTTACTAACAACACTCGGGTTTTTGCTTCCATATCCATCTTTAATCTTTGTGCCATATTTGATGACGTATCTTTCCACCTTGTGAGACAGTTGATGTAACTCATGTTGCAAACAAAACTCAATTCATAATTCAGCTGTGTCATACAATACCTGCAGGCATAGGCTTGTATACATAACACATGGAAAGCCGTAATTGACTTACTTTTGCTCAAGACAAAATTAAAATAAGAATTTAAAATTAATTAAGTAAGAATTTATAAATAAGTACCTAACATTATATTTAGATCATACAAATGAAATAGTTGCATAAGAAACCTTAAAATATGAAAACATAACAATAAATTTTTTTATCCTAATATGTTATGAGGAACTCATATCTGAGAATGGCACTTGAATCTGGATGTGGGACTTGTCCTGCATCAATGGTCACTCCTCTACAGGTACTTTTTGCCACCATGAAAGATTCTCTTTGTCCATTTTTAACTCTATTTTGTACGTTGTATTCGTTTGTGGTTTATATGTATGTTTTTTCGTGGATGGCATTCCCATTTCATTTGTCTATAACTATCGTCAGTAATTTCCTATTTCTAAGTAACATGGATTGGATGTCTCAATACTAAAATAATGTTGGTTGCATTTTTTATACATTCAATTGTGTTAGTTGGTAGTGATTTGATTAAATAAATGTGATTGTTGTACATTTGCCGCAATTACTATAGCTTTATATGTAATGAGTGATGTCCTTACTTGAATATGTTGTACATGTCCTCCAATATTGGTATATTGAATATTTTACTAGCATAGGATTCCGCCATAAAAGTGTTTTATGACCTATTCATATTCCAGGGCATAACTCCTAGCCCTAAACATTGTAGTAGAATGACCTATAATGTGGCTTGGTTCTTCATTTTTCATTATTTTTAACTAATCTACACCAACATGAATGTCACAATCTTCCTGTGATGAATGTGATCTTTTGAACTCAATAATATACATTGGTAACAACCCAACACAATGGGCTTTAATGAATATGGTGTGCCTTGGTAATACGATCTTGAGTGTTGACCAACAATAACAATAATGTGTGGTGTTACACATAACATAATCTAATATATAAATATGACTAGAAATATGGCCAATGCAATCTTAAATTTATTCTCTGAATCCCTATTTGTATGTTTAACTGGTTATTGTATGTACCTAAAACATTGTCGGTATGTATATACCACACAACACGATGGTTGTTAATGAACATAATTTTATAAATGTATAACAATGTTTTATTAGTATGTAAAAGAGAGACATGCAACATTTTCTTAGAACAAATTATTTCTAAACTCAACATCAATTATAATATTATTTGCCAACTTTTGCAACTAACTACTGTTGTGCTGATGTGTCCATGACATACGTCTAGGAAATTTTCCCACATATATGGGTGTCAATGCCTATTGTTCTAAAATATATTTAGTGAGTTTTATGGGTGTATGGACTAGTACAATATTCAATACACAGACACCACTATTTTATTAGTACTACCTTGTCCCATAAAATAATTCATTTTGGTGCCCATGTGCCTACAACCAAGAGTTTTATTCTTATTAGGTAATATATTTTCTTATATCTTCATTCATTTCCCCCCTTCATATGTTGAACAAATATATGGCCTTGATTGTTTAAGAAGATCAATACGACAACTTTCCCAATCATAATGATAATTGTTCAACGACTTCATTTTCCTATATGTTCCTAAACACTTTACTATTGTGAGTATAAGGATATTTGTCGACTTAAATTGACATATCCAACATAATTGTTCAATTGTCAACACTTGTACAAAATCCTTTAGAAGATAAAATACAATTTGCATTGCCTTAGGAGAAGGTTCATTCAATGAAATAGTATCATCACATGTATAGAATATCTCCCTCATGCATGTGGACGTGAAATTGTCTTTACATTTTACCGTATTTCAAAATTGAAGAATTCAACATAGGTTTTTTTGTCATTCAAGGGATCCATGTAGGCTTTCTACTAAACTGGTTATGCCCACATATTGGTTTACTCAAGAAGTTTAAAATTGATATAAATAAAACATTAAATCTATAAAATCACATCCTCAAACATCCCTAGGTAGCTTTATATAAGTGGTTGATTCCATTTAAAACATTAAATATATAAATTACATCCTCAATATATAGTAATGTTATGGCTCCTGAGTGTATGGATGTAGTGTTCTAAAGGATAGGTTTTGCCATCCAAAAAGGGCTAGCGGTGTAGCTTGTTGCCCGCTTGTCTTCTATTTCAATGTAAAACTCTCTTGTTTCAATAATAATGAGTTTTTTAATATTCTTATTGTAAAGTTTATGTGGTTGTTTTATGCAATTTCTATGTTTCCCTTAACCTTTCTTGACCAATAAAGATGCTTAACAAGGGTAGGATGAAAATGTAATATGCATCAACATCCATCCAACTTTTAAAATTATCGACTACTTTCAGTTGAAGATACATGAGTTTCCATTACCAAACTCAATAGGGATTCCCTAGCATTGTATGCGCCTCCCTTTCTTGATATGAACAGACTTTGCCTTGAAGATTTCATTATGGCATGTTGTTGATGATGAGTTGGTGTCAAATCATGAGTCTTGTATCTTACTTGATTTGTTGAGAAGTTCTTCCTCCCCTAGTCCATTCAAACATGGCTCCATCGTGAAGGTGTTTTATGGTAGTAGTATGCTATAACTTTGTTATACACATTTAGTGTGTTATTTTTAGAGTGGTCTGAGCTTCAGTACCCATTCATGCCTCTTTTATCAGTAATAAAAATATTACATGTCATTCTAAATGGCAAACCCTAATTTTTTTTATCTTTAGAATCTGTGTTTCACACTTACAAACTATATTGTCACCCAAATTTGACTAAAACCCTTTTATTGTTTGTATGGTGATCTTGTGTTTGTGCATATTGTAAAAATACTTCTGAAATTTATTACGATAATGATTTACTAAACTTCGACCAAAGGTGAACATATATATGGTTTGAGGTTTAGATATTTGAGATTTGGCAATATCTTTCTTATCCCATAAAGAAATTCAATTTACTCCCCATGTATGGGTGTGAGTAGAACCTTGCTTAATGTTTTACTATAACAGTTTCTTGGTCCCTATACATGTGTGTTTCATAAGTAATTATGTTTCCCATGTTTGGATTATGTTTTCTTTTTGAACCAAAAGGGGTGGGATGTCCTTGTAATCAATACAACATCTAATTTTATTTAAATATGCATATTTTTTGTGGAAACATGTGCCACAATCCACCATGCTGACAACAACACTAATGTTGTTGTTAGTTGCTATGACCCATACATGTTTAGTTATTATATGTATTTTTATTTGATTCATTGGTTTATTGTTGTATGTCACTATGATTCAACTCCACTCACATATTCATTAGTATAATTATGAACAATCTACATTACAAACCTTTAGTTGCAAAATCGATTCTCATATCAATGAATACAACTACAAAATCCATTCTCATATCAACATTCACTATGTCAATTGTTATCATCATCAAAATACCATGAAATTTTTTTGCTTTATGCATGATATGTTTTTACCCCATTCCTACCCTTGTTGTATACTATAGTCTTTCTCATTTTCTATATGACAATTCCTATACATTTTCCAAATTGTCTTTCTTTTTGGAGTGGTTCCCAATCAGTTTTATCATGTAAGCCTTTTTTGTAATCTTCTGACAAGTAACACAAATCATTTTCATTACACCTCCAACTACCATGGCAGATATGTACGACATACGACTCTGCACTTTGCATAATTATGCCCTCTCCATTGTGATGTATTTTAGTACATCACATAGCATGACTTCACAAGACATCGAGCTTCATGTTGTATGGACTAGGGAAGCCAATGAGGCTCTACAGGCTTTGTTGTGGCATAAATATGATATAGGTAGATATGTTTTTGGTCAGTTCACACGTGAAGCATGGAGGGATATGCATTGTGACTAGAAAAATAGAATGGGGAGTCCTGGCGTTACCATGGAGCATGTGAAAACTTGATGGTACAATCTAAGGTAGGGGTATGGAAAGTTGAAAGTTGTAACAAACCATAGTGGGATTAGATAGGATGAACAAGCCAATTATGCATGATACCCAAAATGTAGGGATTCACTAGAGGTATATTGAACATTACACAAAAATATTTATATAAAGAATCACTAATTACACTATTTGTAACAACTTAGTCATTTTTCTTTCACTAATAATGAAACAAGGAGATTGCAAAATTGTTGAATTGTCCCTTCTACAAATACCAAGACATCAAACTCATGAGGGATGGAACATTTCCAGGGTAAACCATGTTGTTTCATAAAATGAGAAACATTTTACAATAGATAAAGCCTCTAAAGATGAAGTCTGTGTTGACCTAGGCACACCATATTACTCTTTGTCAACCCAAGAATCACAATCAACTCCACATCAATCATGTGACAACATCAAGCTCTCAAGTGAAATGGGTATTGTTGAATTTGATTGTGATGGAGACAATTTTGACTAGATTTCATTTCCAGTGGCATTAAGACTTGAATAGGTTATTGATGGAGGAAGTGGGGAGTTAATATTCCACCAGCCTATGGTATGTCAAATGAGGTGGTATATGAATTCACACATGTGTATGCAAAGGTCATCTAACTTGGAAGCGATGTTGCAAACCAGAGTGTGGAGGACTAATACACAAAAATTATGCAACATTTTTATGAAATGTTTGAAGATCCACATTTGACCGTGTTCTATTTTGTCATGAATGGCATGTAGGAATCTATACTGATTGCACTATATACATTGGCCTCCACAATTAGATAGATAAAATTATGGGCTAGTTGCACGACATGTGTTACAGGTATTAAGTAGGTTTCCCTCATATGTGATTGACTTGTTCTTTGTTCTCATGCAATTGAATTCCTCAACCTTGGGATGCAGGTCTTATGTTTCCAACCAAGCTACGGACCACAACATATGTTGCTTTCCTATGTGCTTTTGTATGGAGTGGGAATCAATAAAGGATCCACTCATTTACTTTGAGGGATTAATAGAAAACCATCCAATGCCAAACGTGATATTAAATATTTTCAAAGGATGATAACTAAAATCCAAGTATGTATTGTATCATTCACAAAAAAATGTAGCAGCATAAGATAAGATATCTAACTATTACAATATAAATTTTATCATTGTTTTCATCATGTAGGTTGTACTTAAAAAGAAAACTATAGGAAAGTATACTAGATCTACGAGGTTGTAGAGGGAAACTTGGATACTCTAGTCTATCTCCAAGAAGAATGCTACTCTCAAGTGGGATGCAACTCGGGGTCATCTATGAAAAGACCTTTTCCACCTAAGGGGTTGGGAACACCCCCACATGAGAATTTAAGGTGGAAGATTATTAGCAAACGCTTGTATGCACTTGTAATATGATTGGACAAACATATAAGAAATAAAGTATATCAAAAGTAATGCAACATGATTCCCAATGAAGAGGGAGGAAAAACATCCAAATAGATATCAAACAAATATTCATATAGTAAGACAAAGAGACTACATGAAGAAACAACAAAGTTTACAATTAACAATTATTGCCTTCAAATCTCAAATTTGAGAATAGCAAATAAATAAAAAGAATTATGCATGTTGATTGAATATTAGACTACAACCATCCAAAAGTAGGTCTAGAACACTTCCACATTCTTTGCCTACCAAGGAGGAGAGCACCTGCAATCCTATGTATAATGGTATATATAATCAAGTGAGAGAACTAAAATCCCATATATAGGAAACGTTTTACAATGACATCCAACCCCATAATGTATTGATACTAATAGATAATAATAGTCTCAACAATCAAGCATGCATATAATAGAGAGGCAAGATAAGTTCAGTCCAAGCAATTCATCAATCTAGGGTTTCAATTATTAAATGGAACAATAAGATGCAAGAATAAAATAAATGTTGCAAATTGAATAAGTATGAACAAGATAAAAGAGAAGAGATTGAATTTGTACTTTCAACAATCCATAATATAAATTTCAATGAATTGGACCCAATTGGGTCAAGCATGTATTACCAAGTAACATACAGAGAAATATTCCACAATCAAGTCAGAGAGAGAAAATATAAATCCTTGTCCATTATGACTCAAAGGAGAAGTGACATGCCTCAGCTTGTGCATCTAAGGTCAAAGTCTAAATTGTGGCATACAAATCTCAAAAACATGATCTACTTAAGAAGAAGCGTTCGTTAGCAGTGGATTAACAAAAATCACTAAAAAATTAACCTTTTTCAAAGAGATCCAATTCTAGGAAACTCTTATAACAAGAACCAAAGTATTACATATACATCCTGGTTCACAAGAACATACCATGTACCATCTCTTCTCGAGGATTACATACAACAGTTGTTTTGCCAGAACTATACATAAGCAACTTAAAACCTCGAGGCATTAAGCCCAAAATCTCAGATCAATGTATTAAAAGTACTAACTACTCAATCCGAGGACCTGAGAGTACAGAGATGACACATAGGATTCTATATACAAGACATGACAGCTAGTGTCTCCACCTGAGAATTCACTGTTGTCCCTGCTACTGTTGCTGCTCTTCCCCTGCTATAGGGTTCCTGTCTCCTTGTCCGTGTCTACCTAAAAAGTTTGAGCCCACTAGAGTGAGACAATTAAAAATTGTCCCAGCGAGAGATATAACTCTCCGCCAGAAACATTATTATTGCAGTTTAATAGAATAAAACTGATCAGAGGATAAGCAGTTTAGAACATTCTCATATCTTAAAGCATTGCAACTATCTAAGATAGAGCAGTAATTCATTTATTCACTTTATAAGAAATATGAAGAACATGTATATCACTTATCCATCTTACTATATCAACATTTCAAGCTTATCCTGAGATACTCATTATCATGGTATGTCATCCATGAATCATTCTCATTTCTGTCTATTGGCCTTAGCCAATTGGTTAGCCAGATATTGAATTGTTCCAGTCATGTGAGTATACATCATCAAATTCTGTTCAGGCATTGGACTATGCCAATCCTATGCATACATTCCAGGCATTGGACTATACCAATCATGTGCAATTATTCCAGGTATTGGACTATTACCAATCCTGTGACATTATTCTAGGTATTGGATTATTACCAATCATGTGACATTATTCCAGGTATTGGGTTATGACCAATCTTGTGCAATTATTCCAGGTATTGGGTTATGACCGATCCTGTGATATTATTCCAGGTATTGGGTTATGACCAATCCTGTGATATTATTCCAAGTATTGGGTTATGACCAATCCTGTGATATTATTCCAGGTATTGGGTTATGACCAATCCTATGAAATTATTCTAGGTATTGGGTTATGACCAATCCTGTGATATTATTCCAGGTATTGGGTTATGACCAATCATGTGATATTATTCCAGGTATTGGGTTATGACAAATCTTGTGATATTATTCCAGGTATTGGATTATGACCAATCCTGTGATATTATTCCAGGTATTGAACTATGTCAATCCAGTGCATCTATTCCAGGTATTGGACTATGCCAATCATGTGATATTATTCCAGGTATTGAACTATGTCAATCATGTGCATATATTCCAGGTATTGGACTATGCCAATCCTGTGATATCATTACTGAATACCACATCACCTTTACTAGGTATTAAACCTTGGCCAAGCCATTATACTTATTCACATCCTTTATATAATTCAAGTATTCCTCTTATCCCCTTCAAGCTTATTCAAAACACCATAGCCCTCATTTGTCTATAAGCATAAAGCATGCGTGATTAAGATTTCATTTTTATTATTGTATCCATTTATTACTATTATGTTACTAAGTTTCCATTGTTTATTTTGAACATTATCATTTCTTTCATAAGACTTTATAAACATCTTGTTACCTCTCACTAGGCAACAACTACCCTCATGGCTCACAAGGCCCATTACACATCTTGTCACCACTCACTAGGCAACAATTACTCTTCATGGCTCACAAGGCCCATTACACATCTTGTCACCTCTCACTAGGCAACAATTACTCTTCATGGATCACAAGGCCCATTACACATCTTGTCACCTCTCACTAGGCAACAATTACTCTTCATGGCTCATAAGGCCCATTACACATCTTGTCACCTCTCACTAGGAAACAATTATCATGACACACTTTATGTGTTACATATTCAAGTATATTGGATTTAGAGTACTTCAAGGTGTATCAACCTTGAGGTGCTGAATGTGATATCTATCATGTCTTGATGTATCACTTCCCTCATCACTTGTAACTTATCTTGTATTAGGGCATTTCCCATCCTAATACTTTATGCACCCATTTATCACATTTATCATTCAACCATTATCAATAATATGGTCTCATCTAAAGGTTAAGGCATTATTGATATAAGGTTATCCATTATCAACCACTTTAGGTGTTTCACCTACCAATATGTTATTCACTATTACCTTATTAGGAATATGGTTTCCCCTCTTTATTAATTAGGATTTTACATAACATCACCTTATATTAGGGTTTCACATAACATTACCCTATATCAGGGTTTCACATAGCCTTACCTGAAATTAGGGTTTCTCAACTCCCAGCCCAAAGTTAGGGTTATGGTTTATCATCATATTGCCCAAGATTAGGGTTTCATGTTCTATAACCCAAAATTAGGGCTTCACATACCTTTACCCTATATCAGGGTTAGGATTTCATATTAGGGTTTCATATAACATTTTATAGCATCACCCTGGAATTAGAGTTCACCTCACATCTTTGTATTAGGGTTTCACTTAACATCCCCCTTGATTAGAGTTTCACATGACATCACCCTTAATTAGGGTTAGGGTTTTCCTATTTGTATCAATCAGGGTTACTCATCCCCTTACACAAATTAGGGCTAGGTTTTCAAATTAGAGTTTCATAATACATAGCATCACCCTGGATTAGGGTTTCATATCACATTACCCTGTATCAGGGTTTCTCAATACATCCTTACCTTGAATTAAGGTTTCTTATAGCATTTCCCCTAAAATTAGGGTTTCATGTACCTTTACCCAAAATTAGGGTTTTTATGAAGCATTCCCTCAAATTAGGGTTGGAGCTCATCAACCTTCTCGATTAGGGTTCCATGATCTCATCATCATGGATCAAACCCTAATTACATATTTTATTCATGTTGAAAGTGTTGAGGATTAATCACTACACGATTATCACTCATGTATAAGTTCCTCTCTGTCATCCTCTCTAGGAGGTTAATTAGATTGAATCAAATTGAATGAAGAGTTGACATAGTGTATTAAGTCTTTGCTTCCATAAGAATCAAAGGTTAACCACTCTAAAGGTACTAATAATCTAAGTACTTTAGAGGTACAACAACTAGATTTAACTTGGATATATTCTATTTAACAATCAAGGGATTAATTGGTCTTTCGTAACTTTGAAACTATTAAATTTCCAAACGGTTTTGTTACTTTTGAACCTTCAAACGGTCTTGAGGTACTTGACCTCCATTCGGTCTTGAGGTGCTTGGCCTCCATTCGGTCTTGAGGTGCTTGACCTCCATTCGATCTTGAGGTGCTTGACCTCCATTTGATCTTGAGGTGCTTGACCTCCATTCGGTCAACTCTCCCAAACGGTCAACATGACCAAACAATTTTGAAGATCAAATTTCCCATTCGATCTTGATCAACTTTACCCATTCGATCTTGATTGACTTTACCCATTCGATCTTGATCACTTTTACCCATTCGATATTGATTGATTTTACCCATTTGGTCTTAATCAATTTTACCCATTTGGTCTTGATCAAATCTATCAATTAAGGCTTCAATCAAATCGATTAGGGTTTACCTTGTTGAAATGTGCATCAATTGCACCCTTGAACACTCATCAATTTATAACCCTTGGATCTCAAAACCTTCATCATAGCCCTTGGCCTCAAAACGGTCTTGAAACCGTTTGGTTTTCAAACGGTTTGAAGACCGTTTGACCTCCAAACGGTCTTGAGACTGTTTGGGCCAAAACAACCCAAAATCAAACTATCAACTAGGGTCTCAACCACTCTACCCGATTAGGGTTTGCAATTGGAGGATTCTCCATAATTAGGACTATTATAAATCATTTAATTAGAACCATTGGATCAAAATCCAACTACCTCAGTCTTTAACCTTCAAACAGTTTGGGACCACTTGATCCCAAACGGTCTTGAGACTGTTTGGTCTCAATTGGTCTTGAGACCGATTGGACTCAATTATGAAACCATTTGCACAAGATATTAATAAGGTGTGTGCTTAAGATGACATCATCATCTTCAAGCTTCATACCTTCGAAAATTTTAGGGATTCGTGTGGTGATTTTAACAATCAATCAAAAGGAATTTCGTGAAATGAAAAAAGATTCAACATATGTAAGAGAAAGGAAATCAATAATAACATTTAAGGGTTCAAGTTCTATAACCCGCCTTCAAAATTGAATCCAAGCTTCAAACTTCATGCCTTCAATGGTGAATGAAGCTTTTTCAACCTCCCAAGGCTCGTCCTCAAGCTTTTGAGTGAAAAGAAATGGCTAGGATTGAAGATTGAATGGAGAAAAGAAGAAATCAAGCATTGAATTTTGATTTCCACCATGGAATCAAGGTTGAAGATGACTATGGAGCTTACCTACAGGTTGGGGAACGTCCTCCTATTTCTCCTAAGATCCCTTGATCACGACTAAAGCAAGTAAAGAAAAATGGATCGAAAAGTTTTTCATTTGGGTTGGAAATGAGATGTTTATAAGGGAATTTCAATGAGAGAGAAAGTGATATAATAATCCTTCAACTCCCAAATTTTATGCCACATGCTCCTCTCAATCCCTTGCATACGAGGCTATCTTCCCCACCTTCTAATTCCTCTTCATTATCCATGAATTAAAAGAAAACAAATTAAGTACCTTAACCATTATAATAATAATATCCAAAATTGAGTGGATATTACTTTTCCTTTTACTAATGTGAGTGAGCTCTCTACTCACTTTAGATATTTCTTGTCCTTTGCAAGGCACAAGGAAGTTCACACTTATGCAAATTCAACCATCTCATTTTTGGTTGAAGGGCACTTCAATTAATATATTTATTTTTGCATTAAATTGAAGTAGGGTTTCAATTATGCTTAAATCTTGATTATTTTAATATCAAGATTCTCTCTCCTCCAAAGTGATTCAAATGAGACTCCCCTCTAATTTTCTTTTATCTACATGATACCAAGAAACATGAGGGACTCTCTAGAGGTGGTATTTTGCATATTGAACAATAGGTTTGGGTAAATTGCACATTACACCAAAACTAAGTTTTAATGCACAAACATGGCTTAATAAGCTCTTTCTTGGTGCTCAGGCTACCACAAGCCATACCTCTACATCATTCTCATTCTTATGATTCTTCAACACTTGAGTAACATTTATCATGTAACATTTGCAAGTTAACCTCTCAAATTGGGTAATTTGCACTTTAGTCCAAAATAAGTAAAACATTGCTTCAACATTATTCAAAAAGGACTAAAATTGAAACATAAGTTCCTCTTGAGCCTTAATTACTTTTCAAAAGATAAATACAAGAATATAAATGACTTACTTAAGAAAAACCTCTAAGGTTAAGTCTTAACCCAAGTCAGGGATATTACAATTATAAACCCCTAACAAGGATTTCGTCCCTGAAATCCCAAGTAAAGGAAAATAGATATTATTTATTCATCATATCATCAAGCCTCCAACTAATATCTTAATGTCATGGAGAGGCCATAGAACTTTGATCATCACAAAGTCCTTCCATATAGGGTTATCATAGAATCTATCACACATGACACATATTCCATTGTCCTTCATTATTAACTATAGAGTTAATTTTGTGTCAGGTAACACTATCTTATTAACTCAGGTGTCAAACCTCACTAATTTGTCACCCACTTGGTACTACAAATCTCATCATACATTTTTAGCTTTAATAAGCTTTTCCCACAATGATTCTACAATTGTTCCTTCAATTAGTACATCTTTATTGATTTTATGCTTATGCAAAGCATAAACCCCTAACAAATGATGTCCATAATATTTTATATAGCTGGTTTGATTTCACAGTTGGCCCTTCCTAGTAACCAACATATATCATCTAATTAAAAGTTATGCTTTTTCTTTTCCATAGCATCTGATATTTCTTAGATACCAGAATTCCTCACTTTGATATCCATCACATGTGTCAAAAATACATCACATCATCACCATGATCACTAGATCTGGTATTCCAACCCTTAGTTCATTACTAAACATTGTTGCTTCTAGATCTAAAGACCAGGGTATATATCATACTAAACATCCTCTTTTGTTTATAAGTTTATCTATGATTAACTCAGATCTCTCCATATCAAATAGGATGTGGTAAAATTATCCATGCCACATCTCTGACTTCGTTATGCTCTTTAGATTGTCTCAAAATGACTACTTGATCAGGGTAATCATAAAGATAGCAATCTAAGAGTATCATACTTACCTTTACCTTCAATAGATGAATACCTGGCCAGGGTATTTAAGAACTGAAGTTAGGTAGTATGTATTGGTTTTTATATTATGTTTCATACATTTAACATCTTTTTAAATTTACTATTTAATATCTTAGATTTTCTCTGAGTATTTCTTTTACATCTCTTCTACATGAGAAGAGAAATTCCAAAACATATAAGAGAATATTACTCTGAATATAGGTTCTCATCCTTTTTATCTCTTCTTTATGTCCTCACAGGATTAATTAAAGGAAGCTCAACAACAACTACCTTTCTTATAATTAGTAGGCAGAGAGAGGAAAAAGAGAGATGATTTAGAATGAAAAGTTCTATCTTGACATATTACCTCTTACAAGTTATCTAGTAACTTATCTGACTCAAAACATGGAGTCAGTTGTCATATGCTATTGCCTTTGTCCTCTACTACCAGAGGTAGATGGACCAAACGGTGACACTTATCTTTGTCCTCGGCCTTCTGCTTCACTAACCTGAGGTCCTTGTGGATTTTGCATATTATGTCTTGACTGTTGGGTCACCACATTATTTCTTCTTGGACATTGCTGCCTAAAATGTCCTATCTGTCCACATTTATGGCAAGTTCGGCCCTCACTTGATGACCACTGCATTGATGTACTATATTGTGGTTGAACCGATGTTACCGAAAACTTTGGTTGTTTAGTACCACCAATCCACTGTTCATGTGACTGTGTAGATCTCCTTTTGAGGTTTGCCTCATGTTTCTTTGTCACAGACCTTTCTATCCTCCGGATTGACTCCACAAATGTGGCAAATTTCTCCCTACTTTCTAAAGCAGCTGCTGAGATAGACACCTCATCATTCAGTCCTTTCTCAAAATGTCGAATCTTCTCTTGCTCAGTGGAAGCCATTTGAGGACAAAACTGTAAAAGTTCCATAAACCTAGCTTCATATTCATTTATCGACATTAAAAAAAATCGACATGGTTCCCTGTCGAACCTTCTCAAACTGTGAGATCTTTTCGGCTAAGTATGTTCTTGGAAAGTACTTATTGATGAATTCTTGACGAAACTCCTCCCAACCAACATCTTCATCATTCTTTTTTATTTCTTCTATGGCCCACCAATGGCCAGCACTACCCTTCAAAAGGAATACAGCATGTTTGACTTTGTCAACATCTGGGATATTAAGGATCTTAAAAGCCTTTTCTAACTCAGTGAGCCATACATCAGCATCGGATGGATCAGTTGTCCCAGCATATTCTATAGCTCCTACATGATGTAGTCATTCAAAAGTCTTACCAGACCCATGTCCCTCATTGGGAGTTAGTGCCCTAGGTGCTGGTGCTGGCATCCAGTCTGCCATATGCCTCATTGTGGTCAGGAATTCCCTAAATAGAGAATGAAAGGTTGGGTTTTCTATCATAGCTTCATCAAAATGGGGATTCCCAGGCACTGATTTCCTCTCTTGCCTGATCCCTTGCACCTCCTACTGGTGCAGCAACATTGCTTTCAGCAACATGATCCTCGTGTTCTCCAGACATCTTTAAGCTATCTTCCTTCTTCTGCATAGGCAGAAGTCACTATAAGATATACTGGAGGACACTAGAACAGACTCACACCTTAGTCTTATGTCTCTATAGACTCAGCGAACCTAGAGCTCTGATACCACTAAATTGTGGCATTCAAATCAAAAAAACATGATCTACTTAAGCGGAAGCATTCGTTAGTAGTGGATTAACAAAAATCACTAAAAATTTAAACCTTTTTCAAAGTGATCCCATTCTAGGAAACTCTTATAACAAGAACCAAAGTATTACATATACATTATGGTTCACAAGTACATACCATGTTCCATCTCTTCTCGAGGATTACAAACAACAGTTTCTTTGCCAGAACTATACAGAAGCAACTTAAAACCTCGAGGCATTAAGCCCAAAATCTCAGATCGATGTATTAAAAGTACTAACTACTAACTCCAAGGACCTGAGAGTATAGAGATGACACATAGGACTCTATATACAAGACATGACAGTCAGTGTCTCCACCTGAGAATTCACTACTATCCCTGCTGCTGCTGCTCTTCCCCTGCTATAGGGTTCCTGTCTCCTTGTCTGCGTCTACCTAACAAGTTGGATCCCACGGGGGTGAGACAATTGAAAATTGTCCCAGCGAGATATATAACTCTCCGCCAGAAACATTATTATTGCAGATTAATAGAATAAAACTAATCAGAGGATAAGCAGTTTAGAACATTCTCATATCTTAAAGCATTGCAACTATCTAAGATAGAGCAATAATTCATTTATTCACTTTATAAGAAATATGAAGAACATGTATATCACTTATCCATCTTACTATATCAACATTTCAAGCTTATCCTGAGATACTCATTACCATGGTATGTCATCTATGAATCATTCTCATTTCTGTCTATTGACCTTAGCCAATCTGTTAGCCAGATATTGAATTGTTCCAGTCATGTGAGTATACATCATCAAATTCTATTCAGGCATTGGACTATGCCAATCCTATTCATATATTCCAAGCATTGGACTATACCAATCTTGTGCAAACATTCCAAGCATTGGACTATGCCAATCTTTTGCATACATTCCAGGCATTGGACTATACCAATCCTGTGCAATTATTCCAGGTATTGGACTATTACCAATCATGTGACATTATTCCAGGTATTGGATTATTACCAATCCTGTGACATTATTCCAGGTATTGGGTTATGACCAATCATGTGCAATTATTCCAGGTATTGGGTTATGACCAATCCTGTGATATTATTTCAGGTATTGGGTTATGACCAATCCTGTAATATTATTCCAGGTATTGGGTTATGACCAATCCTGTGATATTATTCCATGTATTGGGTTATGACCAATTCTGTGATATTATTCCAGGTATTGGGTTATGACTAATCCTGTGATATTATTCCAGGTATTAGGTTATGACCAATCCTGTGATATTATTCCACGTATTGGATTATGACCAATCCTGTCATATTATTTCAAGTATTGAACTATGTTAATCCAGTGCATCTATTCCAGGTATTGGACTATGCCAATCCTATGATATTATTCCAGGTATTGAACTATATCAATCATGTGCATATATTCCAGATATTGGACTATGCCAATCTTGTGATATCATTATTGAATACCACATCATCTTTACTGGGTATTAAACATTGGCCAAGCCATTATACTTATTCACATACTTTATATAATTCAAGTATTCCTCTTATCCCCTTTAAGCTTATTCAAAACACCATAGCCCTCATTTGGCTATAAGCATAAAGCATGTGTGATTAAGATTTCATTTTTATTATTGTATCCATTTATTACTATTATGTTACTAAGTTTCCATTGTTTATTTTGAACATTATCATTTCTTTCATAAGACTTTATAAACATCTTGTTACCTCTCACTAGGCAACAACTACCCTCATGGCTCACAAGGCCCATTACACATCTTGTCACCACTCACTAGGCAACAATTACTCTTCATGGCTCACAAGGCCCATTACACGTCTTGTCACCTGTCACTAGGCAACATTACTCTTCATGGCTCACAAGGCCCATTACACATCTTGTCACCTCTCACTAGGCAAAAATTACTCGTCATGGCTCACAAGGCCCATTACACATCTTGTCACCTCTCACTAGGCAACAATTATCATGACACACTTTATGTGTTACTTATTCAAGTATATTGGATTTCGAGTACTTCAAGGTGTATCAACCTTGAGGTGCTGAATGTGATATCAATAATGTCTTGATGTATCACTTCCCTCATCACTTGTAACTTATCTTGTATTAGGGCATTTCCCATCCTAATACTTCATGCACCCGTTTATCACATTTATCATTCAACCATTATCAATAATATGGTCTCATCTCAGGTTAAGGCATTATTGATATAAGGTTATCTATTATCAACCACTTTAGGTGTTTCACCTACCAATATTTTATTCACTATTCCCTTATTAGGAATAGGTTATGCCCTCTTTATTAATTAGGATTTTACATAACATCACCCTATATTAGGGTTTCACATAACACTACCCTATATCAGGGTTTCACATAGCCTTACCTGAAATTAGGGTTTCTCAACTCATAGCCCAAAGTTAGGGTTATGGTTTATCATCATATTGCCCAAGATTTGGGTTTCATGGTCTATAACCCAAAATTAGGGCTTCACATACCTTTACCCTATATCAGGGTTAGGATTTCATATTAGGGTTTCATATAGCATTTTATAGCATCACCCTGGAATTAGAGTTCACCTCACATCTATGTCTTAGGGTTTCACTTAACATCCCCCTTGATTAGGGTTTCACATGACATCACCCTTAATTAGGGTTAGGGTTTTCCAATTTGTATCAATCGGGCTTAGTCATCCCCTTACACAAATTAGGGCTAGGTTTTCAAATTAGAGTTTCATAATACATAGCATCACCCTAGATTAGGGTTTCATATCACATTACCCTATATCAGGGTTTCTCATTACATCCTTACCTTGAATTAAGGTTTATTATAACATTTCCCCTAAAATTAGGGTTTCATGTAGCTTTACCCAAAATTAGGGTTTTTATGAAGCATTCCCTTAAATTAGGGTTGGAGCTCATCAACCTTATCGATTAGGGTTTCATGATCTCATCATCATGGATCAAACCCTAATTACATATTTTATTCATGTTGAAAGTGTTGAGGATTAATCACTACATGATTATCACTCATGTATAACTTCCTCTCTGTCATCCTCTCTAGGAGGTTAATTAGATTGAATCAACTTGAATGAAGAGTTGACATAGTGTATTAAGTCTTTGCTTCCATAAGCATCAAAGGTTAACCACTCTAAAGGTACAAATCATCTAAGTACTTTAGAGGTACAACCACTGGATTTAACTTGGATATAATCTATTTAACAATCAAGGGATTAATTAGTTTTTCATAACTTTGAAACTATTAAATTTCCAAACAGTTTTGTTACTTTTAAACCTTCAAACGGTCTTGAGGTACTTGACCTCCATTCGGTCTTGAGGTGCTTGGTCTCCATTCGGTCTTGAGGTGCTTGACTTCCATTCGATCTTGAGGTGCTTGACCTCCATTCGATCTTGAGGTGCTTGACCTCCATTCGGTCAACTCTCCCAAACGGTCAACATGACCAAATAGTTTTGAAGATCAAATTGTCCATTCGATCTTGATCAACTTTACCCATTCGATCTTGATTGACTTTACCCATTCGATCTTGATCACTTTTACCCATTCGGTCTTGATTGATTTTACCCATTTGGTCTTAATCAATTTTACCCATTTGGTCTTGATCAAATCCATCAATTAAAGCTTCAATCAAATCGATTAGGGTTTACCTTGTTGAAATGTGCATCAATTGCACCCTTGAACACTCATCAATTTATAACCCTTGGATCTCCAAACCTTCATCACAGCCCTTGGCCTCCAAATGGTCTTGAAACTGTTTGGTTTTCAAACGGTTTGAAGTCCATTTGACCTCCAAACGGTCTTGACACTGTTTGGGCCAAAACAACCCAAAATCAAATTATCAACTAGGGACTCAACCACTCTACCCGATTAGGATTTGCAATTGGTGGATTCTCCATAATTAGGACTATTATAAATCATTTAATTAGAACGATTGGATCAAAATCCAACTACCTCGGTCTTTAACCTTCAAACAGTTTGGGACCACTTGATCCCAAACGGTCTTGAGACCGTTTTATCCCAAACGGTCTTGAGACCGTTTGGTCTCAATTGGTCTTGAGATCGATTGGACTCAATTATGAAACTGTTTGCACAAGATATTATTAAGGTGTGTGCTTAAGATAACATCATCATCTTCAAGCTTCATACCTTCGAAAATTTTAGGGATTCTTGTGGTGATTTTAACAATCAATCAAAAGGAATTTTGAGAAATGAAGAAAGATTCAACATATGTAAGAGAAAGGAAATCAATAATAACATATAAGGGCTCAAGTTATATAACCCGCCTTCAAAATTGAATCCAGGCTTCAAGCTTCACGCCTTCAATGGTGAATGAAGCTTTTTCAACCTCCCAAGGCTCATCCTCAAGCTTTTGAGTGAAAAGAAATGGCTAGGATTGAAGATTGAATGGAGAAAAGAAGAAATCAAACATTAAATTTTGATTTCTACCATGGAATCAAGGTTGAAGATGACTATGGAGCTTACCTACAGGTTGGGGCACGCCCTCATGTTACTCCTGAGCTCCCTTGAGCATGGCCAAAGCAAGGAAAGAAAAAGGGATCGAAAAAGCCTTTCATTTGGGTTGGAAATGAGATGTTTATAAGGGAATTTCAATGAGAGAGAAAGTGATATAATAATCCTTCAACTCCCAAATTTTTTGCCACATGCTCCCCTCAATCCCTTGCATACGAGGCTATCTTCCCCACCTACTAATTCCTCTTCATTATCCTTCAACTCCCAAATTTTCCTTTTACTAATGTGAGTGGGCTCTCCACTCACTTTAGATATTTCGTGGCCTTTGCAAGGCACAAGGACGTTCACACTTATGAAAATTAAACCATCTCATTTTTGTTTGAAGGGCACTTCAATTAATATATTTATTTTTGCATTAAATTGAATTAGGGTTTCAATTATGCTTAAATCTTGATTATTTTCATATCAAGATTCTCTCTCCTCCAAAGTGATTCAAATGAGATGCCCCTCTCGTTTTCTTTTCTCTACATGATGCCAAGAAACATGAGGGAATCTCTAAATGTGGTATTTTGCATATTGAACCCTTGGTTTTGGGTAAATTGCGCATTACACCAAAACTAAGTTTTAATGCACAAACATTGCTTAATAAGCTCTTTCTTGGTGCTCAGGCTACCACAAGCCATACCTCTACATCATTCTCATTCTTATGATGCTTCAACACTTGAGGAACATTTATCATGTAACATTTGCAAGTTAACCCCTCAACTTGGGTAATTTGCACTTTAGTCCAAAACAAGTAAAACATTGTTTCAACATTATTCAAAAGGACTAAAATTGAAACATAAGTTCCTCTTGAGCCTTAATTACTTTTCAAAAGATAAAGACAAGAATATAAATGACTTACTTAAGAAAAACCTCTAGGGTTAAGTCTTAACCCAGGTCAGGGATATTACATAAACCTAGTTCCAAACCAGGGCTGAAAGCTACCTATTAAAACTTTAGATTAACTAGAGTTTATTCTCCCATAAACAAAACACTAAAATGACATTCTTATCATTATTAATTAAGGTTATGAAAATTACATATTTAGATATATTATAATTCTGTGATTTCAAAACACATTTACTTTCTTATTTATGACTTTTAAATTATTAAATAATAGAAACATCATAAAAAAGGTATATTTCCATTGATTGGAATTAGACCAAAAAATCTATTCCAAATGGTAGGTGCTATTTTCCTGATTCTAAAATATATTTTATTTTATTTTTGCAATTTATCTAAAGCAATTACTGTAAATTTCACAAGATATACTAATTTACTAAATTTCTTTGAATAAGAACCAATATTAGATGATCAAAATAACCCCACACTTTACATTGCACATAGATGTGTGGTAAGGTAATGTGGGTCATTAGAGGTTGATCAAACTAAGAACAATCATATATTATCATCAAGAGCAAAAAGATCATGAAACCCATGTGGGTGTGACATAAAATAAAATCAAAGCAAGGGTAGAAATATAAAGTAACCAGTCATCATCTTCTTGGATGGCTCAAACATGTGATCAAACTAAAGAACAATAGAGGTTGGCTTATGAAAACCCAGATCAAAGATTGGTAGGAACACCCTACCAAAACCCCACTCAATAGGTTATGCATCTCTTGCTGGTTTTGATAAACCCTCGATTGGGTGTGAGGCGGTGAGGAACACCAACAAGGTCTTTCACCATTACTGGATTGAAGGATTCGCAGTGGGACAAGATCATGGAGAACTAGAGATCAACTTGTGTCCAAAAACCAAAACCAACCAAAATCACACACTCAACACAAGTCAGCGGTGGAGAAACCAAAGGGAGAATGAGGTTGTAGAGTGAGAACCCATCACTGGTTCAAGAATCATTGCAGCAATAGTTGAAAAGAGGAAATGGAGATACCTCAAATCAGGGAAACACAAGAGGTGGTATAGCTTCAGATGACATATGGGTTACTAAAAATGTGGCATGCATTACAGAATTAATGAGCCTACATACATATTAAGTCATCATTAGCCTATTTTGTCTGTATTAAGATAAGTTGTCTGATTAAGAACATAAGGTCACCATTGTATCATATGGGTTACCAAAAATGTACGTTTTAGGATTAGTCGGCTAGAACCTAGGCTTTCGGTCACCCTGATTCACCACACATCACATACACCTCATCAACACGTACAAATATTTAGGTTTAGGCTTCATACATCCAACTCATTATCACATTATTGTTTACTTATCCAAGGCATGTTTAGGGTCACATGCAAACCATGGTCAGGGTTACCATTTTAGTTACACATATGTGTACATTATATGCAAAAGTACGATGTGTCAGTGTGTATACATGGGCTAGACATTACCTATGCAATAGGGTGCAAACATGTGAATTACTTATCTGTACATTATATGTTCATTAGGAAACCAAGCATATTAGAGGATAAATCTAGCCTTATTGGGTTAATTATAAATATCCAAGTACACTATCATTTTAATCAAGGAAACAAGATTTCCAAAGATAGGATCACCAAATATCGATATGTTATCGGTATGTTACAATCTCCACCTACCTAAGTGCCTCCTTCTATGGACTATTCACAACCCACACCACTTCCTTTAAACATCCCTATTATGTCATCCAAGTGTCATAACTATAGTGTCGATGTAGACACAAGTTGTCCACCACTCTCAAGGTCAAGGCCAAGCACTTCAATTGAGTGGAACTCTGGGTAATGTGGGGACATTGAAAGGCAAGGAGGTTCAAGCGAATAAGGATTACTAGTGATTCCCTTGCATTAGCTCCCATAGGACATTAATTTTTTTTTGTGAATGTAGTATTTATCCTTTATTATCATTTCAATTATCCACAAACTTATCAACATTTCTAATATCTAATATGTTGTTAATCACTAGTGTGTGTGTTTTTTACATGTATTAATTGAACAAGTTTTTGTGGTTATTCATTAGCATATATTATTAGATAAGGATTAGTATTTTCAAGTGTAATTGATATGGTTATGAATGTATTGTTGTGTATTGCCTTGTAGGTGGGACAGATAACATAGTTAATATCAAAAACCCTGGCTTATTCTCCAACATTATAGATACTTCTATGTGAACATCAAATATGATATATGGATCAATTGCATAGGCCATCAAATATATATGTGAGGAATAAGAAGATCAATCAAGTTCTTGTATACCTAGACCGATCAATATTAGGAGCAGTAGCCAAAAGGTATTGGAAATCATAATCGACCATAGAAAGATGTCTTATGACTTATACAAAATGAAACCTAAACCTATGGTATCTCTTGTTGACCAAACATAACTTTTAGCAAGTAACAGTGGGGTGTCCTCAGTCGAAACAATATGCGACTTCCTTTATATGGTTCGCCACTAACACACAAATTGTGTTTTGGAAAAGGACTACATCCACTCAATGGAGATAGTAAGTAGGAAATTCATATAATTATTACATGGAATGTGTTCATTGTGTCATGAGTATGTCATCATTTCTAGTAGTCACAATAAAATACCATGGAATAAGGGGAAATACAAGGTTATACCCTCACTTCAAGGTACTAATTAACTTCATATGTTGTGTTACATGCCAAATCATTATGTAGTCATCAAATTCTAAATTATCTTATTTAATGATTCCATAGGGGCACTTTACAAAACACACATTCCCATTTTGGTTCATAGGGAAAAACAAAAATAGTACTGGGAAAGGAAGGGGTTAGTCTCACTCAATGTATTGGCCAGTAAACTTTGACATGGAGTTCACACACATATTGTATGGATGGGAGGATTCAACGGTAGATATGAGTATTCTCTACAAATAAAAGGTGGTTGGAGGACTTTAGGTTGCCAAGGGTAACTATTACCTAGTGGATGTGGGATATGCTAACGTGAAAGAGTTTCTTGCCCAACTATGCAACACAACTTATCACCTAGCTAAGTATAGAGGTAATAAACAGGCATATAGGAACAAAAAGGAGATGTTTAGCTATTGACATGCCCCACTTAGGAACATGGTGGAGAGAGCATTTTGTGTCTTGAAGAGATAGTTTTATACCTAAAGAAGGACACAACATACCTAGTCAAAACTCAATGCCTATTAATGGGATTAAGATAGGCATTTTCTCCCCCTCTCCCATGCCTGTGGTGAAGCCAAATGCCCAAGAGGGTGGTAAATCAAGGCAGAAATTGGGATTCAAACATGGGTCCCTTTGCTAGGGGACAGCATGCTTGACCACTTGATCCATTCTTTGTCGGCATAATATTAGCTAGTTGTAACATCCATAACTTCATAAAATGACAACATAGCCAAGATTGTATGATGGAAGAGTACGATGAAGAACCTCAGACGTAGGAGGCAAATCCAAGAAGTTCATTTAAACTCACTCCAGTAAACACAAGTCAATATTTGTCTGGGTGAGAGCCTACATCAAGACATAGCCAATCTACTTTGGGAAACATGTCGATTTGCATACTTATATATGTCAGAATGTTCATATAGATAATAGTGTGTACAATGAACCATTTTAGATCCCTTATAAACATTACATTTACTAATATAAATTAGATGAAATCACTTATCTATAGGTTTTACTTTTCTCATAAAAATTTATTTGCTTTGTTATTTATTTTATTGAGGCAATTATATAATAGGTGTTTTCAAGCAATATGGACAATGGGATGCATTTATGTCCTTGTAGCCTCTCTCGCATTGTGCGTGTTTACATATATGTCATAGATGCACCTAATGGGTGATTCTACAACAAAAACACCTATAGGCCATATTATACATTTGGGAGGGTGTCATTCAAAACACTTACCATATGATGTTGCATGTCCACCTTGTTCAGCAGAACATGACCACTCTACCTACAATTAGAGATGCAATATTAAAATAGGTTGTATTTACATGCAATGAATGCAAGCAATGATCTACTTCATGTGACTTTGTATGTTCCACAAGATCATGCCACTATCCTAATAGAAGAAATTAATGATCTTAGGAGAAAAATGATTATCTTTGTGAATGACTAAACCTCCAGGTAGATATTGGTTCCTCAAAAGAGGAGGAAGGATGGATTACCTTGTAGTTTTAATGTAATTTATTTTGAGTGAACAACTCTTCAGATGTAGGCTTTGAACTCACTTTTATTAATAATTGAAGGAATTTGTGAACTTTAATTTGAAAATTTAATTACATCTATATGAAGTTATATAGGAACAAGCATACTTCTTATAGGTTTAAGTAGCAAACTCATATATATTTTACATGTTCACACTTGTACTTGACTTATAAAACCACGATACAATTCATTTTTCTTTTTTGAAAACAAATCCAATCATGATAATAGATCATGTTATGATTGTAATTACTTTACCATAGTGAAAAAAAATTAATAAAGGTCAAGAAACATTTCTTGAACTTGATATTCGAACCTAGGATGGCATAGAAGGTTCATACATTGAGCATGTGTGGCATTATACTCTTCTATGTCACGTATGTTTTGACTTTCCTTCTCATATTACATTATGAAAATTAACTTTAAAGTGGCCAATGTGGGACTAAACATATAGTTAATAGTACATGAAAGTCATCTTCAGGATGATTCTTTCTTGAGAGTTAAGCTTCACTATAATACAACTTGGATGTAGAAGTAGCTTATACTTTTTAGGAAGGAGATTTTGCCAAAAACTCACTATTTGGTTAAAAAAAGGTAGTAATACTTTGCTCTTGAGAGACATGTGGATACCTAATTCTCATTTCTTTCTAGAATTCCTTTAAAGTATTGATATGATCAGTTGTGCTATGGGGAGGTTTTTAAAGGCTAATTATTATTGCATTGATGGTGGCAGGATCAGCCTTGGATCTAGGCAAATCAAGAATGGTGTTGAATTTTTATAACATTTTATTGATTACTCATTTCATAAGGAGGGTGTTATTCTTTTTTATGGAAAACAAGTCAATTAAATCAAAGATTTTTGGAGTCATTTTGTTCTGACCATGTTCCTTGAGTTGATATTTGGGAGTGCTTCTACTCTAACATTACCTTAGTTTGTATGATGTGAAAAAGTGTTTATGAAGATTTTGAACATTTATTCTTCCTGTGTTCCTATACTAGCTATGTTGACTCTATTTCGAATGATTATTATTTGTTGTCTATCTCAAGAAATATGAAATTCAAATTTTTTTTCTATGATTTTGAAGCATGATCTATGGAAGAGAGGAACCCTAGGACCTCTAAAGGGAATGAAAGAAATTTTGGCACTGTTTTAAAATTTGTAAATATAGATATGTATAGCTTAGTCTAGATTGGAAATTTCCTTCCTACTTTCTAGTTTAGATTTTTTCTTTTCATTATACATGAACTTTTTCCTTGTCCCATAAAGAGTGATACATTCTTTGATGGATAAGAGACATATCATTAACAAAAAAACAAAATAGAAGTACACCTCTCCTTGTCATCAGAAAAAAGAGACCTCAATTTGAACCTAACATGTGTGAGCTCAATGATGGTAGCAATCCCTCACAAAATCAAAAGTACTAAGAGTTTTTCCATTCATTTTAACTACAATGTGCTTTTAGCGGTGTTACTTATTGGTTTAAACCATGCATGTTATCCAAAACATCTATTAGTAACAACATAATAAGGCACACACTAACATATTCGGCATATATGTAAGGAACCAATATATTAAACACACAGTTCTTTATCTAAAACTCATTTACAACCATATTTATATGAACACATTCAAAATTCTGGTTGGATCATATATCAAAGTCACATGTACATTACATGTTCTTATAACACCACAACACACAATCATATTTGGTTTTCCAAGATGATTACAATTAGGATAGCAAACCATGTTACTATTGGAATTACTTTCTCATCATACAAAAAGATTAACAAATACTATGTGATTCTATCAACTTGAGATCTGAGCTCAATGTGACATGATAGGTGCATTCATCGTGTATCCACTGTATTCATACCCTTGTATAGGTCTTGTGAACAAGTGTTCACATTCTTCTCATATGGAAGGATGGAAGCTATTTTTGAAGTGGGCAACATGCGATTAAACATATCATTCACATACAAAACATAACTCTCCTTAGTCACCTAGTCTAGAGAACTCAATTTTTGGGCTTAATGTGTGTGAGATCAAAAGAAAAAATCCATATTCATACAAGTACACTCAGGCATCCAATAAGATCATGTATCAAACTCAATTATACACCATATGTTCACACTTATAGATATCTTGGACTAAGGATAGACACAACTAACTTTGTTTTGAAAGAAAAAAAACAATTTAGTGTTATAGTGAATCATGTTACAATTTCAAATATTGTTCGATCATGCAAAACGATCACCAAAGATTGAACTTTGACCTAAGATTCAAGCCCATAATTGTACAAAGGGTGAATCTATGTGTTCTTGGTATCCATACCCTTTAATATCTCTTAAAAACAAGTGTTCACTTTCATGTTCATATGTAAGGATTAGAAGTGGTCATTATGAGACTAAATACCTTTTCAGCTAAAATAGAGATTCTTATTCGGTATTAATTTGTATGAGATCCAAAATTATATCATTACTTGATGGATTCTAAAGTATCGAGTGTGTTTCTGTTCTCATTTATCACATTATGCTTTCAGAAAACTTTATTTTGATTTGAACCGTGTAAATTATCCAACACATCCTTATTGGAACTAGGTGAACATATGTCTTGAACCTTGACCTTAGGTTTGAAAGTGTATATTATTAACAATACATTAAGGGTGTATATGTATAATGCATTCAAAAAGATATGCAAACCCATCATGTATCAGGATTGACATCAAGAAATAGTTGAATTATCATGTTTCAGTCATACAACATTGACCACTTAGCTAGGTGTCATCAAGGATGCATTATAACCACTATGGATTAGGAATCAACTCCATTCAAAGATGTTTCTCTAACTAGACTTGCAATCAGAATACTTATAAGTTTATATAGGATGTACACATATGCCAGTTTATCTTATTTTAACATAATATGATATAATTCACACGTTATTCTATAATTACCACATTAAATCTAATATGTGGATCAAAGTCATTTTGCAATTATACTACATGGAACAATTGAGAGAGTATTCCATCCTCCACCTGGATTTATCAACTAAGACAAAAGCAAGGCCCTTTTGAAGGATCAATTGTATCAATTTTGGTGCTAATGTGGTATGTAGTCACAACCCCATTAATACAAGATCGCATATAGAAATAAGTTTGACTTGTATGTGTCAACACTATTCTTGGTTGCATTTTAAATTCAACCTCTTGGTAGTAGTGGTTGTGTTGTCTCAGTGAACATAGATTGTAGGAAGAGACTATTTACTAGAGATAAATTGGACAAATATACATATACTCATTCAACTTCCACAATTATTTCCTCCAATGCACATAAGTCATCCTCAAAGTTGGACATATATAAAATGGCATGATTCTTAGATGTCAAATAACAACACTTTTTTCAAGTAGGAACATACATCATGGGACCCCCGTATCCTTTAGAAATATATCTTAGATCAATATTTTCATTGAATATAGAAGGACATTTCCCACAGTGTATATCAAGGGGAAACAGTTTCCTTGATATTCCTCTATACACTATTTATATCTTCCCTATTGGTCCTACTAGAAAAGGGTTTTTGTCCACTTAACTTGTTCAAAAGAAACACAATGTCTAGAAATGTATAGTTAATAAGATACATCAAGCTCCAATAAGCTAATAATATCTTATTTCAGACACCTAATTTCCAATTTTAGACTTGAATAGGTGTTAGAAATATTATATATTATTAGTAGATTTCACAAAGTTTATTCAAAAATGCCCAGTATCATATAACCATGGTGAGCCTGAGAATGATATAGATACCTTAAGGATGCCTAGTTATTCTAAGCCCTAATTCACATCTGTGACTTCCAAAATTCTTGATCTCAAATATATCATAAAAGATTCATTCCCCAAAAAATTACTCTCATATTGGAAGAAATTAGGAGAATAACATCTATATAAAGGGGCAAAATAATAAGCATGTTATCAACAAATTTGTGGTTACACGCTTATCATAACCATTTGAAAAAAAAATCACAAAATATTAGAGCAAAGTGTCAAACTGCACATGCCACTTCTATGAGGACTATCACAAATATTACATATATTAAGAAAACTTGCACACTTAACAAATTTTACACAAGCTACAAGACACAAAAACTCTCATATGTATATCCTTTTGATAATCATCTTGTAATAATAAGATATTCACATCCATATGATAGATGTTGATGTTATATTTGGAATCCAATGGCATTAGCTTAGGAATTGTCATTATACATGAAATGGGAGAATAGGTATCCAATTAGTTTATTCTTTTCCTTTGTGTATGCATCTTGGAAAATAATCTAGAGTCATACTTATTAATTTCCATGTATACAGATAGTTTCTTCTTGAAGATCCACTTGCATCCTATAGCAACATAACCAAATGGTATATCCAACAACTCCCAAGTTCCATTAAAGAACCTTTTTTATTTTATTGTGAATGGATTCTTTCTAGAATTTGTCCTTAGTATAATCCATATTTTTGTTGTATGTAACATGAAATTCCACTATATTGAAAGTGAGAAACTTTTGAATGGCATATCTTGTTTCATTCTACTGATTAGAATTTTAGAGAAAAAACATGTTATGGACAACCCTTACATTTTTCATCTTTTTCATGAGCCCATGAATGGAATATCCCGTGTTTGGATGTTGATTGAAGACTTCTTGGGGAACACCACAATTCATGAAAATACATTCCTAAATAAAGTGGTTGTAACATAAAAAGATCTATTATCCTAACTCTAGAAACCCTAATCCCATGGACCGGATGCTGGTATTCTTAGATCTATAGAAATGGCCAAACAAGTTTGTGATATACCCTAATATATTTTTTCATACCCTAATTAACACATAAATGTTTATAATGGGTAACTCAAATGTAAGCCCAAACTATCAATATTTTTTACCTTGTTTATGCTCTAGATCCATAAACTTTAATGAGGTGATGCATTGGGTATGTGAAACCAAACCTTAGAATTTGAGCATGATGATGATTTTTACTTTATGAATATGAATATTGTTGACATAAAAGCTAATTGTTATCCAGTAACCCTAATCTATGCATGCTTGATACCACATTTTATGCATTAGTAAACATTGGGTGTTATAGTCACATAGCATATCTCAATACACTTATATGGACCAATTAATTTAAATAACACTTGATATGTAAGTCAAGCTCAGAAGCACGCAATATTATTAACTACTATGCACCTATTGACTTAAATATAAATAATAAGTAACTCTATATTAATAAATATGCATACATTGTTCATGTGACATAATGTGCTTAATTTATATATAGGAGAAATGATGTAAGTGGCAACAATGTAAGTGAATATCTTATTATTGGACTTAATGAAAAGTGAAGTAAAATATTCATACTTCATGCAAGAGAGAACAATATGATCTTGAAGGTAATAATATGATTATGATATAACTCTAAATCCTAAATTTTGGCAATAATGGTGGTATATAATAAAAATATTAGGATTATGGACCTATATGTTATTTATCTAGAACCTAATCCTAAATGATAATTCTAACTCCCATATTCTACATATTATATTTGGTTAGGGTACCTAGTTTCATCTTAATCAGATATGCATAGCTACATAAATTAACTAAAGGAAGTTCATGTATCATATTTGAATCCTAAATGCATAAAAATTAGAATTTAATTGACAATTTTATTGGATTTTCATAAGTTTACCCTTTCATGCACCTAACTGTGGTAATATAGAATTTGTTTGATGGTCCTTATCTAGGTTATCACTTCCAAATATGATGGCCATGTGACTGTCTCCTACCTCAGGTAGAAGTGTTTTGTAGGAGGCAAAAGTTTTCATTTCGCTAGTTGATCCTCCAAAGTTCCCCTTCTCTCCCCATGTCTCTTCTTCTCTCCATGTCCCTTGCTCTGAGGTATTCCATCAATATCTGCTTTATCTGAGATTGGTGGTCTCCATATCTCTTTGACCCTTGCCTCCTACAATCCCTTATTTCCTTTACATTTTATTAATTCCACCACCTTTAGCCTCCAAATCTATAAGTAACCACCCTATTACCTTCAAAAGAAACATTAAATGGATTCCCAACCTCCAAATATTGTCAACAACTCTACCTTTAGTTTCCCAAACTTTAGTTATGTCCCTCTACCACATCAATGTCAATGACAATTCATTGACCATGGAGAGACTGCTAGACATTGTAGTACACCTCCCTTGACCTTGATGAGGGTTTCAGGAGAGGCAATTGCACATAAAGGTTTTTTCATTTTCTCCTCTTTCTCTTTGTTTTTGTCTATGATTAAAATCAGGCACTATTTGGTAACAATTCAAATCATCAAGGATTGTTAGTCTTGGTCGTGACCTTCCATTGACCATGACTGGGTCGTAGCCCTCCTATTGGGCTTTCGAAGATTGCTAAGGCATGGAGGAACCAATGGTATCGTCAATTTGTGCTCCTGGGCATTTGGGTTAGGGTTTCAATTCTTTCAAATGATATTTAAGGAGATCTGATATGTATTGCGTGTAAGCACAAAACAAAGAAAAATATTTTGCCAATTTTATGATCTCACCCTTGCATTATTTAATTTATGTCACGTTAGTTATGGTATATTGGTTTTTTTGCCTTTTGGATTCAATGATCTGCATGTGGGTTTGATGATGTTAAATTTACTTGTACTTCCCTATTATTCATATACCTTTGATGCAAGATGTGGGGGTAGTATAGTCTTTTGGATATTTTTTTACTTTGATAATAAGTAAACCCAATAAACTTGGATAACTCATTACTAATTATATGTTTATCAAAATCTTATAATAAAAACTAATTAGAATTAGGAAAAATTCTCTTCCTAAATAAACTTAATTCAAGGATAAATATGGTGATATTAAAATTTGGTAGTATAGGGTTCAACTTATGCATATAAGTAATGATATTCATATTTTAGTGTAATCATATGTGAAGGATACATGGTTTGGATCCAAGGTTGACCTTAACATGTTGAGACATCAGTTTAGGTATGTTAGACTCACTTGTTAATTGTGTTTAATAATTGTTTATATCTTCTCTCTCTATGTTTGAACGAATTGTGTCATATTGCCTTAAATATCACATGTTTATCTCTACTTGGCTTGATTAGGTTTGATGCTTTAAAATTGAATTGATGGACTATTGTACATCCAAAATGAATCCTTAAGTTTTATCTTTCTTCTAGTGATTCAATTTGTATCATATTGAATTTATTGATCATTCCATACAATGGAAACCTTAATTTCCACATGATGGCCATGTAATTTTACTTGGTATCAAATTTTTGAAATTTATTTGATTCGTACATCTTTATGATGTAACTCTAAGTTGGTTATTTATGATGTTTCACTACACTTGAATTGCATCTATATTAAGCATGTATGTGAAGTAGTATTGCTAACGAAAATAACAATTTTTGTTATGTTATGTATCTTTTGGGGTAGAGGTTATGTGCCCCAATACATAATTATTTATCATGAGGGGTTTTGAGCCTCTTTGTGGGGAGTAATATATCATCTTGTGTCTATCAAGTTTTTGGTTATGTGCCCCAATTATGGTATGTTATTCTATTTTGATTAGTACAACATCTATCACAATACTTGTTGATTTATGATTAATTATTCTAATGGTTTGTGACTCCATATTCTGATTGATTATGCTTATGTGACATATGATGATCTTTTGTTGTGGAAAGTACTTTGATACACTCTTTATTGTTTCTTCATATACTATATGAAGTTTGCTTTGCTTCCAATCTAATATATTAGACCCCCTCTTCATTTGGAACCTTTTATACTTAAATTTGGTTGTACCCACATATTTTGTGATCCCTATCTAACACCCATATTGTATTTGTATTGATAAACCTTCATTATTCTTATCTTGCAGGGGATGTTTCCAACCTCTTAGGTGACAAGGACTTTGGTGTAGATGGGCCTAAACTACATCGTGTATAAGAGTAGTTGGAGCTTGGAGATAGATTGAAAGTAGATAGATTGGCCTATTTGATTTGTTAATATTAGTTTGGTTATACTTAGTTTTCTCTATGTATACACCCTCCTTGGTGAAGAGTTATATTATATATGAGAATTTTAATGGTTAGATTTTTATCTCCACTAGTACACTTTTTATATATGATATAAACCCATTCTTAAATTTTAGGCTTCATCCCTTGTGAGAAAAATGCATATGATTCTTGGCCTTTGTATATTTTCTATTGTTCCTTTAGGTAAGTAAGTGTCTCCTCTATGGGACTCACTCCTCTAGTAGCATTACAAACTTGTTTTGACGCTTTGACATCTATACCAGGTCACATGAATAAGTATATATAAACATACCTTGTCTCCACATATCCCAAGAAATGGTGCCAACATGTCTTTGGTCCTTTTTTTCTCTTGTGTCTAGGGACAAGTACCATATCAAGGAGCCCCCACACTCAAAGATAGTGGGATTTGGTATCTTGATGTCTAGATCAAGGGGATCAAATTATTTATTTTTACATTTAACTTTGCTCACAATATGGAAATCCATGTACAACCCACCCCAAATACAAAAAGGTAACACCACTTAATTGGTCAAGACCTTCAGTCGTTTAATTTATCTATAGAACCCTTTCTTAGCGGATCTATAAAAAAAAGCTGCTTTTTGACCGCCTAACATGTTTGTTTCTTGCTTTTTGCCCATTTTCCCCCTTTTTACCCTACTTTTTGGCCTTCTTGTAACTATTGTAAATCTATATCATGAAGTAAATTACATTGTCCAATTATAATTGACTATAATATATTAAATTTATATATAGTAAATGTTTTATAATAAGGTGTAGTTTTAATTTAGGATGCATACTTACTATGTAAGTCATGATAATAAGGTATTGTTGTAATTATACAAGTAGATTGCATGTAACTATTATCTAATTTAGAATGCAAATTGATTAAATATATTGTTCCAGTGTATGACCAATTGATAATATGCAAATAAAAAAATAAGCTAGTATGGTATCCATGATAAGTATATGGTTTATTATTTAGCTATATCAAAATATGGTGTAATTTTTGTTATATCACGTATTTAGGGTTTTTTATCCATGGCAACTCTATTGTTTGCTATATTATAGCTATAATCATTGTTTTATAGTTGTGTTATAAATTATTTGGGCGTTTTATATTATTGGATAGAGTGTTTAGATATATATAAAGTTCTAAAATTATAGCATTTATATACATATATATGTAATTTTGTATAAATTTATAAAGAAAAAATTAAACCATTTTTCAAAAAACCATCCTCTTAATCATCTCTTGACCGCTTAATAAGTTACAAGGTGTTGTGTGCATGCTTACTGCTTAACCTTTTTCAAAACATTGGGTAATCTAGATCTTTAAAGTAAAGTATTTATCGTATTTATCAAGTCTTTCTGTCATTCAGACATCACATTTGATTGAGGGGAGTAAGAGGCAATAGAATCGTACAAAACACTATGATGTTAATGGAATTCCTTAAAAAAGGAATAAGGTGAACCTGCCACCCCTATCATACCTTAATTTCTAAAGTACTTATAACTAGGATCCCAGTTCTATTTTAAAACTTGAAAGTATGTCATGAATCACTATTTCTCTTTTATAATAAAAATAGAAATGCCTACTACATCATGATAAAGTATAATGTGTTATCACTATTGGTAACATTGTTGCATTGACATATGTTAATGTGTAGCTAAAAAAATTGTAAGTTCCTCTCAAACAGATGCAAAGGTTTTCTAGGCGGTTTGGCTTGGACAAAGATCTCACATGTATGTTTCTTGTCAATGACAAAGTTAAGAATTACATTCAGGTTCATCATATGGTTTATGGAATAAATACACATAAATCAAATTATAATGCCACACATTTGATTACATAAATTCAAAATTATACAATAGATGTAATCATTTAAGTAAGAAACAAATGATGCATCAATGTATTTTTCTTTGAAATGTGCAAACCACCCCCTAAGACGGGCCACGATTAAGTGAGACCTCCCTGACGGTGTAAACCCCTGGTCTCCCCCCCCCCCACCTACCCACACAACGGGAGACATGTAAATCACACAAAGGCTAAGATAAATGATAGGATTAAGGCTAACTGAAGTGCACCACTGAGAGGTTTTGAACCCAGATCCCTACTTTGGGGAGCATGGGCCTCTACCAAACCTTTTTCATAAAATTACTAATTTGTTTCATTTCTAAATTAGTCATGATCATTCATTAATACATATCAGATTACTAGTGGTTTTACAAAAAATGGTAGGAATATGCCAGACTCTATTCTATGTAAAAGCATGTCCTATAAGAAACATTTCCTATATATATCCGCCCAATCAATCTATATGTATACCATACTTGAGATAGAGAGAAAGTGAGTCAATCCAGAATATACTTGAGTATAAGACATGTTATACACTCAAGTAATGTGTAGACAAGGGACATAATGTGCATGTTGGTGCTAATATTTGTGACTTTGGGAGATTTATACTCTATATTCAAAAGTACCCCTTCTTCCAATTACTAACTTTCTCAAAATTTGAAAGAATTCATGTTCTTTGGTTTCTTTTGGATATTGTCCTTACATTTATGGATTTCTTACATGTCATATATGACCTTATTTATTGACACAACAAAGTTGAATTTTGGACTCACATAAGTATATACGATGGTCACTTTTTGATTAATAGGCCAAATACCTCGGAAGACTTAGGAATTTTATAAAAAGAGACATAGAAATAAATTTATCGTGAAGTTTGATATATATTGATATGAAAAAAAACATAAACTCTTATGATTGTTCTATCAGAATCATTCCCTTGATGATCCAATACTTAAAGAACTTGTCCACATAATACATTCTAAGACCTTGGTCTTCAGTGTTGTATTTTGAAATCATGGACTCCTACAAATCCTTATTAGACTTGGAGGTAGTAATGCATACGTCAAATACTATGCTTAAAATAACCACAGGAATATATCATATGCATAAATGTTCATTTATCTTCCACCTAGTCATCTTTTCAAGACATGGCATCAGCATCGTCAAAATTTGAGGGTCGGGTTCAATTAAGTCCAACAAGCCAATCATGATAAGCACTAGTTTCTTTTGTGTATGAATATAGTAGGAGCAAGAAAAGAATTGTAGCATTTTGTCCAAGTCAATTTACAATATATGGAAACAAACTTATTTCCAACAATGATAATTAATTATTTCTGTGATATTTTTGAGAATAAAATCACAAATTATGCATTAAGAAACTTAATTCAAAGTGATTAACATTTCATGGTAGACTTGTATGTATTTCCGGCAAAAACAATAAGTAAAACATTAGAAGTAAAACACAAAATGAATTAGTTTAGAACATTTAGATGATAAAATCTCCCTTCTACTAATGCCTTGGACATATCATCACTCAATGAAGTTTGAATATGATTATCACCCTATTCAGCATAGCAAATTGGTCCATGAACTAGGAAGGAACATGTGTGAGTTTCATCTTTGTCCATTTAGGGTTTTGGTGATAGGTTGCATAGAGGAATTACAAAAGATTTCAAATGATAAACTCATATTATGGATCCACGATAGCAATAGAACCTTGGTAGATACATAATAACAAAACAAGGTTTACAAAAAATACATTAGCATGCTCGTGTTGTCACACAACAAGGCATGTTTTTTGTTGTTGTTTGTTTCTAAAACTAGACAAAGTCAATGTTGATCTTGAAAAACAATACCATGAAGTATTTATCTTCTCTCACTAGAAGATTATCCTCCATAATCTACACACATGCAAATGTTTCCACGTTGACATGTATGTTAGGAACCCTCAGGCACCACCACAGCCTCCAAGGAGGAGCATGTTTAGATTATTTATGTGCTAGTATCTTCGTATCCCTCCTTGTTTATAGGTATAGTTATTAAGGATTTCTCTCTCTCATACATGTGTATATCCCCTAAACATCAGCCCCTTTATATAAGGTACTCATAGGTCATGGTTCCATAAAGTCCAAGTCCTTTTCCTAAATTGATCACAGATAATCAATATATGTTGACTTGGATTGCTTTCTAGTCGACCGAATGGACAATCCGTCAACTGATTCAGATGCTATGATGTGTGCAAGAATCATCTTAGTCAACTGAATGACACCTACGATGTTCATCTTCATAGGTTAATTAATTGTTTGACATTTCAAATAGTAGACTAAGGCTTATACAACCTTTCTTTATCCATGACTAGTTTGTTGATGGACTCATCCTTAGATTATTAATATATCGATCTTTTTAGTTTCAATCAATTGGTTCATTTCTCAATTGCAATCAATCCACTAATTGTTAAGTCAAGAACTAGGGCTAGAAATTAACATATTTCAATTCAGAACCATTATAATTCTATTCATGGTGTTAATCTCATTTTTTACTTGAGAATTATAAGTGTGTGACCTAGTAGGTTCTACATTATATGGGTAGTCAATTAGCATGACTTCACAAGCAATGAGGGGTATTAAGAACACATCATTGCCACCCATGTAATTAGAGTTAGTTGGATAACAACCTCAACCTTAGTGTGATTGGTGTTACCATGATCGAATAATCCATTTGTCACATGTATCCATACTAAACCCTTGGCATGGAGTCATCATCCTCTCAGTATTCAATCAATGTTTCTTTTTGTGTAGTAGACTATCAGGATACTATGATTTCAAATTCTTATCATGGACTTTGTTAGCATGATCATGTGTTTCATAGTCTCACTTAGCATATGGCTAGGATATTACTCAAATAGGATTGAAAAATCCCATCTTTATAACTCACAATGATCCACATTAATTGTGGTGCACCCTATCACTGGTTGTATGGTGACCCTTTTTCAAGTTCGTGTTGAGTAGGTTACACTAAATTGAACAAAATGTAATTATTCCAGTGATTGGAAGGCCTAAGGATCATAATCACCAATGTCATGTTGATATTTAATTATGACTGTCATTACATGGCTTATATGTATCATTCTTAAGGTGGATTTTTCTAGTATAATTTTTCTTTAACAAGGACATACGTGTCTAAAATGATATCACATATTATGACTAATGAGATGTCATCATTATCTATCACCCACCTTGATGCGTTATTGTATTCCTAACTTTAATAACGATATTCCTCTAGGTATTATACAAGAATGAATACACTTAGTTTACATTTGAACTCATTTTAGGTCCTTAACTCAAAGATATATTTCAATGAGTCAAGTATTCTTTGGACATTATCATGTTTATTCATTTATTTTATACCAAAGCAAAAATATTACATGCCTTTTGTTAATAATCAAATCAAGTACAAAGTATCTAACTACAATCATCATATGAATGGTTTTAAAGACATACAGACCAACAGTGTCCTACTTGTACTATAAATAATTGCTAATGAATCTAATTCCAAGTGATTTATCCTGACCTTGTTCTTCTGTTGTGCAAGTGCTATCAGTGAGATATCAATATTGTGTTCAATGGGTACTCTAACATATCCTTGTTGTACAATCTATGGTATTATATGAAACACCATAGTATGTGCTTTGAATGTTGGTGTATTCTAAGTTCCTTATTATGTGAAATAAATCCATTGATGTTGGAATATAGACGAACTGCATCCTCAATGGTTAAAACCATCCAAGTTCATTTATGAAATTTTTGATGTATATTGCTTTTTTCTATTGGAAGTAGAAACACTCGGGCTATATTTAGAAAACTATTTTCTCTTGCTTGGAACTTTTCCAACTTACAACTCCATCATTAACAACAAACTCAAAACATGATTGTGATTGATAAACATCCTTGTTTATTTGGAAGATCTTGTCAGTGTAACCCTTCACAACCGAATTTTCTTCACCATTATAAATCAAGAATTGATCAATAGTTTTTCACAAGTACTTAAGAATGTGTTTACAAAAATTAGGTGACCTTCACATAGATGTGATTGGTATCTTCTTATCATTCTAAAAGAATACGATACATCACATGTTTACGTACCATTGCATACATGATTGATCCAATTGTACATGCATATGGAATCGTATTCATGTGTGCCCTCTCTTTCAAAGAGTTAGGACTTTGACTAGATAAACTTATTCCATGAGACATGGGTCATTTTCCTCTCTTAGAGTCATGCATGTGGTCCTTTTTAGCACTTTGGAAATGTATGTACTTTGATTTTAACCAAGAGGCCTTGTAGAATCTATCTCAATAGATGACGATTCCTAGAATAGAGTATGTTTCACTTAAGCGCTTCATGTAGAAGGTACTTCCTAGCCATGTCTTAACCAATTGCAGAGTAGAAATGATATTCCCCATCAATAGAATGTGATCTACATACAATATGAGGAATAAAATTATGATCCCATGAAAATTCTTATAAACACAAGGTTCATCTTTGTTTTTTGATAAAGTAAAACTCGTTGAATTTCTCACTAAATCAAGGATTCTAGATTCTAGATACGTACTCAAATTCATAGATCAACATTTTATCTTATCGACTTTTCTATCTTTATATGGATCAATAAGACTTTGGGTTTTCCATGTACACATACTCAAGAATATTGTCGTTGGTTTTAATATCCACAATCCATTTATCATAGACATGATAAGCTTGAATTGGAAGTATGACCCTGGTGGATTCAATAATAGCAATAATCCAAAAGGTTTCATCATAGTCAACACCTTGAACTTTTCTAAAACATTTTGCAATCGATCACCTTTGGTACGTGTGTACACTATCATCCATGTAAGTCATCTTCTTGATGACCGATTTTCACCTATGTGTTTTTCCTCTTTAGGTGTATCTACCAAGGTCAATACCTTGTTGGAAAACATGGAGTCCATCTTAGACCTCATGGACTCAAGCTATTTCTTAGATTTTGGTATTTCTATAGCCTCATGGTAGGTTTTCAGCTCATCATCATTCATGACCAACAAATCATCTTATTGAGTCATGAACATTCCAAATATTTTTGACAGCTAGGTCTATGTTGCTAGACCTTCAAGTTTCTTGTGCTACATGAGGATTTTGAGACTCCACGATAGGTTGTGATTCTTCATGTTCCTCCAAATTTTATATGTTATCTTGTTGGTCTAAAACTTATTCTTCTACTTCTTATTTCCTCCCACTAGTTCCTTTAAAGGTAAATTCCTTCTCAAGTAATACATTAGTTTTGGAAACAAACACATTATTTGGGATGGAATATAGAAGCAATATACATTGTATTCCTTATCCTACAAGGTAACTTTTATCTGATTTGGGTCCCATCTCTTTATAAACGATTTCCTAACATCCTCAAAACTTAATGAAAAGCATCTTGGGACACTTTCCAGCCCATATTACATGGTGTCCTTTGAACTGATTTAGAAGGTACAAAATTAAGTGGTAAGCATTGTAGTTTATAAAGCATTTTGATATAATGAAGTCAGAGATTAGCTGAACTTATCATACATTCTACCATGTCATATAGGATGTGATTCGTTCTTTGTGATAAATCATTATATTGTGGTGCTCCAAGTGGATTCAATTAATATACAATACCACAACCTCCCATAAGGGCCTTAAACTATTGGGTTAAATATTTCTTACCTCAATTAGTTCTTGCCAAGTTGATTTTATACTTCATTCATTAATCCCTTGAACATATCAATGGAGTTTGACTTGAATTCCATTAGATACACATACACATATCTACTTGGGTCATTATTAAACACAATGAAGTATTTATATCCACGTCTAGCATTTGTGTCAAATGGTACACATACATTGGTGTGTATGAATCCTAGTAAGTCATTCACTCTTTCAATAGTTACCAATGAAAGGTGTTTTTTCATCTTGCCCAATGAACGAAATTTATGTGTCTCATTAATTCTAAATCAAATGAATCTTGATGTCCATCTTTATGGATTCTAGAATGGTGATTCCCATTTGTGTTCCCTGAAAGACAATGCTAGAAATATGTTTTCTTTGAGTCATAGAGTTGTAGCTACTTGGTGATTATGGTATATACATTTATTTATAAATATAACAACAAAGACCATAAGGCAATGGAGCAGCACCACAAAAGGATCCTACCTTTATAAATATAACATCAAGCATTCTTTATTTAAAACTAAAAACAATTTTGTCCAAACATGAAATAGAATTGATGTTCCTGAATAAGGCAGTTACATAATTAAAGATCTCTAACATATCGATATCATAGTGTAACGACCTCACTTTTTAATGTCCCCTAGTTAAGAGAGTGCCTTAAATTCAAGAGTCGTTACCAAATTTCCCAAGATCCAAATTTAGCAAATAATAAATAATAACAAATACTTTCCATTAATTCACAAATATTGATTACATGATGTAGAATGATGCTCCTCTGAGAAGTTACACAAACTTTACATGAGAAACTATTACACATGATAAGATGCATCTAACTAATACTCCTTGAGTTAGATTTATTGTCTTCATTTGATTATATTTGATTCATCATGTTTTGATATCTTCAAATATGACAATTACCTAAAATGCCAACAATCTAAAACACGGTTATCATATTTCTATACTATGTACGTTGTGAAACCAAAATGAGTACATGTAGCTGTAATAACGTAACAATCATATTAGCAATTATTAACAATATTTGAACTTGCATTTTTTGTATAACTTCTCAACCCATAATTTCTCAAACTCTATGGTATACTCGCTTGAGGGGGTTTTGTCCCTACAGTGGATGCACATATTCTGTAACGACCCCGCCTCCCGGTAACCCCCAATTAAGGGGGACCCGAAGGTCAGAGCCATTATTCAATTAACAGGATCAAAGGTTCTACAAATAATCAATAATAATTATGAAATTCTACTAACTAATTGGAATTCGGTAGAAAATTACAACTTTACTTACCTTTGAAAAACTATGGAATCTATCTATCCAGAGCTTGAATCTACTCTATCTAATCCTCCTTGCACTTTATGACTTATTTTCACAATGTGTCACTTTACCGTTTGTTCATTTCAGGGTTGTACCTAAAACGCTGACAAACAAAATGTCGGTTAGTATATCGAAATATACTGGTATGTGGGGACAACCAAAAGTTTGTGCATATGGATAACAATCTAATTATCACAATCAAGTAAATTAACCAGCCAATTTACATTTTCTAGTATGACATTCTCCACCACTTTTTCCCTAACCATGGCATACCCACCTTAGGGTTTCCTTTGCTAATGACTTAAGGCCACCTTCTCAATTCTGATCTTGGTGCCTTAGGGTCACCACTCATGGTGCCCTCTAGCCATGCAATATCATAGGCCACCTTCTCATTCCCGAGCTTGGTGCCTGGGGTCACCACTCAAGGTGTCCATTGGTCTACCCATCTGAGCCTGACCTTTGGCATCATCCATCAGGGTGGCATGTAGGTGAGAGAATACATACTTCTATTATTAATGTGATAATCATAGTGACTTTATAGTTTGCAAGTATGAACATCCAAACTGATAATTTGCATTCAATGCAATTAACCATCCGAAAAATCCTCGGGAAACTAAGACGGTTATTCATAATTAACCACATACCTGATCCAGAGTAACTTGCTGTCCAAGTAATAATGATAAAGAACAAGCAACAAGCAATCAACAATATCCTGAAGTTTAATGCATGACATCTAAGTGTTATAGTTTATCTAAAACATTCTAAAGCTAAACTTGGATTCCACCTTAAGCTTTTTAGGTCACTTTTGGGTTTTATTAGGTTTTTAGCCTCCATAATACTTTTATCACATTTAATGCCCTCTTATTTCACAAACCCTAATTTCAACATCATAGGCACAGTTAAAGTCCATTATTTCTCTTCTATACCAAAACTACCATCTTTATCTCTTTTAAGTTATTTCAAGATCATTAGACTCATTTACCACCTTTAGTTTCCTTCGAATTGATAATTCATACTTCATCATGATTTAATTCATAAGTGTATTCCATTTACTATTAATTCCTCATTTATCCATTAGAAAACCCTAATCATCAACTTGAGGGAATTATATCATGAAAACACAGTCCTATAATTATATTTTCAGATTTAACCCATTAAAACCCTTATTTTATCAAATTAGGGTTTCTAAACATAATTATGTGCATAAACGCTAAAACAAGCATGAAACTACCTTTTTCAAAATTAACTATCCCTTTTACTCTTAATAGTTAATATTTCTCAAAAATATGGTTTCAAACCAAATTAACCCAAAAGAGTCATTACAACTGAGTTCCATATCAAAATAGGGTTTTTATCACAATTTAAAACATCAACTGGTGATAACTTGGTGTGATTTTTACATTGTGAGAAAAAATAGGTTCCAATTATATTTTTATTGGATTCCTCGTTTTCTTATGATCAATTTTCATGTATTACTTTCTATCATCGGAGCTACATATAATTAATTACAAATTTGTGAAGAATGTACCTTTTAGGCCAATCACTGGCCGCCACGTCAGCTAATTGCCCCCTTTTCGTTGGCAACTTCATTTAGGCGCCCAATGACCTCCGTGTCCCTGTGCCGATGGAGGGTTATAGTAACGCGCTTGGGGCATTTTAGTAATTTTTGCGGGTTACCTTCTTCAACCTCGTGAAGAACCCCGTGCGCAGAGCAACACCTGCTCCCGGTCAACTCCATTATTGACTCTCTGTTCTAGCGACGGGCTGACGTAGTTGTCTCCATGGGCACCTTCGGTCAGACCTGGCAAAGTCACTGGAGCTTTCTATTAGGGGGAGTGGTGGTTGATTACTCACAGACCATGTCCCCTCCGTCGCTGCTAGGGAAAGGACAGGGAGGACGGCCATAAGCAGTCTGCAGGTCGAATTGGGGGGGAAAGAAGAGGGTTCCTCAAACTCACCCGAGTTCCTCACACCTTTCTACCCATTGCGAAGGGGGTAGATCCCTTTTATAGGCTCAGCCCGCATGTCAGCATCCATGGAGTCTGACTCCGCAGGGACCTTTGGGGAAAAGTTCTATGACCTTCCAAAACCCCCAAAACTGGGGTCTACTGGGTCCGACACATCCTCCCAAATCGATTGGGAGTATAATCTTCCCGAGACAAGGACTGTGAAGAGAGGGAGCAACGCGAGAAAATTGCTCGCTCTGTTGCTCCGACTTTCCTAAACAGACCAAGGTAGGAGATGATGGAAAGCCATCCGATCGCAATCTAACGGTCTCCAAAGCGCATGCATTATATTTCTAAAAGAAATCAAATTGTGACATTTAAGATAATCGAGCCACTTTAGGATTTCTAGAAAAGTCCATATCTCTCCAACCGCTTATCAGATTGATCCCAAATTTTGAGGGAAGGTTATAATAACATTATCTACCTCTCTGCCAAAATTGGGCTCATTATATAAAAGAAAATGTGCCTTTTATTTAGGTGCACGATTTCACTTAATTATATATATTTCTCTCACATTTTCTCTTTCTCTTGCTATTAAATTAGTATTCTGAGTTTCTTGAACCTCAAGGAACCTCAATGGCTCGAAATCCCATCTTGGGGATATTTCTTTAGCCTCTTTCCTTATCTTTCATCCTTTTTCTTATTATCTTACTTATTTCTCATTAAAATATCTCTTTTTGAAGATTTCTCTTTATTTCTCTTTTATTTTCCTCATTAGTATTCCTTTTATCATTAGGAATCCTTGGGATACGAAATTCCACCAAGGATAACTCAATTATACCTCTTTTCACTTGTTTTCCACATTTTACCATTATTTTCAATTTCTTTCTTAATAAAGAAATACTTAATTGATCTTTTCTTTTCTTATTGCATTTTCCTTGCAACTTTGGACTCTTTGGAATCCAAGGACCCCATGTGGCATGAAATCCACCTCTGGATTAAGTTCTTTTGCCTTCTAGAGGTTTCCACACCTTTCTTTCCTCAAAACTCAAATATTCATTTATTAATTGAATTTCTTTGTTAATGGGCCCAATAGCCAATAAAGCCCACAACACAAACATCAAGGCTATTGTAAACGAAATCCATTTATTCACAACAAATTATATTATTTGTTCCAATGTCTTTAATATGAGAAATTACATTTCTCACCAAAAATTGGGGTTGTAACATCCTTCCCCTCTTATAAGAATTTTGTCCTCAAAATTCCATCAAGTAAGCAAACAAACAGGATAAGCCTTTCTTATGTCCATCAGGGCTCCCATGTGGCTTCACCCTTTCCATGATGCTTCCCAAGAACCTTCATCATCTCATATTCTTCCATCTGAGTTCTTTCTTACCTTGGTATATCCTACCCTCATAGGTGACTCAGGACATTTTAGCCTCTCAAAAGCTGAATAGGTTCAAGGCTCAACACATGGCTTGGGTACCTCACATAGCTCTATATCGGACTCATGGAACACATTTCACATCATGTTATCCTGAGGGTCAAGGCTAAACACAACCATCTCCACCAATCCATCTCAAATGGACCCATATATCGGGGACTCAGCTTCCTCAGCTGTAGCCTAGAGGGGTCGGATTTTCACATCACATATCTTCCCACAGTGAACTGCATGTCAGTCTGCTTTGCATTAGCTCACGACTCATGTCATCTCTCGGCTCTCTCTCTCAGCCATTGCACGATCAAAGTGACTTCATCTGCACACACTGTGGTTCTTTTCTGACCTTCGTGAGGCCTCCTTCACCAAAATCATCTTAATGAAGCGGTGACCGACACAACCTCTCACTACAACTTCTTGCATCCCGATAAAGGCTATGGTGGTTAACATCACATCTTAACAACTGTCTCCATGTATCACCTTGAATGAGCACACATGCTCTCATCAGACCCTCTAGTCGGGATCATACTAACCATTAGTATGGGGTGATAAACTATACTATCATCGAGTTCTTCATGTATCCACTTCTACCTCACAGAAGTGAACCTTTAGGTACTACTCAAGAACTTTTGAACTCGCATCATGGTGTAGTTGAACCATCTCGCTCTTATAAGTAGTTCAGCCAGATTTATCCCTTAAAAGTACTCTTTCTTTACGATGTTATCTAGGTAAGGCAATCTACCATAACCCATATTGCATCTTTATCTTTCTTGTTCAAGGGAAGACTTACCACAACATCCATAGTGGTGAACTCCCATTCCCTCTCGAGGACTCTCTATCCTCTATGTCAAAGCACTGGGTTACTGGTATTCGTCCTTCACCCCTGGCTTGCATGGTCACCTATCACATGCAACTCCACATTAAGCATTCCAAGTACTATTATCACTTACTATCTTTGTAGTATCACGGTGTTCGGTGATCTTAAAAACCATGATCTCCTGTATGTCATGATTCTTGAAGCTTGATACCTCAAAAACCCTAAACCACTCTCATCAGGGTTTCATCGCTTTCCCTTCCATAGAAGTACATCTGAGGTTCTACAACCATCCTTTCATTATATCACAGACTAGGCTCGCTAACCAAATGATCATTTACTTGATTAACCGCTATTGATACATCTGGATGATAGCCAAACTTATCTCTTTTCCTCATCTTAAGGTTAGCCTAACAACCTCAACTTCTTCTAACTTCCTGCTAAACTAGGCAGCTATATCTCAACCAGAGCATCCATTACCACTTCACATCCTTATCTACTAGGTAATGTTGAAGACATACACCTCCATGTATTCTACTTATCATCTCATCTCAAACTCTAAGTTTGTCTTCAACAAGAAACTCTGAGCTCATCCTCATGGTGATCAAACTCAACTTTGCATAACTTGCAAATTCCACATAGCTCATGATAAAATATCTTCACGAGATGATCTCCTTAATACTCTTAGTGTTTGCAAACCATCCATGTATCATTCGCTCCACAAGGGTATGTTATCATCTCTATCCTTTTACCTTGTAGCAACGTTCCAACTTACATCATCTTTATCCTTGGTATATGGCATGCATACTGTCCTATCTCTCACTCCCATAACAAGAGGAAATAAGCATTTGGCTGCAGTCCAAATACAGAGTTCTTCCTATTCCAAGAATAGAGATGGTACATCCCACCTTGCCAGTATACCTTCAATCTAAGTTAGAACGTGCAACTTATGTCAAACATCATGATATAAAAATTACTTCCATGGGAAATTGGTCTCGAACTTACTTGGTCCAAGCACAATCCTTGGTCATCTCCTCTAGGTCTTTAGGGTGCCGACACTTTTGGGGTCATTCCTCTTCCCTCATGCATCCAGAGAGTGCCCTACTCATCTGCCCTTTGGGTCCCATGAGTTCATGAAGGTGATCAATCTCCTAACCCATGGCCCTCAGACAATGATAGCTATTACCTCCCGACCCTATGGTCATGTGCAACTAGGGAATTAGGCAACTCCTACTTCCATCGGTCTTATCCCTAACTGACCCTTGGATAGACTTAGGATTCTAACATAGTACACGTTCAACTTAGAACCTTACCCAATCCTTCATCATTTCGCTCTGCATTCATGACTGACTTTCATCCCTTCATAGGGGTAATGGCAACCTGCCTACCTTGGTTAGGCCCCATACTGGTCACCTCCATGGTAACACATCCACATGCACATAGAGATGGTTATCTATGGGTCTATAGGTTCATTCTCATGCCATGTACTCTTCACTTAGCTTCTCAAGATCCTATGAAACCTCCTTAGGTTACCTCAAAACCAACCAAACTGGTAAACCCCCTACCAAAGGGTCCCTCTCCCAGGATGGGAGGGAACTACACCTTGACAACAAAGGTCACGAGTGTCCTTAGGGTTTACATTCACATGAGCATGCTTAATCCAGCAACTACTAAGGCACAAGCATACCTACTAAACCATGCTAGGTCACACTTGTTCTCATCCTCAACATTAGATCAACTTAGTCGTGAGGGGTTCATCAAACATACCCTTAATTTAAGGGGTTTCCTTTTCCTCTACACACGAGGAGTACCATGCTTGAAACTATAGAGATCTCAAATCTCATCATGAGCATTGGGTACACTACTTCCCCTCTTAGGCCTAGGAACCCTAGGTTCACCTTTGGGTGTCCGACTGCATGCTCAATCTCTTAACCATGAATCAAGCATGTCCAAGTTATGTCATGTACTTCCATGATCCTTCTACTCACAACACTTCGGACTTGAGTCCTTTTCCAGGACAACCAACCAGGTATAAAGCCTCACAATTGGTTACTTAAACCTCCTCAGGGTCTAAAGCACTCTTTATCTCATCCAGCAGGTAATCACTTATACCATAGGTACTAGAAGCATCCATTATTCCTCATGTCTCAGAATCTAAGCTTCCAACCTTCTTTCTTAGGTCATGCTTTCTCTCTCTAGATCTAACTCCACATCCAGCCTCACTTCCTGAAGTTGGATCAAGCTTACCAGCATATCCCTACCTGGGTGAAGCCTTTGCTCAACTCATGTTTGGCTCAAGATTATCCTTAGCTCTTTATGTTTATCTCATAAGACATCCATCATGATTCCTTGTCCAGGGTTTCATCCTACTGTCAGCACTACTGACATACTCTGGGTGCAAGCTACACCCTACTTATACAAGCCCATAGGGTTCTATAGGTTCTTTTCTAACTTCATCCATGAAGGAGCTATCCTTCGCTCAAACATGCATGACCCTTCCCAGGGTTGGGTTGCCAAAGGTGCTAGGTCATCAACTTCTCATGGATCATATGGCATCCAAGGCATGTTTATTCAAACACCTGGTCTAATCTCATCATGTCATCTCTCTCTCTAACCTTCACTTAGGGTTAGGGTTAACATCATCCTCAAAGGATGTGTTAGGTCTCTGCTTTAATGGAGATCTCTACCTCCAAGACTCATTTTCTACTCATCCTCATGACAAGAAGGTCTAGCCGCAGGTCTCTCCTGGGGGAAATGACAACTTATGTCATACGACCTAAGCATGTATCTATTCTTTAGTTTGTGCTTAATCTATTAAGCTTATGTCCATGACATCTTATTTACATGCTTTTCATTAATTTGGTGGAGGATCCCTTAATCCTTATCAACCTTACCCATACCTCAAGAGGGCAAGGAGAAGAGAGGAAACCCTAATCCTTAAGGTCCTTAATAGAATTTGAGTTGAGAAGGGATGAACAAGATGAGAGAGTCCTAAAGGTATCTTATTTCGATTCATACCCTAAGACTTTGGCCAGGCAGTCACACAATCTGGGAGTCCTCGTATTCCGACTAGCGGTGTGGAGGAAAATATTGCCAGCCCCCAGAAGTGATCCTTTCTAGACACCTCAATCTTTTGGATACTCCTCTAATAACTCCCTTGGTTCTATGGAATTTTGTAAAATTTAATAATTATTAATGATTAGATGAGGAAACTATGCTCTGATACCAATTGTAACGACCCCGCCTCCTAGTAACCCCCAATTAAGGGAGACCCTAAGGTCAGAGCCGTTATTCAATTAACAGGATCAAAGGTTCGACAAATAATCAATAATAATTATGAAATTCTACTAACTAACTGGAATTTGGTATAAAATTAAAACTTTACTTACCTTTGAAAAACGGTGGAATCTATCTATCCAGAGCTTGAATCTACTCTATCTAATCCTCCTTGCACTTTATGTCTTATTTTCACAATGTGTCACTTTACCGTTTGTTCATTTCAGGGTTGTACCTGAAACGCCGACAAACAAAACGTTGGTCAGTATATCGAAATATACTGTTATGTGGGGACAACAAAAAGTTTGCACATATGGATAACAATCTAATTATCACAATCAAGTTAATTAACTAGCCAATTTACATTTTCCAGTATGACATTCTCCACCGCTTTTGCCCTAACCCTGGCATACCCACCTTAGGGTTTCCTTTGCTAATGACTTAAGGCCACCTTCTCAATCGCGAGCTTGGTGCCTAGGGTCACCACTCATGGTGCCCTCTAGCCATGCAATATCATAGGCCACCTTCTCATTCCCGAGCTTGGTGCCTGGGGTCACCACTCAAGGTGTCCATTGGTCTACCCATTTGGGCCTGACCTTTGGCATCATCCATCAGGGTGGCATGTAGGTGAGAGAATACATACTTCTATTATTAATGTGATAATCATAGTGACTTTATAGTTTGCAAGTATGAACATCCAAACTGGTAATTTGCATTCAATGCGATTAACCATCTGAAAAATCCTCAGGAAACTAAGACGGTTATTCATAATTAACCACATACATGATCCAGAGTAACTTGATGTCCAAGTAATAATGATAAAGAACAAGCAACAAGCAATCAAAAATATCCTAAAATTTAATGCATGACATCCAAGTGTTATATTTTATCTAAAACATTCTAAAGCTAAACTTGGATTCCACCTTACGCTTTTTAGGCCACTTTAGGGTTTTATTAGGTTTTTAGCCTCCATAATACTTTTATCACATTTAATGCCCTCTTATTTCACAAACCCTAATTTCAACATCATAGGCACAGTTAAAGTCCATTATTTCTCTTCTATACCAAAACTACTATCTTTATCTCTTTTAAGTTATTTCAAGATCATTAGACTCATTTACCACCTTTAGTTTCCTTTGAATTGATAATTCATACTTCATCATGATTTAATTCATAAGTGTATTCCATTTACTATTAATTCCTCATTTATCCATTAGAAAACTCTAATCATCAACTTGAGGGTATTATATCATGAAAACACAGTCCTATAATTATATTTTCAGATTTAACCCATTAAAACCCTTATTTTATCAAATTAGGGTTTCTAAACATAATTATGTGCATAAACCCTAAAACAAGCATGAAACTGCCTTTTTCAAAATTAACTCTCCCTTTTACTCTTAATAGGTTAATATTTCTCAAAAATATGGTTTCAAACCAAATTAACCCAAAAGAGTCATTACAACTGAGTTCCATATCAAAATAGGGTTTTATCACAATTTAAAACATCAACTGGTGATAACTTGGTGTAATTTTTACATTGCGAGCAAAAACATGTTCCAATTATATTTTTATTGGATTTCTAGTTTTCTTCTAATCAATTTTCATGTATTACTTTCTAGCATCGGAGCTACATATAATTAATTACAAATTTGTGAAGAATGTATCTTTAAGGCCAATCACTGACCGCCACGTCAGCTAATCGCCCCCTTTTCGTTGGCAACTTCATTTAGGTGCGCAATGACCTCCGTGTCCCTGTGCTGATGGAGGATTACAGTAACGCGCTTGGGGCATTTTAGTAATTTGTGCGGGTTACCTTCTTCAACCTCGCGAAGAACCCCACGCGCAGAGCAACACCTGCTCTCGGTCAACTCCATTGTTGACTCTCTGTTCTAGCGACGGGCTGACGTAGTTGTCTCCATGGGTACCTTCGGCCGGACCTGGCAAAGTCACTGGAGCTTTCTATTAGGGGGCGTGGTGGTTGATTACTCACAGACCATGTGCCCTCCGTCGCTTCTAGGGAAAGGACAGGGAGGACGGCCATAAGCAGCCTACAGGTCGAATTGGGGGGGAAAGAAGAGGGTTCCTCAAACTCACCCAAGTTCCTCACACCTTTCTACCCATTGTGAAGGGGGTAGATCCCTTTTATAGGCTTGGCCCGCATGTCATCATCCATGGAGTCTTACTCCGTAGGGGAAAAGTTCTATGACATTCCAAAACCCCCAAAATCGGGGTCTTCTGGGTCCGATACATCCTCCCAAATCGATTGGGAGTATAATCCTCCCGAGCCAAGGACTGTGAAGAGAGGGAGCAACGCGAGAAAATTGCTCACTCTGTTGCTCCGACTTTCCTAAACAGACCAAGGTAGGAGATGATGGAAAGCCATCCGATCGCAATCTAACGGTCTCCAAAGCACGCACATTATATTTCTATAAGAAATCAAATTGTGACATTTAAGATAATCGAGCCACTTTAGGATTTCTAGAAAAATCCATATCTCTCCAACCGCTTATCAGTTTGATCCCAAATTTTGAGGGATGGTTAATAATAACTTTATCTACCTCTCTGACAAAATTGGGCTCATTATATAAAAGAAAACGTGCCTTTTATTTAGGTGCACGATTTCACTTAATTATATATATTTCTCTCACATTTTCTCTTTCTCTTGCTATTAAATTAGTATTCTGAGTTCCTTGAACCTCAAGGAACCTCAATGTCTCGAAATCCCATCTTGGGGATATTTCTTTAGACTCTTTCCTTATCTTTCATCCTTTTTCTTATTATCTTACTTATTTCTCATTAAAATATCTCTTTTTGAAGATTTCTCTTTATTTCTCTTTTATTTTCCTCATTAGTATTTCTTTTATCATTAGGAATCCTTGGGATACGAAATTCCACCAAGGATAACTCAATTATACCTCTTTTCACTTGTTTTCCACATTTTACCATTATTTTCAATTTCTTTCTTAATAAAGAAATATTTAATTGATCTTTTCTTTTCTTATTGCATTTTCCTTGCAACTTTGGACTCTTTGGAATCCAAGGACCCCATGTGGCATGAAATCCACCTTTGGATTATGTTCTTTTGCCTTATAGAGGTTTCCACACCTTTCTTTCCTCAAAACTCAAATATTCATTTATTAATTGAATTTCTTTGTTAATGGGCCCAATATCCAATAAAGCCCACAACACAAACATCAAGGCTATTGTAAACGAAATCCATTTATTCATAACAAATTATATTATTTGTTCCAATATATTTAATATGAGAAATTACATTTCTCACCAAAAATTGGGGTTGTAACATATTCTTCCCTCTCCAAGTCTTGTAATCTACTGGCCTTCCCATCTGGGCTTGACCTATTGGTAACCTTCCCTTCTTGGCTTGGTATTCTGTTGGCCTTCCCATCTGGGCTTGACCTATTGGTGACCTTCCTGTAACATCCCTGACCTGGGTTATACTCTAACCCTAGGTGTTTTGATTAATAAATATGATTATATGTTTAATAATATCTTGTGAAAAGTAATTAGGGCTCATGAGGAGCTTATGTTTCAATTTTGGTCCTGTTTGGACAATGTTGAAGCAATGTTTGCTTATTTTGGACTAATGTGCAAATTACCCAAGTTGATGGGTTTAAGTGCAAATTGTGCATGATAATCTGTTCCTCATGTTTTGAATCATCATGAGAGTGAAAATTATGCTGAGATATGTTTTATGGAAGCCTAAATACCAAGAAAGAGCTGATAAAGCAATATACGTGCATGAAAACCTAGTTTTGGTGTAATATGCAATTTACCCAAAACCTAGGGTGAAATATGTAATTTATCACTTAAATAAGGTCCCTAATGTTTCTTGGAATCATGTAGAGCAAAGAAAATGAGAGGGGCACATCTTTTGGATTAAGTTGGAGGAGAGAGAATCTTGATATTAAAATAATCAAGATTTAATCCTAATTGAAACCCTAATTCAATTTAGGGCAAAAATGAATATATTAATTAAAGGGCCTTCAAACAAAATGTTATTGGTTGAGTTTGAATAAGGATAGACGTCCTTTTTCATAGATAAGGCACGAAAATATCTAAAGGAGGTGAAACTCCACTCACCTTATTATAAAGGAAAGTAATATCCACTCACATTATGGATATTACTATTATATGATTAAGGTGCTTAATTTGCTTTTCTTTTAATTTTAGGATAATGAAAGATAATTAAAGGCAAAGGAAGGTGCCTTCGTACACAAGGGAGTGAGGGGGTTTATGTGGCACCAATTTGAGAGTGGAGGGAAATTAAAAATGCTTTCTCTCTCCTCAATTTCCTTTATAAAAACTTCATTTCCAAATCAATTGAAAGGATTTTTCGTCCCTCTCTTCTTCCCTTGCTTTGGATGAGCTCAAGAGGACTTAGGATCAACAGGAGGACGAGCCCCAACCTGTTGGTAAGCTTATTAACCCTCATTCATCTTGATTCCATGGTGGAAATTGAAAATAAATTATGGATTCCTTCTTATTTCGATCTCCTCTTCAACCCTAGCCAACTTTTTCATCCAAAAGCTTGAGGACGAGCCTAGGGGGAGTTGCAAGAGCTTCATCCACCATTGTTGCCGTGGTCTTGGAGCTTTGGAGCTCAATTGGAGGCAGGTTTTATAACTTAAACCCATAATCATTGCTATTGCATCAATTCTCTATGCTTTGTTGATTGTTTTCTTCAATTTGATACACTTTTGTTTCTTTGCTGCAATTTCCATCAAGAACGGTTGCTGTTCTTGGTTGTTCGAAGGAAGGTGATGATGACATCATCCTAGATGCTTATCCAAAGAAAATTACCAAGCCAAACGGTTTTGATAGCTACTCCAAATCGTTTTAATTTGATTGGCTATGCGGTTTCAGCAAACCGTTTAAGGGCAAACTGTTTGAAACCGTTTGGGAGAAAACGGTTTCAAAACCGTTTGAGATGGTTGACCAAGCGTTGACCGTTTGGGAATCTTGTTTCTCATTATGTAGGCTGATGACCCTCCAAATTTGAGGGGTTAACTCCAAAGTAATCGTGAGTTGAAGGCCAATCAATTAGGCAAATCGAATTGAATTAAATGTTCATTTTCAACCTGATCAACTTGACCTTTTTGGGAAAACGGTTTCAAAACCGTTTGAGATGGTTGACCAAGCGTTGACCAATTGGGATTCCTGTTCATAATGATGTTGGGTAATGACCCTCCAAATTTTATGGATTAACTCCAAGGGAATCATGAGTTGAAGGCTAATCCATTAGGGAAACATAATTGGATTAAGTGCTGATTTTCAATCTGATTTAATTGACCTTTTTGGGCAAACGGTTTCAAAACCGTTTGAGTGCATTGACCAAGCGTTTACCGTTTGGGATTAATGATCCTAATTATGTTGTATAAAAACTCACCAAATTTGAGGGGTTAATTCCCAAGGAATCGTGAGTTGAAGGCTAATCAATTAGGCAAACCCTAATTGGAATTAGTGCTGAAATTCCAATGAGTTAATTAGAGATTTTGGGTTGATTAGCCCAAACGGTTTCAAGACCGTTTGGGGATCACCCAAACGGTCTCAAGACCGTTTGGGGGTCACCCCAAGACCTTTTGGAGGTCTGGGGTCAAGTATAGTTGACCAATTAAAGGTCCAAAGGTACTAATCATATTGCAATGAAGTGCTGATTTTTTGATCAACTCGATAGACCAATCCTTGATGATTTTTCACTAGAATCCAAAGGATGGATGGGCCAAACGGTCTCAAGACCGTTTGGTGGTCACCCAAGACCGTTTGGAGGTCTAGGGTTGAGTATGGTTAGGTGTTTGAAGGTCTAAAGGTACCAAGTTGTTAAACAATGTAATGCTGATTTGGTGATCAATCCAATGAACCAAACCCTACTTGGATGGCTTGGTTTTGAGTGATTTGATGGGCAAACGGTCTCAATACCGTTTGGAGGTCATCCAAACGACCTCAAGACCGTTTGGGGTCAGGTAATACTCAATTTGGATGATGGTTCAATGGTTTCAAAGTAACTAGTCTTACATTGATTAGTGTTGTTGAATCATCGATTCTAAACCCTAATTCAATTGAACCAAACCCTAATTGATGACCAATTGAGGGTAAATTTATGGTCAAATCATTTTAAGGTTGACCTATTAAACTCAATTGAAGTATGAGGATAGGTCCAATTGATGATTGATTCCATGAATTCAATGATTGAAGGAATCAACATTGGAAACCCTAATTCAATTGGATACTTATGTAATGGAGGTCCAATGTGATTGAATCTCTTGAGAATCAAGATGGTGAATGATCCATTGATTCAATGCTGATTAGTAATGATAGTCAATGAAGGTACAAAGGTTGAAACCCTATTAGTACCTAAGTGGTTAGTGCCAATTAAGGGATGAACCCTAATTGCTTATAGGATCAATGACTTGATATACTATGTTAATCATAGTTGTATGAACTCGATTGAAGGGTTGATATGACCTAATCAAGTTGAGATGATGATAGCATGAATTCCTATAAGAATATTATTCATGTGGTGTTTAAGGGTATGATCCTTAAGTAGAGAGATCGTGAAACCCTAATCATAAACATAAACCCTAGTTATGGGCAATGTTATATGAAACCCTAATGAAGGGTGATGCTATATGCAATCCCTATTCTAAAGAAGGGAGATGGTATGTGAAACCCTAATCCCTAATGAGAGAATAGAATTCATACTTGAATATGATTCATGAGGTGAACTCCCTTTGCACGACCATGCAAGGTAGCACGGCCGTGGTAGCTTCCCCTCACACGACCGTTCTTGGTTGCACGGTCGTGGTGCTCTATGCTTGATTTAGAGGTGATTTGAAAGTGACCTCATATGATCGTATACCTTGATATGATTATAAGTCCAATATAATTGGATGAAGGATACATAAGATATGTTATGAGAAACCCTAGTTGAGGGTGTATCATTGTGATTGTTTATAAGCAACTTTACAATAAAGTCATGCCTTAAACTAAGATAAGTCCATATCATGTGAGATAGCTGTACAATTCTAATGTATGGCCTTTGCATTATATGCTACAGGTAAGAGATTAGTGATGGAATGTATTAATAGGGAAATACCTTAATACAAGATAAGATGGATAACTCAACAGAGTTTGAAATGATGAGAAAGTGATACATCAAGATATGATAGTTATCACATTCAGCATTCAGGGTTTATATGCCTTGATGTACTTCAAATCCAATATAATTGGGTAAGAAACATATGAAGTGTGTTATGAAACTATTACAATGAAATGTAATGAGTTGTTACACCTTGATGAGTGTTAATTAATGTACCTTGAGAATAAGGTTAAGCCCAAATGATGTGTATGATATAATCATACCATGATAAGGATGAGAAATGAACTCATACCTTGAATTGATGATCATTAATTCTATATGATGAAAGTAATGTTCTAGAATAATCAAATATGATATCCTTGAATGCTATAGAGGTATGGAATAATGTATTAATGGTTGGACAGATAATGAGATCATGAACTCTTTATTAATGAGAAATGGGGAACCCTAACCCTAATTTGGGTAAAGGGAATGAAAAGCCATATTTGATAGTAAACCCTAATTCCTGGTAGAGGAATAATGGTGTTACTATCACATCACATGATGTGATGAATATCTTGTATGACTGTTATCATGCCTAATAACCAGACAGATATTATGAGATGATGTATATAGCTAGTGTGATCTGTGACATTTATATAATAAATGTTGATTGGCATTATGTGCCTTAATGTTGTTGTTGCTTAGTAAAAGAAGCAATATGCATGGACTTTTATGAGTCACATGAGTAAGTTGTTACCTAGTGAGAGGTGACAAGATATTTCATGGCCTTGTGAGCCAGGTGTGATGCTTGTGTAACAAGTATCATGAATGCCTTGGTCAGATGACCTGAAGGTGATAGTTACCTGAAAAAGGTATAATAATGCTCAATGATGAGTTAAGGGTTTGAATACCCAGAACCATATGATTATGGTGATGAGAAAGTGAAGGGATGATAATTCCCAATATTGAAATGAGGGACTGAGTTCCCAGGGTCTTTGAAAGACTGATAAATATCTGATAAAAGTAGTACATGTCTCTTTATAGCATTGTTGTAATAAGTTATGTTTGAGAACTTGGCTGATGCTAAAAGAATATGAGAATGTACTTAATAAATCAAGTGAAATCTATTCATGTAGTTCTCTAACCATAGATCCATCATCGTCAGTAATAGGTGATGGTGAAACGGGTGCCCGTGGCAAAACCCGGAGCACATATTTTGAATATGTGGGAGTAAATGGGCGAAAATATCCTTACGTCCTCTTGAAGAGATTGTTGGAAGGTAAACAAGAAACCTCTCAATCCTTCATGAATATGTCAGGATGGATGTATCATGAATCTCCCAATGATACTTAATGTCGGATCGAGGAGATAAACAAGAAATCTCTCGATTGGCGATGAGAGTGCAGTTGACGCTGTAACTCTGTAGCGAAGGTGCCAGAATACCCTAGCTAGCTAGTTAGCAGAGACACGAGATGTCCTGCATGTGGTCTCATACTGACCGAGACAGATGAGGTCATAAGAAACCGGCTCTTTTGATGACCTATGTATGATACCGAGGCGATTTTGTAATGGTCGGTTGGAGTATGAGAGGTATATCTCATCTCCTCAGAGCATAAGTGTGATTGTAAAATGTAATCAGCCGTATAGCATGTTTTCTTAATGATTGAATACGGAGATTCATTGGCTGATGTTGCATTTCTTTGTGCATTCCTTAGTAGATAAATGTTAATTATGTTTCTTTATATTCTCTGCAAAGTATACAGATGAATTACTTATCTACCATGGGTAGATGCAATGACCTCCTTGAGAATGGAGATTATCTTATTCTGTTCTATGATGAATAATTCTGCCTGATAATGTAAAAGTAACCCCTACTCAGTTTTAATTTGATAAACTGTAATAACAATGTTTTTGGCGGAGAGTTATATCTCTCGCTGGGGCAATTTTCAATTGTCTCACCCCCGTGGGAAACATTTTTAGGTATGCATGGAAGGCAGAGCAGAAACCCTAGAACAGGGAAAGAACAGCAGTAACAGCAGGGACAACAATAAAATCTTAGCTGGAAATATTGTCTGTCTAGTCATATAGATAGTAGTCTTATGTGTCGTCTTTGTACTCTTAGGTCCTCAGAGTTTTAAATGTATCAATCTGAGTTTTGGCTTAGTGCCTCGAAGTTTTTATACTGCCTGTGTATATTTGTTAACAGGGCAGTCAATGTTGTAATCCTTGAAAAGGAATGGTACAGGTTGTGTACTTTTGAACCAGGATGAATTTGGAATACTTTGGTTCATGGTTAAAGAGTTTTCCTGTGAATGGATCTCTTTGCAAAAAGTTTTAAATTTTCAGTGATTTTCAGTAATCCGCTGCAAATAATTCGCTTACGCATTAGTTAACCCTATTTTCACGAGACGGTCATTTCAATTAGTGGTATCAGAGCTCTAGGTTCGTTGAGTCTACAGAGACATAGGATTAAGGTATCGAGTCTGTGATAGTGTCCTCCGGTATACCCTATAATGATTTCTGCTTATGTAGAGAAAGGGTAAAAGTTAAAATGACTGGAGAATACAAGGAACACATTGCTGGGAGCAATGTTGTTGCACCAAGAAGAGGTGCAAGGGATCAGGCAAGAATAGAATGAGTGCCTGAGAATCCCCATTAAGGCCTGATCAGGATAGAGAATCCTATGATCATGCTCTTGTTGGGCAGATTGGGGCAACAATAATGCATATAAGTGGACTGGATACTAGCCTTACAATCTAGGTTATCAGTCCTTAATACACAAAGCTTGAGCTTTAAAAGAGTTCCTGAATGACTTAGTCATGTTGGAACAAGGGAAAATATGGAAAAGATTAACTTATGGCAAGAAAGTAGACTCTACCATGAGTTTAGTCAGATAATAAATCTATGATGGCAGTTCTCAAGGAAGGGCAATAAGCTGAGAAGTAGGGAATGGTCTCTATAATTCTAGAGACATTTGCTTAATGGTTTTGAAAAACCAAGTTTTTGGTACTAATAGTGCAACAAATGCCTAGTGTACCAGGGCAGTAGCCATTAAGTAAGTCCAAATGTCTTAACCTTTCACCTGTAAGATCCCATGGCTTAGTTTTTGCATCAGTAATAAGACTAATAAGACCATGATATGAGGAAAAGGTATGCTATTAATGTGTACATGTCGAGTACACTAAACCCTTTTTGTTATAGGAAAAAAAAGAGGATTGTTGATTTTGTTTTCCCTATTGGTTGCTATATAGGGAAGAAATGATGAAAAATAGAATTTGAATTTTGTTTAGTATTCTTTTAAATGATCTATATTGGTCTTACCTCTATGAAAGAGGAAAAGGTATAGAAGAGATACCTGGATAAAATCCAGGGATGTTAAATTTTATGCTTATAATAAAAGCAAGGAATATGATATTAGACAAAGTGCATACTACTTGATCACAGTACTTGTAAACCCTGGCCAGGTATACAACTATTGATGATAAAGTGGGTATGGAAACTCTTAGATTGTTGTCTTTTTTATTGCTCTGATCAAGTAGTCATTCTGAGACAATCTAATGAGTATCATGAAATCAGAAATCTGGAATGAATAAATGTGTCATATCTCATGCATAAGAAAGAGAAGCTTGAGATAATCTCAGATGAGCATGTTGTATGAGGAACTAAAAATGTACTCCTCATAAGACAAGAATAAGAATGAGGGATATGGACCTTGTTCAATAATGTTGCCAGCATAATAAAGATCTTTTCCATAATGAGGACATGGGAAATGTGATGAGATCATGAGATGATCATAAACATGCTAGATAATAATAAAGAAAGGGATAATGACATGTAATCATCCTTACAAATTCCAATGCTAAAGGCAAGGAACCTAAGATGAGATAAAGAGTAAATGGTTCATGAATAGCTAAAAATACATGAAATAATAAGAGGAATATGAATCCTTGTTTTCTTTCCTTTCAGGGACATGGCAATCAAGTGGGTCTTAGGACACTTGATGTGCATAAGATAAATATGTTCATGTGAGAGATACTTAGAAAAGTATTAGTTATTTTGGACTTTGGTTCCAAGAAAAAGACATATGTAACAAGTAATGCCTCATAATGAAAGGAATATGAGAATGTGATGTGTTCCCAACACATGTGACTCATACCAGGGTAAGAGATTTTGGTATCTGAGAGTTATCAGATGGTTTAGGTTGGCTACCTAGAGTGGTCAACTATGAAATCAGTCTGATTATATAAAATGATATGAACATCATATGTTAGGGGTTTATGCTTTGCATAAACATGATATTAATAAGGAATGTAAGATGTCTCTATGAACAAGAAAAGTGTTATGTGACACAAAGTTGACTCCACAGTCTATGATAAGGGGACAGTGGAGCATGTGTCTTGTGTGTTGATTCTATAAGAATCCTGTAAGGAAACACATTCTGTTGAACAAAGATTTTTGGCGTCTCCATAATAAGGAGATGATATGTGAAGATTAGATAGTATGATGAATGAAATACATCTGTCTTCCTTTATCTGGATTTCGGGGACGAAATCCTTGTTAGGGTTTATAATTTGTAACATCCCTGACCTGGGTTATACTCTAACCCTAGGTGTTTTGATTAATAAAGATGATTATATGCTTAATAATATCTTGTGAAAAGTAATTATGGCTCATGAGGAGCTTATGTTTCAATTTTGGTCCTGTTTGGACAATGTTGAAGCAATGTTTGCTTATTTTGGACTAATGTGCAAATTACCCAAGTTGAGGGGTTTAAGTGCAAATTGTGCATGATAATATGTTCCTCATGTTTTGAATCATCATGAGAGTGAAAATTATGCTGAGGTATGGCTTATGGAAGCCTGAATACCAAGAAAGAGCTGATAAAGCAATATACGTGCATGAAAACCTAGTTTTGGTGTAATATGCAATTTACCCAAAACCTAGGGTGCAATATGTAATTTATCACTTCAATAAGGTCCCTAATGTTTCTTGGCATCATGTAGAGCAAATAAAATGAGAGGGGCACCTCTTTTGGATTAAGTTGGAGGAGAGAGAATCTTGATATTAAAATAATCAAGATCTAATCCTAATTGAAACCCTAATTCAATTTAGGGCAAAAATGAATATATTAATTAAAGGGCCTTCAACCAAAATGTTATTGGTTGAGTTTGAATAAGGATAGACGTTCTTTTTCATAGATAAGGCACGAAAATATCTAAAGGAGGTGAAACTCCACTCACCTTATTATAAAGGAAAGTAATATCCACTCACATTATGGATATTACTATTATATGATTAAGGTGCTTAATTTGCTTTTCTTTTAATTTGAGGATAATGAAGGAGAATTAAAGGCAAAGAAAGGTGCCTTCGTACACAAGGGAGTGAGGGGGTTTATGTGGCACCAATTTGAGAGTGGAGGGAAATTAAAAATGCTTTCTCTCTCCTCAATTTCCTTTATAAAAACTTCATTTCCAAATCAATTGAAAGGATTTTTCGGCCCTCTCTTCTTCCCTTGCTTTGGATGAGCTCAAGGGGACTTAGGAGAAACAGGAGGACGAGCCCCAACCTGTTGGTAAGCTTATTAACCCTCATTCATCTTGATTCCATGGTGGAAATCGAAAATAAATTATGGATTCCTTCTTATTTTGATCTCCTCTTCAACCCTAGCCAACTTTTTCATCCAAAAGCTTGAGGACGAGCCTAGGGGGAGTTGCAAGAGCTTCATCCACCATTGTTGTCGTGGTCTTGGAGCTTTGGAGCTCAATTGGAGGCGGGTTTTATAACTTAAACCCATAATCATTGCTATTGCATCAATTCTCTATGCTTTGTTGATTGTTTTCTTCAATTTGATACACTTTTGTTTCTTTGCTGCAATTTCCATCAAGAACGGTTGCTGTTCTTGGTTGTTCGAAGGAATGTGATGATGAAATCATCCTAGATGCTTATCCAAAGAAAATTACCAAGCCAAACGGTTTTGATAGCTACTCCAAATCATTTTAATTTGATTGGCTATGCGGTTTCAGCAAACCGTTTAAGGGAAAACGGTTTGAAACCGTTTGGGAGAAAACGGTTTCAAAATCGTTTGATATGGTTGACCAAGCGTTTACCGTTTGGGAATCTTGTTCCTAATTATGTAGGCTGATGACCCTCCAAATTTTAGGGGTTAACTCCAAAGGAATCGTGAGTTGAAGACCAATCAATTAGGCAAATCGAATTGAATTAAATGTTGATTTTCAACCTGATCAGCTTGACCTTCTTGGGAAAACGGTTTCAAAACCATTTGAGATGGTTGACCAAGAGTTGACCGTTTGGGATTCCTGTTCATAATGATGTTGGGTAATGACCCTCCAAATTTTATGGATTAACTCCAAGGGAATCATGAGTTGAAGGCTAATCAATTAGGGAAACCTAATTGGATTAAGTGCTGATTTTCAATCTGATTTAATTGACCTTTTTGGGAAAACGGTTTCAAAACCGTTTGAGTGCATCGACCAAGCATTTACCGTTTGGTATTACTGATCCTAATTATTTTGTATAATAACTCACCAAATTTGAGGGGTTAATTCCCAAGGAATCGTGAGTTGAAGGCTAATCAATTAGGTAAACCCTAATTGGAATTAGTGCTGAAATTCCAATGAGTTAATTAGAGATTTTGGGTTGATTAGCCCAATCGGTTTCAAGACCGTTTGGGGATCACCCAAACGGTCTCAAGACCGTTTGGGGGTCACCCCAAGACCGTTTGGATGTCTGGGGTCAAGTATAGTTGACCAATTAAAGGTCCAAAGGTACTAATCATATTGCAATGAAGTGCTGATTTGTTGATCAACTCGATAGACCAATCCTTCATGATTTTTCACTAGAATCCAAAGGATGGATGGGCCAAACGGTCTCAAGACCGTTTGGAGCTCATCCAAACGGTCTCAAGACCGTTTGGTGGTCACCCAAGACCGTTTGGAGGTCTAGGGTTGAGTATGGTTAGGTGTTTGAAGGTCTAAAGGTACCAAGCTGTTAAACAATGTAATGCTGATTTGGTGATCAATCCAATGAACCAAACCCTACTTGGATGGCTTGGTTTTGAGTGATTTGATGGGAAAACGGTCTCAAGACCGTTTGGATGTCATCCAAACGACCTCAAGACCGTTTGGGGTCAGGTCATACCCAAGTTGGATGATGGTTCAATGGTTATAAAGTAACTAGTCTTACATTGATTAGTGTTGTTGAATCATCGATTCTAAACCCTAATTCAATTGAACCAAACCCTAATTGATGACCAATTGAGGGTAAATTTAGGGTCAAATCATTTTAAGGTTGACCTATTAAACTCAATTGAAGTATGAGTATAGGTCCAATTGATGATTGATTCCATGAATTCAATGATTGAAGGAATCAACATTGGAAACCCTAATTCAATTGGATACTTATGTAATGGAGGTCCAATGTGATTGAATCTCTTGAGAATCAAGATGGTGAATGATCCATTGATTCAATTCTGATTAGTAATGATATTCAATGAAGGTACAAAGGTTGAAACCCTATTAGTACCTAAGTGGTTAGTGCCAATTAAGGGATGAACCCTAATTGCTTATAGGATCAATGACTTGATATACTATGTTAATCATAGTTGTATGAACTTGATTGAAGGGTTGATATGACCTAATCAAGTTGAGATGATGATAGAATGAATTCCTATAAGAATATGATTCATGTGGTGTTTAAGGGTATGATCCTTAAGTAGAGAGATCGTGAAACCCTAATCATGAACATAAACCCTAGTTATGGGCAATGTGATATGAAACCTTGATGAAGGGTGATGCTATATGCAATCCCTATTCTATAGAAGGGAGATGGTATGTGAAACCCTAATCCCTAATGAGAGAATAGAATTCATACTTGAATATGATTCATGAGGTGAACTCCTTTTGCACGACCATGCAAGGTAGCACGGACGTGGTAGCTTCCCCTCACACGACCGTTCTTGGTTGCACGGCCGTGGTGCTCTATGCTTGATTTAGAGGTGATTTGAAAGTGACCTCATATGATCGTATACCTTGATATGATTATAAGTCCAATATAATTGGATGAAGGATACATAAGATATGTTATGAGAAACCCTAGTTGAGGGTGTATCATTGTGATTGTTTATAAGCAACTTTACAATAAAGTCATGCCTTAAACTAAGATAAGTCCATATCATGTGAGATAGCTGAACAATTCTAATGTGTGGCCTTTGCATTATATGCTAAAGGTAATAGATTAGTGATGGGATGTATTAAGAGGGAAATACCTTAATACAAGATAAGATGGATAACTCAACAGAGTTTGAAATGATGAGAAAGTGATACATCAAGATATGATAGTTATCACATTCAGCATTTCAGGGTTTATATGCCTTGATGTACTTCAAATACAATATAATTGGGTAAGAAACATATGAAGTGTGTTATGAAACTATTACAATGAAATGTAATGAGTTGTTACACCTTGATGAGTGTTAATTAATGTACCTTGAGAATGGGGTTAAGCCCAAATGATGTGTATGATATAATCATACCATGATAAGGATGAGAAATGAACTCATACCTTGAATTGAAGATCATTAATTCTATATGATGAAAGTAATGTTATAGAATAATCAAATATGATATCCTTGAATTCTATAGAGGTATGGAATAATGTATTAAGGGTTGGACAGATAATGAGATCATGAACTCTTTATTAATGAGAAATGGGGAACCCTAACCCTAATTTGGGTAAAACGAATGAAAAGCCCTATTTGATAGTAAACCCTAATTCCTGGTAGAGGAATAATGGTGTTACTATCACATCACATGATGTGATGAATATCTTGTATGACTGTTATCATGCCTAATAACCATACAGATATTATGAGATGATGTATATAGCTAGTGTGAGCTATGACATTTATATAATAAATGTTGATTGGCATTATGTGCCTTAATGTTGTTGTTGCTTAGTAAAAGAAGCAATATGCATGGAATTTTATGAGTCACATGAGTAAGTTGTTACCTAGTGAGAGGTGACAAGATATTTCATGGCCTTGTGAGCCAGGTGTGATGCTTGTGTAACAAGTATCATGAATGCCTTGGTCAGATGACCTGAAGGTGATAGTTACCTGAAAAAGGTATAATAATGCTCAATGATGAGTTAAGGGTTTGAATACCCAGAACCATATGATTATGGTGATGAGAAAGTGAAGGGATGATAATTCCCAGTATTGAAATGAGGGACTGAGTTCCCAGGGTCTTTGAAAGACTGATAAATATCTGATAAAAGTAGTACATGTCTCTTTATAGCATTGTTGTAATAAGTTATGTTTGAGAACTTGGTTGATGCTAAAAGAATATGAGAATGTACTTAATAAATCAAGTGAAATCTATTCATGTAGTGCTCTGACCATAGATCCATCATCGTCAGTAATAGGTGATGGTGAAACGGGTGTCCGCGGCAAAACCCGGAGCACATATTTTGAATATGTGGGGGTAAATGGGCGAAAATATCCTTACGTCCTCTTAAAGAGATTGTTGGAAGGTAAACAAGAAATCTCTCAATCCTTCATGAATATGTCGGGATGGATGTATCATGAATCTCCCAATGATACTTAATGTCGGATCGAGGAGATAAACAAGAAATATCTCGATTGGCTATGAGAGTGCAGTTGACGCTGTAACTCTATAGCGAAGGTGCCAGAATACCCTGGATAGCTAGTTAGCAGAGACACGAGATGTCCTGCATGTGGTCTCGTACTGACCGAGACAGATGAGGTCATAAGAATCCGGCTCTTTTGATGACCTATGTATGGTACCGAGGCGATTTCGTAATGGTCAGTTGGAGTATGAGCGGTATATCTCATCTCATCAGAGCATAAGTGTGATTGTAAAATGTAATCAGCCGTATAACATGTTTTCTTAAGGATTGAATACGGAGATTCATTGGCTGATGTTGCATTTCTTTGTGCATTCCTTAGTAGATAAATGTTAATTATGTTTCTTTATATTCTCTGCAAAGTAGACAGATGAATTACTTATCTACCATGGGTAGATGCAATGACCTCCTTGAGAATGGAGATTAACTTATTATGTTCTATGATGAATAATTCTGCCTGATAATGTAAAAGTAACCCCTACTCAGTTTTAATTTGATAAACTGCAATAACAATGTTTTTGGCGGAGAGTTATATCTCTCGCTGGGGCAATTTTCAATTGTCTCACCCCCGTGGGAAACATTTTTAGGTATGCATGGAAGGCAGAGCAGAAACCCTAGAACAGGGAAAGAGCAGCAGTAACAAATCTCAGGTGGAAATATTGTCTGTCTAGTCATATAGATAGTAGTCTTATGTGTCGTCTCTGTACTCTTAGGTCCTCGGAGTTTTAAATGTATCAATCTGAGTTTTGGCTTAGTGCCTCAAAGTTTTTATACTGCCTGTGTATATTTGTTAACAGGGCAGTCAATGTTGTAATCCTTGAAAAGGAATGGTACATGTTGTGTACTTGTGAACCAGGATGAATTTGGAATACTTTGGTTCATGGTTAAAGAGTTTTCCTGTGAATGGATCTCTTTGCAAAAAGTTTTAAATTTTCAGTGATTTTCAGTAATCCGCTGCAAATAATTCGCTTCCGCATTAGTTAATCTTGTTTTCGCGAGACGGTCATTTCACTTCCCTTCTAGGCTTAGTATTCTATGGGCCTTCCCATCTGAGCTTGATTTATTGATGACCTTCCCTTTTGGGCTTGGTATTCTATTGCCCTTCCCATTTGGGCTTGACCTATTGGTGACCTTCCCTTTCAGACTTGGTATTCTGTTGGCATTCCCATCTAGGCTTGACCTATGGGTGACCTTCCCTTCTGGGCTTGGTCATCAGTCATTTCCATAATGACTTTCTTTCTCTTTCCATGTGATTCAAACCTTTATAGATAGCATCTTGGGTTTGAGAAAGTTATGTTCATATATGGTGATACACATAGGGCTTTATAGTTTGTAGGAAGTAAATAAAGAATCAAGTAGTTTAATTGTAGTTCATTTGTGAAACTTCAAAAAACATTGGAAGTCGATAGAAGTGATCATTCATATGTAAGCGCATACCTCTTTTCCATGCAGGTTCCATGCAACATCTTCTTCAATCATATATCCAAACATCCAAGCATTCAACATAATCATTCAACATTATCTGCATGTACGTATACCCTAAAGTGTCACCAGACATATTCAATACCTACTAATCTAACATATTTCCTAAACTAGGGTTTAGGGTTGTCTCAGGGTTGGATAAGGAATAAGGGCATAAACCCTAAATCCAACAAACACTATTCATTTGAGTTATAAACTTTAATTAAACATTAAGTGAAACCCTAATTATCAGATCTATCATATCCATTCATTATGAAAACCTAGATTCAATTATATCTATCAATAACATAGAATTTATGATCTTTTGTTTGAAAACCCTAACATTAGCATCATTATCTTAGATTCTCATAATATTCAACAATATCAGTTTATACGTCAAAGTAAACATTTTTTAAACTCAACATGTTAATTCTCAGATCAAGGGTTTTCATGTATTATTTATCTTGCATTCATAAATTAGATATACTTTTAGAACATGAAGCATAATTAGGTTCTAGAAGTATTTTATTTATGATCTACTCCTTTTTATGATTAAATCCATATCTAATTTTGAGATTACCCAAGTGACTGATAATTAGTTACCTTAATATCAAGATAAGCTTATATGGGCCAATCAAAGCAGGACACATTATCAAATTAACTTATTTCATATTATCTTCATTTCATAGAGGGTGCGGATCCCAGTTAGGGCATGTTCATCTAGTTATCCAAATTAGGTCGCTCCCCTCCTTCTAGTCTTTCCTAATGTGGAGTCTCGTAATGCATCCCCTATTTCTTTGGAAGAACTGGGTTCCTAGAAGTCTTCTGTGCAGCGACCACCACACCCACATTGGCGACTTATGGGGGGAAAATGACAATGAATCTGCCTTTCCCTACATCATGATAATGTTGCACTTAGGCTTTCATGTGAAGATGCTAACACACTAGTTGTGGACACTCCAATGCGACTAATAGGGGCACCACCATCGTTCGTCATGCACGGAGGACTGAAGGGAGGAGTTAGGGTGTTGTGGTGTGCTCCTGCGTCGTATTTCCCTCCCTTAGTTTCATGAAGACCCTTCTGAGAATTATATAGGTAAGGAGCAGTGAGGAAGGGTTGTTATCTTTCAAAGGAAATCCCAATTCCTATTGGGAATTTGGGAAATTCACAATCCTACATGAAAATAGGGGAAATTAGGGATAGTTGGGTTTGGTTTCACATATCAGATTTAATGGGAGAGGTTCCATGCACTATTGTGGATCAGGGAGAGAGAAAGAGATTGAATAGGAAAGGAGTTACTTTGACTCGACTTTCCATGTTTGAATGGAGGGATAAGATAACTAAATATCTTGGATCAGAAGGCCTTCAAAGTATGCACACAATAAAGGGTCGAGCTTAAGTTCTTGGGTCACATTAAATGTAAAAGATGTCAAAATTAACAAATTAACCTCCACACTATATGGAAACTTATAAAATCAATATCTCTCTCATCCTTACTCTGATTGATCCCAAATTTGTATATTTTACTTATTATCATCTAATCTCATGTGGATCTGTGTTTGGTGTCAAAGGGATGTTTCTATATACCCTTTTCTCTTTCTTCAAAACAAGGAGACAAAATTAATTATCATAAGAGCATACTTTTTCTATGAAACTTTGAGGGAACTCATTAATAACGTTTCCCAACTTTTATAAAATTTTTGGGATTCATTGGGATAACTCTCATAGGTGAAACTTTCCCTTTAAATATTTCCTTAAATGAATTACCCACATCACATGAAATATCCTTTTTAATTCAAAGTGTAGAATTATCTTAGTTTCCTCATTATATTTAAGTATTCCAAAAGTCAGATCGAGTTATCTTTATTTGATGCCTCAAAACTTATGCCACAAGTCAAGATTAGATCATTACTCCATTAACTATCTAAATTTACAAATTATCTTAGAATAGTTTGGAAACTTGCTTATTTTTACATATTTCAATTATATAACAAATCATAACCCATTATCCTTTATTTATGCATGAAATCTCTTATTTCTTAAACTTGTGCCACAAGAACCTATTTGCAAAGAAAATAGTCCCATGGGCCTTAATTGGGTCATGGTTGAATCCATGCTACAAAGTGATATCTTTATTATTCTATAAATTACAAATTTAAAAAAACATGCATATCAACCAAGCCTTATATTATTAGAATACAAATTTACAAAATTTGAGGTTCTTACAATCATACATCCTTAAAAGGAATATTGTCCCCAAAGTTCAAACCTAGTAAGGTTAAGGTGAATGATAGCACAACTTAGTTTCAAATCATAGCAGCAACCCTTCTTGGATAGGGTTTTTTTAGATTATTTTTAACTACTATGATATGAAAAAAATATCGTATTACTAAGTTTGGAACCTGAATTCGATTCCTAGGTATATCCACAATCTCATCCATTACATAACATTATCACTTACCAATTACATATACACTTGTGATTTCCAATTAATGATTAACCATTCGCCAAGGTTTCCAAACTTTTATTCGTTCATTTTCATATAAGGGTGAGGTAACACCTCAAAACCCTATATTACTACATTCAACTCAACATAGGGTATTCATTTTTATATGTTAATTTTTAAGCATAACATGTGTCTTCCCAATCTCTGTCACTCATAATAAAATGAAATGAGCATTTGGGTACATCCCAAATACAAAGTTCATCCCATTCCAAGAGTATAAATGGTGTATTCATCCATTATCTTGTAGTTCAAAATTTTGGCTGAATCATCCTTAACAATGACTTCCAAGTCATGAATACTTTTTAACTCCACATTCTTTCTTAATTTTCATGCACACACAGGGGAAGGTGATTTTCTCATAACTCTTGAATTTATTCACAACTCCCTTTACGATTTTGTCAATCATAATTACATGACTTCTTTCATTCCTTACATGATCGTCTTGTGTCTCATTGGCCTTAGTCATTCCCTTCATATCTCTAGGGATATAGGTACCTTTGCAGTGATGTCCTCTTGACCCCCAAGGGTCTTATGCACTTATGGAGTGCCTCTCACATTGTCCCCTTGGGCCTCATCAACTCATGAAGGTGGACAATCTCCTAACCCCATGGTTCTTAAGTACACACGGATGGTTATATCTTGATATCACATCCTTATGCACTTAGGGCATGATTACCTCCTGATCTCATAATTCTTATGTACCTTTAATCATCCCTAGTTGATCTTGGGGTTGACTTAGGGCTCTACCCTTCCCAGGGGTTTTATTCAGATATCATAACTTTATTTCATTACACATTCAAGCACATTATTTTCTTTATAGTTCATTAACCTAGATTTCCTCCATCTCTTAGGGTGAACATCATTTCCTTTATAACCATTCATTGGGATCATGGTGGCCTTCCCTTTTAGGCTTGGTCCCATACTATCAACCACTTCTCTAGTGACTTTTCCTCATGTCCCTCAAAGATGGCATAATTGGGTTCAAAGAATTATACTAATATATGTGATTTCATGTTTCATATATTTAATCTTTCTAGCTTAGGTGACACTGAAGGTTACCTCAATTCTTAAACTGATTTGTGAACGCATCCCTCTAGGGAAGGACCAAACCCATGGCAACATTAAACTAATACTTGGCAATAATAAATGATAAAAAATACTTGAACGAATATGTATATTAGTAAAAAAAGATCATGTCTTTTAGGCATATTTTCCATTATATCATACATGCATTTCCTACTTGAGAGTTGAATGGATTAAGGCCTTATGATCTACTACCAAATATTTGTATCATTATACAAGCACTTTACTACCTAAGAGTTGAAGTGCTTAATTATAATGGAAAAAATATATTGTGTTTTATGTGTTCAAGACTATATATACAAAAAAGCAAGATAGCATACAAGAACAATTATTTCATTCAATATCATATGCCAAGTATTTTGTACACATATAATACAATCATACTAAATAGTAGGCCAAGTAATACGTAAAGCTTACATTGAAGAAGACAAATCTATTTACCACATATTCCTCATGTTGGATACATCCACATTCAATGTTCATCATGAATATTACCTCATTTCACTTTCTCGTATTAGGTTGTAAAATTCATTAAAGGTTCATCTTGAGAGTTAGCCAACTATTTCAAATTATCATAATTCATGCATATGGCTAGCCAATTTTATATAGAGAACTATATAATCATTTATGAGTCATCCATCATGTCATATCCATATATCACATCTCAAGGTCAGATCACTTTCATACATATACTATATTATGGTTAAACAAACTTATATGATTGTCTTGTCAAACATATATCAAAAAGTCCAATTGAGGTTCCCCTATCACATTACATGAGGGTGGTTCCATGCTCAATATCTATGAGCTCACTCAACTCTAAGAGTATTATATGCACTATATTTGTCTTCCCTCTTTGGTGTAGGGTTCTTGGGTCTACCTCATTAGCATTTATCATCAACTTCACAAGATCTAGCCACTCGAGCACAAACCAAACCAAAACATGATATGACATTCTCTTCATAGATATCTACTCATGAAATATTCTTTCCCAAATTTCTTTTTCTCATAAATAGCAACTAGAGTCCTATCCAAGGAACCACCAACGTGTGCATGAGGCTTCACAACATACTAACATTCCTTACCTTCACAGGGTCTTGGGACTCTCTCTCACTCACCTAGATAGTAGGTACTCATATCATATACACATATATGTAAGCAACCTCTTTATTATCTCTAGGGTTTGGTCTTCCAAAGGATATATAGGGTACAATAAGACTACAAAAATCATGCATATAGCAACTCAACTCATTCACTCACAGGTAGTCTAGTTTAGGACATATCACACCAAATATTTCTCATAATTTCCCATGTCATGGAGTTTAGGTTTCTGACCTTCTCCCTCTGTGTCTCACTCTCTCTAGACATAACCCTATAACTGGTCCTAGCACTAGAGGTCATCTTTTATAGAAGAGATTGAGGCTCTTGTTGATTCACATCGTATCTAAATTTATCTTATCTTATATCATAGAAGCACACATACTTGCATCATCAAATCTTATGTCAAATCCTCAAAATAGAAATCAAATTCACAAATACAACTGAGATAATCATAAACCATATTATCTCAATATAAAACTTAGATCATATCATCTAACCATATCATTTATTCCAACAAGACTTTAGACATCTGATCTAGAACTAATCCCTCTTTTATCCTGATGTCACTCACTTTCACTTAGGTGCATGACTACCTCCTACTCGTACGTCTGTGGGGGCACATTTTCCTATTAGGGTGCCTAACAGGAGGAGGTTAGGCTTTCTAGACACAACCTAACATCGTAGTTTAGGGCTTTGCTTCCCCCATACTTGAGTTGACCCACCCCAGGATGAGGTACCAGCCTAAAAAGTTAAACTCAGAGTTCCATATTGACAATTTTTTTGTGTAGCCATTGATTGTCTATGTTCCTATGTATATTCAAAAACTCTTCACATGAATCATGCATACATTATTACATGCATGAGTATCCAACTTATTTGTATTTTGTCTTCTTTTTTTCTAACTCAAAGATCATATGGGTAGGATTATTATTTTACCAAACTACTCCTATTACCCATTATTAAAATTAAAGTTAGGGTTTAGGGATTATGTCATGCATCTTGGGTTTTATGTTTCCCTTGTTCCAGTAGGGTTTTCCTAAACCAACCTTGGCACCATGTAGGGTTTACCCTTACAGGGATAAACCCATAAAACATTTTTTACCATTTCATTATTATATGTACATTCATTGGCAGAGATTGCCTTAATGCAACGTAACTTCTTCTCGAGCCCTAACTAGAGATGAGGAGGGAATTGCATTTTAGGGTTTATTAAGCAAGGAGATGAGAAGTGAAAGAAATTAGAGATGTGAAGACTTAGAGGAAATATTACTTCAGGAAAAACTTAGGTTCTGTCCAGGAAGGTATCATTTTGGCTAAGGGAGCCCTCATATGCCAATTTAATTGTACAGAGGAAAATATTGCTAGACCCCAAAGTTGTGTCCTTTTTAGATATTACCCTTAGGTTATGTCCTAATTATCATCCTTATACTTCTAATGATTACTTGAAATTACCAAGTATTATAAATTATTTTAAAAATTAGGGGATCTAAAACCAAATGTAACGACCTCACTTTTTAGTGCCCCCCAATTAAGAGAGGACCTTAAAGTTGAGATCCATTACCTAATTTCCCAAGATCTAGATTTCGCAAATAACAAATAATAGCAAATAATTTCCATTAATTCACAAACATTGATTACATGATGTAGAATGATGCTCTTGTGAAGAGTTACATGAACTTTACATGTGAAGCTAGTACACATGAGGAAAAGCATCTAACTAATCCTCCATATATAATTTTGATATTGTAAGACCCCTGACCTTGCTTTTTGGTTGAACATGCTTGCTTAGGATAATTATATGCTTAAACCTTAATCAAACCTTGTGATGTGCTTTGATATCATCTGACAAGCTTATATTTCAAGTTTAGTCTAGTTTTAACATTGTTGAGCTAGTTATGCATATATGTGTTTGTTTTGGACCTAATTGCAATCTACCCATATCTAGGGTTTTTTGCAATGTGTCGCATTCTTGTTGTACCTCACATGTTTTTAGATCATGTCTGATATATATGTTTGTGCTTTGGGTGCCTTATCACACCTTGGTTTGAGTGGTGACATCTCACGTGTGAGATTAGGGTTTGCATGGATGCCTAAGTTGATGTTTGACCTTAGGTGTTGAACCCTAGTTTTGGCAATCACCAAGTTCCTTTGGTCCATGGTTTTGGTGGTTGATGAGGTTTCTTGAGAGCTACATAGGGCTGGTAGTCGATGAGATTGTGTATCCCTCTTGGTCATTGACTTTTTCATGTGTTGAGGGTCGATGAGTTTCTCTGTGGTTGCTATGTTTTGATCATCTTTGATCACTCTATATTGTCATTCGTAGTTTACTTTTCTTAGACAATTTAGGTCATTTTGTTTTCTTATTTTGGTTTCCCTAGTTGCATGGATGAGTGTGATGCTTGCATAAATGAGATCTCTTGGACACATGGCATGTTTAGTATGATACATAATCCTCTTTCTCTCTCTCCAGTCCTATGTTACATAACACTCTCCATTTTCATGCAAATATCATCTTTATACACCTAATCTCCTCTCTCTCTCTCTTCTTTCTTTGTTGTTAGAGCTCATCCCCTTGGTGCTTGGTAGAGAAGGAGAAGAAGGCTAATCTTCCTTGCATGTCGAGCTAGGGTTTGGAGCAACCCTTTTGTTGATCATTTGGTGCTATCTTGCTCTTCTTCTTGGTCTTTATAAGTGAGATCTCCCTCTTTACCTACGTTTTCCTTGTTGTTCTTCCCTTCTTGTTTCTCTTCTTGGCCGAACCCACGGTGTTCCATGGTACTACTTTTAGAGATTGAAGAACATCTCCTTCTTGCTTTTTCTACCTACGATTTTGCTTCCTTCTTTGTGGTAGACCTAGCTTGTTCGTGAGAAGTGCTAAATCTAGGGTTTTCTACCCTGCTTTTTCAAGCTACCTTTCTATTTGGAGATGCTATATCTTCTTTGAGGTGAGTTATATAACTTTCTCCTTGATTATTGCTTACATCTACCTTGCATGCATATGAACCTGCCTTAAAATGTGGTTACACAAAGAAAGATAGTATGCTTTATCTAGGGTTTGTGTTTACATAGTAATTTTGAGTGGATATCTCTTTTGGATGAACCCTAATCCTTGGTGCACGAATCTTGCTTGGTGATGGAAGTTTTTTATGCTTGCATGCATGTGTAAATTGTTGGTTTTCTTCTTGGATCTTTAGGGTTTCCCTTTGAGTGGTAAATGATGTCTAGTCCTTGTGTGCCTTGAACTGATTTCTAATTTACTCATAATCTAATGATGTGATTTTTCCATGTTGACCAACCTGTTTGGATTCATGCAGTCGATGAGATTTTTTCTCTCTAGTGGTCTCCAAGTTTGGTTTTATATGGTCTCCAAGTTCTGATTTCATGTGTTCGATGAGGTTTGTATCTCCTTTATGGTTCCCAAAGATCTTGATGTTATGAGGTCGTTGAGTTCTAGATCTTCAACGGTCAATGAAGGATTTGGATTTATAGTGGTCACCAAGAACCATGATTGTCATTGGCTGCCAATGCCTCAAGTTTTTGTTGGTCACCAATGTTACGCATCCTCATTAGTCTCTAAAGTCCCCTAGCCTCAACGGTTGATGAAGAGGGCAAACCTATATCAGCGGTTGTCAATATTTATGATCTATGGTGGTCGCCAACCACCTTGTTCTTTAGCAATCGATGGCATCCCCAACCTAAGTGGCCGATGAAGTTTCCTAACCTTTATGGTTGTCATGTGGTGTTGACTCTATGATGATGATGGTTGACTTTGTACACGTATGATCAATGGTGTTTTGATTTAATAAACTGAATTTGTTGGTTCTTGGTTAGACATGATTTAATAGTCTTACATTTTCCCTCGAATGAATAAAAAATAAGGATTTTGAAAAATTCAGATTGGTAATGCTAATTCAATCCATCATGCTTAACCTAACCCTAATGCAAGTAAGTGGTAAAGGTACATAGACTCTTGTGTGATTACTATTATGATAGAATACTTTCTCTCTGTGTGTTATTGTAAACCTAGTTTTATGTCACATGAATATCATGGGTCTTAGATGTAATGTTGTACCAACTTATATGTATCATGTATGGTGATGGTATGAGGAGCCTTGATGCAGCATGGAAAGATAATGGTGTTCTTACAGGGAATGATATGATGGTCTTAATGACCTTGGACATGGTCTTGTTCCCTTACTAAGGTATTATCCTCTTCATGATGTGATAGGGATTTGTAACCCATGATGGTATTATGATGAGTATAAACTCATGTATGGAAATGAAATGGTACCATGTGTTTTTTTATTAACATTATACCTCATACATTTTTATATCTTATGAAGTTGCAATATAGACCGTGTTTTGTAGAATTCTTTCAGGGTTTGTATGTAACTTGATTGATGTAGTTTAACTTACCCAATTGGCATTAACTAATTAAGTGAAACCCTAATCATGTAGTGCCATGTGCCATAGATCCATTCCAATGTCATGATTTGTTGGATGGTAAAATGAGTTCTCCTTTAGTGGAAGCTCAGAGTTGTATATTGTTGAGTATATGCATGTTCACAAGGATGGTTACGGTCATACCTTGGCATGGGAAGGGTTGAGTATGTATCTCAGATGATTATGATTTAGTATATATGATATGATTGAGAACAGTTTGGGTTGTACCTCATATGTTTGGGTTTGGGTACCTGGTACGGACTAGGTTGTTCACTAGTGTTGTGGCCAATATACCAAGGGCAAACTATGTTGTTTTGCAGCTTGACCTTATGTGTCACTGCGGTGGAGTTGTACTAATCGAGGGCAGATGAGATCTTAGGATTCTGGCTCTCATGGATCTTGTATGGCACTAATTTTGACTTAGCAGTGATTAGTTGGAGTTGAGTGGTATACCTTAACTCCTCAGGGCTTAATAAAAGATATAATATAGCGGTATAGTATATCTACTTAGGGTTAAATACACTTCACATTAGATGTTAATCCTTGCATTATTTCTTATATTGCTTAGTTGTTATGTAATGTGGTAGGAGAAATTAACTAAGTAGTAGATGATATTCTTACCTGACCATTCATAATTTCATATGCTTGCTAGTTTTACCCATTTCTATGCTTATTTGGTTGATTGGCTCAGTATGATTAGTATGCTCAACCTGCCTAACATGCATAGTTAGTTTAATCTACTTAATTTGTTTGATTTGTTTATCCTGCTTAACAATGATACTTGTTGTAATCAATAACTGTTGGTTGGGAGTTATATCTCTCGTTGGGACTTGGGTCTCACCTCGTGGGTCACCACATCTTTTTAGGTGGTCGTCAGCAATGTGGTTAGGATTTTGGTGCTAAATAAGAGCAACTTGGAGAGTAGTAGAAGTAGAAGGTTGGTTAGTACTCTCAAGTTTGGGGCAGGGGATGTTTTGTAGATGATATGTATATCGACACATGATTATAGAAGTGTACCTATGTTTTGTAGATGGCATGTATAAGTGGAACATCTCTATTTTGTATACAAGTTGTGGTTGATGCCACTAGAACTATATGTAAACACCTGACATGCCATGTGGTGATATGTAAGTTGTCAAACCTTTATGTAATGTTTGTTAACATAATGGTAATGTCGAGATAAATTTTAATTCACCTGCTTTTTTGGTAATATGGTTAATTAGTATTTGATCTTGTGTTTTTTTAGTAATCTTGTTGATCTTAACAATGTACTTCATGAATCATTACAATCATCACATGATTAGCTCTTTGGGCATACATACCAACATTTAGAGGTGAACATAAATGGAATGTTTCCACCTCCAATCAAAATGTTTCCATCATCCAAGCTATCAATCCTTTCAAATAAACTAGAGCTAACTTCATTAATGATCGCTCTTAGAGTATTCATGTTCTTACTGAATTTATTAGGAGGTAATCCACCTTTACCCCCTTATAGATTGGAATCTATTCCTTATTTATATCCAAAACAGTAACATTTCCCCTAGCAAGCTTTTCCTCCCATATAAACTAATCTTGTTCATAACACATTTTTCATATAACTAACCATGTTTCAGAATATTGACCCCAGGGTTGGATAAGACTGAGTTGCAACCAATTGCATATCAGTAATGTTATTAACAAAAAATTTTCTTATTAGATCACAAACTCTTGTTAAGAACCAATGTCCTTCACTGGGAGGTTCCTCTCAATAATTTATTCATAATAGCTTTAGACATAGAGTTCATAACCTATGTCCCCTAGGTAGTTTGAGTATTAGAAATCCCCTCCAGGGCTGAAGACGAGAAATTCATACCACCAGAAGCACAATGAGAAATAGAATTCACTTCCAAGAATATTCCAAGACTGGAAACAACCCACTATTCTTAGGAACATATCAAGAAATGCTAGAATTGGCATCAACAATCTTTCTAGTAGTAACTTATAGATTTCTAATTTCAAATACAACAAAAATTTATAGATAGGAATCCACAATTTCTTAGCATAAAATTTCTCATAGGAACCAAATTTGTAACCACAACAAATGCGACTCATAATATCCATTCATATTCAGCACGCTACATCTCTATCAGTTTGATTACTTTTTAATACTATCTCCTTAAGAAACAAGAATCAACAGAAATAAGACTTGTATCGGGGAAAAATCTAGCTTCTTCATGGATCAGTCGCATAATTGGCACAGAGTTGTTTCTTAAGTAGCTACCCTAAAACTAAGCATATCATCAACCTAAAAATCTAGTGGTAGGTTAGGGAACTTGAGCCAAATTGGTATGTCAGTAAGCTTTTCTTTCTCAAGCATTTCCCCCCATTTCCCTTTTTAAGAATGAGTGTTCTATCTCCAATGAACCTGAGGCCCCCTTCTAGTACAAACTTCAAATCTTCTTCCTCCATGAATTTGACAATGAAGAAGCTTCTACTCCTTAGGAAGTTTCCAAATGTCACCTTCTTTTCCCAAATCATCTCAAAATGAGAAGCAGAGTCATCCAATGCAACTTAAGGCCTAAAACATCTCTGGTCAATGTGTTATTCCACTTCTTCACAATCTCGATTGCTTTTTTTCTATGATACTTGAATTCACCACTATTAACCCTTGATGGATGAACTGGAGCATCACAAATTCTCTTTCCTTCTGATGTGTAAATAAACTTGACCAACATCTCATCGTATTTGTAACAAATATATCTCTAGAGAGATTGCTAGGTTAAAAGAGGGAACAACTGGTGGAAAGGAAGGGTTCATAGGTAGTTTCCATCTCTTCTCCTGAGTCCCCTCCCCATCACTAGAGATCCTTTCAAACCTGCTCCTATCATCCTTGGTTTTGTGAAACCCTACTTTTACTTAAGTGATCATCATCTTAACAAATTCAAGTTTCCATTTCACCATAATGCCCTATAACTTTTCTTGTAAATAAATGACCTTAATATAGAGCTCTGGTTCAAATTTTATGATTTTCAGGTATTCTCACAAACATATGAAGTTAACGAGATAGAAGTTCTTATTTATGTTTTTTCCCTCTTTACTTCATCATGTCAACAATGTAACTCTAGGGCTCGAACAATGAGGGATTGGATCTAGCACCCATAGATTAGGGCTTGATATGTATGCCCTTTTTCTTCTACCTCCCACAGATAGGGGAGCAAATGGAGAGGAACCCATGTGGATATTCTACCCTTCATGCCAAGATTAGTATTTCCCTCCCTACCAACTTCCTCATCTCATCTCCTACATCAATCATCTCTAGTTTGACATTTTTAAAGCAAAGAGGGGGATATGAAAACCTCTACCATGTTACTTCTCTCACTATCGAGAATTTAGATATTAGAGAGCATTAATCTAACCCCTAATCCTAGCTATAAAATATCCTGACACATCTACAACATGTCTTTGTTACATTTTCCCAACCTTGTGGCTTCCAATTGAGATTTTTTTCTCCTTGCCACTTCTTATAGCTCTTGAGTATCACCATGTCTAAACTTTTGGTTGTTTGTTCCCTGAGCCACCTCAGATCAACTTGCAACCATCCTTGACATCATGTGGGTTCTCTATAGTTAACCACCCAAGATGTGAATCCTCTTGTGACCTCATCCTCTGTTCCCCCTATGTGTGGTGGCAGAATTACTATAAGTTTTAACTATTCCACTTAGGTTGATTCTGTGTGAAATGTAAGTCATAGTTGTTAGGTCACAATCAATAATGTCCCTCGAATGTAAATTCTATCATTTTTTAATAATGAGGTAATTTATTTTTCTAATATACTAATTGTATTTTTTTAAAATGACTATATACACCTCTTGTTTACTTTGATTATCTATGTTCCTGGATGATCTATTGTTCTTATTGATTATTCTTTTGTTCTCTATAAGTATGTTGCAAAAACCTAAACATTAATGAGTTGTCCATTACACATCCATGCGACCTAAAGTAATCATCCCTCCAATTTTGATTGATGCGGAACTTATGATAAAAATGATCCTCCCTTTGAGTGAGGTTGGTGTGGGTCTTATGGTCAAAAGTGACCCTCCCTTTGAGTGTTGTTAATGTTGAATTTACAATAAAAAGTGACCCTACCTTTGAGTGAGGTTGATGAAGAACCTATGATCAAAGGTGAAAGTAAGATGGATGTGAAAGTTATGTTCAGAATTGCATAATGGAAATACAACCTAAAATGCATGTTTTCACATTAAATGGAGTTTCTGAATCACATATTTATATTATTCTTGTAAGTCTCTTCAAGCAATCTATGATTAATGAAGGGTGATATATTTGTTGCTTTTGGTCTACTTGATGTTTATATTACCTGCTAGAAATTGTGAACTAGCATCATCAAATTAGAACTTCATGAGGGATTACTTAATAAAAAGGGGAAATAATGTAGTGGTTGTATAGATTAGTTCTTGTAATCATGTATATTTTCTTTCAAGTTTCCTAGGAGCCCCTATTGTAAGACCTTTTTGGTTCATTTTAATAAAGATGAGATTATTGTCTCCTTGTTACATATGATTGTGTGAATGATATGCACCACTCAAGGGCGGGCATACAAATCCAATTAACAATGCCTACCAAGATACTCAGACTGGGATTGGTGGATAAATAGTCTAATGATATGCTCTTGATCTATTGGCAGCATGCAAATTTACCTCTCCCTTCTTTAAGTGTTTACTTCTTTTGAGCTCTTACATATTAAAACATTTGTGAGATCCAAATATCCTCTTCAATGGCCATGATGATAAAGTATATAAATTTATCTTAGAAATATATTATACCCAAAGTGGATATCTATGTCATCTCCTTCTTTTTCTTTAGTTCCTTTAGGTAGAGAGGGTAGTTTGACAGTCATAATAGGACTTGTAGATACATTGGTCTACCATAAACTCTTGCTTTATCAGCAAAGCATAGAGTTTACTTATTTTTATTGTTGCATGTTAGAACATATGTGATATCCACATCTGATATCCAATAACCATGATGATAAGGTATATAAGTTTATCTCTATAACATTTATACCTAGAGTGGAGATCTATATCCCCTCCTACTTCTTCTTTAGCCTTATATATAAAGAGGGCACTCTCCTTTCCAATGCCCAACATGGTTATAATGGTACTATTTCCTTCCTTTCCCACTCCTCCTTTTACTTTAAGTGCAAAAGTTAGACTTTTGACTATCCTTAGAACTCTTCTTGGCTTTGCATTAGCCCTTTGACTTTCCCTCTCCTTTATTGTCCATCAATATGGATTTGGGATTGTATTTCTTCATTTTAGTTTCAAGTATTCTCAATATGCCAAGTAATTTTTGTTGGGTTTTGTGGAGAAAACATGCGCGGCGGAAGCAACTAAATCCATGCAACCCGTAACAGGATCTCGTCGATAACAGCGTATTCGGAAACAGGTTTGCGGGATATACCTTATCGCGGAGCAAGTCCGGCGATGTCCCGCTGCATGACGGTGCAACGCTGCTTGTCAAACACGGACGGATCTTCTCTCCCGTTCGCTGTGGCAGGTTGATCCGCCGACGCTCCTTTGCGGCGGTGACATACGTTGCTCGCAGCACGTACAGGTGGTCGTCGACGTCCTCCGAACGCAAGCGTCAAGGCGTCTGCGTCTCTACTTCGTCCACACAGATGGACGGAACTCCACGTCGCGCTTCTCAAGCCGGCGGGAAGGAGCGTGTCTCTGCGGCGGCGTGCTAGCGGCGCGTTGCTCTCCTTTCTCTCCTAAGGACGGCGATGGCTAGGTTTACGTGCGTGAGCGTAAAAGGAAAAACCTCTCTCTATCTTATATAGATATCGGTCGTCAATCCTCCTTTAAATAGGATACGAAGGGAAGTAGGGTTTCCTAAACCCATCAGTAAACAGAAACGTTGCGTTAATTAAAACGCTCGTGGATTAATTAGAATATTCTGGAATTCATTAATTAACCAAATAATCACATTAATTGATTAATTAATATCCGACTCCATGCAATCGCTTGGGATGGCTCTACGGGTATACATATACCAACAATTTTGTCAACTATCTAACAAAATTGGTCATGTCGTATCCCCGGACAAATTGGCAACATGACTCTACCATTGATTACAAGATCATAATTGATTGCAAGATTGCATATAAGGCTAACACTTTCCCTAAGGGAAATTAAACTCTTTCTAGTCTTCCAACTTGAGCACATGGGTACCTACGTGATCGCCCTCTATCATATTACACATAAATAATGCCTTGAAGACATCATACTCATATTTTAGATCTTGTTCTTGAAACATATTCCTGAGATATATATCACATATAAAGCTCATGTGTTCTCATGTTTATTCTAATGCTCATTATTCATGGAGCATAGCATGAGGCATTTGATCCCAATAGCGTCATCAATATGCTTAAAATAAGATTCCCTTTCCACCCAAGGTGCATTTGGAGTTGGTTCTTTGGCAGTGATGTATCTACGACATAGATTTTGTTCTCGTGAGTGATTCTTTGGCAGTGATGTATCTACGACTTAGATTTTGTTCTCGTGAGTGAGAAAATTTCTCAAAGTCCTACACCAGTCGAGGAATTTATTTCCATTTATCTTTTTCCTTTCAAGGATTGGTCACAAAGCAAGGTGCTTATTGTTATTTTCCATCTCAATTATGAAAACATATTTGCAGTTGTCAAAATGTTGATTTAAAAAAGTTTGTCAATATTAATTTGACAGTGAGTTAAAATTTCTCTCGCCATTTTGATTCAAATTAACATCCCTAAATCTTAGTTTGGAAGATTACAACAAGCAATCTTCTTGGTGGGGTCAATAAACATATTTTTTCAAGTTATAAGTGGACTTTGGCCGGTCACCAATAACTTTACTATTTAGATAAGTAATATTTATCAATTGCATCCAAAGAAATTATTGGATATGTGCTTGCACAAGTCTTTGTCATATTTTATCATATGAAACACATGTCATATTTTTTTACTCTAGATGATTAATCTTATTAAGATAACCTAGTGAAGCCAGCCCAAAGGCCAACAAAATCAACTATGTACTTTGCTTGGCAAGTCTTACCTACTTATTATCACACCTCACCAAGAAGAACAATGCACATTGATTTGGCAAGCCCATGCATAACCGATCAAGGGTCGAACGTATGTTCCACACAATAGAAGACATCTTGAACTTAATATTATATTGTGAGGTTTATTTATATGTATCTAATCACCATTACATACATGTTATCATATGTATCATAGGCTATCACCACATGAAATAAAACTTGTATATGAAAACTAGCACAACATCTTGAGATGACAAGCATTGTGGTCATAAATGAAACAAATCACATCAATATTTAAACCATGGCTTCCTCGTCTAGTGTTTCTAGTGGATTGATTGGCCAATCCAGTCGATCACTTGGAAGGTACATTGGATCTTATCTTCATTTGTTGATGTGTCATTTCTTTTCCTTCATCTTGTGCACTCCAAGGACATTCCTTTATTTTATTTTTCTCATGATATCTTCATCTCTACTTCATACTCCATCAGTGAAGATATTATATTTGTGTTTTACTATAAATGAAATGTACATGGAGAATTTGCATACAAAGGCATGGCGTGTAGGCCATTTACATGTTACATAAAGAATATATAGATGGAGGTATTGGAATGCATGCCATAACAATTAACCAAACACATGGAAAATACAAAAGATTAACATGCAGCAAATCAACCTAATTATCATATCCATAAACACCAAACAAAATCTGGTTAAAGGTGTGGCAATGATTTATGTGATATATGTATATAATATTATATTTATTTGTTACTTGTAAATAAAATTTACATGTTTCTTCCAACGAAAGACGAAACTGACGTAGTAGTCATATATCACGGATCTAGTACTACTACAGGGTTTAGACAATATGTTGCATAGAAAAATTACAAAACTTTTCATCATGATAAACCCATGATGCACCGTCATAGACATAAAACGCCAATAAAAACATAATGAAGAGATAGGATTTATTAAATATATCTTAGTGTGCTCTAGTTGTCATACAACATATACATTTTATTTTTGTCATTTATTGCTCTTCTTAACAACTTTATTGATCTTGTTGCACCAATGCTAGAAGGATTCATCTTCTCCTAGTTAAAGATTATCCTCTACACTCCACACACATGCAAATACCTCTATTTCATCCACACTGGTGTAGGAAACATGGGGGCACCATCACGACCTATAAGGAGGAGCATGTGTAAATTGTTGATGTGTTAATGTCTTCCTATCCTCCCCATGTTGATGGGGCATGGATGTTTGGGATCTCTCTCTCTCTCTCTCTCAAAAGAAGAAATATATGTGTCTATCCCCTCGACATAAACCCATTTATATAGAGGAGTCATAGGTTAGGGTTTCCATAAAAACCCAACTTCTGGTCCTTATTGTAATCAGAGATAATAGAAAATCTTGACTAATTCAAATAGCTTTCCAGTGGATCAACTAAACAATCAGTCAATCAATCGATTGGGTTGCTCTGATGTGTGCACAAATCATCTTACATTGGTCAGGTGACGCCTTAGTCGATCATATTGAAAGTTCAGTTGCTCGTTTAACATTTCAACCAATCAAAAAAGGCTTCAACAATCTTCATGATCAGATATTAGTCCATTAATTGACTCACACCCGATTTAGTAATCGATTCATCAATTGACTTTCATTTGATTAGTTTATTTCTCAATCTTAGTTATCGACTAACTCTTTTGCCAGCCAGTTCGGTCAAAACTCAACCAAAAGTGGATATGGTTGTCATGATTTATTCAATGTTTTCCAATATGCACTTTAAAAGTTGAATATGTCATCTAGTATATTTGAATTGCTTTTCTAACAACCCTCTTAAGGGGAGGGGATAATGGGGTTAGAAACCCTTAAGGCTTGCACTAATCTCAAACTCACATGATAATTCAGTGTTGCGCGCCTAGATAACCTAGGACTGTATGAACCTTGGCCTCCTGAATACAAGCACCTCCAACAATCTAGTAGGCTAAAACCCTACAACAAGCAATACTAACTTTATTCTCTAGTAAAAGAAAATTTTTAAAATCATCAAATTGTCAATCAATTGAGTGAAACTGAATCAAGATATGCTCTAAAGGCCCATTGTTGACTAATAGAATACAAATTTGGGAAAATCCATATCTCCTTACAATCCAAATATTTTGAGATTCTAGTTTACTTTATCCAAAGCTGGTCATAAATTTGCACTCTTCAGTTGTAAGGAATCACAAATTCTGCAACTTTTTGCAGAATCCAATGCTTTTAGAAGTCATGGAATCCCAATTAAATGAGGCCTTAGGCTGCCCTATATCACTTTATAGTGCCACTACCATTGAGTTCTATAACACCCTTAGCCCCCTTGCGAGTGAGGAAGCTAAGTCAAGCTTGGACTAGCTCGGGAAGCTAAGTCAAAGATGGGGAGTTGCACTGAAGCAATGTTCAGCTCAAAGGCAGCTCAGCCAACTCAGGTATAGCTGGGCTCAGTTGCAGGCCACTGGTCTAAGCTCGGCTTGCGAGCGAGTTCGCTAAATCCAGCTCTAGGCCAGTCCAAACGGAAGTTTGACTGAAGCCCCTAGTCCAGCACAGTCGCAAGTCTAACACGTCGAGGTAGCACAGAGTGGAGTCAGACACCTGAAGACGGGACCATGACTTTATAGGATGTGCAGCGCAACAGTGTGAGACAACCATTGTCGTTGTTGCGAAGATGCGCATCAACGAATGAAGCTCAAGCGGGAAAAAAAGGTTGTGGGAAGCATGTGATCATGCGTGCCCGCAAACAAGCCACACACAAGCGAAGAGACCCCAATGGAGATGTGTGAGCCAGCCAGTGACGGTACCAGGAGTTGGTGGTTGGGGTGACCAAAAAATTTGAAAACTCAATATAAGATTGGAACTCATGACCTTAAGTACAACAACAAGCATGTTAACCACTACACCAAGTCAAGTTTAAAGTTTTATTATGTCAAAGTCAATATATATTGCAACTGTATTCTACATGTGTTGTAAAAAATGAGTAATGCATACACAAAGATTTGAACTTGAGACATCTTGGATATGGTTGCAGCCACAAACCACTCCACCAAGCCCCCTGGATCCACCCCTGGAGCCAGCCACAAGTGTATTGAGCTGTTACCAGTGGGTAACCAAGTTACGAGGAACTTCAGATGCAACTTCTAAGGAAGCGTGTAGGCGAACCCTACCCCTCGAACCGACACAAGGGAAACATCGCAATTGTCAAAGGACAATGGTCAAGCACGGGCCAGAGTGTTAATGTTTTAATGTCTTGCCCTTAATTTTGCTAGTGTTTTGCAACCTCGAGTTTCTTGAAGAAACAAAAGTGCCTCAACCCTTTTCAAAGATAAAAGGGGTAACAAGTTATGAGTCCATAAGTATGGACAGTGCAGTGAGCAAATATCGAGCAATGGCGACATAGACTGTTGTATGCACTTGGACAGGGCTACCTTTGCTTGGAGGCCAGACAAAGGATGTTGGGGAGAAATCGAGGGGAGACGATCCGGCCCAACATATAATTCAGTTGGGATTTCATCCTAAATGCAATTGACTATAAGAGGAGCAGCTCAACAACTTATATATGGGTGCATATCTCTACACGCAGACAATGTGGGATTAAACTCCTTAACATGTTGAGTCAATTATCTCCACTCAAAAGGACAATTAGCTGCACCACACTAAACGGGCTTTCTATACAGCCCAACAGTATATCTCACAAAGGTGCAAAGCCCCAAATCCGAACTTGAATCTGATACCACTTGTTGGGGGAGAAATTGGGTTGAAGGTGTGGGTGTGTGTGTGTGTGGGTGGGTGGGGGTGGGGGGGGGGGGGGTGCGATCCAACGCAATGCAATCCAGTTGGGGTTTCATCCTAAACCAATTGGTTATAAGAGAAGTAGCTCAATAACTTATATATGGGTGCATATCGCAATGTAAGATTTATATATGAGTGCATATCTCCACAACAGGCAATGTAAGATTAAACCCGTTCACGCATGACTTGTGATTTTTTACAAAGGATCCTCAAGCTACAGCCAACCTTGACCTGTTTGCTCCATAAACACATCCATAGAAAGACGAACCAGATGACCAATGGCCCCGCACAGTATGGCGTTAGTTCTAGTTCAACCTATGTTTTCTTCACGCCAGTGGTGTACAAATGTAAGCGGTTTAGCTTACCTTAGAAGAGTGTATTAAAGTAGTTATAGAGATAGAGAATAGTGTAGTGATGTAGTTATTTTGAGACCCATGATCGCTTTTATACGATCACAATTCTTAGACACGCTTATGTGGTAACAGCATTTCGTAGTGACATTTTAGAACCTATGGGATCTGCTCATTGGGGTTGGGAAGAATATTAATCCCCCACCGCAATTTAATCTCTCCGATCTGATATTAAAGACAAGACTAGCTAGTTAATTTTATTATTCACATTCATCAATTACGTATGATCTTATGAAGCATTGAGTATTTATGCAATGAGGAATATACAGGCTGCACTCCTTCCAACATCTAATATACCCATTTCAAAAGAAGACACTTGTATGCGCTTACTCTAATTTCCTTGCTATATTTCAATTAGGAAGAAGTACAAAAAAATGTAAAATCGAGTATGAGCCAGCTCTAACATGGGAACAGTAAAAATGCAGGCTCCCTATGAAGCGTTCTATTCTCAAAATTAATCTTGGTTAGTTTATTATGGCACCACAGAAGCTGATCTGTGCTGATTCTCGACATTGTCAGCGCCCTTGATACCAGTTTCATATCCACTCGAGAGTAGAACATTTCCTTGTCTAGCCTTTCATGCTGTGTTTTTTTAAATTTTTGTACTAGGCAGTTGCCAACCTTTATCAGGTCCTTGAGTTTCTTCTCTTTCTGCATCAACAAGAACAGCATGCGTGAGTACTTGAAGAGCTTATTGCAATCTGATTCCATTATAAAACTTTAAGCCATCTCCTTTGGTTCCACTAGCGAAGAAAGAAACATATTGTTTTTCTGATACCAATGCCACGCGGAAATAAAAAATATCCAACTTTTTGGCCTTTTTAATTAGTTAAGGCAAAGAAAAAGCAAAGACAATAGAAATGACCCGGACTAAATGGAGCAGTCACGGTGGTTTCTGGGTCGTGACGGTCATATACACGAAAACAAACTCGAATTGAACGGTAGGCAGTCAAAGGTCTAATTTGGTGGTAGGAAACCTTGCTAGGGAGGCTACAATTAACCATCACCGCTCCCCCACTGTTTGCTATCTAGCTGCTACCTCAGAAAGACAGAAACAACAAAAACAACAACAACAACAACACCAGTAAACTATTTATTTGGCACGCAGATACTAACCTTCTGCAAGCTGTCACGTATGTTTTCCAATAAATCTGAATCCGTGGGATCCAGAAGTTCCGCGTGGATTCTGCCTAGGCCGAGGCCTTTCATGACACTTGGGACATCTGCTTCCTTGTCAGATATAACAAACTGCCCAAAAAGCCTAATGATCTTCATCATCATGTCCTTTAGTTGTTCACTTGTGACTGCATAACTAGATTGGCTTGTTGAATCAGCCTTCTTATCCTTTGTGCTGTCAGCTGTGGCACAGTAAACAACTTTAGTAGGTATGCATATATATGTAATTTGAACAAAATTCTTTGCATATACACAGTTGTACAATGTTCAATGTCTATATGAAGAAGAAATAAAGTGACCCCACCTCTAACTATTGGCACTTGCAGAAGCCCTTGCTGAAGATACCTGCTTTTAACATAGTACGAAAGCCGGGAACCCTGAAAAGGCTCATCCTCCAAGAACCTTTGCATCATCACTTGTAATTGTTGAAACTCTCCTGCTACCTGGTTGTACCTTTGGTCATTGTAATGATCAGATTCAAACATTTCAATAGCTCTTTCGTGCTGCCACCATAAGAATTCCCATGAGAGGCACATTTGACCAACATATACATTTTCTAAGTCAATTTGGAGCTCCTTGATGAATGTATGTGAAGGATCACCCTCAGACTTCCTGCGGCGGCATGGCCAGAACTCCTCCGAGAAAATGGATGCAATAGTCAGCCTCTTATTTCCAATAAACTTCAGTGGATCCTTGACCTTGAGGCAGGCTGTAAAAGGTTGTGTATCATTAATTTCTAAATTCAAATCTGAAAATTAATGGAAATTAAAGAGAAAGGCTTGGATAAATCAATTCGTATAAGATTCTCTATCCAACTAACTGTAGTTGTGTTTTGTCATGGTGATCAGTGAGAGTACACCTAATTCTGATGAATCCTTCCAAGTTTGTTCTTCAGTACAATAAGGATGCACAAATTTCCAGATCCAAGTGTATGATACCATCAACTCTTGACATTTAAGACTGTTACTATGTTCACAGAAGCGTGAATTCTTCATTATGATTGTATATCTAGGTGTAAAATAAGCTTCTATCGATATTACACTTCATTAACCAAATGGATGACCAATTTTAAAAATAGAGCATGACTCTAGCTATGACAATGATGATAATTTCTCCTTAGAATACATGTCAGTAATTAGGAAACGTACATTCATATTCATGATCAAGCCATCGGACAAAAATACTCTATAGTCAAACATGTAAGTAGACAGATATTTAGATCAAGCTTGTAAATGACATGCAAAGATATTCAAGCTCAGTAGAAACTCAATTCAAGGTCAAGTGAAACTACTCTTGCATTTTCTTAAATTCTGGCGTAATTTCTGAATCTCCTTGAAACTTTATCATGACAAACAAATTTTAGCCGGCACTATATAAATGGCAGAAATGGCAATGTGTGGCACCAGCCGGGTGGCCTTTTGGTTTCCTTGAAAGGGAAGTAACTAAAATGCTATGACGTACATGAATCCAGCCAAAAGTAAGTACTTTAAAATATATAATGACCTAGCTGTTGGATAATGACTAATCTAGAACCCACATATGTGTTTTCATTGGGAAACAAATACATAATTATACGTTAGTTTCATAACTCAAACATTCACTTTAAACCTAGCATTAGCTGTGAATTTAAATGTATAGAAAGCTACTGTTTCTAACATCAAAAGATGTACTTAATGAAAGAACATGTACTGACCAATAGAGTACATCTTTTGATAATTCAAGATGTCGAGCTTCCTCATCCTCTCCTTGTAGCTCTTGTAAAAATTGTTGAGCTCATCAATCGGATCTTTGAGCCCTATATCAATCTTCCAAGGTTTGAGGTCTTCAGTCAGTTTTAGACTCTCTGACCCTTCCTGGATGGTTGGAAGGCCAAAGGATTTAGCTTTAGCAAGCTCCATCTTTAGCTGCTCTATTACATTTTGATGTTCCCATAGCAACTCCAACTCATCCTCTTCTTCCTCGTCCATTTGTTCATGTTTCTTCAAGTTTGGTTCGTCTGAATAATCATAACCTTTGACAGGATCTTGCTCTGATTCTGTTTCGCCTTTTCCTGGTGATCCTAATGTAGGTGTTTCAGAGAATTTATTTTCAGAACTGTTTAAACTTCTGCTTTCATTCTTAAAGGAAGAAACCTTATCCATGGAGAAGTCAATAAACTCTTCATCAAAATCTAGGGAACTAGGGAATCTGGCTTCTATTCTGCGAATCCCTGTACCATCTTCCATGAAGAGCTGCATTTTAAGATCGAGATGTTCCAAACGGAATTTTTCAAGTACCGTTGCCGCTGATTTTGTTATCTCTTGTACCATTCTTTTCACTTCCTCTTCAGATTCCAATATTAAACTTTCATCCAATTGTTTGTCAATATTCTCTTTGAAATCAACTGAAGCATTGACATCCATATCATCACCATTAGAGAGCACTTCATCCCACTCAGTTCCTACACCGAGGCCTATGTTCTTCTCTGCAGAAATGCTTTGTTCATGAGATAGCATTTCGTCTAGCCCTTTTCCAGTCTCCTCGAGTTTTTCTTCAGTTTCCAAATTATCAGACCCATGAGAATTCAAATCTCCATCTGATATTAAGTCATCACTATCGAGCTGTTTTTCAGATTCCAAATCCTCAGATCCATGAGAACTAATATCTCTGTCTGAGATTAAGTAATCATCAGCGAACTTTTTTCTAGATTCCAAGTTTTCAGACCCATGAGAACTCAAATCTCTGTCTGAGATTAATTCATCACTATCATAATCAGCAGTAAAGTCCTTAACCGAGTAGCCATCACTGCTGGTGATCGAAGAGGAATCCCAATCAAATGCCTCAGCGGATTCAGGTGTAGTTTGCCCGTGATATGCAACTGTTTCTCTCTCTTCTAGTAACACCTTGGTTTCACTTGATTCCACCATCAAGTCCTTGGTACCTTCTTCATCATCAGGCTTCAACTCCCCCTGGTTTGACCCTACTGATTCCGACTTCTTCAACTGTGGTTTCTGCTTCATCGTTTCTATCTCACTTAATTCCATCATCAACTTGTGGGTACCTTCTTCATTAGCAGGCTTCAACTCATCCTGGTTTGACCCGACTGATTCCGACTTCTTCAACTGTGGTTTCTGCTTTACCATCTCCGTCCCACTTGATGCCATCACCAAGTCCTTGGTACCTTCTTCATCACTAGGCTTCAACTCCTCCTGGTTTGAACCTACTGATTCCGATTTCTTTAACTGTGGTTGCTGCTTCATCGTCTCCATCTCTTCCTGTTCCAGCAACACAGCCTCCTCATCGCAGTGTTGAGCCTTTTCATCCGAACCCTTGACCGATGAGCACCTATCCATGAGTTCTCTATCCAATAATTCCTGGTGGTAAGGCTGAACATCTTCATTTAGGTGGGCATCTTCCTCATGCGAGCAGAGTTTAATCGTTTGGTCAAGGCCCTTGACAGACAAGAACCTCCCCTTGAGCTCCCTGTCCACCAATTCCGGATCATATGGTTGATGGTCTTCATTTTGGTGGCCACCAACAAATGACTCGTGTATGACGAAGGTCTTTGATTTTGGTACCTCGATGAATCCTACGAAGCCCTTGTCTGTCGCAACTCTATAATTGTTAACCTTAGTGGTTGCCTTTGCGTTGTCTTGGATAGAATCATCTAGAAACTGAGAGGTCTTCAACACTTGATCATCTTCCTCACTCTTGGCGTCAGGAATTGGGCGGCTAAATTTGAACTCCAAAGTTGAAGATTCAACTTCTTCAACGTTTCGGCCCACCGGCACCTCCTCCCACTGTTCCTTGCCCTCCTGGTGGAATATGTGCTGGAAAAAGGAGGAGCCTTCTGCTGATATCGAGGGGTATTCTTCGTTCTGTGGAGCGACGCCTTCTTGGCTCACTTCGTCTCCTTCCTTCACTCTGAAATCCAAACGAATCAATCAGAGACGATAATCTCCAAGAAGCAGAAAAAACTGCCTAACTTTCTACTTGTTCTAGTAGCACCACAATTTCTGTGGCTACTCAATATCCGAAAACACAAAAAAAATGAAAGCAGTGCAATTTATTGACTTACCTCGGCACGTATGCTGCAAAGAATTTCGAAAGAAACAGCAAAAAAGCAGTGATGACCAGCCAGAGCGAAGAAAGAAGCACGCCCATCTTCATAAACACCAAAGCCGCTGCCGCAGGTACAGACATACCTGCCCAGTTGATATGGGTGCCTGGAACAATCGAACCTTCATCTCCCGCCATCGATGTCAAGGGAAATAGCGGTCTCTTTCCCTCAATCCCAAGCAAAGCTCGAAAAAACCCTCAGCCTTGACCTTGCCGCGAACTTCATCGGCAAGGAATACAGTCATGAGGAATAGTAGAAACAGACGGTCCACCAGCAAAGAAGAGAAAAGGGGTTGGACATATTTGAGGAGATAGAGGACGTGGGAGACAGACCAAGGAAGAATCCATCCTAGCACCTGCTAATAGGGATGAAGACCCATGCGGATCCAGTCATGATGACGGAAAGGACTTCGGAAGGGTAGAGGGGTAACCTGATTGGGAAGGTGAGAGGTGAGTTTTTGGGAAGTAGAACGATATGGGAACACCACTACTTGACAAACCGCCCTCCCTCCACGACCCTTCTTCTTCGCTCTCTCTGTTCCGTTGGGAAATTCTTGTTCGTTTGTTTCCTGAAATTAAAGTCTTTGCTGGATGTTTCGTTTTTCAAGCTAATGGTGTCCGCGTCAGGGACGAGAAGGATATCGAGGAGAATTAATTAATGGGTCAGAGAGCGACTGCTGGCTGTTGCCGCGTACGCTTTTCTCGACCAGAATATGTGAATGGAAAGGGCCCGGTAGAATCCGAACCGGACATTAATGTCAGTCTTCTCCCTTTTTGTTCGTCTCTCGCGGAGCACTCTCATTTACTCTTCGTAATATAAGAAGAAATGATAATTATTTTTTCCCGCATATTCACTCAATTTACTTTTTCTTATAAAGGTGAGTATACAATATTTACCATGTTGGACAATCGCAATAATTGTATAAAGCCTTGAATGTGCGGCAAGGGTACACATTTTTTTCTCAATATGTGGAAAAAACATTTTCTCAAATAAAGCTAAATGGTAAATCTTATATTACCCTCTTCATGTAGGCAAATCAAACTAACTAGGGTTACACCTTTCTTTGTAAATCACAAATCTAAATCGCTCCAAACTCAAAAACAAACTCAGCAGAAAGAAAAGAGGGAGCTCTCCAAAATTGAAAAGAAGTGTTCGACGTGACAAGGCACAAGGGCCCTCACCTGTAAAGAAAACTTCCACATATACGTCCAAATGGTATCTGTAACATCCCTGACCTGGGTTATGAACTAACCCTAGGTGTTTTGCCTAAATGTGTAATAAAATCTTTGTGATTATCTTTTGACATGTAATTAAGTTCCTAAAAAACATATATTCCTTTTTCTGTCCCTTTTGAATAATGTTGTAATATTGTTTTGTAATACATGGACCTTGTGCAAATTACCCAGTTAAGGGGTTAACTTGCAAAATTGCACATGTTAAGATGTTCCTTTGATGATGAGACATCATATGAGTGAATATGATGAGGAATGATGAATTTTCCCCAAGCTTGAGCATCAAGATGCAGCTTGTGGAATGATCCTTGTGCTTAAACCCCCTAAATTGGAGTAAAGTGCAATTTACCCAATTTAAGGGGTGCAACTTGTAAAATACATCATCTAGAACATCTCTTATGACTCTTGTCATCATTTAGAGTAGAAATGATGAAAGGGACACATCAATGAATAAACAGATAAGAAAAATGATCTTGTGCATAAAATTCACCATGTATGTGTAAGAGGACCTTCATGTGTATACCCTAGTTGAAGGTTGATATTTTCTACCCTTAGATCTTGAATAGTGATGAACTTTGCTTAAGTTTAGATGGCTTGGACGTGCCTTAGAAATAAGGAGGGACTTAGATGAGAATCCCATGCTTTAGAGGTCCTTATGGTGCAAAATGGCCTTAAGGTATATAAGTCTTTTTCCTAGTAAACCAAGTAAACGATTCCTCATTCTCTTCACTTCTCTTCTTTCTCAAAACGACCAAGGCTGAGCTCTGGAGCTCAGGAGACGATCAACTAGGAGCTAAGGTGAGAAGAACCATCCTCAAGCTCGGATTCTTGCATGAATTCATCTTTTAAGGTTGGTTTTGTGGATAATTCACTTAGCTTTCTTGTTCTAGCCATATTTTCCCAACCTTTCCTTGGAGAAAAACCCTTGGCCGACCTGTGGAGCTCAAGACACCATTAAAGACTTGAAGCTTGGAAGCTTGGAGCTCAAGGAACGACCTTAAGGCGGGTTTTATAATTCTAAACCTTTTGCTTTGTTATGCATACTTTTATTCGTGCAAATAATAGTTAGTTCTTCTTCTTCCCCATCCTTCTTTGCACCCTTGCAAGCTTTTTCGTGAAGAACAGACCTTGGTTTCAAGGTTGAAGACAAGGGGCGTTAATACCTATGTTGGTCCTTATCCAACTTTACTAAACGATCACCAATAGGTCAAACGATCTCACACTCCTTTCTTTCCAAACGGGTTCAATAGGTCGGTTTGGCCAAACGGGTTCCAACCTGCTTGAGGGCGTTGACCAAGCATTGACCGATTGGGATTTCTGTTCACAATTATGTAGGCTAATGACCCACCAAATTTGAGGGGTTAAATCCAAGGGAATCGTAGGTTGAAGGCCAATCAATTAGGCAATCGAATTGAATTAAGTGCTGTTTTCTAAACTGATTAACTTGAATCTTTGGGCAAACGGGTTCCAACCCGTTTGAAGGAGTTGACCAAGTGTTGACCGTTTGGGATTCCTGTTCATATAATATTGAATTTCATTTCTACCAAGAATCATGATCTAATTCCTAACCAATTAAGAGTTGAAGGCATTTCAACACCCTAACCCTAATCGGGTTAAATTTGCTGATTTTCATATAGATTTTGATGAGTGTTGGGTTGAAGGACCCAAACGAGTTCAAACCCGTTTGGGGGTTCATCCAAACAATCTCACACTCGTTTAGTGACACCCCAAGACCGTTTGGAGGTCTAGGGTTAAAGAAATTTGATGGTTTGAGGGTCCAATCACAAGATATTGATAAATTGATGAAAAGTGCTTATTTGTAATTTAATTAGGACTCAACCCTTATCAAATCAACTTAATTTTGGTCAAACTTTGGGCAAACGGTCTCAAGACCGTTTGGAGATCATCCAAACGATCTCAAGACCGTTTGGGCCAAGTTTGGGCCCAATTGGAGTTCAATTGATAGGTTCAACCTTGTTTTGATTCACATTGTTGAAAAATTGATGAGTAACTGATTGGAAACCTTAATTGAGTTAGACTTAACCATAATTGGCTTTCAATTGAAGGTCAAATTGGTGTCCAATTGATTGAGGATTATCCTAATTGACTCAATTTGTAAGTGGTTAACATGGCTTGGGCCAATTGAAGACTTCAACTTATGAAATCCTTTTCAATCTTGACCTTTGTATCACCTTTCATGTTCATGCGGTTTAGACCCAAACGAGTCCACACTCGTTTAGACCCAAACGAGTCCACACTCGTTTAGACCCAAATGAGTCCACACTCGTTTAGACCCAAATGAGTCCACACTCGTTTAGACCCAAACGAGTCCACACTCGTTTAGACCCAAACGGGTTCACACTCGTTTAAGCCCAAATGGGTTCACACTCGTTTAGGTCCAAACGGGTCCACACTCGTTTGGACTCAAATGGGTCCACACCCGTTTGGACTCAAATGGGTCCACAACCGTTTAAGGTCAAGTGGGTCCACACCCGTTTAAGGTTCAAATGGGTTGAAGGTTGAAGGTTAAACCCTAACCTAATTGAAGACTTTCAAGGATGTTTATACTTAATCACTTGAAGGTATAAATGGTTCAATAATGATCCAATCTAAACCATAATGGTAACTTAAGACATTAAGGAACTAAGTGACTAATGAAGTGACCCATGATGATGATCAAAGGGTAATTTACCAAAATGCCCTTGAAAGGTTCAATTGAGTGATACTTTGTCCTAACCAAACCCTAATCACTCAATAGTGGTGATTTGGTCTATGTTAATCAAAGAGGACTTAATCCAACCAAATCTAGAGTGGTGTAATCACCATATACTAGTAAGAGGAGAGAGAAAGTACCAATTATGATGGAAACTCAAGTAAAATACCTTCAATATACATGAATGTGCATGATTAGGGTATGATCCATCAGATGAGATCATGGAAACCCTAAATATGATAATTGATGAATCTTAATCTTATCCGAGGACTTTAATGATGATGTTTCTCATACATGGTGATGTTATGAGATCAATTCACCAATAGGTGAATAGTAAACCCTAATTCTAGGGTGATGACATGTATTATGAATAGTAAACCCTAATTGATGAAAATCAGGGAAACCTAGCTCTTGTATGAGTAGGGAGATACAACTTCTTTAAATGAGTTATTTATTGTTATCAGTTGATTTAATCATGCAGGTTCCTATATGAGGATGATCATATCCTGGTATGGATGATGATACTATATTCATTGAAAGCATGTTGTTAGCTTTATGAATAGTTATTTATCCTAATGCCAGGTTAATAACATCTTATGAGATTGATAGGCTGTGAGAGCCATGAATACCATCAAGGTCATGCTTTAAGAGATGACTTGTGATGAGAGTATTGAGAAATGATAATTGAAGAGAGTTAGGCTTGTTACATTTAGTATTCTACTTTCATAGCTGATGTTCTAATGATTAATGTTTGAGAACCTGTATGATATTAAAAGAATACTGAAATGTACCTAACTAATCAAGTATAATTATTCCATGTAGAGCCCTGATCATAGATCCATCATTGTCAGAGACCAAATGATGGTGAAACAGGTTTTCCTAAGGGAACTCCTGGAGCACATACTTTTGAGTATGTGGGGTATATGGATGTGTAAAACTTACATCCTAGTGAATGAATTGATGTAGATGTATCTTAAATCCATCAACCCTTTCACTATGTGTTTATGCCGGGGTGATGTAATACTAATCTCCCGAGGAACTCTTTTATACCGCATCGATGAGAGATAAACAAGAAATATTTCGATGGCGAAGAGAGTACAGAATGCCACTGTGACTCTAATAGCGAAGTACCAGAATACCCTGGTAAGCTATAGTAGCAGAGACATTAGATGTCCTGCATGTTGATCCTCACACTGACTGAGGAAGATGAGGTCATAAGAATCCACCTCTTTTGATGACCTATGTATGATACCGATGCGACTTAATAGTGATCGGCTGGAGTATGAGCGGTATACCTCATCTCCGCAGGGCATAATGATGTTTGTAAAACATAATCAACTGCGTAGCATATCTGCTTAGGTTGAACTACGAAATACATTGGTTGAAGATACATTACTTAGTATACATGTTCTTCATATTCCTTAAATGTTGTTGTTCTAAATTGATAACAATCTGCTGTTGATCACCTTAAAGCTTTTATTGCCTATGTTGTTCTTGATTTTCTATAATAAAGCTTCTGGCGGAGATTTATAACTCTCGCTGGGACAATTATTTAAAATTATCTCACCCCGTAGATTTCAACTTTTTAGGTGGTCATCGAGGACGAAGGAATCAATCTTCAGGTGACCAATATCAGCAGTAGCAGCATCAGCAGCAGCAGCACCAGGAGCAGCAGTGAATCTCAGGTGGAGATACTGACTGCTGAGTCATGTAGTTAGATGGTCTTATGTCGTCTCTGTACTCTCAGGTCCTTGGAGTCTTTTGGTCTGAGATTTTGGGTTTTAAATCTTGAGATTTTGTATCTGGCTTTATATAATCACTCATGAAGTGATCTAACAGAGATGTAATCTGTTTACCTTGTTTCTTATAAAAGGAGTTTCATGATTTCAAGATCTTGTCTCAAAAAGTTTTAAATTTTCGGTGATTTTCGTATTCCGTTGTTAATCGAATCGCTTCCGCTGAGTTTAATCGTGTTTATCTTGGGTTTTGGAGATCAGAGCCCACAATTTAAGTGGTATCAGAGCTCTAGGTTCGCTGAGTCTACAGAGACATAGGACTTAGAGTGTCAAGTCTATCCTTAGTACTTCTTTCTTATCTAATAGAGTCTTCTGCTCCTCAGGAGAAGAAGATAAGTTAAGGATGTACGGACCACACGAAGAACATGAGGAGTATGAGGCTGAAAGTAGTGTTGTTGTGCCTCGAGAAGGTGCAAGGAACCTAGAAATAGAACAATCTGTACCTGAGCCACCCAGAGAACCACCTCAGTTTGACCCAGCTGACATGGGAAACCCAGCTGTTCAAACTATGTTCGGGTAGTTTATGACTGCTATGACAGACATCACCGACAGGATGCCCATGCCTGCACCTAGGGCACCTGCCCAGCCTGAAGGACAAGGTATCGGTAAGACGTTCGAGCGACTTTGTCGTGTCGGAGCAACCGAATACTTTGGAACAGCTGATCATGCAGATGCCGATATGTGGTTAACTGAGTTGGAGAAAGCTTTTAGAATCCTCAACATCCCAGAAGGTGAGAAGGTTAGACATGTTGTCTATCTTCTCAAAGGTAGTGTTGGTCACTGGTGGACCATGGAAGAACAGAAGAGGCCTGGAATAGAGATCTCGTGGGAAGACTTTCGTCGGGAATTTGTCCGCAGATATTTTCCAAAGACCTTTCTGGATGAGAAGATCTCTCAGTTTGAGAGACTGAGACAGGGTATGATGAACATTAGCGAGTATGAGGCTAAGTTCATGGAGTTATTGCGATTCTGTCCGCATATGGCTACCACAGATGAAGAAAGAATCTGAAGGTTTGAGAAGGGTTTAAACGCCGACTTGACTACTCCCGTGTCTGCCCTAGAGAATCGGGAGAGGTTTGCTCCTTCGTTGAGTCAGTCCGAAGGATAGAGAAATCCGTAGTCGAGAAGAGACAAACCCATAAAAGATATCCGCAGTTCCAGGGTTCTTCATCTAGAGACTTTAAGAAGCCTAGATTCTCTGCACCTACACCTCTACCACCCAGAACTAGTGCTCAGACACAGTGGACACCGAGTAGATGCAGGGGACGAAGCCTACCACTACAAGAGACTCACAGTTCAGCATCAATGTCAGTCACAGGACCACCCAGACCACAACAACTGGAGAGGAGCTGTTACAACTGTGGGAAGGTGGGACATTTGATGAAGGACTGCCAATCTAGGCCTGTTAGTGTGACACAGCCTCCGAGACAGAGTCAACATGGATCACAGAGAAGGCAATCTCAAGGAGCAGCTCAAGGATGTGGACAAGCGTCCCAAGTTGGATCATCATCACCACCTCAACACCAGGCGACAATGAGGTTCTATGCTATGAACCCACCATATGCAGTGGTCAATCCACGGGTAGTGGCAGGTCAGATGGAACTTTTATATTTTGATATGTCTAAATCCTGTGGTGTATCTGTTCTAATTGACCCGGGTGCTACGCACTCCTTTGTCACTCGGAGAGTGATTCGTAACTGCAATATGACAATTAGTCATAGGGCAGATAGCTTGTTTTTGGAGACTTCATTGAGTGGGACTGCCGTTTTGCGGGAGGTATGCTCTCCCTGCATCCTCTTCTTTTCTAACCATCGCATTCAAGTGGATCTTATACCACTTGATATGCAAGGATTTGATATAATTCTTGGGATGGATACCTTGGAAAAGTATAGGGTTGTCTTGGATTGTGAATCCAAGCAGGCTGTGTTTGCGGATGAAAGTAACACATGGATCTTTCAAGGAGAGAGAAAGATTCTACCCACCTGTCTTGTATCAGCTATGGTTGCTAACAAGTTGATGAGACAAGGATGTTATGCATTCTTGGCCCATGTGGTAGATACTACCATGGGGAGTCTTAACCCTGCTGAAGTTCCTATAGTCAGGGAATTTGAAGATGTATTTCCTGAAGAACTTCCAGGTGTGCCACCGCCTCGGGAAATTGATTTTGAAATTAATTTGATCCCAGATACACAACCTATAGCCCAGACACCGTATAGGATGGCGCCTGCTGAGATGGAAGAACTCAAGAAGCAGCTTCAAGAGTAGCTTGAGAAGGGTTACATCCGACCAAGCACTTCACCCTGGGGTGCTCCAGTTTTGTTTATTAAAAAGAAAGACGGGTCAATGCGGTTATGCATTGATTACAGACAATTAAATAAAGTAACAATACAGAATAAGTACCCGTTGCCGAGGATTGATGATCTTTTTGACCAGTTGCGTGGTGCAACAGTCTTCTCAAAGATAGACTTGAGGTCTGGATATCATCAACTCCGTATTAAGGATAGTGACATATCCAAGTCTGCCTTTAGGACACGATATGGTCACTATGAGTTCACGGTTATGTTGTTTGGACTAACCAATGCACCGGCTGCATTCATGGAACTCATGAATAGAGTTTTTCAACCTTTCCTTGATCAGTGTGTTGTCATCTTCATAGATGACATTCTGATTTATAGTAAGGATGCTCAGCAGCATGAACAACATCTCCGACAGGCTCTAACTTTGCTAAGAAAACATAAGCTATATGCTAAGTTTAGCAAGTGTGAGTTCTGGATGCCGGAAGTATCTTTTCTTGGACATGTGATATCTGCCACGGGTATTCGTGTTGACCCTACAAAGGTAGAATGTGTTCTACAGTGGGAACAACCGAAGACACCAACGGAGATTCGAAGTTTCTTGGGATTAGCTGGTTATTATCGAAGGTTTATTAAGAATTTCAGTTCTATAGCCTTACCCTTAACCAAGTTAACCCGGAAAGATGTTCCTTTTACCTGGAGTGATAAGTGTCAACAATCTTTTCAGCTGTTAAAGGAGAGGTTGACAAGTGCACTTGTGCTTGTGTTACCTGAGCAAGGAAAAGGATACATAATTTTCTGTGATGCCTCCAAGAATGGACTCGGATGTGTGTTGATGCAGGATAAGCAAGTGATTTCTTTTGCTTCACGACAGCTTAAGAAACATGAAGAGAATTATCCGACACACGATCTGGAGTTAGCTGTTGTGGTTCATGCCCTGAAAATCTGGAGACATTATCTCTACGGAGAGACATTCCAGATTTTCACAGATCACAAAAATCTTAAGTATATCTTTTCTCAGCATGAACTTAACATGAGGCAACGTCGCTGGATGGAGTTAATCAAGGACTACGATTGTACAATAGATTACCATCCAGGAAAGGCCAATGTAGTTGCAGATGCCTTGAGTAGGAAGTCAGCAACATCATCCTCTGATAGGGAACAATTAAACTCTTTAGTATACACTAGGAGAGATATGCTTATCTCCTTAAGGAAAGACAATGTACAAATGAAGGTGTCATGGATTGCCGGGTTGTTGGCTGAGATGCATATCAAACCCACCCTAAGAGAGCAGATTAAGGAGGCACAACAAGTTGATGTTGCAGTTCAGCAGATCAGATCTGAGTATGGTGATGAGAAGCGGGAAGGTTTTCATGAATCAGATGATCAAGTGGCATGCTATCATGGGAGGATGATAGTACCAGATGTAGATAACCTGAGGAAGTTAGTCCTGGAAGAAGCTCATTCTTCAATGTATGCTATGCATCCAGGAAGCACCAAGATGTATCGAAACTTGAAAAATATGTATTGGTGGCCTGGGATGAAGAAGGACGTAGCTGAGTTTGTTATGAGGTGTCCAGTGTGTCAGCAAATTAAAGCTGAACACTAGAAGCTTGCAGGAACAATGCAACCTTTACCCATACCACAGTGGAAGTGGGACCATGTAACCATGGACTTTGTTGTTGGCCTACCTAGGACAAACAAAGGACATGATTCCATTTGGGTAGTTGTTGATAGGTTGACTAAGACAGCACATTTCTTACATGTCAAAACAACTTATTCTGTGGAGAGGTTATCACAGTTGTATGTTCAAGAGATAGTGTGTTTGCACGGAGTTCCTGTCACTATAGTTTCTGACAGAGGTCCCCAGTTTACAAGTCATTTTTGGGAGTAGTTACACAGAGCCTTAGGCACCAAGCTAAGGTTTAGTACGACCTTTCATCCACAGACTGATGGACAGTCAGAAAGAACCATACAGACCTTGGAAGACCTGTTGAGAGCATGTGTTCTCCAGTTTACCGGAAGTTGGGATCTACACCTAAGCTTGATAGAGTTTTCCTATAACAATAGCTATCAGCATAGTATTGATATGGCACCTTATGAAGCCTTGTATGGCAGACGTTGTAGATCACCCTTGTGTTGGTATGAGACTGGTGAGCATCAGTTGTTAGGACCTGATCTTGTGCAGCAAACTACAGAAAAGATTAAGGTAATACAACAACAGATTAAGACTGCACATGATAGGAAGAAATCTTATGCTGACAAGCGTCATAGACCTTTAGAGTTCCAGGTTGGAGACAGAGTGTATCTCAAGGTCTCGCCTTGGATAGGAGTCCTTCGTTTTGGAAGGAAAGGGAAGTTAGCTCCTAGATTTATGGGGCCTTATCCAATCATTGAACGAATTGGAAAAGTAGCCTATAAACTAGAGCTGCCACCAGAGTTTCAAAGGTTACACCCTGTGTTTCACATTTCTATGCTAAGGAAATGTCACCCCGACACCGTGTCAGTTCTACAACCTATGGAAGTAGAATTGAATGAAGATATAACTTATGAGGAAGGACCAGTATCAGTCCTTGATAACAAAATTAAAAAGCTAAAGAAGAAAGATATAAGCCTTGTGAAAGTCCACTGGAACCACCGTGGTGTTGAAGAAGCCACTTGGGAACTAGAGGATGAGATGAGAAGGAAATACCCTACTCTTTTCTCTTAATACGTTTTATCGATTTCGGGGATGAAATCCTTGTAAGGGGTGGATAATTTGTAACATCCCTGAATTGGGTTATGAACTAACCCTAGGTGTTTTGCCTAAATGTGTAATAAAATCCTTGTGATTATCTTTTGGCATGTAATTAAGTTCCTAAGGAACATATATTCCTTTTTCTGTCCCTTTTGAATAATGTTGTAATATTGTTTTGTAATACAGGGACCTTGTGCAAATTACCCAGTTAAGGGGTTAACTTGCAAAATTACACATGTTAAGATGTTCCTTTGATTATGAGACATCATATGAGTGAATATGATGAGGAATGATGAATTTTCCCCAAGCTTGAGCATCAAGATGCAGCTTGTGGAATGATCCTTGTGCTTAAAAACCCTAAATTGGAGTAAAGTGCAATTTACCCAATTTAAGGGGTGCAACTTGTAAAATACATCATCTAGAACATCTCTTATGACTCTTTTCATCATTTAGAGTAGAAATGATGAAAGGGACACATCAATGAATAAACAGATAAGAAAAATGATCTTGTGCATAAAATTCACCATGTATGTGTAAGAGGACCTTCATGTGTATACCCTAGTTGAAGGTTGATCTTTTCTACCCTTAGATCTTGAATAGTGATGAACTTTGCTTAAGTTTAGATGGCTTGGACGTGCCTTAGAAATAAGGAGGGACTTAGATGAGAATCCCATGCTTTAGAGGTCCTTATGGTGCAAAATGGCCTTAAGGTATATAAGTCTTTTTCCTAGTAAACCAAGTAAACGATTCCTCATTCTCTTCACTTATCTTCTTTCTCAAAACGACCAAGGCTGAGCTCTGGAGCTCAGGAGATGATCAACTAGGAGCTAAGGTGAGAAGAACCATCCTCAAGCTCGGATTCTTGCATGAATTCATCTTTTAAGGTTGGTTTTGTGGATAATTCACTTAGCTTTCTTGTTCTAGCCATCTTTTCCCAACCTTTCCTTGGAGAAAAACCCTTGGCCGACCTGTGGAGCTCAAGACACCATTAAAGACTTGAAGCTTGGAAGCTTGGAGCTCAAGGAACGACCTTAAGGCGGGTTTTATAATTCTAAACCTTTTGCTTTGTTATGCATACTTTTATTCGTGCAAATAATAGTTAGTTCTTCTTCTTCCCCATCCTTCTTTGCACCCTTGCAAGCTTTTTCGTGAAGAACAGACCTTGGTTTCAAGGTTGAATACAAGGGGCGTTAATACCTATGTTGGTCCTTATCCAACTTTACTAAACGATCTTGGACCAATAGGTCAAACGATGTCACACTCGTTTCTTTCCAAACGGGTTCAATAGGTCGGTTTGGCCAAACGGGTTCCAACCCGTTTGAGGGAGTTGACCAAGCATTGACCGTTTGGGATTTCTGTTCACAATTATGTAGGCTAATGACCCACCAAATTTGAGGGGTTAACTCCAAAGTAATCGTAGGTTGAAGGCCAATCAATTAGGCAATCGAATTGAATTAAGTGCTGTTTTCTAAACTGATTAACTTGAATCTTTGGGCAAACGGGTTCCAACCCGTTTGAAGGAGTTGACTGTTTGGGATTCCTGTTCATAATATATTGAAATTCATTTCTACCAAGAATCATGATCTAATTCCTAACCAATTAAGAGTTGAAGGCATTTCAACACCCTAACCCTAATCAGGTTAAATTTGCTGATTTTCATATAGATTTTGATGAGTGTTGGGTTGAAGGACCCAAACGAGTTCAAACCCGTTTGGGGGTTCATCCAAACGATCTCACACTCGTTTAGTGACACCCCAAGACCTTTTGGAGGTCTAGGGTTAAATAAATTTAATGGTTTGAGGGTCCAATCACAAGATATTGATAAATTGATGAAAAGTGTTGATTGTGTAATTTAATTAGGACTCAACCCTTATCAAATCAACTTAATTTTGGTCAAACTTTGGGCAAACGGTCTCAAGACCGTTTGGAGATCATCCAAACGATAAGACCGTTTGGAGATCATCCAAACGATCTCAAGGCCGTTTGGGCCAAGTTTGGGCCCAATTGGAGTTCAATTGATAGGTTCAACTTTGTTTTGATTCACATTGTTGAAAAATTGATGAGTAACCGATTGGAAACCTTAATTGAGTTAGACTTAACCATAATTGGCTTTCAATTGAAGGTCAAATTGGTGTCCAATTGATTGAGGCTCATCCTAATTGACTCAATTTGTAAGTGGTTAACATGGCTTGGGCCAATTGAAGACTTCAACTTAAGAAATCCTTTTCAATCTTGACCTTTGTATCACCTTTCATGTTCATGCGGTTTAGACCCAAACGAGTCCACACTCATTTAGACCCAAACGAGTCCACACTCGTTTAGACCCAAACGAGTCCACACTCGTTTAGACCCAAACGGGTCCACACTCGTTTACGCCCAAACGGGTTCACACTCGTTTAGGTCCAAACGGGTCCACACTCGTTTGGACTCAAATGGGTCCACACCCGTTTGGACTCAAATGGGTCCACAACCGTTTAAGGTCAAGTGGGTCCACACCCGTTTAAGGTTCAAATGGGTTGGAGGTTGAAGGTTAACCCTAACCTAATTGAAGACTTTCAAGGATGTTTATACTTAACCACTTGAAGGTATAAATGGTTCAATAATGATCTAATGTAAACCATAATGGTAACTTAAGACATTAAGGAACTAAGTGACTAATGAAGTGACCCATGATGATGATCAAAGGGTAATTCACCAAAATGCCCTTGAAAGGTTCAATTGAGTGATACTTTGTCCTAACCAAACCCTAATCACTCAATAGTGGTGATTTGGTCTATGTTAATCAAAGAGGACTTAATCCAACCAAATCTAGAGTGGTGTAATCACCATCTACTAGTAAGAGGAGAGATAAAGTACCAATTATGATGGAAACTCAAGTAAAATACCTTCAATATACATGAATGTGCATGATTAGGGTATGATCCATCAGATGAGATCATGGAAACCCTAAATATGATAATTGATGAATCTTAATCTTATCTGAGGACTTTAATGATGATGTTTCTCATACATGGTGATGTTATGAGATCAATTCACCAATAGGTGAATAGTAAACCCTAATTCTAGGGTGATGACATGTATTATGAATAGTAAACCCTAATTGATGAAAATTAGGGAAACCTAGCTCTTGTATGAGTAGGGAGATACAACTTCTTTAAATGAGTTATTTATTGTTATCAGTTGATTTAATCATGCAGGTTCCTATATGAGGATGATCATATCCAGGTATGGATGATGATACTATATTCATTGAAATCATGTTGTTAGCTTTATGAATAGTGATTTATCCTAATGCCAGGTTAATAACATCTTATGAGATTGATAGGTTGTGAGAGCCATGAATACCATCAAGGTGATGCTTTAAGAGATGACTTGTGATGAGAGTATTGAGAAATGATAATTGAAGAGAGTTAGGCTTGTTACATTTAGTATTCTACTTTCATAGCTGCTGTTCTAATGATTAATGTTTGAGAACCTGTATGATATTAAAAGAATACTGAAATGTACCTAACTAATCAAGTATAATTATTCCATGTAGAGCCCTGATCATAGATCCATCATTGTCAGAGACCAAATGATGGTGAAACAGGTTTTCCTAAGGGAACTCCTGGAGCACATACTTTTGAGTATGTGGGGTATATGGATGTGTAAAACCTTACATCCTAGTGAATGAATTGATGTAGATGTATCTTAAATCCATCAACCCTTTCACTATGTGTTTATGCCGGGGTGATGTAATACTAATCTCTTGAGGAACTCTTTTATACCGCATCGATGAGAGATAAACAAGAAATCTTTCGATGGCAAAGAGAGTACAGAATGCCACTGTGACTCTAATAGCGAAGTACCAGAATACCCTGGTAAGCTATAGTAGCAGAGACATTAGATGTCCTGCATGTTGATCCTCACACTGACTGAGGAAGATGAGGTCATAAGAATTCGGCTCTTTTGATGACCTATGTATGATACTGATGCGACTTAATAGTGATCGGTTGGAGTATGAGCGGTATACCTCATCTCCGCAGGGCATAATGATGTTTGTAAAACATAATCAACAGCGTAGCATATCTGCTTAGGTTGAACTACGAAATACATTGGTTGAAGATACATTACTTAGTATACATGTTCTTCATATTCCTTAAATGTTGTTGTTCTAAATTGATAACAATATGCTGTTGATTACCTTAAAGCTTTTATTGCCTATGTTGTTCTTGATTTGCTATAATAAAGCTTCTGGCAGAGAGTTATAACTCTCGCTTGGACAATTATTTAAAATTGTCTCACCCCGTAGATTTCAACTTTTTAGGTGGTCGTCGAGGACGAAGGAATCAATCTTCAGGTGACCAATATCAGCAGGAGCAGCATCAGCAGCAGCAGCACCAGGAGCAGCAGTGAATCTCAGGTGGAGATACTGACTGCTGAGTCATGTAGTTAGATGGTCTTATGTCGTCTCTGTACTCTCAGGTCCTTGGAGTCTTTTGGTCTGAGATTTTGGGTTTTAAATCTTGAGATTTTGTATCTGGCTGTATATAATCACTCATGAAGTGATCTAACAGAGATGTAATTTGTTTACCTTGTTTCTTATAAAAGGAGTTTCATGATTTCAAGATCTTGTCTCAAAAAGTTTTAAATTTCAGGTGATTTTCGTATTCCGTTGTTAATCGAATCGCTTCCGCTGAGTTTAATCGTGTTTATCTCGGGTTTTGGAGATCAGAGCCCACAGTATCCATATAAGGCAACATCTTTTGTCTAGGATTGAAGGACATGTGGCCCTAATGGGGAGGTTAGATTCTAAAATCACCAAGCCATCCTACAAAATGGACCCCCATCTTTTGAACTCTTTAGTTGCAGTCGTAATCACCTTTGGTACTATGAGGCCAAAGATAGTGGAACCTCTACCGCCACTTGAATCAGCATGATATAATGAGTAAGGTGACAGAGGCAAGCATGATTACCCAAGATCATAATTGTAAATATCCTATCATCAAAGTCACAAGTAGAAATATTAACAATTTGATCATTAGCTTGTTTAAAGTCCACTATGCAACCATGCAAAAGTGCCTCAAATATTCAAATAGTCTGACAATTACCAATAACGCCACCAACACACCATCTCTTTGTCCCATCGCCCCGTCTATTATACACAACATATAAGTTCACTTTGAGGTTAGACTAATCAGATGTAACCCGTCTATGAAAGTGGATTTTCCCTAATTTCATCTTTGGCTCCACAAACCCATGTTGTTGTATAGATCTACAGGTTGACAATGAGACTAGCTTTTCTCAGTAGTTAAGGAGAGGTTAGAGGAGGCCTTGAATCTGACCATCACTAATACTTCCAAATAGACCAAAAGATGAGCAAAGCGAGAGAAGTAAACAACCAACCTTTAGCATTTCTCCATCATGATAGGTGCTACATTGCTGGAGAAAAAGAAACAAGCCCCCCTTCAAGGCATTCCTCATGTAATTACAACATACCATTGAGCTTGGACCAGCAATGTCACTCTAAGCCATAGTTTCACATTCTAGCATCTCTTAACATCTAAAATCAAGGCTAATTGAATGTGGCATCTAGAAAAGTTATCATCTTTTTGAATTACAACTTTAATTTTTTTGTAAATAATAGCTTTAGCCCTAGGAATGCATCCATTATCCCATATCCATGAAGCATGAGGTATGAGTTCTAAATTCCATGTGAGAACCCTTTTGTCAATCTAAGAGAACTTACCACACTCTGTAGGAGTCCAAACAAGCTTGTTTTCTTAATATGAAATGTCAACTTGAGATGCAATGATGAAATTCAATCACATCATGTAATAATATCCATGAGGACGCCCAATCCCAACCATCTCCCAGATTATAGAAATCCTACCATGAACTCAAAAGCTACATCCCTAGTACAATGATCATACGATCTAAGAGGGCGTTCATACCAAAGGTCATGCCATGAAGAAATTTGACCCTTCCTAAGGACCTACCTGCAGTAGGAAGGATCAAAGGAAAGAATTCCATACTTTCTTCTAGTCTGGCATAGAAAAGTTGCTTATTTCAAATGGGCTAAAAAAATAACCATTATGGTTGCAATATATACTCTTGTATTTATTTTTACAAAATAAAGCCCAAATATAATGACTAGAAAGCATCTCCCAACCCGCCTTAAGCCTATAGGCATTAGAATACAACTGAAGGGAAGGGAGTTGTGAGACCCCCAACCTTGGTTAAAGTGTTGAACAAGCTTAATTATCATAATTGAATTATTATAAACTTAATATAACCTTATTATATGCTTTTTAATCATAATACAAGCTTAAGTTTCAAGTTTGGTCCAATTTGGACATTGTTTGAGCAAGTTATGCAATTTTATGCATGTTTTGGACTTTTCTATAATTTACCCAATTGAGAGGTTTTCTTTGCAATTTATCACATGAATTATATTTATTAGATGTTATCTTATCATTCTTGATCTTTTGGAGCCATGGGGATCCTGGTTAAACCTTTATTTGAAGGTGTTTTCTCCAAGGGTATTTTAGGGTTTACCCCTTCATGGATGAGCTGTCTTTAGTAGCTATCAACTAATGAATTATTTGATTGGCTTGGAAATTCGAAAAAGGAGAGATAATCAGGTCTATATGGATGGTGGGGGATCTTCTTATGTGTGTGCTTGTATATTCTTAATATTTTAAGGCCATGGACACATGGGGAAGCTACTTTTACACCCCATGCTTGCTTCCATTGTTATCCATGGGCTATAGTTACCTCTTCTTTGCCCAAGTACGAAACTTTGCTTGATTTATCTTTCCTATAACATGGAGCAACGAATCCACTATGTTTATCTGCGGAACCAAGTGTTCTAAGGTAGAAAACAACCTCTTTTTGGAGAAGAAGGTCTCCTAGAGCTCCATCTAGCCTTACCTAGGGTTTCCAAGGTCATCTTCTAGGGATTTCGACCAAGGTAAGTTGTTTTCTTCCCTTTACTCTCTATTTCTCTTGCTCTTTTCCTTTCTTATATCTTCCTCCAGGTCATAACCTTACTGTTCCATGGTAGAAATTGCGCTAAAGCACTAAAACCCTACCTTTCTTGCTCCTTATGCTTAGGGTTTGCTCATTTGATGAAGAAAGGTGATAGATGGACGAGTTCACAACGTATGCTTGGATTTTCTACCCTACCTTCTTGTTTTTTCTTCTATTTGGGATTTTATCTTCTAATTAGAGGCAAATTTTATAACTTACTCCACGTTTATTTCTTACCATAAGCTTGCTAGATCATGTTCTTGCTTTTAAATAAAGATCCATGCACTAAAAAGCTATGCTTGACTTGGATTTCAATTTTTATAATATTTCTTATTCTGATTTCAGTTCTAGATGAACCTGTGATCATGTGTATATTATTCCTAAGGTATAATATGATTTGGATCAGGTTGGTTTGACAACCTATGGTGCTAAGCACCTATCAACCAATGGTCAATTTTAGGGTTTTAAGCTGATTTCTTCTATAAACTCATGACCCGATGATGGTACCATTACAACAACCCTATGGTGTTGTCTTCATGACAATTGATGGTGGTGACCAAGGGTGTGAACTGAGTTCATCCTTTAGATCATGTTTTGGCCTAATTACAATCTTAATGATCAACAACTAAGTACCCTAATGATGCTATCAATCAATGGTGACATTAGCTTGATATTCGATGGTGATTAATAAATATAGTGTTGATATAACAACCTATGGTGACTTAATGGTCACTAGTGATGGTGTATCAGGTCTCCACAACCTATGGTGAGTTAATCTGTAGTTTTAGCATCAATTAAATCTTAAACCAATGGTTTCTTGGGTTATTTGATGCAATGGTCAGACCTATAGTCCAATTGATGGTTTTAATATATGAACTTGACCTAATGGTTAAGATCTAATGTTTCTTCATTAAATAAATTGGAATGATTCCTAAATGTAATATTTTGGTCCTAATAAAGTGATTTAAATGGTTTCCTTTATGAGATCAACTTAATAAGCTCATTTGTTGATGGCTTGTTTTAAATAAACAATCACTTGTGGGTTTTACCCTACTCCCAATGGAACTTTTTGTGTTGTTAATGAAGGGATGTCTAGGGTTAGATGGTGAATCTTTCTAAATCAAAACTCAATGACTTCATAGGTGGTTTGTTCAAGATGTTTACTTATGTAAACGACCAATGGCTTTACCTTTTCAATATTTAATGGTTAGAAGTTGATGCCTCAATATTCCCATTGTTTTGAGTGAAGCATGTAGTGTAATGTTATGATTCTAATGATGAGAATTTGATGGTTCAATGCCTTAAACTTGTATTCTTACCCTTGCCCTCATATGATTATGATTTATGATCACCATAATGAATAAATGGGTAACCCTAATGAGATATAACTTGTTATACCTAGCTTTAATATAACTAAATGATGGTAATTGGGTATGAATAGTCCTTGAATGACTAATACAATCATGGAGTACTCTCTTATTGTTGTTGAAACCCTAGTATGCTATAACCCGATGGTTACACCTTGATTTATGTGTGGGTTCATACTTGAGAATAGTATGGAATGTGATGGTGATGCTTCACCTTATGCATCCATGATCCAATGGGGATGTTGTGAGTTAGGGTTTGGGTATGAGTGTTGATTAGTAACATTGTTATAATTTGTCTTGTTGAACCTAACTCTAATGCAAATACATAAAGATGAGTATTCATGTTTAACCTTCTTATATGATGGCATGATGGTGAAATAATCTCCTTAATATGATCTTAACCTTAATGCATTAATTGGTGGTTATCATAGCCACATGGTTGATACTTTCTTATGCTAAATATGTGCATTATGAATATGATGAGGGTTAATCATATCTAGATTCCTTGCATGTTGATGTAATAAGGGACCGTTTGGGTGAAGTAATTAGGGGTGGTATTGTATTTCGTTGCGGTATTTTAACTGCCATATTTGTGATTATTAAGTTTGGATACTTGTGGATGAATTTTCAGATTCCAATATTCTAACTACGGGATTCTCACCCCTTTCATTCAGCAAACCTATGAAAAGATGCAAAAACTGACGTGATTTGAGAATGCTGGAGTAGGTTCTGTTTCGACTCCTCCGCCGCCCCCCGATAGCATTGATTGTGTCTCTCTCCTCCCTTAATCATCAACTCCCCTGACCATTTTCTCTCCCATCCTCTATCGCCACTCCTTATATAGGTATGTCCCTCCCCACCTTCCTTGTGCCCAAACTCTCCTCAGTTTGCTAGGGTTCGGACCAACAACCTTTTTCCTTTCTGAAGTCACCGCCTTTGACACTATTTGATCCTTTGGCACGACACTCACCGTCCATCATACTTCGTCCAGAACCGGCATGGATCCTCACCGTTAGGGAAAAGCTAGAGCAAGCCAACCAGCAGGAGCAGTCCTGCCCTTGAGCCAAGCTAGCAATCTACCACGTCGTGAGGTCACCCCGAGATGGGGACATCAAGGTGTAGGTCTGGTCCTTGGTGTCCATTGCCCCGTTCAACTGCGGCAAGCACTAGTACTAGCACATTGACCACATCGTCTTTCCTCTGCATCCTACTTCGGTGCCGCCACCACCCGTCAACCCATTCTGATTCAAATAATTCGAGCTTGTTAGAAGGGGTGAGTGTCGCTCAACAACGATGAGTTCATGGAGTGCCTGGTTCTGGACGAATATTTGTGTTGTAGTTGCTCTGATCGGACGGGTTCGAGAGGCAGGGGTACTCCCTGTATGATCCTATCATCACCATGCAAGGCGTCTGACAAGACTCGAGAACATGTGCTCGACCACCTGCTGGTGATATCCAGATGGGGGACGGCAGCAATGGTGATCACCAATGTAGCATCGCTGCTCTCACCATCTAACTCTTTGACCCTCCGATGCCCAACAATTTCAAATGGCAAAGGAGGATGTGAAGTAAAGTTGAACAATTCCTCCACGTACGTCGGCGTGAAGATTATCGACCATCCAAACAATGTAATTAATAGGAAGATTTTACTAATTAGGCAGTCAAAATCCTACAATTGTGTAACTACTATTGTAGTTAGGATGAAGCCACCCAAATGGCCCCTAAAGGAATATTCTTAATGAACCCTTCTATGATTGTTTATGAATATCTCCTAGCTCATTAATGCAATATTGTGCTGATCTAGTGTATTATATGTAAGTGATGTTGTTGATCCTTGCTATAAGGCATGGAATGATAATGATGATCTTGCAGGGAATAGTATGATGGCCTTAATGACCTTTGGGCATGGTTGAGCCCTGAATGAGGTGTAATCCTCTTGTGTTGATAAGGATTGATACCCTATGATATTTTGAAAAGGATTTATATCTTGTGATAGTATGATGACTAGTGTAGTCTCATGAATGACAAGTGAATAGTACCATTGTGATGACAGACCCCAAACATTGGATAATGCTTAATGCGGAAGAAAACATTAGCAGTGGATCAACAAAAATCACTAAAAATTAAAACCATTTGCAAAGAAATCCCTTTCCAGGAAGCTTCTTATAACAAGAACCAAAATATTATATATACATTCTGGTTCACAAAGTACATACCATGTACCTTCTCTTCTCGAGGATTACATACAACAATTGCTTTATTAAATCTACACATAAGCAACATGAAACCTTGAGGCATTTAATGCCAAAATCTCAGATCGATCATAAAAGCACTAACTACTGACTCTAAGGACCTGAGAGTACAGAGACGACTCATAGGACTCTTATCTACAAGACACGACAGTCAGTATCTCCACCCGAGATATTATTGTCATCCCTGATGCTGTTGTCCTTCTCCTGCTGTATGGTCTCTACCTCCTCATCCTCGTCCACCTAAAAAGGTTGGATCCCACAGGGGTGAGACAAATGAAATTGTCCTAGCGAGAGATATAACTCTCTGCCAGAAACATTATTATTGCAGATAAACATTAACAAACTGAGCAGAGGAATCTTTATTGAATAGTAGGATTTAATCATTATTAAGTAGAATAGAGAAATATCATCTATCCATTTTAATAAGGAATATGAAGAACATGTATAATATCTATCCATTTAGGATACAATAAGCAATGTAACATCAACCAATGATTTCTGTATTTCATCCTTAAGCAAATATGCTACACGGCTGATTACATTTTACAACCATAATTATGCCCTGAGGAAGTGAGTTGTACCGCTCAAATCCAACCTTTGATTGCAAAACCCAAATCCGTTGCCATACAAGATCAAAGGAAGAGCCAGACTCCTCGATCTCATCCGTCTCAATCAGTACGAGACCATAAGCAGGACCACCGTCTCTTACTTAAGTGACCCCAGTCACAGTGTTAGCTCATAGGCTACCCTTCCTCTAGCCCGCCTTGGTACAGGTCCCGACGCTAGTAAATTTGAGCCACGAGCCAATTCATTGTGTTCTCTGAGCCATGAACGCATTCATGCTCCATCACACTAAGCCATGGGCCTGTTCACCATGCTCTTAAACATATCTTGAGTCTACAACCGAAGTTGCACTCTAATCCTCCTAACTTCGGCTAGGAGAAACCCCGAATATTCAACAATATACGCTCCAGATTAACCAATAGGTAAACCTATTTCACCATCACCAGCTACTGATGATGATGGATCTATGGCCAGGGCTCTACATGATAATATTCCACTTGATTATTTAAGTACATTACCATATTGTTTTAGCATCAATCAAGTTTTCAAACAAGAAATATTATGACAATTTCTACGAAGAAACATGTAATACTTCTATCAAGTGCTTTTCAAAACTTTATAGAACATTGGGATCTCAATCCCTTATCTCATTACTGGGAATTCACATCCCTCAACAATACCATCATCATGTTTACTGGATCTGGTTATTCAAACCCTTAGTTCATCACTGAACAAGGTTATCACTTATCAGATAACTAATACCTCCAGGTCATCTGACCAAGGTATTCATGATACTTGTTACACAAGCATCTCACATAGTTCACCAGGCATATTATACTTCTTATCACCTTTCACTGGGCAACAAATAAAATAATGGCTCACAAGGCTCATTACCATCATAGCTCATACCTGGTTATGCTCATCATCTCATGATACATGCATGGTTAGTATATTTGATAACAACCATATCAATTACATATCAACATTATGCAATACAAAGATAATATCACTATTTCCTTTTTAGGGTTAGGATTTCCCATTTTTATCCATTAGGGTTTCACATAACCGCTCTATATTAGGGTTTCACATATCATCACCCTATATTAAGGTTTCTCAACCCATTATCCAAATTAGGGTTAGGGTTTCCCATTCTCCATTGATTAGGGTTTTATGATCACCTCATTAATCCAAACTCTAAGTCAGTGCTTCCATATATCTTAGAGCACATACCATTATTCAAGTATTAAATCATACTTATCATTGTTCCATGTACTAGGAACACACATCATCATCGTACCTTATTCAGTTGACTTAACCTTTCACTAAGTACATGCACCTATGCTTAACTTAGTGTATTGAAGTTATTACTTTCATAAGCATCAAGTGATAATCACTCTAATTATATTAATCACCTAAGTACTTTAGAGGTACTTCCATTGAAATCAGCCTTGAGATACTCTTCAACCACTTATGGGGTTATTAGTACTTACATGGTTTGAATCAATTGTACCTTCAAACGGTTTAGACCAATTGAACCTTCAAATGGTTTGGGACCATTTAGACCTTCAAACGGTCTTGGTTCAAACCTTCAAATGATTTAAGACCATTTAGACCTTCAAACGATCTTTGTAGTGACCGTCTCGTGAAAACATGATTAACTAATGCAGAAGCGTTCATCAAGCAGCGGATTAGCGAAAATCACTAAAAAATTAAAACTTTTTGCAAAGAGATCCACACATAGTAAATCTTTTTCTTCAAGAGCCAAAGTATAACACATTTACTTTTTGGATCAAAGGTACATATCATGCATCATCTCTTTTTGAGAATTACAAGCATCAGCTGACCTGTTAAGCTAAACACAGGTGGTATAAAATCTCAAGACACTGATCCAAAATCTCGAAAGCACTAACTACTACTATGAGGACCTAAGAGTACATAGACGACACATAGGACTCTATATACAACTATACATGTCATGACAGCCAATGTCCCCACCTGAGACTTCACTGTTGTCCCTGCTGCTACTGCTGTTCTTCACCTACTGAAGGATTCCTGTCTCCTCATCCGTGTCCACCTAAAAATGTGGTTCCCACGGGGGTGAGACAATTATAAAAATTGCCCCAGTGAGAGATATAACTCTCCGCCAGTAACATTATTATTGCAACTTAAGAAAATAAATATGAACAGAGGAATCATATTTATTAGACAGCAGATATTTTAATGTCTAACAGATTAGAACATTATTCTATATCAGAAGCATTGCAGCTATAACTTGATAGAATCAACATGTCACTTATCCTTTAATGAATATGAAGAACATGTATAACATCTACACACTACAGAATCATTACCACTGCATTAATTCTCTTCAGACTTAGATCATATATCTAAAGCCTGGCATTATCATCGTGGAGTCATGGCCCGTAGCCATACTCTTTTCACAATGTGTTGGGATCTTAATCCCTAAATTCACCATTGGGAATTTCTCATTCTTACACAATTTCAATACCATAACCATGTGATCCTGGTTATTCAAACCCTTAGCTCATCATCTGAGCATTTCTACCACATTCTCAGGTAACTAACACCTTTAGGTCATCTGACCAAGATAAGTATGATACTTTCTACACAAGCATCCATCATGCACTTGAGGCCCATTAACTCTCTTGCTACCTCTTACCAGGAAACAAGGTATATTATGGCACACAAGGCCCAATAAACAAATTCAAAATAATAACACATCATAGCCCATACCTGGCTATGCTCATCATCTCATGATACCTGCATGGTTAGCACATATGATAGTAGTACATTAATTATCTATCAATACCATGCAAAACAAATATATCATTATTTCAAGAGTATCACCCTTATTCCTTTATCAGGATTAGGGTTTTCCATCACATATCTCATGTATCCTTCATCCAATTATATTGGACTTATAACACATCAAGGTATATGACCATATTAGGTCACTATCAATCATCTCCAAATCCATCATGGAGCACCACGGCCGTGCAAAGAAAGTCACCACGGTCGTGCTACCTTGCATGGTCGTGTAAAGGGAGTTCACCTCATGAATCATATTCAAGTATGAATTCTATTCTCTCATTAGGGATTAGGGTTTCACATACCATCTCCCTTGTTTAGAATAGGGATTGCATATAGCATCACCCTTCATTAGGGTTTCATATCACATTGCCCATAATTAGGGTTTACTAATCATTCCCAATTAGAGTTTCTCATGAAATCACCCTCAATTAGGGTTTCACATGGATACACCCTCAACTAGGGTTTCACATGGATACACCCTCAACTAGGGTTTACATCATGTATTGGATCCATGCATTTGTTATGCATTATTTATTAGTACCATTAAGGTATCTCTCACCTAATTACATTAGGTTTCCAAAAAGGTTTGATCAATTAGACCTTCAATAACATGAGGTATCCAAATAGATTGTTCAATGGAACCTTCAATTGGACTAGGTATCCATTTGGATTAGTCAATTGAGTCTTTAATTTCATTGGGTACTCAATTGGATCAATCCATTGTTCCTTCAATTACATTAGGTACTCAATTGGATTAACCAATTGATCCTTCAATTGCATTAGGCATCCAATTGAATTAACCAAATTGATTCACAAACGGTTTGAAACCATTTAAGCAAAAAGTTTTGAAACCGCATGGGTCTCAAACGGTTTGAGACCATTTGGTCCCAAATGGTCTTGAGACCATTTGGTCCCAAACGGTCTTGAGACCATTTGGACTCAAACGGTCTTGAGACCGTTTGGTCCAAACCTCTCAAAACCGCATGAACCAAAAAGTCAATCAAGACTTCAACAACACTCAATTCCAATCAATGGAACTTCAATCAATTGCATCATCAATTCAATCATCAATTGAATCATGAACTCAGCCCTCAATTGGGACTTAAATTAGGGTCTGATTTCAATGGGATTAGGGTTTATAATCACCAATTAGAGCTTTGAAGTTGATTATCAATCAAACTACTAATTGTGTTTCAATTGATTGCATTGGACCTTCAACCATTGAATTCATGGAACCAATCATCAATGGGACCTATGCTCATACTTCGACTGAGTTTAATAGGTCAACCTTCAACTGATTTGACCCTCAATTGACCCTCAATTGATTATCAAATAGGGTTTGAATCAATTGAATTAGGGTTTGGAATCGATGATCCTTTAATACTAATCAATGTAAGACTAGTTACTTTGAAACCATAGAACCATCATCCAAATTGGGTATGACCTGACCCCAAACGGTCTTGAGGTCGTTTGGATGACCTCCAAACGGTCTTGAGACCGTTTGACCATCATATCATCAAAATCCAAGTCAACCAATTAAGGTTTGGATCATTGGATTGATCACTAAATCAGCAATTGATTACACTTTAACTTAGTAACATTGGATCATCAATTGCTTAACCATACTCACCCCTAGACCTCCAAACGGTCTTGGGTTACCTCCAAACGGTCTTGAGACCATTTGGATGAGCTCCAAATGGTCTTGAGACCGTTTGGCTCATCCAACCCTTGGATTCTAGTGAAATTCCATCAAGGATTGGTCTATCGAGTTAATCAACAAATCAGCACTTAATTGTAATATGATTTGGTACCTTTGGACCTTCAATTGGTCAACTATACTTAACCCTAGACCTCCAAACGGTCTTGGGTGATCCCCAAACGGTCTTGAAACCGTTTGGGCCAATCAACCCAAAACATCATCTAAATCACTTGCAAAATCAGCACTTAGCCGATTAGGGTTCATACCACATCTTTGGATCTTCAAACACATATCCATACTTGACCCTAGACCTCCAAATGGTATTGGGTGACCCCAAAACGGTCTTGAGACATTTTTGGTGATCCCCAAACAGTTTTGAACCCGTTTGGGCTAATCAACCCAAAATCTCAAATCAACTCATTGGACTTTCAACACTAATTCCAATTAGGGTTTGCCTAATTGATTATCCTTCAACTCATGGTTCCTTGGTAATTAATCCATAAAATTTGGAGGGTAATTAACCAACATAATTAGGAACAGGAATCCCAAACGGTCAACCCTTGGTCAACCGCACCAAACGGTTTTGAAACCGTTTTCCCAAAAAGGTCAAGTTAATCAGAATGAAAAATCAGCACTTAATCCAATTAGGTTTACCTAATTGATTAGGCTTCAACCTATGATTACTTTGGAGTTAACCCATAAAATTTGGTGAGTAATTAACTGACATCATTATTAACAGTAATACCAAACGGTCAACCCTTGGTCAACCCCACCAAACAGTTTGAAACCGTTTTCCCAAAAAGGTCAAGTTAATCAGATTGAAAATCAGCACTTAATCCAATTAGGTTTACCTAATTGATTAGCCTTCAAATCACGATGCCTTTGGAGTTAATCCCTCAAATTTTGAGGGTTATCAAATAACATAGTTATTAACAGGATTCCCAAACGGTCAACCCCACCAAATGGTTTTGAAACCATTTGCTCCCAAACGGTTTGCAAACCGTTTGGTCACCAAACGGTTTAGTGAAACCGTTTGGTCCCAACTTCCAAACCCTTTACTCAAGATATTTGGGGAGGTGTGTGATTATGATTATGTCATCATCATCAACCTGAAACTCACGAAATATACTGTGATTTCCATGGAAATAACATCATTAAACCAAACTTAATTTCAGAAATGTAGAAATGATCACCAATTGATAAAGAATTGATTGCAATAACAAAGTTAGGGTTTCAAGTTATAAAACCCACCTCCAATTGAGCTCCAAAGCTCCAAGATCACGCCATCAATGGTGGATGAAGCTCTTGCAACTCCCTTCAGGCTCGTCCTTAAGCTTGTGGATGAAAAAGTTGGCTAGGGTTGAAGAGGAGATCGAAATAAGAAGAAATCAATGATTTATTTTCGATTTCCACCATGGAATCAAGGAGAACGAAGGTCAAGGGCTTACCAACAGGTTGGGGGTCGTCCTCCTGCTCCTCCCTAGCTCCTTTGTCGGTTTTTCAAACAATGGGAAGAAAGAAATCCGAAAAAGCCTTTGTTTTGGCTTAGAAAGGGCACTTTTATAAGAAAATTGATGAGAGAGAAAATGCCTTATTAAAATGCATTTAATCCCAAAAATAGTACCACCTCTTCCTCCTTGGTTTTATTGAATGCAAAGGCAACTCAAAGCCACCTAACTCCCTTCCATTATCCATGGATTAAGGGAAAAAAAATAAGCACCTTAATCCATTATAATACTAATATATCTTTTTGAGTGGGAATTCTTTAACTTATAATAAGGTGAGTGGAATTTCACCTCCTTTAGATATTTTTCGTTCCTTATCTTGGCAAAAGAACGTCCATACTTATTCAAAATCAACCAATAACATTTTGGTTGAAGGACCTTTAATTAATACATTCATTTTTTTGCCCTAAATTAAATTAGGGTTTCACTTAAGATTAAATCTTGATTATTTTAATATCAAGATTCTCTCTCCTCCAACTTAATTCAAATGAGATTCCCTTCTCATTTTATTTGCTCTAAATGATTCCAAGAAACATTAGGGACCATTTTGAAGTGGTAAATTGCATATTTAACCCTAAGTTTTGGGTAAATTGCACATTACTCCAAAACTAGGTTTTAATGCACAAACATTGCTTTATTAGCTCTTTCTTGGTATTCAGGCTATCGCAAGCCATACCTCTGCATCATCTTCAATCTCATGATGATCCACATCAGAGGAACATATTATCATGCAACATTTGCAATTTAACCCCTCAACTTGGGTAATTTTCACTTTAGTCCAAAATTAACAAAACAACATTGTTCAAACAGGACCAAAATTGAAACATAAGTTTCTCATGAGCCATAATTACTTTTCCCAAGATAAGATTAAGAATATAATCAATATTATTAGGCAAAACATCTAGGGTTGGAATATAACCCAGGTCAGGGATGTTACAAATTATCCCCCCCTTATAAGGATTTCGTCCTAGAAATCCTAGGAAAAAGGAGGGACATATTATTCATTAATCATGCCCTCAAGTCTCCACATCCCATCTTAATATCATGGAGATATCATGGATTCTATAATCCGCACAAAGTTCCTTTCATTAATTCAACCTTATAAATGTTATATTGTTTATGCAAAGCATAAACCCCTAACATATGATATCCATATTATTGAAAGGAAGAAGCATAAAAGAGCATACATGTTATGACCCACTCCATGAATAACTAATAAATACCTTGAATTACGTGAAGACATCTCAATTAGTGTTGAGTATCAAATTAAATACCATGGATAATCAAAATAAGTTAATATGTGAATCAATAGTTGAGTTTGAATCACCTGAGGCGACTAATGATATCAATGTTGATTAATTAGTTAATTAAGTTGAGTTGAGTACTCACTGTTGCAATTAGTGATTTGACCAGTTGTGACAAGATAGTTAACATAATTTTATGCCTTGGGAAGGTAGAGGATCTCGTACTTGAGAGTTTGCAAGAAAAATTACTCGAAACTGACTTTCGAGTCAAAAGATATGGTCATTTGAGTGTTTTTGGACCTAGTTGTAATTTTCGGTTTTTGCTGGGTAAATTACACTTCGGCCCCCTCCGCGAACCTGACCCTTATCTCTTCTTCCCGATCAAATGAACAGAGCCGTAAGCGGCGCACAGTGCGCCGACTGAACAACAGCGAGGGAGATCGTGTGAGGGCGATTTAGGGCGGATTAGCTAGCCATCGAGCTCCGTCGACCTCCATCCTCCATTCCTCTACCCTTCCTTCCTCTTTTCCTTGCTCTAACCGCGGCCCCAACCAACAGCTAGGGCGGTGCCCTGTAGCTGCGGCCCGCACCAGCAACTGCAGTTGCAGCGGCCGGCCAGGAGCACGATTGGGCGTGACCAGCACCCGAAATCGATGCCATTAAGATCGGCTAAGAGGTCCGTGCAAGAATCCGCAGCCATCAGCTTGTTTAGCACCCAACCGAGCCTCCCTTTTTCACCTGTGCGTGAAGGAGCTACTGCTTGCAGCAGCATGTCTGACTAGGATCAACCTGGGCGTAAAAGGTCTTAATGAGAGGTAGTTCTGACTTCGGCATATGATTTTGATTAAGAATTCGTAGACTTAGCTTTTAATCGAGCCATCCTTCGATTTTCTTTTGGGTAACGAAGCTAGTTACTGTTATATTGCAGGATCAGTGTTTTGATCGGCCGAATTAGGTATGATTCGGCCGAGTTACATTTATAGGAATTCAAACAGGGATTCGATCGGCCGAGATTGCAGACTGATCGGCCGAGTTGTCAGCCGATCGGCCGAGTTTCCGGCCAATCGGCCGAATTCCCAGATTGGTCGGCCGAGTTCCAGAATTGTGAGTAGTAGTTCATTCAGTAATCATTAATTAACTCAATTTAAATGTTGAATTGCCTCTGTATCAGTTAGTATAACTTTTAAACAGTGTAGTACATACAATAAAGTATGTTAGTTTCATTGGAACTTGAAATACCTAATATGCTTAGTGAAAATGAGGAAATTTCCTGTATTATACTTGCAATGTATTTGCTGATTTAAAAATAGATGTTAAGCATCAAAAGTGGATAAATGATACTGAAACATGTTTAATGATGATAAAGGATATATATTTGCTTCATGTGATATTTATATTGTGCAATATGCATGAAATGTGATATTCCTGTTTAAATGTTTATTTGTTAATCAGTTAATAGACTTAGGTGCCCTAACACCGTAGAACCCCTAAGAGAGATCTGCTTCTTAGGGGGGAAACTCGTGTTGCAACATCATCCGTGCTTGTGTCACGGACAAACGAGGAAAGAAAAGCAATGTCTAACAACAATCGTGCTTGTGTCACGATGGCACTGGGGAAAAGGGGGGTTATCCAACACCATTCGTGCTTGTGTCACGAAGGTAACCCTGTGAGACTCTCTGCCTGTGTGCTCAGGTTTGTCAGGAGGAGTCTGGAGCACACGTGGTTGTGCATTGAGGCCGTGGAGCCTGGGGTCCTGTAGCAGAACAGGGCTGGCGTCAGACTTAGCATTTCCCGGGTGTGTCTCTAAGTCTTGTACGGTGGGATCGTAGCATGAACTTGTTACGGATCTTTATATGCAGAGTACACTGCATATGATTAGGGCATAATAATATAAATATGTAATCATATAGGATCACAGTAAATTAAAGTATTCGAACTTGTGTGCTATTTCTTTATATCTGTTTATCTGTTCAAATTATGTGTTATTGCATGGAAATGTGATTATATTCTACAAATCTGTTATGTTATTAGAACTGCCTTGCTTAGTTCTGCATTTATGTTTAATTTCAATTTATAAACCTGATGAGTTGTTTAGTGATAGCTAAGTGAAATGCTATTCACTGAGCGAGTAGGCTCATACCTCTACTCAAAACATTTTCAGGTTATCATTAGCAGTAGGAAATCTGAAGGATCGTTTCATCCTAACGCCTAGTCTATAGAAGGAATATGTAGTTAGTAGTTAGAGGTCTCTTAGTCCTTTCCCCTCGATCTTTGGGACAAGGTGTGAGTGAGAGAGTGAATGTGTATAAGATGTAAATTATCTGTTATGCTTTATTTTATGTCGGACAATGTAATATGCTGTAGACTCTATTTATCTTGCTAGTCAGCTTAATAAAGATGCTTCCGCAGTTTGTTTAGTTTCATTTTACAGCATAAATCGGATTTCCCTGTTAATGTCTTTAATATGTTTTAAAAAGTGAAGAATGGTTGGCTTAAGTGTAAATCCCATCCTGTCGCGTCCTAATCTCGTGGTTTGTGGTTAATGTGAGATCGGGGCGTGACAATTTTGGTATCAGAGCTTTGGTTTGAGTACATAGTTACTCAAGGTCAGGGGACGATAAGAGACCAATAGGATTAAGGTTTAGGAGTCTTTCTTCTATCTGTAATTTTCTAACAGAAAGTGTTCTGTTATACTATTGCAGATAGCAGGAAGAGGATGTGGTCACGAAAATCAAGTAATGAGCTTAAGATGAGTCGTTAAGAATCATTAGGGTCAAAAGATAAGGTCATAAGTAAGGCGAATAATGAATGATGTGTTTTAGCTCTGGGAGGTCTGAGTGTTTAGATACCCTGGCCAGGTGTCTGAATACTTAGATTGACCAGTAGCAAGCTACTCTGTCTGTTCTTCTCTGGATGCCCTGGCCAGGTATGCAGAGGAAAGATAGGCTAGAGAGAAACCCTAGAAATCTTAGGGTTAAGAAACTGGAAATTTATGCAGGAGTAAGAGATTAAATATAGGATGCAATACAATTCTTGATTTATATTATTTATTTGATTGGAAATCACTAGAAATGCTCTTATATGTATGGATTTAAATTTTCAGTTTGTAGAATAAATATGATTCTTGTATATTGATTGAGTGTCATGAAGTGATTTATTTATTGTTTATATTCTTTGTATTAAGTAGACCAGAAGTTATGTTTAAATGAGTCTACCCTAAGTGAATATTCTTTTCACATGTTTGAGATTAATAGGAGTTGGTTAATCCTGAGCAGCTCTTGGCTTCAGGACTACAGGTTCGGCCTGGTCCGGCTGGCAGGATGCGTTACTGGGATCTAATGACTCCTATTAACAGTAAAATAAGAATAGATTCTGGATAATTTAAACCCGTAACATAGTGAGAATGTATATACATTAGGATGTTATAACTATGATAAGAAGTCTAAATGTTCTTTTGTCTTGAGATTTAGGGTTTGAGAAGCATAGACCCTAATTGGCCCAAAATAGGGTTTTGATGATACATGAATACAGAATTTGATAAATAGAATGTCTCATTAAATGATTTTTAGTATTTTATGTGTAACTTTGATTTAGCTCAAATTTGAATATGATTTAAATATTTAAAATGTAAACAATATTGGAAAGTATTAGAATTTTTGAAGAATGTTCTGACCTGTTTATCGGCCGAGTTTCAAACTCGACTGATCACATTTTCAGATTGATATAGCAGTGTGGTAATTGAAATTTATCTTTTTATTGGTATATCCAATTGATCTCAAATTTTAACTGTGCTTGAAATACACAATTTTAGACACTCTGTAAAATTGGCGTAATTTTTGGATGACTTTTGATCTCTACAAGTGAGGGTGTCGGCCGAGTTTACAACTCGACCGAATCTGCTGCAGACTGCAATATAGCAGTGCACTGTTAGATTTTTATTTAATTATTGGTAAGTTTAAATGATCTGAAAATTTTACTGGAAGTCTGAAACTTCATTAGATATAACATATAAAATTTCCAGAATTTTTTGAGCTTCTGTTAGCCATTTAATAAACGAATTACAGAAACTATTATGAAAACTGAATTTTCAGCCAGTATAATTAAAGTTGAGTGTTGGGTTAATATGCTATTGACCCAAGCAGCTCAAATTGATCTATATGATCGACCACACACACACACAATAATGCTATGATACTGATATGGACTAAAACCCTAGAATGATTAAAGTGGTAGTAGTTTAAGGGATATCATTAGTAATGTAATCTTGAATACTAGTAACTTTGTAAAATAAGACCTTGAGATTTGTTCTATGTAAAGTAAACTGGCTTTGATAGTGACTTAGGGTTTTAAGGTAGTTAATCTGAACGGTACATGAACAACATGAACTGACTTAGAGAAAAGAGTAAGACATAAACTTGAAATGTAACAATAAGAGAGTAGCATAAAAAGCGGAATATTATCCGATTATGATCTGAAGATAGTTGATGTAGTTCATGTTTTTAAGACATGGTGTCACTATCTTTATGATGTGACACTAGATTATCACCCGGGTAAAGAGAATGTGATGGATGATGTTTTCAGCAGAAAGTCAAGTTCAACAGATAATGCATTCTCTATGACAGGTTTCAATAGAGACCTGTTAGTAGAAATGTGGGAGTTGGACTTAGACTTAGGGGTAATAGCACAGAGTGGTTTGATTGTATAGATGCAGGTTCAAGCCTACTTCTTATGATCAAATCAAGAAACTACAAGAGGGTGATAGTGAGTTAAACCAGACCATACATGACATGATAGGAGGAAAAGAGACCAGAGTTTAAGTTTTCAAGATGATAAGGTGTTGTATTAGCATGACATGTTGTGTGTACCTTGAGATAGTATAAATTTCTTTTAAGGGGAAAAGGCTGAAAGAAAAGATTCTTATGGAAGTGTATGTATTGATGTATGCTATGCTTTCAGGAAACACTAAGATGTATATGAATCTCAAGAAGTTGAAATGGATGGTCAGATATACATAAGGATGTAGCTGAGTATGTGGTTAGAAGTAGTGTGTGCCAGTAGGTTAAGGTTGAACCCTAGAAATCTATAGCTACCTTGTAATCTTTTTCTATGCTGGAATGGGAGTGGGAATTTATCACAATGAATTTTGTGGTAAGATTACCCAGGACACCTAGAGGTTGTGACTCGATATGAATAATTGTGGATAGACTAATTTAGTCTGCTCACTTTCTTCATATTAAGTCGACCTTTGATGTCTCGAAACTTGACTAAGATATACATGGATAAAATAATTAAGTTGCCTGGTAATCCAGTTTCAATCATATCATTTTAAGTTTAGAAATACACAACTGATAATGGTACGGTTTGAGTATGAACCCAGAAAACACAGATTTGGTAAATCATCAGGTGCGTGATTTCAAGAAAGTACGATAACATTAAAATATGCAAATAAATCTAGTTGCATGCTTCCTATTATGTTAATGTGTATGACTTAAAATTTACATGAATTGACACGTTTCTCTGAGATATTATTATTAGAAATTCTCAAGCACTGTTAAATATTTGTGTTATGATACGAAAATAACTCTTAATTGAGTTATGTGATGCATAAACTAGGAATTTGGTTAACATGCACGTACTTCGAGAAATTGCAGACAATTGATAAATATTACAGATAGTTTCTTATAAGTGGAGTAAATTACTCTTATTAGTGTAATAGGATGTTCAATTACATGAATTCAGTATATATGTGCCAAAATTTATCTGAGTTTGGAATATTTATGAATTTTTAATCTGTCTGCACGCATGATATAAAGATTACTCAGTAATTACAAAGATTTTGAAATATACTGCTCTGCCAGTTTTAGAATGATACCGTATTGTGATTTGAATTGCAATCAAACAGATGAGATAATGGAAACCCTAAGAGTAGGGTGTTGCCATGTGATTAGTGAATGAGATAACCCTAAGAGTAGGGTGTTGGCATGTGATGAATGAACAAGGCAAATGAAACCCTAAGGATAGGGTGTACGATGAATCAAGTATCTTGATATCAATCTTCATCATAAGATGTGATGATGTTTAACAGTTAAATTGCATGATTTTAATTTTAGTACCAAATTGACATGCATTCTGTTTATTTAAAGATTTTAGTTTGTTTGCATGAATAGTATAATAATTTCTTGGTAATTACCATAAAGTGAGATACTGTTATAACAGATCTGGAAAGACAATGTTTTGTGGTTTGATCTGGAATCAGATCAGATGTGTCCTAGGTTAAGGGACCTATGCAGATGGTTGATCAGAGGATCAAGAACCTTACGATTTGTGAGATACCATTAGTGATAGTTTTGTGAAGAAATCTTAACCTAGAGGGAGCTACGTAGGAATACGAGTCAGAAATGAGTAACACGTTTCCTTTCTCTTTTAGGAATTTCGGGACGAAATTCTTTTAAGGGGAAAAGGTTGTTATGACCCACTCCATGAATAACTAATAAATACCTTGAATTACGTGAAGACATCTCAATTAGTGTTGAGTATCAAATTAAATATCATGGATAATCAAAATAAGTTAATATGTGAATCAATAGTTGAGTTTGAATCACCTGAGGCGACTAATGATATCAATGTTGATTAATTAGTTAATTAAGTTGAGTTGAGTATTCACTATTGCAATTAGTGATTTGACCAGTTGTGACAAGCTAGTTAACATAATTTTATGCCTTGGGAAGGTAGAGGATCTCGTACTTGAGAGTTTGCAAGAAAAATTACTCGAAACTGACTTTCGAGTCAAAAGATATGGTCATTTGAGTGTTTTTGGACCTAGTTGTAATTTTCGGTTTTTTCTGGGTAAATTACACTTCGGCCCCCTCCGCGAACCTGACCCTTATCTCTTCTTCCCGATCAAATGAACAGAGCCGTAAGAGGCGCATAGTGCGCCGACTGAACAACAGCGAGGGAGATCGTGTGAGGGCGATTTAGGGCGGATTAGCTAGCCACCGAGCTCCGTCGACCTCCATCCTCCATTCCTCTACCCTTCCTTCCTCTTTTCCTTGCTCTAACCGCGGCCCCAACCAACAGCTAGGGCGGCGCCCTGTAGCTGCGGCCCGCACCAGCAACTGCAGTTGCAGCGGCCGGCCAGGAGCACGATTGGGCGTGACCAGCACCTGAAATCGATGCCATTAAGATCGGCTAAGAGGTCCGTGCAAGAATCCGCAGCCATCAGCTTGTTTAGCACCCAACCGAGCCTCCCTTTTTCACCTGTGTGTGAAGGAGCTGCTGCTTGCAGCAGCATGTCTGACTAGGATCAACCTGGGCGTAAAAGGTCTTAATGAGAGGTAGTTCTGACTTCGGCATATGATTTTGATTAGGAATTCGTAGACTTAGCTTTTAATCGAGCCATCCTTCGATTTTCTTTTGGGTAACGAAGCTAGTTACTGTTATATTGCAGGATCAGTGTTTTGATCGGCTGAATTAGGTATGATTCGGCCGAGTTACATTTATAGGAATTCAAATAGGGATTCGATCAGCCGAGATTGCAGACTGATCGGCCGAGTTGTCAGCCGATCGGCCGAGTTGCCTAGAGTGAATCGGCCGAGTTTCCGGCCAATCGGCCGAATTCCCAGATTGGTCGGTCGAGTTCCAGAATTGTGAGTAGTAGTTCATTCAGTAATCATTAATTAACTCAATTTAAATGTTGAATTGCCTCTGTATCAGTTAGTATAACTTTTAAACAGTGTAGTACATACAATAAAGTATGTTAGTTTCATTGGAACTTGAAATACCTAATATGCTTAGTGAAAATGATGAAATTTCCTGTATTATACTTGCAATGTATTTGCTGATTTAAAAATAGATGTTTAGCATCGAAAGTGGATAAATGATACTGAAACATGTTTAATGATGATAAAGGATATATATTTGCTTCATGTGATATTTATATTGTGCAATATGCATGAAATGTGATATTCCTGTTTAAATGTTTATTTGTTAATCAGTTAATATACTTAGGTGCCCTAACACCGTAGAACCCCTAAGAGAGATCTGCTTCTTAGGGGGGAAACTGGTGTTGCAACATCATCCGTGCTTGTGTCACGGACAAACGAGGAAAGAAAGGCAGTATCTAACAACAATCGTGCTTGTGTCACGATGGCACTGGGGAAAAGGGGGGTTATCCAACACCATTCGTGCTTGTGTCATGAAGGTAACCCTGCGAGACTCTCCGCCTGTGTGCTCAGGTTTGTCAGGAGGAGTCTGGAGCACACGTGGTTGTGCATTGAGGCCGTTGAGCCTGGGGTCCTATAGCAGAACAGGGCTGGCGTCAGACTTAGCATTTCCCGGGTGTGTCGCTAAGTCTTGTACGGTGGGATCGTAGCATGAACTTGTTACGGATCTTTATATGCAGAGTACACTGCATATGATTAGGGCATAATAATATAAATATGTAATCATATAGGATCACAGTAAATTAAAGTATTCGAACTTGTGTGCTATTTCTTTATATCTGTTTATCTGTTCAAATTATGTGCTATTGCATGGAAATGTGATTATATTCTGCAAATCTGTTATGTTATTAGAACTGCCTTTCTTAGTTCTGCATTTATGTTTAATTTCAATTTATAAACCTGATGAGTTGTTTAGTGATAGCTAAGTGAAATGCTATTCACTGAGCGAGTAGGCTCATACCTCTACTCAAAACATTTTCAGGTTATCATTAGCAGCAGGAAATCTGAAGGATCGTTTCATCCTAACGCCTAGTCTGTAGAAGGAATATGTAGTTAGTAGTTAGAGGTCTCTTAGTCCTTTCCCCTCGATCTTTGGGACAAGGTGTGAGTGAGAGAGTGAATGTGTATAAGATGTAAATTATCTGTTATGCTTTATTTTATGTCGGACAATGTAATATGTTGTAGACTCTGTTTATCTTGCTAGTCAACTTAATAAAGATGCTTCCGCAGTTTGTTTAGTTTCATTTTACAACATAAATCGGATTTCCCTGTTAATGTCTTTAATATGTTTTAAAAAGTGAAGAATGGTTGGCTTAAGTGTAAATCCCATCCTGTCGCGTCCTAATCTCGTGGTTTGTGGTTAATGTGAGATCGGGGCGTGACAATACATCTATCATCACCTAAGAATATTCACCAAAAGAGAAACATATATATATCTAACAGAGGTAATTCATTCAGCAATCCTTTATTCATATCGTTTATTTAGCAAACTCTATGTAATTGGGAATGTTCACATAGTTCTTCCTATTAGTTGGGAATGTCACATAGCTTTTCCCTTATAAGTTGGGAATGTCACATAGCTCTTCCCTTTAAGTTGGGGATGTCACATAGCTTTCCCCTATTAGTTGGGAATGTCACATAGCTCTTCCCTTTAAGTTGGGGATGTCACATAGCTTTCCCCTATTGTTTGGGAATGTCACATAGCTCTTCCCTTTAAGTTGGGGATGTCACATAGCTTTCCCCTATTAGTTGGGAATGTCACATAGCTCTTCCCTTTAAGTTGGGGATGTCACATAGCTTTCCCCTATTGGTTGGGAATGTCACATAGCTCTTCCCTTTAAGTTGGGGATGTCACATAGCTTTCCCCTATTGGTTGGGAATGTCACATAGATCTTCCCTTTAAGTTGGGGATGTTACATAGCTTTCCCCTATTAGTTGGGAATGTCACATAGCTCTTCCCTTTAAGTTGCGGATGTCACATAGCTTTCCCCTATTGGTTGGGAATGTCACATAGCTCTTCCCTTTAAGTTGGGGATGTCACATAGATTTCCCCTATTGGTTGGGAATGTCACATAGCTCTTCCCTTTAAGTTGGGGATGTCACATAGCTTTCCCCTATTAGTTGGGAATGTCACATAGCTCTTCCCTTTAAGTTGGGGATGTCACATAGCTTTCCCCTATTGGTTGGGAATGTCACATAGCTCTTCCCTTTAAGTTGGGGATGTCACATAGCTTTCCCCTATTGGTTGGGAATGTCACATAGCTCTTCCCTTTAAGTTGGGGATGTCACATAGCTTTCCCCTATTGGTTTCATTATACTCTCTAGATTGTTTCAAAATGACTACTTGATCAGAGTAATCAGAAAGATAACAATCTAAGAGTTCCATACTTGCCTTATCTTCAATAACCATATACATGGCCAGGGTATACAAGTATTAAGATTAGGTTGTATGCACTTTATTTACTATTATATTCCTCACTTTTCATATCATTATACCCATAGGATTTTCCATTCTTGAATTTTCTTCAGGCATCACTTCTAAATCTCATCTTTCAACACACAGATAAGGGAGATTATAAAACATTTTAAGAAACACTGAGTAAGATATAAGTTCTCATCTCCCTTGTGTCCTTATAGGACTAGTCATTTAGGAACTCTTTTAAATCTCAAACTTTATGTATTAAGGACTGATAACCTAGATCATAAGGCTAGTATCCAGTCCAATGTATGCATTACTATTTCCCTAATCTGCCCAAAAAGAGCATGATCATAGGATTCTCTATCCTGATCAGGTCTTAATGGGGATTCTCAGGCACTCATTCTATTCTTGCATGATACCTTGCACCTCTTATTGATGCAACAACATTGCCCTTAGCAATGTATTCCTTGTGCTCTCCAATCATTTTAAAACTTTACCCTTTTTCTGCACAGGCAGAAATCATTATAGGGTATACTGGAGGACACTAACACAAACTCAACAGGTTAGTCCTATGTCTCTGTAGACTCAGCGAACCTAGAGCTATGATACCACTAAATTGTAGCGACCGTCTCGCAAAAACATGATTAACTAATGCGGAAGTGTTCATCAAGCAGCGGATTAGCGAAAATCACTAAAAATTTAAAACTTTTTGCAAAGAGATCCACACATAGTAAATCTTTTTCTTCAAGAGCCAAAGTATAACACATTTACTTTTTGGATCAAAGGTACATATCATGCATCATCTCTTTCTGAGAATTACAAGCATTAGCTGACCTGTTAAGCTAAACACAGGTGGTATAAAATCTCGAGACACTGATCCAAAATCTTGAAAGCACTAACTACTACTCCGAGGACCTGAGATTACAGAGACGACACATAGGACTCTATATACAACTATACATGTCATGACAGCCAATGTCCCCACCTGAGACTTCACTGTTGTCCCTGCTGCTACTGTTGTTCTTCACCTACTGAAGGATTCATGTCTCCTCATCCGCGTCCACCTAAAAATGTGGTTCTCACGGGGGTGAGACAATTATAAAAATTGCCCCATTGAGAGATATAACTCTCCGCCAGTAACATTATTATTGCAACTTAAGAAGATAAATATGAACAGAGGAATCATATTTATTAGATAGTAGATATTTTAATGTCTAACATATTAGAACATTATTCTATATCAGAAGCATTGCAGCTATAACTTGATAGAATCAACATGCCACTTATCCTTTAATGAATATGAAGAACATGTATAACATCTACACACTACAGAATCATTACCACTGCATTAATTCTCTTCAGACTTAGATCATATATCTAAAGCCTGGCATTATCATCGTGGAGTCATGGCCCGTAGCCATACTCTTTTCACAATGTGTTGGGATCTTAATCCCTAAATTCACCACTGGGAATTTCTCATTCTTTCACAATTTCAATACCATAACCATGTGATCCTGGGTATTCAAACCCTTAGCTCATCATCTGAGCATTGCTACCACATTCTCAGGTAATTAACACCTTTAGGTCATCTGACCAAGATAAGTATGATACTTGCTACACAAGCATCCATCATGCACTTGAGGCCCATTACCTCTCTTGCTACCTCTTACCAGGCAACAAGGTATATTATGGCACACAAGGCCCAATAAACAAATTCAAAATAATAACACATCATAGCCCATACCTGGCTATGCTCATCATCTCATGATACCTGCATGGTTAGCACATATGATAGTAGTACATTAATTATCTATCAATACCATGCAAAACAAATATACCATTATTTCAAGAGTATCACCCTTATTCCTTTATCAGGATTAGGGTTTTCCATCACATATATCATGTATCCTTCATCCAATTATATTGGACTTATAACACATCAAGGTATATGACCATATTAGGTCACTATCAATCATCTCCAAGTCCATCATGGAGCACCACGGCCGTGCAGCCAGGAACGGCCGTGCAAAGAAAGTAACCACGGTCGTGCTACCTTGCATGGTCGTGCAAAGGGAGTTCACCTCATGAATCATATTCAAGTATGAATTCTATTCTCTCATTAGGGATTAGGGTTTCACATACCATCTCCCTTATTTAGAATAGGGATTGCATATAGCATCACCCTTCATTAGGGTTTCATATCACATTGCCCATAATTAGGGTTTACTAATCATTCCCAATTAGAGTTTCTCATGGAATCACCCTCAATTAGGGTTTCACATGGATACACCCTCAACTAGGGTTTCACATGGATACACCCTCAACTAGGGTTTACATCATGTATTGGATCCATGCATTTGTTATGCATTATTGATTAGTACCATTAAGGTATCTCTCACCTAATTACATTAGGTTTCCAAAAAGGTTTGATCAATTAGACCTTCAATAACATGAGGTATCCAAATAGATTGATCAATGGAACCTTCAATTGCACTAGGTATCCATTTGGATTAGTCAATTGAGTCTTTAATTTCATTGGGTACTCAATTGGATCAATCCATTGTTCCTTCAATTACATTAGGTACTCAATTGGATTAACCAATTGATCCTTCAATTGCATTAGGCATCCAATTGAATTAACCAAATTGATTCACAAATGGTTTGAAACCGTTTAAGCAAAAAGCTTTGAAAACGCATGGACTTGAAACCGCATGGGTCTCAAACGGTTTGAGACCATTTGGTCCCAAACGGTCTTGAGACCGTTTGGTCCAAACCTCTCAAAACCGCATGAACCAAAAAGTCAATCAAGACTTCAACAACACTCAATTCCAATCAATGGAACTTCAATCAATTGGATCATCAATTCAATCATCAATTGAATCATGAACTCACCCATCAATTGGGACTTAAATTAGGGTCTGATTTCAATGGGATTAGGGTTTATAATCACCAATTAGAGCTTTGAAGTTGATTATCAATCAAACTACTAATTGTGTTTCAATTGATTGCATTGGACCTTCAACCATTGAATTCATGGAACCAATCATCAATGGGACCTATGCTCATACTTCAACTGAGTTTAATAGGTCAACCTTCAACTGATTTGACCCTCAATTGACCCTCAATTAATTATCAAATAGGGTTTGAATCAATTGAATTAGGGTTTGGAATCGATGATCCTTCAATACTAATCAATGTAAGACTAGTTACTTTGAAACCATAGAACCATCATCCAAATTGGGTATGACCTGACCCCAAACGGTCTTGAGGTCGTTTGGATGACCTCCAAATGGTATTGAGACCGTTTTCCCATCATATTATCAAAATCGAAGTCAACCAATTAAGGTTTGGATCATTGGATTGATCACCAAATCAGCAATTGATTACACTTTAACTTAGTAACATTGGATCATCAATTGCTTAACCATACTCACCCCTAGACCTCCAAACGGTCTTGGGTGACCTCCAAACAGTCTTGAGACCATTTGGATGAGCTCCAAACGGTCTTGAGACCATTTGGCTCATCCAACCCTTGGATTCTAGTGAAATTCCATCAAGGATTGGTCTATCGAGTTAATCAACAAATCAACACTTAATTGTAATATGATTTGGTACCTTTGGACCTTCAATTGGTCAAATATACTTAACCCATGACCTCCAAACAGTCTTGGGTGATCCCCAAACGGTCTTGAAACCGTTTGGGTGATCCCCAAACGGTCTTGAAACCGTTTGGGTGATCCCCAAACGGTCTTGAAACCGTTTGGGCCAATCAACCCAAAACATCATCTCAATCACTTGCAAAATCAGCACTTAGCCGATTAGGGTTCATACCACATCTTTGGATCTTCAAACACATATCCATACTTGAACCTAGACCTCCAAACGGTCTTGGGTGACCCCCAAATGGTCTTGAGACCGTTTCGGTGATCCCCAAATGGTTTGGAAACCGTTTGGGCTAATCAACCCAAAATCTCAAATCAACTCATTGGACTTTCAGCACTAATTCCAATTAGGGTTTGCCTAATTGATTAGCCTTCAAATCATGGTTCCTTGGGAATTAATCCATAAAATTTGGAGGGTCATTAAACAACATAAGTAGGAACAGGAATACTAAACGGTAAACCCTTGGTCAACCCCACCAAACGGTTTTGAAACCGTTTTCCCAAAAAGGTCAAGTTAATCAGATTGAAAAATCAGCACTTAATCCAATTAGGTTTACCTAATTGATTAGGCTTCAACCTATCATTCTTTTGGAGTTAACCCATAAAATTTGGTGAGTAATTAACCGACATCATTAGGAACAGTAATACAAAACAGTCAACCCTTGGTCAACCCCACCAAATGGTTTTGAAACCGTTTGCCCAAAAAGGTCAAGTTAATCGGAATGAAAATCAGCACTTAATCCAATTAGGTTTACCTAATTGATTAGCCTTAAACTCACGATTCCTTTGGAGTTAATCCCTAATATTTGGAGGGTTATCAACTAACATAGTTATGAACAAGATTCCCAAACGGCAACCCTTGGGCAACCCCACCAAACGGTTTTGAAACCGTTTTCTCCCAAACGGTTTGCAAACCGTTTGGTCACCAAACGGTTTGGTGAAACCGTTTGGTCCCAACTTCCAAACCGTTTGCCCAAGATATTTGGGGAGGTGTGTGATTATGATGATGTCATCATCATCAACCTGCAATTCACGAAATCTACTGTGATTTCCATGGAAATTGCATCATTAAACCAAACTTAATTTCGGAAATGTAGAAATGATCACCAATTGATAAAGAATTGATTGCAATAACAAAGTTAGGGTTTCAAGTTATAAAACCCGCCTCCAATTGAGCTCCAAATATCCAAGCTCATGCCATCATTTGTGGATGAATATCTTGCAACTCCCTTTAGGCTCGTCCTTAAGCTTTTGGATGAAAAAGTTGGCTAGGGTTGAAGAGGAGATCGAAATAAGAAGAAATCAATGATTTATTTTCGATTTCCACCATGGAATCAAGGAGAACGAAGGTCAAGGGATTACTAACAGGTTGGGGGTCGTCCTCCTGCTCCTCCCTAGCTCCTTGGTCGGTTTTGAAAGCAACGAGAAGAAAGAAATCCGAAAAAGCCTTTGTTTTGGCTTAGAAAGGGCACTTTTATAAGAAAATTGATGAGAGAGAAAATGCCTTATTAAAATGCATTTAATCCCAAAAATAGTACCACCTCTTCGTCCTTGGTTTGCTTGCATGCAAAGGAAACTCAAAGCCACCGAAATTCCTTCCATTATCCATGGATTAAGGGAAAAGAAAATAAGCACCTTAATCCATTATAATACTAATATATCTTTTTGAGTGGGAATTCTTTAACTTATAATAAGGTGAGTGGAATTTCACCTCCTTTAGATATTTTTCGTTCCTTATCTTGGCAAAAGAACGTCCATCCTTATTAAAAATCAACCAATAAAATTTTGGTTGAAGGCCCTTTAATTAATACATTCATTTATTTGCCCTAAATTAAATTAGGGTTTCACTTAAGATTAAATCTTGATTATTTTAATATCAAGATTCTCTCTCCTCCAACTTAATTCAAATGAGATTCCCTTCTCATTGTCTTTGCTCTACATGATGCCAAGAAACATTAGGGACCATTTTGAAGTGGTAAATTGCATATTTAACCCTAAGTTTTGGGTAAATTGCACATTACTCCAAAACTAGGTTTTAATGCACAAACATTGCTTTATCAGCTCTTTCTTGGTATTCAGGCTATCGCAAGCCATACTTCTGCATCATCTTCACTCTCATGATGTTCCACATCAGAGGAACATATTATCATGCAACATTTGCAATTTAACCCCTCAACTTGGGTAATTTTCACTTTAGTCCAAAATTAACAAAACAACATTGTTCAAACAGGACCAAAATTGAAACATAAGTTTCTCATGAGACCTAATTACTTTTCCCAAGATAAGATTAAGCATCTACTCAATCTTATTAGGCAAAACATCTAGGGTTAGAATATAACCCAGGTCAGGGATGTTACAATCTTGGTCCAAACATTCAAATGGTTTAAGACCATTTAGACCTTCAAACAGTCTTGGTCTAGTTGAACTTTTAAACGAGTTGAAGACCATTAGACCTTAAACTGTCTTGAAGTCACTTGAACTTCAAACGGTCTTGAGGTCACTTGACCTTCAAACGGTCTTGAGGTCACTTGACCTTCAAACGGTCTGGAGGTCACTTGACCTTCAAACGGTCTTGAGGTCACTTGACCTTCAAATTGTCTTGAGGTCACTTGACCTTCAAAGGGTCTTGAGGTCACTTGACCTTCAAACGATCTTGAGGTCACTTGAACTTCAAACGGTCTTGCCCCCTTTGATCTTCAATCGGTTTTGAAACTGTTTGATTTTATTAGGGTTTGAAACCGTTTGACCCTTGAATGTTTTGAAACCGTTTGATCAAATCAACTTTGAAATCGTTTAACCCTAAATGGTTTGAGACTGTTTGGTCCTCAACTGGTTTGAGACCGTTTGGTCAATTCAAAGATGAAACCGTTTGGACCTAAATTAGGGGTTTGATATCTATTGCTCTAGGGTTTTGAAACCAATTGAGTTCTAAACATTTGAAATCGTTTGGCCATCCAAGGTTGAGACCATGTGGACTAGATCAGGTTGAAATCATTAGACCATTACATATTCATGAAACCGTTTAGCCTCTAACGGTTTTGAAACCATTTAACCTCTAACGGTTTTGAAATCTTTTGGTCACTAAATGGTTTGAAACCGTTTGGTCTCTAACGGTTTGAAACCGTTTGACCAACAACAATTGAAACCGTTTGACAATGATATTATTGAGGTGCGTGCGAAGATGATGTCATCATCATCAAACTTCAAACCTCCGATTTCTATTGCCATATATATATGATAAATTCAACAATTACTCAAGAAGAAAATAAAAGATCAACATATGATGAGAAATTGAAATCAATAATAACATTGATGGGTTCAAGTTATATAACCCGCCTTCAAAGTAGCTTCAAAGCTTCAAGCTTCACGTCTCTAATGGTGAAAGAAGCTCCTTCAACTATCCAAGGTTCATTTCCAACTTCTTGGATGCAAAAGATAGCCAAGGTTGAGCATTGGATGGAAGAGAGAAGAAAATCAATGTTGAAATCCGATTTCAACCATAAATTCAAGGTTGAAGATGAACATGGAGTTTACCTTCAGCTTGGGGAATGTTTTCCCCCTGCTCCTAAGCTCCTTGGTTGTCGGCCAAAGTAAGGGAAGAAAGTGGTTTGCAAAAATAGTCTTTCAAGTAAGGAGAAAATGGAGTATATTTAATTGATTTTCAAGGAGAGAGAAAGTAGGAGAAAATTCATCCATTTTCTTGCCACATGCCCCCTCCCTTCCTTGACTTCAAAACCATATTTCCTTTTCCTCAAATTCCTTTCGTTTATCCTTGAATTAAAAGCAACCACTTAAGCACCTTAATTTTTTTTTGTCACCGCCTTTCATTCATTTAGAAAGTCAAGGTACAAAAAATACATCATCTTCAGATGTTGTTTTCCATCTAACAGGCAAGGATGCCCGATGGCTAAAGTGACCAGATAGAAGTAATGCATCTTGAGCAACTAGATGAGCCAAAGAGTTATAAGCTCTCTTTACATGGACAAGACATGCGGAATTAAAAGAAGAAACAAGGTGACAAATATCTTCAGCTATCATACCCAGGTAGTCCAGTCTTTTTCTCGAATCCTTCAAGGCATTGATCACGTTCAGCAAGTCCGAGCATAGTACCACTTTGCTTCCTTGATCCAGCTTCGTCAACGCGAACTGAATTCCTTCCCTTGCGGCCATAGCTTCGGCTATATCAGAGTTCCAAGCCACCCTCACCTTCTTTTGGACAACACCCAAGAATTTTCCCATCCCGTCCCGTATTGCCACCCCCAGTCCACAACATTCCCTTTCCCTTACCGTAGCATCCACATGCACCCAGCTCCAGCTCCTGTCCACTCCCCGCGCATGGAGCTCTCTCGCATTGGACACTGACCGATCAGCGTTACCAACCTGACGGGCTCCCCCGCTGCTGTTGGTTACTGAATCCCTTCCTCCATTAGCCCTTCTATAGTCTGAAATCATGGCTCTACGGTTAACAAGAATTGGTCGGGGAAAAGGTGCCTCATCCTTGAAGATTTTATTATTGCGACATGTCCAAGTAGTCCACTAAATAGCCATAAGTTCATCAAGTTCTTCCGTCGTGCATCTTTCCCAAAGGGCTAGCAAAGAATCATGCAGATGGTTTCCATTGTCTAGACGTAAAGAGTTATCCTATCCAACTAACCTATCTCACCACTTTCGCCCCGACACATTGTTCAAGGATATGAGGGATAGTTTCTTCATTTGTTGCACATAGTGGACATATACCATCAGGCATGACATGTCTATCCCGCAACCTTCCTTTTGTTGCTATACTGCCCGTTGCTATATGCCATAGAAAATGAGAAAGCTTCGGGGGCCATCTTCCATCCCATATAAACTTCCACAATTCATGCGGGACTTGTCCTTCACTCCTACGCACTCCATTGCTTCCTAATAAACCCAGCCAATATGCCGAACGGACTGTAAAATTTCCATCCTTTCCCGGCCACCAGAACACATCATCCACTATCTCCCTACTAGACAACGGGATAGACAAAATTTGCGATACAATATCTCTCGGAAAAATATCAAGAAGTTTGTCCACGTTCCATTCCCTACTATTGTCCCGCAGCAAGTCGCTCACCATGTTGATATATGTGTCCGCCTCCGCTCTAGCTGTCTCCATGTCCGCCCATTCCCCTTGAAACCATCTGTCCGACCAGATTTTAATGCTTTGTCCATTCCCAACGCGCCACATGATGCCCTCCCTAAGAAGGGTTTTTGCCCCCCATAGACTGCGCCACGTGTAGCTCGGAACTAGGCCAAGACATGCGTCTAAAATAGTGCTGCTCGGGTAGTACTTTGCTTTCAAGAACCTTGCCGCCAGAGTCTCTGGTTTAGTATGTAGCCTCCATAATTGTCTAGCAAGCAACGCCTGATTGAAGACTGACATATCTCTAAAGCCCATGCCTCCATCTCTTTTAGACTTACACAGACCTGCCCAACAAATCCAATGTTGGCTAAATGGACATCTGTAAATCCCTTTGTTTTGATAATGACAAACATTTCATTCTTGTTAATCTAACGTGCTACTTGAGTGTTGCAGGAATAAGGTGGATGACAAAGCACTAGGGAATCTATATGCTTGAATGATTATAAATGTCATGAAATGTAATCAATTGTAAACTTGTACAAATATATAATGTACAAGTACTTAGACTTCATGTAAATCAAGCGTTCGATCTTCCCTAGCTAAACACCACATTTAGATAGGTCATCCCCTTCAACAGTGTCACATATGCACACTCATACACACACTAAATGTCTTCATTTGAAACATTGAAACATGGTCTATCTCGGTCGACAAATCCTTGACCGAGACACTCTCGGTCGACAAACTTCTCGACCGAGAAAGACCCAAGTAGCCGTTAGACACAGCTAACAAGGTAGTTGGCAGTTGGAGATAAACGTTGCAAACACTTGATCCAGAGAGCCTGTCGGTCGACAAAACGTCGACCGAGAGGTGTCTCGGTCGACCATTTCTCGACCGAGATGGTCTCTGACAGCAACTACAGAATTAATTAACTAGCCGTTGTTAAAGCAACTAACTTATATCTAACGGCTAGTTAAGCACTTAGAAACCCCTAGAAAGTGTCTAGAACGTCCTTAAGAACTTGTAGGACATTCCTATAAATAGGACATGCCTTAGGACACCTAAACTCACTTGATTCTACACTTGAGCAATCTTTGAGCATACATTTACATTGAGCAATCTGTTTGTGAGAAATTAAGCATATTGGCAACTAGCTACTTCCTCTCCTAGCTCAAATTTCGTGTCCTATAGGCTATCATCTCCTAATCCACAGCAATCACAATTCCATACACATTGGTTAGGAGATCTACACGCTTGATCTAGGCAAATCAAGCCTTGTGCTTCAAAGAATAAGTTGTAATTTCCATTTTCCTTTCTTGTTCACTATTATTGTTTGTACTCTCCTTGCTACTCCTAGGTTGGAGGCTGCGGATTGGAGAGTTTGGAAGATCTTCTTGGTGAAGAAGGGGACCTTGAACTACTTCAAGAAGGCTGGTGCAACGGGAGGTTACTTCTAAAGAGGAAGGCTACTTCAAGGGGGAGCTTGGAGTTAATTCAAGAAGGCTACCTCGGGTTGGTGCATCTACTTCAAGTGAAGGATGTTCAAGGGGTGTAAGAAAGTATTGTATTTTGTGTAAATCCTTGTGAAGGTTATAAAATTGATACTTTCAAAATCTCAGTTGGGTAAGCAACCGGGTAGTGGACTGACAGTCTTAGTATTTGCTAAGATTGGAACAACTCTAAACACTTGTCTCCTTCTTCCATTTTCAATTGTGGTTGTTTGAGTTAAATAATTGTTAAAATAATTTAAAAACTTTATTCACCCCCCTCTAGTGTTTTTCAATTGGTATCAGAGCAGGCTTCAAGGAACCCTAACAAGGTCTTGAAGAATGGGTGACGGGGTGCTTAACAACCTTAACCTTGAAGGGACACTTGTTGCTAGACCTCCAGCGTTTGATGGAACAAACTACACATATTGGAAGAGAAGGATGCAGTTCTACTTCCAAGGCATCAATTGGGACTTATGGAGGATGGTGTCAACCCCATACGAGCTTCCTCAAAAACAATATGCAGAGTGGGATGCAAATACGGTAAAGTTGGCTCAAATGAATGCCAAAGCTGTAAGCATTTTATATTGTTCAATTTCAGTAGGAGAATTTAATAGGATATCAAACTGTGACACAACATATGATACTTGGCATAGACTGTCCATAACTTATGAAGGTACAGTTCAAGTCAAGAATTCTAAGATTAGCATGCTTAAACAAAAGTTTGAACACTTCCGTATGGATCCAAATGAATCTATTAGTGAAATGTTTGCAAAATTTTCTTCTATTGTTAATGGTTTAAATGCCCTAGGAAAAACTGTTCTTGAAGAAGATCAGGTATCAAAAATCCTTCGATCACTTCCTCCTAAATACAAGCCAAAGGTGATAGCCATTGAAGAAGCTAATGACCTCACTCGACTGAAAATGGAGCAACTCATAGGCAATCTAGAAGCTCATGAAGCAAACCTAGAAGAGGAAGAAAGAAGAGAACGTGAACTTCAACAAGGAAAAAAGAAGGATGTGGCTCTAAAAGCTTCAAAGATAAGCACACCAAAAAGTGAGGAGTCAAGTGAAGAAGAAGGAGAAGAAGCCTTGATTGTCAATGGTAAGAAATATAAAAGATTTAAATCTAACAAAATTTCTAGTTCTTCTTCTCCTCCCAGGTGCTTTGAGTGTGGAAAGAAAGGACATTTCAAAAATGAATGTCCTAAAGCAAAGAAAGGAAAGAAAAGCTCACACAAGAAGAAGGGAGAAAAAGCCTATAAAGCTGCATGGGACGAGTCAAGTGAAAGTGAAAGCGGAGAAGAAAAGGTAGAATGTGTAATGGCAAGAGAAGATGATGAAGACTCTCAAGAGGTAAGCCTACTTGATCTTCCTAAAGAAGAGTTAATTACTAGTCTACAAGAAATTCATGATAAGTATGTTGATGTCAAGAAGAAACTAAAGAAGGTTATCAAAACAAATGATGAGCTATATGCTAAATTAAATGATCTCTCTTCTGAAAAGAAAAACATTGATCTTGAGAATTTGTCTTTAAAAACATCTTTAAATGACTGCACTAAAAAGCTACTCACTCTAGAAACAAACGTTGATCTTCTCTCTCAAGAAAAGACTGAATTGTTAGCTAAACTAAAAGATTTTTAGACTCAACCAATTCTGTGTAACCATCTAGACTATGACAATGTTGCAAAAGAAAGAGACTCCCTATTATCTGATTTAGATCAAGCAAGAAAAGATTTACACAAGAAGATGGATGACATTGCTAAGCTACAAAGAAACTTACATGAGTTAAGAAGAAAAGATATCCTTGATAACATTCTAAAAGCCTCCTCTAGTTTCAATGGAAGAAAAGGTTTAGGATATGCTCAAAAGAAAAATAAACCCAAAAGAACTCGGACTATGTTTGTACCTAAGAACACAATTCCTAGAAAGAGAAATGAAGTTGACTCTATTACTTGTCATTTTTGTCTACGTCTTGGACATTATTCATTTTCATGCCCTTATAAGACCAAGGATTCCTACTTAGTTTGGGTCCCAAAACCTCAAACTTAGTAGAGTCGAATGCAATTTAGTTGAGATATGATCAAACACTCAATTTTGCAATTTATATTGTCTTATCTCAACTTAATAAAAGGTTTCATGCATTATGGTAACTTTCTGAACTGCTGTACTGAAATAGAAACTTAGTCGGTCGAAGTATTGTCGACCGAAAATATAATCGGTCGAGCTTTTTTCGACCGACCAGATGCCTGTAACAAATCAAAATCAACAGAAACTATTTCGGTCGAAAGTTGGTCAACCGAGCAGAATCTCTATTTTTTTTTGTTCTTAATTTGCAATACAAAAACCTTCTCGATCGACGATTAGTCGACCGAGAAAGATGTCGGTCGAACAATTATCGACCGACTGAAGTTCTAAATCAGAATTTTTATACAGTCTATACTTAAATGCTTCTAACCATATCGGACCATCACATGGGTACCAAAACCTACATTTTAATGCAGGATTGGGTGGTCGACAGTGGATGTACCAAACACATGATCGGAAACAAGGATGCATTTCAAACTTTTGAAGAAAAGAAGAGTGGAACAGTCACTTTTGGAGATAACGGTAAAGGTAAAATTGTTGGAATAGGTAACATTGGTACAAACCTCGAAATAAAGAATGTTCTACTCGTTGATGGTTTGCATCATAACTTAATAAGTGTGAGTCAATTATGTGATAGTGGCTATGATGTTTTATTTAACAAAACCTGCTGCAAATTATTAATAGAAAACACTACAAATGTTGTCTATGAAGGAAAAAGAGTTGGAAATCTTTATATTCTTAGACCTAACTCTATGAAATCTGTAGTAGGAAAATGCTTGCTTGCAAATGAAAATACTTTACAACTATGGCATAAAAAGCTAGGACATGCTAGTTCACATGTTATCAAAAAGTTAGTGAAATATGATCTTGTTCGTGGTTTGCCTACTTTATCTTTTGATCAAGTTGAAAATTGTGAACCATGTACATTGGGAAAGTAAACAAAAACCTCTTTTAAACCTAAACATGTACTTAGCACCAGTAGATCTTTAGAATTAATTCATATGGATTTATTTGGACCCATGAGGACACAATCTATTGGTGGCAAAAGATATTGTTTTGTTATTGTTGATGATTATAGTAGATATACATGGGTACATTTTATTGCAACCAAAGATGATACTATTCATGTTTTTATAAAATTTTGTTCCATGATTGAAAATCTATTACAAAGCAAAATATGTACCATTAGAAGTGATCATGGTGGAGAATTTGAAAATCATGTATTTGAAGAATTTTGCACATCTCAAGGGTACACTCACAATTTTTCTGCTCCATGCACTCCACAACAAAATGGTATAGTTGAAAGGAAAAATCGATCACTACAAGAAATGGCTAGAACTATGATGCTCGAACATAACACACCCAAAACCTTTTGGGCTGAAGTTGTAAACACCGCATGCTACGTGTTAAATAGAGTAACTGTTCACTCTCATTTGAAGAAAACTCCATATGAAATAATACATTCTAAGAAACCTAGTGTTGACTATTTTCATACCTTTGGATCTACATGTTATATCTTAAATACCAAAGATGATAGAGATAAGTTTGATTCTAAATCCCACAAAGCATTCTTTTTGGGATATTCTACCTCTAGCAAAGCATTTAGAGTCTACAACACTATCTCTAGAAAAGTTGAGGAATCTATTCATGTCTCTTTTCATGAAGAGTCCAAATCAGAAAATCTAGAAATAATTGATCTTACTAATAAATTCGAAAACTTAAACATACCAAATGATAGTGAGAAAGATACTACAAACAATAACCAAGCTGAAACACAACCTATACCTAGACTTATTAAGGATCATCCTCAAGAATTAATTATTGGAAATCCAAATGATAAAGTAAAAACTCGGTCTTCCTTTAAGGATGTCGCAAACATGGCTTTTGTTTCTATCATTGAACCTAAGAAGATATCTGAAGCTCTTAAAGATGATTATTGGATAATAGCTATGCAAGAAGAATTAAACCAATTCACAAAAAATGATGTATGGGATTTAGTTCCTAAACCACAAGATAAAACCATCATTGGAACGAAATGGGTTTTTAGGAATAAGCTAAATGAGGCAAGAGAAGTAATAAGGAATAAAGCTCGGTTAGTAGCACAAGGATATAATCAACAAGAAGGAATAGACTTTGATGAAACGTATGCACCAGTAGCTAGACTTGAAGCTATTAGAATGTTACTAGCTATTGCTGCACATAAAAACATCAAACTCTACCAAATGGATGTAAAAAGTGCATTTCTAAATGGAATCATTCAAGAAGAAGTATATGTTGCCCAACCACCCGGTTTTGAAATACCGTAAAAAGGTGACTATGTTTATAAACTTAAGAAAGCACTTTATGGTTTAAAACAAGCACCTAGGAACTGGTATGAAAGGCTCAAGACATATCTTTTTGATAATGGTTTTTCTATTGGAAATTCGGATTCTACCTTATTTTTCAAAACATAAACATCTGATTTTCTAGTTGTTCAAATATATGTTGATGACATTATTTTTGGAGCTTCAAATGAATCATTGTGCACACAATTTAGTGACATTATGCAAAAAGAATTTGAAATGAGCCTCATGGGTGAACTAACTTTCTTTCTTGGTTTCCAAATTAAACAAACGCCTGCCGGGATTTTTATAAGCCAAGAAAAGTATACTAAAGAACTCTTAAAACGTTTTGGGATGGATCAGTGCAAACATGCTACTACTCCTATGGCCACTTCTACTAAAATTGATAAGGATGAAAATGGGGAACCTATTGATGATTCCTTATATAGAGCCATGATTGGTAGTTTGCTTTACTTAACTGCTTCTAGACTGGACATCATGTTTTCCGTTGGTCTTTGTGCTCGATTTCAATCACAACCTATGCACTCTCATTTTCAAGCAGTTAAACGAATTCTTCGATACTTAGCCGGCACTACATGTTTTGGTTTATGGTATCCAAAAGGACAATCCTTGGATTTTAAAGCTTATACTGATGCTGATTATGCTGGTTGTCGACTTGATCGCAAGAGCACTAGTGGTAGCTGTTTCTTGTTAGGGAGAGCTTTAGTATCTTGGTTTAGCAAGAAACAAAACACGGTTGCCCTTTCTACAACTGAAGCTGAATATATGGCAGCTGGATCTTGTTGTGCTCAAGTGCTTTATATGCAACACGTATTAAACGATTATGGTTTTATTCTTTCATCTACACCTATCTTTTGTGACAACACAAGTGCTATAAACTTAGCACACAATCCTATTTTACACAGCAGAGCTAAACATATTGAAATCCGTCATCATTTTTTAAGGGATCATATTTCTAAAAATCACGTTTCCCTTCATCATGTTGATACGGAAGACCAATTGGCTGATATTTTTACAAAACCGCTTCCACTAGACCAATTCAACCAAATAAGGAAGCAATTGATTATCACTTCTTTGGAAGATGTTTTCTTCGATATTTGTGCTTCTTAACAATGTTGTTTATTTGCATCATGGTATCAGATGTTTTCTAACAATTTTGGCTTTTAATGGACATCTTTGTCATTGAATTTGTTGGGACATCTAATTAAGGGGGAGTTTTATTTTTAACGGATATTTTTTTTTGAAATGACAAAGGGGGAGAAATAAATATAAAACTTAGTAATTGTGCAAAACTCAATAAATGAGTTTCATAAACTCTTGGCTTTACATTGAAAGTTGCTATATTCCCTAAAGAATTGGATTTCCTGTTCCATAATTCATGGGGAATAATAAGCACACATTTTATAAACAAGAGAAGAAATTCACAAAGGTAATCTTCAGGTATGAAACTCACATGTTTTATATTTCCTTATTTTATATTTAGGAAATGTTTGTCATCTTCAAAAAGGGGGAGATTGTTGGCTAAATGGACATCTGTAAATCCCTTTGTTTTGATAATGACAAACATTTCATTCTTGTTAATCTAACGTGCTACTTGAGTGTTGCAGGAATAAGGTGGATGACAAAGCACTAGGGAATCTATATGCTTGAATGATTGTAAATGTCATGAAATGTAATCAATTGTAAACTTGTACAAATATATAATGTACAAGTACTTAGACTTCATGTAAATCAAGCGTTAGATCTTCCCTAGCTAAACACCACATTTAGATAGGTCATCCCCTTCAACAGTGTCACATATGCACACTCATACACACACTAAATGTCTTCATTTGAAACATTGAAACAGGGTCTATCTCGGTCGACAAATCCTCGACCGAGACACTCTCGGTCGACAAACTTCTCGACCGAGAAAGACCCAAGTAGCCGTTAGACACAGCTAACAAGGTAGTTGGCAGTTGGAGATAAACGTTGCAAACACTTGATCCAGAGAGCCTGTCGGTCGACAAAACATCAACCGAGAGGTGTCTCGGTCGACCATTTCTCGACCGAGATGGTCTCTGACAGCAACTGCAGAATTAATTAACTAGCCGTTGTTAAAGCAACTAACTTATATCTAACGGCTAGTTAAGCACTTAGAAACCCCTAGAAAGTGTCTAGAACGTCCTTAAGAACTTGTAGGACATTCCTATAAATAGGACATGCCTTAGGACACCTAAACTCACTTGATTCTACACTTGAGAAATCTTTGAGCATACATTTACATTGAGCAATCTGTTTGTGAGCAATTAAGCATATTGACAACTAGCTACTTCCTCTCCTAGCTCAAATTTCGTGTCCTATAGGCTATCATCTCCTAATCCACAACAATCACAATTCCATACACATTGGTTAGGAGATCTACACGCTTGATCTAGGCAAATCAAGCCTTGTTCTTCAAAGGATAAGTTGTAATTTCCATTTTCCTTTCTTGTTCACTATTATTGTTTGTACTCTCCTTGCTACTCCTAGGTTGGAGGCTGCGGATTGGAGAGTTTGGAAGATCTTCTTGGTGAAGAAGGGGACCTTGAACTACTTCAAGAAGGCTGGTGCAATGGGAGGTTACTTCTAAAGAGGAAGGCTACTTCAAGGGGGAGCTTGGAGTTACTTTAAGAAGGCTACCTCGGGTTGGTGCATCTACTTCAAGTGAAGGTTGTTCAAGGGGTGTAAGAAAGTATTGTATTTTGTGTAAATCCTTGTGAAGGTAATAAAATTGATACTTTCAAAATCCCAGTTGGGTAAGCAACCGGGTAGTGGACTGACAGTCTTAGTATTTGCTAAGATTGGAACAACTCTAAACACTTGTCTCCTTCTTCCATTTTCAATTGTGGTTGTTTGAGTTAAATAATTGTTAAAATAATTTAAAAACTCTATTCACCCCCCTCTAGTGTTTTTCATCCAAGAGATCTTCCTTTCTCCCGTCTTCGCTCCCCACCAAAACCGTGCCACCATAGAGTTGAGATCATCTATACGACCCACCGGTAGTTGGAATATGCTCATAACATATGTAGGGATCGCCTGGACCACTGCCTTAATGAGGATTTCTTTTCCCGGTTTGGATAACATTTTCTCCTTCCAACCCTGGAGTTTGATGCTCACCCTTTCTCTTATGTAATCGAACACCTTCTTCTTGGACCTGCCCATAGCCGTAGGGAGTCCCAAGTAGGATGCCTGCCTATCCACCTCCTTCACTCCCAGTATGTCCCGCAACTCGTCTCTTTTTCATCTCGGTATCTTTTTGCTAAATGCGATCTCAGACTTGGAGAGATTGACTTTTTGACCCGATGGCTGCTCATATTGGCTGACAATTTCAGCTATTTTCAGGCATTCGTTCCTTGTCCCTCTAGCAAACAAGATACTATCATCTGCAAAAAATAAGTGTGAGATCCGGGGCCCCCGGCAGACGCTCATACCACAAATGGTATTTGCATTGACCGCGAGGTTTAGGAGAGTAAAAAAAGCATCAGCACAGAGAATGAAAAGATAAGGGGATAGTGGGTCACCCTGTCTTAGTCCTTGTGAAGGCTGGAAGGTGTTTGATCTTTCCTCATTGGCTGTATACGTGTGAGAGACTGAAGATACACAATCCATCACCCTGTTCCACCATTTATCGCTAAAGCCAAAATTTTCCATAACTCTTTCTAGAAAGGACCACTCCACTCTGTCATATGCTTTCATCATATCCAGTTTTAGCACAACATGCCCCTTTTGACCTCCTTTACCTCCCTTCATGATGTGGAAACACTCATATGCAATGAGAGCATTGTCCGTTATCATTCTGCCTGGAACAAACGCACTTTGATTTTCAGAAATTATTTTGTCCATGAACGGTTTAAGCCTATTCGTCAACACCTTAGTAGCAATTTTATAAATGACATTGCATAAACTAATAGGCCGGAAATCAGCAACTAATTTGGGCTTTTTTATCTTCGGAATCAGCACGACCAAAGTATCATTGAATCCTTGAAAAAATAATCACCTTTCCACCACCCTTTAATGTAGCTAGCTATATCCCGTCCAATCACATGCCAGAATTTTTGATAAAACATAGGCTTTAAACCATCCGGTCCCGGCGCCTTATTTGGATGCATTTGGAACACCGCCTCCTTGATCTCCTCCTCACACAGGTCTGTCTCTAGAACCACTGACATAGCTGCATTGATCTTCTTTTCAATTCCCGCTACTGCCTCTTCTGAACCCACGGTGTGCCCTGCCTCAAAAAGCTTTCCAAAGAAGTTTTCAATAATGCCCAGAATGTCTTTGTCATCAGTTCTCCAAATACCTCTATCATCCCTCAGCCCCGTGATATTATTTTTCTTCTGTCTTTGTGTGGCTTTATGGTGAAAATATGAAGTATTCCTGTCCCCTTCCTTCATTTCCTTCACCCTTGCTCTAGCACACCAATATGATTCATCATCCCGGTGTAACTTCTCAAGCTCATTAGCTAACTCCTCACATCTCTGAAGAGTCCTTCCATCCGGCCATTTTTTCTGCTCCTCCCCAAGAAGACGCTCAGTCATTTTAATCTTTTTCTTTATATCTCCAAATTTTACATCCGCCCATTTTGATAACTCCCCGCTAACTCTATCCAGCCTCCCTTTAAGATCTACATCCGCACTCGCCTCCCAAGCCGCATTTACCTTCTCCTTGCATCCCTCCTCAGATAGCCACATCGGTTAAAAAAAATGGTTCTGCCTTCTTCTTCTCTTTTCCTCACCCACCGTCACATGCAAAACACTAGGGGCGTGGTCCGATTTGTAAAAAGGTAGATGATGAACCCAACTTCCCGAATAAATGTTGTGCCAATCTTCACTGACAAGGAATCTATCTAACCTCTCCTCTACCAGTGTTTGTATAGTATTGCCCCTTCTCCAAGTATATATGTTACCAGAGAAACCCAAGTCCAGCAACGCAAAGTCATCAATAATGTCTCGGAAAGCTTTCATATATCTGTCTGGTTTACTGGGGCCACCCCTCTTCTCATCATTATTTATAATCTCATTCAAATCACCGAAAAGCACTTTCTGGTCTCTCCCCCTGCTTGAAACCTGTCTCATAAGGTCCCACGTTTTATGCTCATCCACCTGTGCTGACCAACCATAAATACCACATGCCGACCAATTAATGTCAGTCTTTTCATCGTCAATCGTGCATTCCACATGTCTATTCGAGTAACTAGAAATGTCGATGTTTACCCCACGCCACCAAAGACCCAAACCACCTGCCCTCCCAGTGCTAGAAATGCAGAGCCCATCCACAAAACCACATCTCCTTTTAATTGTTTCCAGAACTTTGTCTTCTAACATAGTTTCCATGAGGAACATTATGTCGGGCCTCTCACCCCAACACAAGGATCGGAGTGCATCTACCGCTGTCGGGCGACCCAGACCCTGGTAGTTCCATCTAAGAATTTTCATTGCTGTTCACGGGGTTGGGTTGGCCCAACTCCCGCTACTTGGTGGTTTACACCCAAAGGAGACTCTTCTGAAACAGATATGCTCAAACTTCCACTTTTTAATTTTTTTGTTTGTTCTACTGCCTGGTGATTTCCATCTGTACTTGGTAGTAACAACACCTGTTTATCCGCCTCCTCAGGTTCCCTATGTCTTTTGGAAGCCCCCATCCTCGTGGTCAAATGACCCGTTGAGCAGACATCTTGATTCTCTGGTATGTACTCACGCCCTGGCTTCTTTGCACCCCTGGATCGGAGACGCAGCCGCTTCTGTTCTTTAGCTTTCCTCCATTGATTCTCCATTGCCTCTCCTTCCTTCCCTGGAAACATTCGAAGCTCGTCAGGCAGAACAACTTTGGTCACCCTCATGCCTGGTTGAACCGGTAATGCTCTGCCAGCCCTCTCGACTCCCGGCGATGGCCATTGCTCCTCGACTGAAGCATCCCTGACACCATGAACAACTGCTTCCTGTTCCTGTTCCTTATTGCTGTCCACTGGACTCTTTCCCTGGACCATAGTCTCCTTGACCTGCTGGTTTCGTTTCCTTGTCACATTGAAGCCCTGCTCCTCCGATTCTACCCCCCTGTGGTTTCAAGCCCCCTGCTGTTGGATGTCAATGTTCATCAGAATCATCGAACTGGAAGACCGTCGGACCTGCGTTAACTGGCAGTTCTTTGCTGTGCTGTTCACGTTCAAACTCTCCTCAGTCACCCGCAGCCCCCCTGCGCCGGCGCCACTTCCATCGCTACCCCCTCTCCATGGCCTTGAAACCCTTCCCAGTTTGTAGATTGTGTCTCCTCAGCGGACTCTGCCGCCGTCTTCATTCCTGAAGCTGTGTCGGAGGTTGCCTGTGAGCCGCTTTGGGTTTGGAAGAACATACCTCTCTTTGTCCTCGATCGAGTTCCGCCAAGCAGCTCCTCCTCTACCGGAATTCGTGGTCGTCACGGCGACGCCTTGAGCCAGGATCCCCAGCCCCGCTAGTTCTCCCCTTCATCTTCAAACTCACCGCAATCCTTGTCTACATGCCCCATCTTGCCGCAGATGTAGCAGAACGATGGCAAGCGTTCATACTTCAACTCAACATCCATTGTTGCCCCATCTCGCCCCCTTACTCGCTGGAACCTCTTGAGTGGTTTGTTCACATCAATTCCCACCTGGACTCTCACGGATGTTTCCCAGCCTAACGCATCACAGTCCAGTTTGATTACTCTTCCTACCTTCTCCGCCATCCTCCTAATCGACGTCTCTGAATGAAACCCTAGTGGCACGTTATACAATCACACCCATATTTGGCACTCATTAAAGCGTATCTTTCCCGGCTGGTCCGTCGGATCAACCTCCTTTATAAGCAAGATTTTGTTGTCAAAGTTCCAGGGACCTCCTTCGATCACTTTCTATTTATCCTTCCAGTGGGTAAATTGAATCGCAAAGGTTGAAGCATCGATCGAACGAAACATGACTCCACTCGTCAACCCCCAAGCCTGCGCTAGGGTTTTCTTCATTGCCCCAAAATTATATGAACGGTCAGTAAAGATGCGGCTAATCAGTGCTAGCTCCACGTGATCCGGAACTCCCCGTCCTTCCTCTTCTTCAATCTCTGCCACTACCTGCTCTTCATCAATTATCCTCAGTCTCTCACACTGCTCTTCCAAGAACTCTGCCATCCTGGACGCTGAGCAAGAACCCTCGGGTGGGATCAAACACCTACAACAGAAACACTTGGACCTGCAAGAGAAAAGAAGTCGGGATGAACCCGCTTAGGGGGGTGGCTACCACTACCTCCAAACCCTAATCGCCGCGTGCGTCGCCGCAACGACAACCAGGGGGAGCGCAGGGAGAGATTACTTAAGCACCTTAATCATTATAATACTATTATCCATTTTAGTGGACATTACTTTTTAATTAACAAATGTGAGTGGATTTCTTCACCTACTTAGGATATTTCGGTGTTACCCAAAGAATTTGGATGTCCTCCCATTATTGGATTTCAAACACAACCTTTTTAATTGACGGGCACTTCAATTAATATATTTATTTTTGCTATAGAATGAATTAGGGTTTCAATTATGCTTAAATCTTGATTGTTTTATTATCAAGATTATCTCTCCTCAAAAATAGTTCAAACAAGACGTCCCTTTCTTTTTATTTCCTCCAAATGATACCAAGAAACAGTAGGGACATAATAGAGGTGGTATTTTACATATTCAACCCTATATTTTGGGTAATTTGCAAATTACACCAAAACTAGTCATTTAATGCACAAACATTACTCAAACAAACTCCTTCTTGGAACTTAGGCTTGTGGAAGCCATACCTCAGCATCATTCTCATTCTTATGATTCTATAACACCTGAGGAACATTTTTCATGTAACATTTGCAAGGTAACCCCTTGAATTGGGTAAATTGCACTTTAGTCCAAAATAGGTAAAACATTGTTTCAACATTATTCAAATAGGACCAAAATTGAAACATAAGCTCTCCTTTAGTCTTAATTACTTTTCAAAATATAAAGACAAAAATATAAAAGACTTACTTAAGCAAAACTTCTAGGGTTAAGGCATAACCCAGGTCAGGGATGTTACAATTATCCACCCCTAACAGGGATTTCGTCCCCGAAATCATCAAGAGAAAAGAAAAGGGTACTTCCTACTCATCTCTTCCTCCAGTTCCCACGTAGCCTCTTCAATGCCACAATGATGCCAGAGAACCTTCACAATAATTATGTTTTTCTTTTTCAACTTTTTGATTCTCCTGTCAATAATCAACACTGGTCCCTCTATATAGGATATATCTTCATTTAACTCTACATCTACAGGTTGAAATACTAACTCCGTATCAGGGTGACACTTTCTCAACATGGATATATGGAATACTGGATGCAATTTGTATAGTTCAGGTGGCAACTCCAACTTATATGTTACCTTTCCAATCCGTTCAATGATTGGATAAGGCCCCATAAATCTAGGAGCTAACTTACCCTTCTTTCCAAATCTAAGAACACCTTTCCAAGGTGAGACCTTGAGATATACTTTGTCTCCAACTTGGAATTATAAAGGTCTTCGTCATTTATCAGTGTATGACTTCTGTCTATCTTGTGCAACCTTTAACTGTTGTTGTATAACTTTAATCTTCTCAGTTGTCTGTTGCACTAACTCAAGACCCAAAAGTTGGTATTCTCATATTTCATACCAGCACAAAGGAGATCTACAACGTCTACCATATAATGCTTCATATGGTGCCATATCAATATTGTGCTGATAACTATTATTGTAAGTGAATTCTATTAAGCTCAAGTGTATATCCCAACTTCCTACAAACTGAAGGACACATGCCCTAAGCAAATCCTCCAAAGTTTGTATAGTCCTCTCAGATTGTCCATCCGTTTATGGGTGAAAGGCAGTACTAAACCTTAACTGTGTACCCAAAGCTTTATGTACTCGTTCCCAAAAATGACTCGTGAACTAAGGACCTCTATCAGAAACAATTGTAGCTGGAACCCTGTGTAAACACACTATCTCATATATATATATCTGTGCAAGTTTCTCAGCAGTATAGGTTTTGATAGAAAGAAAATATGTTGACTTAGTCAACCTATCAACTATTACCCAAATGGAATCATGACTTTTGGCTATTCTTGGAAAACCAACCACAAAGTCCATGGTTACGTGATCCCATTTCCACTATGGTATAGGTAAAGGTTGCATTGTTCCTGCGGGCTTCTAATGTTCAGCTTTAACCTACTGACACACTGGACACCGCATAACAAACTCAGCTACATCTTTCTTCAAATCGAGCCATAAATACATATCCTTCAAGTTATGATACATTTTGGTGCTCCCTGGGTGCATTGCATACATAGATGAGTGAGCTTCCTTCATGAATAACTTCCTTAAGTCATTGGCATCAGGTACTACCATCCTACCATGGTAACCGACTACCTCATCATCTGATTCATGAAAACCATCCCGTTTCTCACTACCATACTCTGACCTGATTTGTTGAATCACAATATCAGCTTGTTGTGCCTCTTTGATATGTTGTTTCAGAGTAGGTTTTATGTGCATCTCAGCTAACAGTCCAGCTAACAAGGATACTTTAATCTGTACATTATTTTGCCTCAAAGAGGCAAGCATGTATCGTTTAAAGCACACTAAAGAGTTCAATTGTGCCTTGTCCATGGTTTGCGATGATGATTTTCTACTTAGTGCATCAACCACTACATTATCCTTTCCTAGATGATAATCAATTGTACAATCGTAGTCCTTGATTATCTCCATCCAGAGGCATTGTATCATGTTCAACTCATGCTGTGAAAAGATGTATTTTAGGTTCTTATGGTCTGTGAAAATCTGGAATGTCTCTCCATTGAGATAATGTCTCCAGATCTTCAACGCATGAGCCACTGCCGCTAATTCTAGATCATGTGTTGGATAATTTTCCTCGTGTTTCTTAAGCTGTCGAGAAGCAAAAGAAATCACTTGTTTATCCTACATCAACACACATCCTAGACCATTCTTAGAGGCATCACAGAAAACAATATACCCCTTTCCCTGCTCAGGTAACACTAACACAAGTGCACTGGTCAACCTTTCTTTCAACAGCTGGAAAGAATGTTGACACTTGTCATTCTAGACAAAAGGAACCTCCTTCCTGGTCAACTTGGTTAGGGGTAATGCTACAGAAATGAAGTTCTTGATGAACCTCCTATAGTAGCCTACCAATCCTAGAAAATTGCATATCTCTGTTGGTGTCTTTGGCTGTTCCCACTCCAAGACAAATTCTACCTTTTTAGGATCAACACGGATACCTGAGGCAGATATTATGTGTCCAAGAAAAGACACTTCTGATAACCAGAATTCACACTTACTGAATTTGGCGTATAGCTTGTGTTCTCTTAGTAAAGTCAGGGCTTGACGATGGTGTTGCTCATGCTGTTGAGCATCTCTACTGTAAATCAGGATGTCATCTATAAAAACTACTATGAATTGATCAAGGAATGGCCGGAAGATTCTGTTCATGAGTTCTATGAATGCAGCTGGTGCATTAGTTAGTCCAAATGACATAACTATGAACTCATAGTGACCATACCTTGTTCTGAAAGCTGATTCAGATATGTCACCCTCCTTGATACGTAATTGATGGTATCCTGACCTCAGATCTATTTTGTAGAAGATAGTTGCACCACGCAACTGGTCAAACAGGTCATCTATCCTTGGCAGAGGATATTTGTTCTTTATGGTTACTTTGTTTAGTTGTCTATAGTCAATGCATAATCGCATAGACCTGTTCTTCTTTTTCACAAAGAGAACCAGAGAACCCCATGGTGAAGTACTCAGTCGAATAAAACCCCTTTCAAGCAACTCTTGTAACTGTTTCTTGAGTTCTGCCATCTCAACAGGTGCCATTCTATAATGTGTTTGAGATATTGGTTGCGTACCCGGAATTAGATTAATCTCAAAATCAATCTCTTGGGGTGGAGGAACACCTGGAAGTTCCTCAGGAAACACATCCTCAAACTCCCTAACAACTAGAACTTCAAAAAGACTAGGACTCTCTGCTCTGGTATCTACCACATGTGCCAAGAATGCGAAGCATCCTTGTCTCATCAACTTCTCAGCTACCATAGCCGACACTAGACAGGTTGGAAGAATCTTTCTGTCCCCCTGAAAGAACCATGTATCTCAAGTGGTATAAGATCCACCTGAATGCTATGTTCTGAAAAAGAAAGAACACAGGGAGATCATACCTCCCGCAACACTACAGATCCAACTAATGGAGTTTCTAATAACAAATTATCTGCTCTATGACTGACAATCATATTGCAGTCATGAATCACTTCTCGAGTGATAAAGGAATGTGTAGCACCCGGATCAATCAAAACAGATACAAAGTAGGATGAAGACATATTAGAATGAAATAATTCCATATGACATGTCACAACTCGTGGGTTAACCACTACTTCCGACTGATTCATAGCATAGAATCTTGTCATTACTGGTTGTCAACCACTAGCCCTGTTGTTGGATGTAGATGAGCCAGTTTGGGATGCCTGTCCACATCCTCGTGTGCCACTACTAAACTGTCAGCCTTGTTGACTCTGCCTCGGTGGTTGAGTTACACTCACATCTCTAACTAGACAATCTTTCATCAGATGTCCCATCTTCCCACATTTATAACAAACTCTGTTCTCCCGCTGTGGTCTAGACGGTCTTGTTACTGACATTGATGATGAGCTGTGGGCTCCTTCTGGTGGTAAACTACGACCTCTACCCTTGCTGGATGTCCACTGTGTTTGAGTATTAAACCTCAGTGGTGCTGTTGGTGCAGAAAACCTTGGTTTCTTAAAACTTTTAGACCTCTGTCCTTGGAACTGGGTATACACCTTCTTACTGTTGGCTTTACGCTTCTCAGTCACAAACCTTTCTATCCGCCTAACGGACTCCACAAAGGTGGCAAACCTCTCCCTATTCTCTAGAGCAGATACTGGTGTGGTTAAATCAGTATTCAAACCCTTCTCAAAACGCCGAATCCTCTCCTCATCTGTAGCAGGCATGTGCGGACAAAACCGTAGAAGCTCCATGAACTTAACTTCATATTCACTAATGTTCATTGGTCCTTGCCTTATCTGTTCAAACTGAGAGATCTTCTCATCCAGGTAAGTCTTAGGAAAATATCTACTAACGTATTCACGTCGGAATTCTTCCCATCTAACTTCAACACCTGGCCTTTTGCCTTCTTCTATGGCCCACCAATGGCCAACACTCCCCTTCAACAAGTACACCGCATGCCTAACCTTCTCAACTTTGGGAATATTAACAATTTTGAAGGCCTTTTCCAACTCAGTCATCCACAAGTCCACGTCTGCTGGGTCAGCTGTACCAGCATAATCAGTGTCTCCTACCCGACATAGCCATTCAAAAGTCTTGCCAGCTCCATGTCTCTCATCGGGGAATAGTGCCCTAGGTGCAGGTGGTGGCATCCTATCTGCCATATGTGTCATAGTCACCATGAACTGCCCAAATAGAGCATGGAAAGCTGGGTTTTCTAGTGTAGCTTGGTCTAGTTGGGGATGTTCATGTACTAGTTCTTCTCTAGACTGATCCCTTACACCTCCTCTTGGTGCAGCAACACTGCTTTCAGCAGCATGTTCTTCGTGTGATCCAGCCATCTTCAAGCTTTACTTCTTATCCTGATAGCAGAAGTCACTATCAGATAAACAAGAAGACACTAGAACAGATTCAACGACCTTAATCCTATGTCTCTGTAGACTCAACGAACCTTAAGCCCTGATACCAACTAAAGTGTGACGACAGACCCCAAACATTGGATAATGATTAATGCGGAAGAAAACATTAGTAGCAGATTAACAAAAATCACTAAAAATTAAAACCATTTGTAAAGAAATCCCTTTCTAGGAAACTTCTTATAACAAGAACCAAAATATTATATATACATTCTAGTTCACAAAGTACATACCATGTACCTTGTCTTCTTGAGGATTACATACAACAGTTGCTATGTTAAATCTACACATAAGCAACATGAAACCTTGAGGCATTCAATGCCAAAATCTCAGATCGATCATAAAAGCACTAACTACTGACTCCAAGGACCTGAGAGTACAGAGACGACTCATAGGACTCTTATCTACAAGACATGACAGTCAGTATCTCCACCTGAGATATTACTACTATCCCTGATGCTGATGTCCTTCTCCTGCTGTATGGTCTCTACCTCCTCGTCCTCATCCACCTAAAAAGGTTGGATCCCACGGGGGTGAGATAATTGAAATTGTCCCAGCGAGAGATATAACTCTCTATAGAAACATTATTATTGCAGATAAACAGTAACAAACTGAGCAGAGGAATCTTTATTGAATAGCAGGATTTAATCATTATTAAGAAGAATAGAGCAATATCATCTATCCATTTTAATAAGGAATACGAAGAACATGTATAATATCTATCCATTTAGGATACAATAAGCAATGTAACATCAACCAATGATTTCTGTATTTCATCCTTAAGAAAATATGCTACACGGATGATTACATTTTACAATCACACTTATGCCCTGAGGAAGTGAGCCGTACCGCTCAAATCCAACCTTCGGTTGCGAAACCCAAAGCCGATGCCATACAAGATCAAAGGAAGAGCTGAACTCCTCAATCTCATCTGTCTCAGTCAGTGCGAGACCACAAGCAGGACCACAATCTCTTGCTTAAGTGACCTCAGTCACATGGTTAGCTCTCATAGGCTACCCTTCCTCTAGCCCACCTTGGTACAGGTCCCGACGCTAGTAAATCTGAGCCACAAGCCAGTTCACCGTGCTCTCTGAGCCATGAACACATTCATGCTCCATCACACTGAGCCATGGGCCTGTTCACCATGCTCTTAAACATATCTTGAGTCTACAACCGAAGTTGCACTCTAATCCTCCTATTTTCGGCTAGAAGAAACCCCACATATTCAACAATATATGCTCCGGATTAAAGAAGGTAAACTCGTTTCACCATCACCAGCTACTGACGATGATGGATCTATGGCTAGGGATCTACACTATAATATTCCACTTGATTATTTAAGTACATTACCATATTCTTTTAGCATCAATCAAGTTTTCAAACAAGAATTGTTATGATAATTGCTACGAAGAAACATGTAATACTTCTATCAAGTGCTTTTCAAAACTTTATAGAACATTAGGATCTCAATCCCTTATCTCATTACTGGGAATTCACATCCCTCAACAATACCATCATCATGTTTACTGGATCTGGTTATTTAAACCCTTAGGTCATCACTGAACAAGGTTATCGCTTATCAGATCACTAATACCTCCATGTCATCTGACCAAGGTATTCATGATACTTGTTACACAAGCATCTCACATAGTTCACCAGGCATATTAAACTTCTTATCACCTTTCACTGGGCAACAAATAAAATAATGGCTCACAAGGCCCATTATCATCATAGCTCATACCTGGTTATGCTCATCATCTCACGATACCTACATGGTTAGTATACTTGATAACAACCATATCAATTACATATCAACATTATGCAATACAAAGATAACATCACTATTCCCTTTATAGGGTTAGGATTTCCCATTTTTATCAATTAGGGTTTCACATAACATCACTCTATATTAGGGTTTCACATATCATCACCCTATATTAGGGTTTCTTAACCCATTATCCAAATTAGGGTTAGGGTTTCCCATTCTCCATTGATTAGGGTTTTATGGTCACCTCATTAATCCAAACCCTAAGCCAGTGCTTCCATATATCTTGGAGCACATACCATTATTCAAGTATTAAATCATACTTATCATTGTTCCATGTACTAGGAACACACATCATCATCATACCTTATTCAGTTGACTTAACCTTTCACTAAGTACATGCACCTATGCTTAACTTAGTGTATTGAATTTATTACTTTCATAAGCATCAAGTGATAATCACTCTAATTATATTAATCACCTAAGTACTTTAGAGGGTACTTCCATTGAAATCAACCTTGAGATACTCTTCAACCACTTATGGGGTTATTAGTACTTACATGGTTTGAATCAATTGTACCTTCAAATGGTTTAGACCAATTGAACCTTCAAATGGTTTGGGACCGTTTAGACCTTCAAACGATCTTGGTCCAAACCTTCAAACGGTTTAAGACCATTTACACCTTCGAACAGTCTTGGTCCAAACCTTCAAATGGTTTAAGACCATTTAGACCTTCAAATGATCTTGGTCTAGTTGAACTTTTAAATGATTTGAAGATCGTTAGACCTTAAACGGTATTGAAGTCACTTGACCTTCAAACGATCTTGAGGTCACTTGACCTTTAAACGGTCTTGAGGTCACTTGACCTTCAAACAGTCTTGAGGTCACTTGACCTTCAAAGGGTCTTGAGGTCACTTGACCTTTAAACGGTCTTGAGGTCACTTGACCTTCACATGGTCTTGAGGTCACTTGACCTTCACATGGTCTTGAGGTCACTTGACCTTCAAACGGTCTTGCCCCCTTTGATCTTCAATCGGTTTTGAAACCGTTTTATTTTATTAGGGTTTGAAACCGTTTGACCCTTGAATGTTTTGAAACTATTTGATCAAATCAACTTGGAAATCATTTAACCCTAAACGGTTTGAGACCGTTTGGTCCTCAAATGGTTTGAGACCATTTGGTCAATTCATAGATGAAACCGTTTGGACCTAAATTAGGGTTTTGACATCTATTGCTCTAGAGTTTTGAAACCAATTGAGTTCTAAACATTTGAAATCGTTTGGCCATCCAAGGTTGAGACCATGTGGACTAGATCAGGTTTAAATCATTAGAGCTTTACACATTCATGAAACCATATAGCCTCTAACAGTTTTGAAACCATTTAATCTCTAACAGTTTTGAAACCGTTTGGTCACTAAACGGTTTGAAACCATTTAGCCTCTAACGGTTTGAAACTGTTTGACCAACAAAAATTGAAACCATTTGACAATGATATTCTTGAGGTGTGTGCTAAGATGATGTCATCATCATCAAGCTTTAGACCTCCGATTTCTACTGCCATATATATGATAAATTCAACAATTATTCAAGAAGAAAATAAAAGATCAACATATGATGAGAAATTGAAATCAATAATAACATTGATGGGTTTAAGTTATATAACCCGTCTTCAAAGTAGCTTCAAAGATTCAAGATTCACATCTCTAATGGTGAAAGAAGCTCCTTCAACTATCCAAGGTTCGTTTCCAACTTCTTGGATGCAAAAGATAGCCAAGGTTGAGCATTGGATGGAAGAGAGAAGAAAATCAATGTTGAAATCCGATTTCAACCATAAATTCAAGGTTGAAGATTATCATGGAGCTTACCTTCAGCTTGGGGAACGTTTTCCTCCTGCTCCTAAGCTCCTTGGTCGTCGGCCAAAGCAAGGGAAGAAAGTGGTTTGCAAAAATAGTCTTTCAAGTAAGGAGAAAATGGAGTATATGTAATTGATTTTCTAGGAGAGAGAAAGTAGGAGAAAATTCATCCACTTTCTTGCCACATGCCCCCTCCCTTCCTTGCCTTCGAAGACATCTTTACTTTTCCTCAAATTCCTTTCGTTTATCCTTGAATTAAAAGCAACCACTTAAGCACCTTAATCATTATAATACTATTATCCATTTTTAGTGGACATTACTTTTTAATTAACAAATGTGAGTGGATTTCTTCACCTACTTAGGATATTTCGGTGCTACCCAAAGCATTTGGACGTCCTCCCATTATAGGATTTAAAACACAGCCTTTTTAATTGATGGGAACTTCAACTAATATATATATATATTTTTCTACAAAATGAATTAGGGTTTCAATTATGCTTAAATCTTGATTATTTTATTATCAAGATTATCTCTCCTAAAAAATAGTTTAAACAAGACGCCACTTTATTTTTATTTACTCCAAATGATACCAAGAAACAATAGGAACATAATATAGGTGGTATTTTACATATTCAACCCTAGATTTTGGGTAATTTGCAAATTAAACAAAACTAGTCATTTAATGCACAAACATTACTCAAACAAGCTCCTTCTTGGAACTTAGGCTTGTGGAAGCCATACTCAACATCATTCTCATTCTTATGATGCTATAACACTTTAGGAACATTTTTCATGTAACATTTGCAAGGTAACCCCTTGAATTGGGTAAATTGCACTTTAGTCCAAAACAAGTAAAACATTGTTTCAACATTATTCAAATAGGACCAAAATTGAAACATAAGCTCTCCTTTAGTCTTAATTACTTTTCAAAATATAAAGACAAGAATATAAAAGACTTACTAAAGCAAAACTTCTAGGGTTAAGGCATAACCCAGGTCAGGGATGTTACAACCATGAGATGATGAGATGAGAAATTGTATTTTACACATTTTATAACTTTTGAAGTTGTGATACTTATATGCTTGCTAAATGTGAATTAGTGTTTGTATATCCATTTTTTTGATGCAGCCTTAATTCACCCAATTGGAGATAACTAATCAAGTGAAACTCTAATCATGTAGTGCCCTATGCCATAGAACCATCTTTAGTGTCAGAACTTGCTGGATGGTGAAATGGGTATTCCTACGGGAAACTCGGAGTGCATACTATTGAGTATGTGTGGTAATTTTCATCCTGACACCAAGTGTTTTGGGAGGATGGCTGCGATCATACCTAGCCACTTTTTTAGAATGACTTTGATCGGGTCTCGGTGATTATAACATGATGTGATTAGAGGACAACTACGGTTATACCTCAGTGATTGGGTTTGAATACCCTAGATTCTTGCATCGTGACCTGTACCAAGGTGGGCTAGTTACAGGACTATATGTCGTTACTTTGCAGTTTGAATATATGTCACTATAGTGCAGACTCATACTGACTGAGTATGAAGAGGATCTTGGAGTCCGACTCTTCCTAGATCCTATATGGAACTGATTGTGACCAAGTAGTGATCAGTTGGACTTTGAGTGGTACGACTCAAACTCCTCAAGGCATAATAAAAGATGTAATACAGTCGTGTAGCATATTTGTTTAGAGTTATACACGATGTTTCACATTGGATGATAACCCTTGTTTGTTATCTTTACACAAAGATGATGCTTAGTGCAGTTAAGAGATAGTAGATATACTTAGGTTGTGGATATGCTTAAGATTGTAGATGCGTACATACAATAGCTATGCTTGTGTTGATAACTATACTGCTACTGTTGATTATAATCATGATGCTAGCTATCTCATGTTGTTATTTATGTTTAGAATGCTAGCCATGACTTTATAACTAGAGATGCATATATTGCTAATCATGCTTATCCAGATAGTTGTGCTTATGTTGTTGATATGTTCAACCTATTAGACATGCTGATTTTGTTAGCTATGCATATGATACTAGATTTATTCATGATGTTAGAGATGCTCATGCTGCTAGACTCCTTATATTGTTAATAGGGATATGAGAATAGTCTTGCTAATGAAGATAGTTATTATCTGCTCCTTTATGTATTTTGTTAATCATCAGTGTTGTTGAGCTTATTTGTTATATATGATTAAACTGGTTAAATTGTCTCATTACCTAAAAATGTTGGAATCAATAAACGTTGTTGGAGGTTATATCTCTTGTTGGGACATGGGTATCACCCTTGTGGTTTGCCACATTTTTTTAGGTAATCAGAAGTAACAAAAACAAACATGTGGCAGCAAAGAGGAGCTATAGTAATGGATCTTTGAGAAAGTTGATTAGATGTATAGTGTGTCCTAGAGTCGTCCCTATACTCTCAGGTTTGGGTAAGAAAAGTTTGTATATGGTGTTTCAAATGAATCAGAATTTTGTTAGCATGTTAATGTTTGTTGTGTGGCATATACAAATATTGCTCTCCTGTGTATATATGTTGTAGCTAAGGTGATAGAACAATTTGTATCAAATTATTGTCATAGTATGGATATAAGAAAGATGTTGGACTCTTATGTAAATGTTTCTGAGCGGGTGCTGATGTTGAAATTGGTTTTAATTTACCCATATTTTGGATATGTGGTTAATTGGTGGTTGATTGTGTTTTATATTTTGAGTAATCTTGTTTAGTGTAATGGGTTCTCACAGGAGTCCAAAAAACCAACCATGTTTGTAGGATGGTCACCTGGTCCCAAGCAACCCAAGCTCTCGAGGTTTGTTATCTCTAGACTTCCATAAAAAAGAAGAAAACATCATATTTATCCTTGGCTAGCAGGAACATTTGTTGTAAGCAAAGAACAGTGATAAATAGATGTCACAAAATGAACAATGAGAAGATTCTGACCCGCAAAAGAGAACATGCTACACATCTAAGAAGCCACCTTTGGTTTGATCCTATGAAGCAAGAATTTGAAATTTTCAAATCTTCATTCTCTCTTTCCCTATTGGAAAGCCTATAGATAATAGAGTCACCCATTGAATGGATTCCCAACATAGAAGAGATATATTCAAGGATAGAAATTTCATCTAAACCACTCATGAAAAGTAGATTTATCTATTAAAGTTTTGTCTAGAAGCCAACTCATAATCCTCAAAAATAGTGTCCATCATCTATAAGGATGACAAAGATGATGTAGTAAAGAGTATGATATCATCAAAATAACAAGATGATAGGAGTATCACCCTTCCCTCTGTTAGAAAATATATTAATAGATCCAATCATGAGAGAAACCTTCATTCTCCTACATAATGCTTCCTCAAAAATAATGAAAAGAGAAAGGGATAGAGGGTTTCCTTGTTTGAGGTCTTAGTACGTCTAAAAGAAGCCCCTAGATATATCATTCAAGGTGACAGTCAACCATAAGCCAAGAAAGAAACAAACATTAATCAAAAGAATTGGAAGCACTTGAAAATTATGAAGCATAACTCTAAGGAAGGGCCAACTCACCATGTGATAGGCTCAAGACATTTTGTTTTCACAAAAAAATAGATTTATCACCCCCTCTTTTGATATCACATACTGGTTCTTTATCCATGTGAATACTATGAATAATGTCCTAGCCCCTGACAAAGGCCCCTTAATCTTCAGATCTAATTTGAGGAATGAGGTCAGCCAATCTATTACTAAGAATCCTAGATAGAATGCATAGATAAACATTTTATATTGAAATAGGCATAAAATATTTAGCCCAATCCTGAGCATTGACGCACTTTGGAATTAAAGAAACTTACAAAATGCCTCTATGACATGTACCACCCTTGAACAATAAGTTTGTAAGATTCAAAAAAATTCTCTCTAACAATATTCCAAGCTATTACTTATAAACACATGGTGAAACCATCTGGTCCAGGCATAGATGATTTATCCATCATCTTCATGGTGATATGATCCCCTCTTTAGAAGGAGGAGAAGTCAAAGTAAAGTTTTCCTTAAAATAAAGAACAGAAGGAATATGACATAAGAAGGATTGAAAAAGAGCCTTGTACACTATGCCAGAGTCATAACATAAAATTTCAAGAAATAAAGCCGCCTATTGAGCCATGATCTAAGGATCAATAAGGGTAGAGTCATCAACAATCATAATTTGGGAACCTGGCTTATCTTATTTTTGGCCTTCACAATATAGAAATAAAATCTTGTATAATGGTCATCATCATCAAACTAATAAATCTAATACTTTGCTTTCTAGAGAGCTTCTTCTTGCTTCAACACCTCTTTGAGTTCATATTTCACACTACAGAGGAGATGTTCTTTTTTCAAATCCATATGATCATCAAATTCAATATGTAAAGTATATGCCATGTCTTCAGGATCATTCTTCTTATAATGTATATTGCCAAAAGTCTCCATACCAAAATTGAAGAAAGTCCTTCATATGCTTCATATTTGAAAAAAAATTGCCAAATGTTGGGTCCCCCATCCTCCATACTAAAATCCTTTTCAATATGTCTAAACAGGTTAAATGAGATAGCCATATATATAAGAAAGAGAAAGGGGAGGGTAGTCAAAGCACATGATTGTGTAAAAGGAAATTTGTTTTGGGGAAATTGTCAGAAACACTAATGTGGGTTAAATGGACTAATTTGACATACATAGTGATAGAAATTTATGAAGAGCTGAAAAAATCATGATCAAGGCATTCTGAAGTGGTTGCAGTGTGTTGTTGTTTTTTCACATTAGTAAACTAGTTGCTCTCAAATGGGATCTCAGAATCATCATGTTTACAACCTAGTTAGTGAAGTCCATCATGCTTCTGTAATCAGGGTCACATTTTCTCTTTTCTCATCTCCATATATGACATAGTTGAAAGCTATTTCCCACATCTGATCACCTATAATCATAGAAAGATCAATCATAGAGGACCAAAGATCCCTTCGAGTCCAAGTTGGACATTATTTTTTACATCTCTGGTTTTTTTACAACACCATTTACATCCCTATTTTAAATGGCCATGTGGGGAGTAGCAATGCCGGAGATGAGAGAGTTCATGGTGGTTTTGGATATGGCAGCAAGAATGGAGAAGGAGAGAGGATATTAGATTTTGTAGTTGCATATGATATGATTTTGGAAAACACCCATTTCAAGAAAAGAGAATCTCATAAGATTACTTTCAAGAGTAGGCACAACTGTAGCCAAATTGATTACCTCCTTACAAGGTGGGTGGATCATAACATATTCAAGGATTGTAAAGTGATTCCTGGCAAAGAACTCACAACCCAACATAGGTTGGTGGTTTTGGATATTAACATGAAGATCAATAAAGGCAAGCATAACAGAAACCAAGATAGTAGGATCAAGTGGTGGAATCTTAAAGGAGAAAAGAAATTGAATTTTCATGATAAACTCATCAAGAAGGTAACTTGGAACTTGGAGTCTGATATTAACACTATGTGGCATAACATGAGCTCCTGCATAACAAAAATTTCCAAAGAGGTTTTGGGGGAGTATAAAGGTTGTGGGCCTCCATAGAAAGAGACTTGGTGGTGGAATGATGAAGTACAAAAAGCTATTAAACTAAAAAGGGAGATCTATAGGAGCTTATCCAAATCTCGAGATGATGCAACGTTCCAAAGATACAAGCAAGCAAAGAAAGAAGCTAAAAAGGTTGTTCGGGAGGCAAGGTCCATATTCTTTCATGATATGTATAAGAAGTTGGACACTAGACAAAAGGAAAAAGATATATATATAAAATGTCTCGTATAAGAGAAAGGAAAGGAAGAGACTTGAGTCAAGTAAAATGCATCAAGAATGAAGATGGTAGAGTATTGGTGAAGGACGATGATATCAAGAACCAGTGGAGAAATTACTTCCATAAGCTTTTGAATGGAGATACTGCATATAATGTTAGAGACTCGTGTGACATGAATACAAGAGATATTATTTACACACGATGAGTTTCACCATTTGAGGTCAAGAATGCTTTGAAAAAGATGAAAATGAGAAAGGCATGCAGACCATACAATATTCCCATTGATGCATGGAAGAGTATGGGGGATGAAGGAGTTATGTGGTAACAAATTTCTTTAACAAGATCATGAAGACCAAGAAGATGCTGGATGAGTGGAGAATTAGTACAATAGTCCCCATCTACAAGAACAAAGGTGACGTTCAGAGCTGTACAAACTACAAGGTATAAAGCTGATGAGTCACATGATGAAGCTTTGGGAGAGGATTATTGAGTAGAGGTTAAGATCTATAACGCAGGTATCAAACAAAAAATTTGGTTTCATGCCTGGAAGATCAACAACAGATGTTATTTTTATAATAAGGAGGCTTATTAAGAAGTATAGACAAAGCAAAAGAGATCTTCATATGGTGTTTATCGATCTAGAAAAGGTGTATGATCGAGTACCCAGAGAAGTGTTGTGGATGGTTTTGAAGAAAAAGGGTGTGCCCATCCAATACATTGACCTGATCAAAGACATGTATGATAGCTCTACTGCAAGTCTCAAGACTCCTGGAGGAGAGACACCAACTTTTCCTATCACAGTTGGGGTACACCAAGGATTCACACTCAACCTATATCTATTCGTTCTTGTTATGGATGAGTTGGCAAAGAATGTTCAGGATGATATTCCTTGGTGTATGTTATTTGCAGATGATCTTGTTTTGATCGATGAAACTAAAGATGGATTGAATGATAAAGTTCAATGTTGGAGAAAAGCATTGGAATCAAATGGATTGATGATTATCAGGAGCAACACTGAGTATATGCATTGCAATTTCAGCCAATCTCGTAGTGTGAAGGATGGAGCCAAGTTGGACGGTGTAGATATACCAAAATGTGATAAATTTTGTTACTTGGGTTCTATTATTCAAATAGATAGGGATGTCCAAAATGATGTTTGTCACCAGATCACTACAGGATGGTTGAAATGGAGGAGTGCAACTGGAGTATTATGCGATCGGAAGATCCCTCTCAGGTTAAAAAGTAAGTTTTATAGAACAGCTATACAACCAACCATGCTGTATGGGAGTGAATGTTAGGCGGTGAAGAAACAAGGTCTCAACAAGATGAATGTGGCTAAAATGCGTATGCTGAGATGAATGTGTGGGAAGACAAGAAAAGATCACTTGAGAAATGACTATATCAGGAATAAAGTGGGGGTGGCAAGCATTGAGGACAAGTTGTGCGAGGGCCGACTCAGACGGTATGGCCATGTGCAACGCAGACCAACTAGTACACCTATACGAAGCAATGCTATTGAGCCAAACACTATAAATAGAACAAGAGGAAGGCATAAATTAACATGGGATGAGCTTATAAAGAGAGATTTTGAATCTCTACTTGTTAACCAGAATATGGCCCATGATAGAGCTGAATGGAAACAAATGATCCATGTAGCCGACCCCAACATAGTTGGGACTGAGGCTTAGATGATGATGATGGTGGTGGTGGTGGTGGTGGTGGTGATGATGATGATGATGATGATGATGATGACCATTTCCATCCCTATATAACATCCCAACCCAACATTATTTGTGGTACCTACTCCTATGGGGGTCATCCCAATCACTCTCTCTTAGTGTGACTGAAATCCCATCAACAAACCAATACCTCTCTCAAGGATCATGGAAAAACACCCCAAACTATTCTAGATTACCTCTCGGGTCCAAAATAGCTAAGAGCATTAGGAGTGGAAAAAGATCTACCAAGAATATGGGCACGATGAACCCGTCCTTAGTTGGATGAATTGGGGCCAATTTCACAATGCTAAGGTTCACATCTCTGACCTTGGATTTCAAAAAGATCCTACCTTGGACCTTGTCCTCTCAGATGATCCAAACTACCTTGAGTGCCCATTTTACCACTATTTGAGTTTAGTAGAACTGGAAGTTTAAATAAAAAAAGAGATCAACAGCTCCAACAATCATAACTAAAAAGAGGAAATAGAACACTAGGATGATTGTTCTGAATATTTACTACTTTCCTAGAGTCAAAGTACATAAACATGCTTAAAATAGGCTACATAGCATATAAGGAGCTCCAAAAATCTTAGGCAATCATAGTTGGCACCAAACAAAGATGGAGATACATCACTTGTACATAAAAAAGGAGAATAGTAGAAGAAAAGAGGAAGACGAAGAGGAAGAAATTAGATCATGGAGGAGAGGTGGCTCTCACTCTGTAGCCTCTGTATGGTTGACATTCTCTTTGGTCCTATGGACTCCTTGGCCTCCTTCCTCCTTTATTTTTTTCCAAATAACATCTTGTATGTATGGATGGAGATGAACCCACCCCCGGTTTGAGAAACTGAGTCTGGTTCGTATGGCAGTTGGATGGGTAAAGGTTAAAATCAATGCAAATGAGTGGAGAATTGAGGTGGTTGATGGAAGATGGTTTAGACTAATAGAAATGGATGAAAACTGATGGCAATGGTTGTAAGATGAGATCATTATACCTCTTGGGCCTTCTATCTCTAAGTGGAGGTCTTAGAACCCTTAACCTACTGGCCAAGGGGGTAATTATAGTTCTAGGTGATATATCAAGAAGTGGGAATGGACCAGGCTTGGTATGTTCAATTGGAGACTCGATTTATGATGAATGACACTGGTTTGGTTTGGATAAATTGGGGTCAAGTCCATTGCATTGGTCTATCAAACTCTCATTTCCATCAATTAGTGAAGTCTTCAATCAGTTCTACTGGTGGCCACAATTAGTGGGCATCATTGGTTGGTGCTTCCAATGGTTACTATTGGAGGGTGTCATGGTTGGCGCCATCAGTTACTTGAATGATGATGGGTCTAGAGAATAAGGGTTGAGTTTGTGAACCCACCTCACTTTTATACTACTAGTTGTGGAAAGGAAAGTAGACACAAAGGTTGATGGAGTGGTCCATTGTCATATGCCATTGATTAACATCACCAGTAAAGTTTGAATTGTTTGATGGTTCATCTCTTGATAGTCATCATTTATCATCAATCAAAGAAAGTCGATAAAGCTCTAGCACAAATCAAGGCTGGTTTCATGTTATCAACTTAGAGGGATTAATTTGATTAAGATGGTGGTTGATGGTGATGTGTTAGGCTAAAACTAGGTTGGGGTTCAATGAACTGGGACCAATTTTGTCAGGCCAAATTATCAATTTGGTTTGAACTTTTCTAATCTTCATCTTGGAAATTTGGAAAGTGGATGTCCTCTCAATCTGGTTCCTGTAAGTGCCAATATTGTCTACTTGAGAAACTATATCTCCAAATAGGCATAAAGTATTAAAAGCTAAGTATGTAAAGATATTTTAGCATATCAAAGCTATTATAGGCATGAAAAGAATTAATGCCTAAATTTGAGTGTTATCAACCACCCCAACCTTAATCACTTTATTTTCCTCAAGAAAAAGTCAACTCAAAGAACAAAAGATAACATTGGAAATAAGCTTAGTGATAGAGGCTAAGGTTTGAAAAAATAGTATAAAACCACTAGTCATCCTAGAAATATTGTTTCATAACAAAATCCACATCATTCAAGCAAACATACTAAAGTAAGATCACAACACATCCATGAATATTTAAGAGAATTCACTACAATTCAAATTATTTGTGGGAGCTTGAACCAAAAATGTGAGCATTAAGGCACAATCACTTTGGGAATCAGGCGACTAATGAAGGCAAGTAATGATCTATCATCACTTATACATGTAAACCAATTTGGTACAATACACCTCTCATCACACGATCAGATCTAGATGATGGTCTAGATCACATAATTCCATCGTGAGGAATTGGTTTCTCCCTTATCTTGTCATGTCTTGTTGATCCAGAAGCAAGACCATCATTCCTTCTCACAGAATTGAGAAGAGTTGGGGTTATCTTGACCCAGGTTTTCACACAAGATGATCATTGGGATATATAGAAGTTCCATCCTATCTGAAGTATCATGTCATTAGTGTCATCATCACTTCAACATTGGAGTTTCCTCCCCTTGGCCCTTTTATGGATGATCATCCCCAGTGATTTAAAATCCAACAGGGCCAGGGTGACATCCCACCTGATGTTGATGTCAGCTGAATCCTTCTGGTGCTGACTCTAGGGGAATCTCCTGCTTATCTACCTCCGCACTTTGACTCCTTCATCAAGTTCTCACTACCAGTATACCCATCTCCACATCCAGATCATTCGCAAGTCTCACGCTATTAGCAAGAAGAAAGCACACATCACCATCCTGGATCACCTAGTCACGTCTTCTATGATCCTAATATTCCTTTCCCGGTTGATTATATACCATGGCATATAGTTCCAACACTGTCCCTCTTCTCTTCTCACTTCCTCACCCCAAAACACATCTAATCGTCTTCCTGTTGCTACTTTTTTGCTTTGATGGAAGGAGATCAGGGTTCCACACACCTCAAAGACAACATAAAGTCTTCATTCTTAGATTCCTCTAAGCTTATTTGTCCCTTTCCAAGTCTTCATTGTTGTCGCGGAAAACCTTTGGGGATCAATAACTTTTCCAATCATGTTCATGCTATTCACTTGTCCTCACCTGCATGGGCAGTTGATGTCTGCATGGCCTTGGATTATTCTAATGTTTGGGAGTCCTTATCTATTGTTTTATATGCTTCTAAATGTTGGATGTGTGGTGTTTGTCTACACACCCAACCTTGGTCTAAGGATTGCTCCCACAAAGAAGCAGATCGATGTGACACAACCATCACTCTCCCATGACGTTCTTGCACACAATCACAAGAGGTGATCATTGGTCTTCCTGCGCCTACAAAAGATGTGTCCCCTTTTTTTTCCACTACAATTTGACAACCCGTCAATGTATTGAAGAACCACCACCGCCAACAGTCCGGTTAGAGCTATGTGTCAATCTTCTAGATAGATTTTTCTGTGTGGGTGCCCCCACAATAAAGTGTATCCCACTCCTTTGTCGCCTTCCTTTTGCATATGCTTTATGAGTAGCTCTGAATCATGTTACATCGTGTTCATCCCCTATTGATGCCTGGATACGTATGTTGTTACTTCCTCTTTGCATCCTTTATCATTTTACTTTACTTTCTACTAATGAACACTCTTCCCAGAAATGTGCTTCTTTATAAAAATTGATCATTCTCAAAGCTTTAGAGACTCAAAACTTAGGCCCAGATGGAATCCAATAGCTTCTTATATGTATTTTGCAGCACCAACAATCTAATCATTTTCATACCTCAGACCCCAACTGTTTCTTGTGCCAAGTCTACGGTCAAAGATGGTCAGTTTTCGGCAGCTATTCAAATTCTCTCTTCTAATGGATTTGCACCAAATAATGTTACCGTTCAGTTGGATCTGGAGTCTAGGCATCCTCAACTCCCACCTCCAATTGTACAACCAACCTCTAATTATCTTCTTTTCCAATCGTCGCTTCTCATAGTATGGTTGAAGATGTTATCTTGTCACTTCATAAAGGCACAACTTGTTCATGTGATGGACTTTGTGTGCAACATATTCTTGATGCCATGTAGGGTGTGGCTATTGTAATGAAGGACATGTTATTGAATATTATATCTTCTGTTGTAAATATTTGGTTAGCTGGGCATTGTCCTATCTCTCTGGCACCTTATATTGCTATCAATCCCTTAACACCTCTTGTTAAGCCTAACAATGGAATTCATCCCATTGAAATTGGGACCATTTGGCGTCGTCTTGTTTCTAAGATAGCAACAAAGGGAGTAATATCATATGTTGCCTCTTATCTCTAGGATCACCAATTTACTGTTGGAATTTCTAGGGGTGTTGAAGCCCTTTTGCATGTCGTAACATGCCTTGTCCATGAAAAGATACATGTTCATATACACATGTTGGCTCTTGTGAACTTCTCCAATGCCTTCAATATGTTTGAGTGGTCCAACATTTTTCACGATATTTGCTCCACTACCCAGTTATTAAACTTTGGGTTGAATTCTGCTATTCTTTGCATGTCCATATTTACTTGGATAAGGGTGAGTCTATTTGATTCTCCACTTGGGTCCAACAAGGTGACCCACTTAGGCAATTTCTTTTCTCATTGGCTCTTCATCCTTTGATATTTCAATTAAAGGAGACATTCAACCTTGATTTATTATCTTTCTACCTAGATGAAGGGACTCTCATCGGTGTTATTGTTGAAGTGTCTAAGGCCTTATCTCTCTTGCAAAAATCGGGCCCAAATTTTGGACTTCATCTCAATATTAGCAAAATAGAAATCTTATGGCCTTCTAACGACCCAAGAAGATCTTCAGTGTAACATCCCTGACCTGGGTTATGAGTCAACCCTAGGTGTTTTGCCTAAATATGTAATTAAATCTTTGTGATTAACTCTGATCATGTAATTAAGTTTCTCAGAAACGTATATTTCAGTATTTGCTCCTTTTTATTTAAAGTTGTAGCATTGTTTTGATATACAGGGACCTATGTGCAATTTACCCAGTTAAAAGGGTTAGCTTGCAATTTGCACATGTTGAGATGTTCCTCTGATGTTGAGACATCATGAGAATCTTTTTGGTAAAGTTTGAGGGATTTCCCAAGCTAGGGCACCAAGGTGCAGCTGTGGAAGCAATCCCGGTGCTTGAAACCCTAGTTTGGGGTAAAATGCAATTTACCCAAATTAAGGGATACAAATTGTGAAATATGTCATCTAATGTATCTTCTTAGACTCTTGCCATCATTAAGAGAAGAAATGATGAGGAAGTCACCTCAATTGAATTATCAAGTTATGAGATATGCCTTGTGATTGAATAATCAGGGTATATGTGTAATATCTCTTTATGTATGTACCTCATTCCTAGCTTGCTCTCCTTTACCTTCTTTTCCTAATACCTTAAGAGAAGGTTGTCCTTAGAATAAAAAGGAAGGGACGATCAAGTAAAGAAGGAGGGACCTAGTTGGAATTATGGACAACTTATGAACTAATGTTGAAAATCCTACCCCATGTATATAAGCTCTCCTTCCCTTAGTTGCAAGGGAACTTACCCTTCGTTCCCTTACTGTTTCATTTCACCAAAGACGACCAAAGACTGCCTTGGAGCTAAGGAGGACGACCAAGGGAAACAAGGTAGGTTTAGGACCCCTCTTCTTGCCTAATTCCATGGTTAGAACTCGAATTCAAGGTCAGCTTCATGGCTAACTCTCGAAATCCTATCTTTCTAGCCATCTTTCCTTGACCTTCCTTGGAGTTTTCACTTGGCCAACCTGTGGGAACTCAAGGACGCCATTAGAGCTTGGAGCTTGAAAGCTTGGAGCTCAAGAAGCAAGCTTTAGGCGGGTTTTATAACTCTAAACCCATGCTTTACTATGTGCATCTTTATATGCGTTTTGATGATAGCTCCTAGTGTTTCCCTACTTTTCCCTGCTATTTTGCAAGCAAATCCATGGGATATTCGTACTGTTCTTGAGCTAGGAGATGAAGGCGTGATTTCCAAGAAAAACCCACCGCTTTTCACTTCCTTAAACGGTCTCACCAGTTTTCTCTCTCGGTCTCAAGACCGTGAGGTGAGCAAACGGTCTCGAGACCGCGATAGGGCAAACGGTCTCAAAGACCGTTTGGCCCCGTTGACCAAGCGTGGATTGTATAAGAAATCTGTTCCTAATTATATAGGCTAATTACCCTCAAAATTGGGGAGGCTAACTCCAAGGGAATCGGGAGATATGACCTTTTTAAATAACAACTTTATTTGAATTTATTCCTGATTTCCAAACGGTCTGAAATTGCCTTTTTGGGCAAACGGTCTCAAGACCATGTAAGGTCGTTGACTAAGCGTTGACCGTATGTGATTACTGTTCAAAATAATGTTAATTAACAACTCACCAAGTCTGATGGTCTAATTCCAAATGGGCTAAGAGTTGAAGGGTGAATACTAGGGCTAACCCTAGATGAAATCAGTACCGAAATTATGGTGACCTAATTAGGGTTTTTAGGGTTGATTGACCTAAACGGTCTCAAGACCGTTTGGGGGTCATCCAAACGGTCTCAAGACCGCGAGGGCAATCAACCAAGACCGTTTGGAGGTCTGGGGTTAAGTAATTTGACCAATTGAGGACCTAATTGCAAATAAGTTGTCAATTTAACCAAAATTCTGTTTGTGGATCAATCATGGTTCAACCCCTATCAAATCACCTTGGACTTTGATGAAATCTTGGGAAAACGGTCTCAAGACCATGTGGGGTCCACCCACATGACTTCAAGACCGTTTTGGCCAAGTTTGAGCCCAATTGGAGCTCAATTGAAAGGTTCAACCTTGTGTTGAGTCACATTGTTGAGTGTTGATGGGTGAACATTGATAGACCCTAATTGAATCGACTTCAACCCTAATTGGTCAACCATTAAGGGTCAATTGAATGACCAAGTGGGCAAGCATAATCTAAGTTAACCCAATCCATAAGTGGTCAACATGGCTCTGACCTTTTGAGGGCTTCAACATGAGTTGACATTATTGGTTGTATCTTTGAATCTTGTTGATGGTCCAAGCGGTTGAGACCATGTGAGCTCGCGGTCTCAAGGTCGTGAGGAGGTTCGCGGTCTCAAGGTCGTGAGAGGGCTCACGGTCTCAAGACCGTGAGGAGGCTCGCGGTCTCAAGACCGCGAGGTGCCTTGCGGTCCTGAGGTCAAAGTGGGCAAACGGTCAACATTTCTTCACGGTCTCAACTTCAATTCGATCTTCGCGGTCTTGAACCACTTGAAGGGCTTCGCGGTTTTGAACCACTTGAAGGGCTTCGCGGTCTTGAACCACTTGAAGGGCTTCACGGTCTTGAACTACTTGAAGGGCCTCGCGGTCTTGAAGCCTAAGGAGGCTCGTGGTCTGGAAGATAGAAGAGGGCTCACGGTCTTGGAAAGTCAAAGTGGGCAAACGGTCAACACTTTCAAACGATCTCAATTCGATTGAAGGTTGATAATTGAAATCAATCAATGTGATTCAAGGTTGACTTCATTCAATCAGTTGATGATATAAATGGTCCAATGTTGCCCTAATTCAACCCTAATGACAACCTAGGATATTAAGGGGTCAATGGACTAAGGTTTTGACCATAATGATGATCAATGTGGTGAATTACTAAAATACCCCTAAAGGGTAAATTGAGTAATACCTTGATCAGATCGAACCCTAATCATATGATGATGATGTTTTAGCCATGTTAGCCTATGATGACTTAATCCGACCTAATCTAGGGTGATGTTGACATCACCTAACCTTATGATGAGAGAGAAAGTACTTCTAGAGAGAGAAAGTACTTCTAGAGAGAAAAAGTACCCTTTTTAAGTGGAAACTCAATTAAAGCATCTCCAATGCACAGGAATGAGCATAATTAGGGTATGATCCACCTGTGTGAGATCATAGAAACCCTAATTATGATAAATGATGAATCTTTAACTAATCCAAGAGCATCAATGAAGATGTTACTCATACATGATGATGTTATGAGTTTAATTCACCTTGATGTGAATAGTAAACCCTAATTCAAGGGTGATGACATGTAATGTGAATAGTAAACCCTAATTCAAGGGTAAGGACATGTAATGTGAATAGTAAACCCTAATTCAAGGGAAATGGCATGCTTTTGAGTATTAAACTCTATTTGATGTGAATTGGAGATTTAACTCTTATGACAAGAGTAGGAAGTACATTCCTTATTGTTGTATTACCTTTATCAGATGTATTAAACATGCAGGTTCTGATATGAAGGTAATCATATCCAGGTATGGATGTTGATGTTATATTCATTAAAGGCATGTTGTTAGCCTTATGAATAAGTAAAGTAATTTGATGCCTTGCCAGTGGCATCCTATGCTGATAATGGGCTATGAGAGCCATGAATACCATCAAGGTCATGCCTTAGAGATGACTTGTGATGAGGATAATGAGAAATGATGATTGATATGAGTTAGGCCTGTTACATTTAGTATTCTTCTTTTATAGCTGCTATGTTACTGTTATTGTTTGAAGAACAATGTATGCTGTTAAAGAATACTGAATGTACCTAACTAATCAAGCATAATGTAGAGCCCTGATCATAGATCCATCATTGTCAGAGATTAAGTGATGGTGAAACAGGTTTTCCTCAGGGAACTCCTGGAGCACATACTTTTGAGTATGTGGGGTACATGGATGTGTAGAACCTTACATCCTAGTGTAGGAAAGTGATGTAGATGTGTAATCCATCCATCCTTCACTATATTTCCATATCGTATCAGTGGTAGGTAAACATGAAACCTCCTGATGACGAAGAAAGCACAGATATCCGTATCAGTGGTAGGTAAACATGAAACCTCCTGATGACGAAGAGAGTACATAACGCCACTGTGACTCTAGAATAGCGAAGGACCAGTTTACCCTGGTGAGCTATAGTAGTAGAGACACGAGATGTCCTACAAGTGATCCTCTTACTGACTGAGGAAGGTGAAGGTCATGAGAATCCGGCTCTCTTAATGACCTATGTATGATACTGATGCGGCTTCTCAGCGATCAGTTGGAGTATGAGTGGTAAGCCTCATCTCCACAGGGCATAATGTTGTTTGTAAAACATAATCAACCATGTAGTATAACTTGTTAGAGATGACTCCAAGTTAGTTGATTGATGTTACCTTACAATAATGTTTATATTCTCCACATCTCCTAAATTATAGAAGATCTTGTTATACCTGCAATTGTTACAGAATGCTTTGAAGGCTTTACTATTTAAGATATTCTTTGATGTTATAATAAAGCTTCTGGCGAAGAGTTATAACTCTCGCTGGGACAATTATGTATAATTGTCTCACCCCATAGGCTTCAACTTTTTAGGTGGACGTCGGAGACAAAGGAACCAGCCTACAGGTGATCAGTCTCAGCAGCAGCATCAGGGGCAGCACTAATCTCAGGTGGAGATTGTCCTGCCATATGGTGTAGTTAGAGTCAGTCCTATGTGTCCTCTGTACTCTCAGGTCTTGGAGTCTTTTGTATAGTGATCTTGAGATTTTGTATCTTGATGTATATAATTACTCAAGAAAGTAATTATCCTGAGATGTAAACAGTTTATCTCCCTTTATGAAAGAAGCTTTTATGGATTCAAGCTCTTGTCACGAAAAGTTTTAATTTCCCGTGATTTTTGCCTTCCGCTGATTACCGATTTGCTTCCGCTAAGTTTTAATCGTGTTTATATCATGGTTTGGAGATCAAAGCCCACAACTAGTGGTATCAGAGCTCCAGGTTCAGTTGAGTCTACAGAGGCATAGGACTTAGGATGTCGAGTCTACCGTTAGTACTCCTTCCTCATCTAATAGAATCTTCTGCTCCTCAGGAGAAGAAGATACATAAGAATGTCAGAACATCGTGATGAGCACGTGGCAGAGAGTAGTGCTAGTGCACCTCGAGGCGATGCAAGAGTTCCGAGAATAGAACAACCTGCACTTGAGTCGCCAAGAGAGCCACCCCAGTTCGACCCAGCTGACATGAGTGATCCAGCTGTACAGACGATGTTCGGGAAGTTCATGACTACCATGACACATATAACCGATAGGATGCCCATTCCTACACCCAGGGCACCTGTCCAGTCTGAAGCACAAGGTATTGGTAAGACATTCGAACGACTTCGTCGTGTCGGAGCTACCGAGTACTTCGGAACTGCCGACCCTGTAGATGCTGACTTATGGTTGACAGAGTTGGAGAAGGCTTTCAGGATTCTTATGATTCCGGAAGCTGAGAAGGTTAGACATGCTGTCTATCTTCTCAAAGGCAGTGCTGGTCACTGGTGGAACATGGAAGAGCAGAAGAGACCTGGAGTAGAGTTCTCATGGGAAGAGTTTCGTCGGGAATTTATCAATAGATATTTTCCAAAGACCTTCCTAGATGAGAAGATCTCTCAGTTTGAGAAACTAAGGCAGGGTATGATGAACATTAGTGAGTATGAAGCTAAGTTCATGGAGTTGTTGCGGTTCTATCCGCACATGGCTGCTACGGACGAGGAAAGAATCAGAAGATTCGAAAAGGGTTTGAATTCTGATATGTCAACCCCTGTGTCTGCCTTAGAAAATAGAGAGAGATTCTCTACCTTCGTTGATTCAGTCCGAAGGATAGAGAGATCTGTGGTTGAGAAAAGACAAACCCATAAAAGATATCCACAGTTCCAGGGTTCTTCATCTAGGGATTCCAAGAAACCTAGATTCTCTGCACCTAACCCCCCACCACCCAGATCGAGTTTTCAAACTCAATGGACACCAAGCATAGGTAGAGGACGGAGTCAACCGCTTCAAGGGACGCACAGTTCTGCATCTGAGTCAGTCATTGGACCACCCAGACCACAACAACAGGAGAGGAGTTGCTACAACTGTGGTAAGGTGGGACACTTGATGAAGGATTGCCGTTCTAGGCCTATCGGTGTGACACAACAAACCCCGAGACAGAATCAACAGGGATCTCAGAATAGACAACATCAAGGAGCAACTCGAGGACGTGGACAAGCGTCTCAAGCTGGATCATCAGCACCATCTCAACACCAGGCGACTGCGAGGTTCTATGCTATGAACCCACCTGAGGCAGTGGTCAATCCACGGGTAGTGGCAGGTCAGATGAAATTTTTATATTCTGATATGTCTACATCCTGTGTTGTATCCGTTCTGATTGATCTGGGTGCTACGCACTCTTTCATCACTCATGAAATGATTCGTAACTGCAATGTGACTGTTAGTCATAGAGCAGATAGTTTGTTGTTAGAGACTCCGTTGAGTGGGTCTGCCATTTTGCAGGAGGTATGTTCTTCCTGCATCCTTTTCTTTTCTGACCATCGCATTCAAGTGGATCTTATACCACTTGATATGCAGGGATTTGATATAATCCTTGGGATGGATACCTTAGAAAGGTATAGAGTTGTCTTGTATTGTGAGTCCAAGTTGGCTGTGTTTGCTGATGAAAGCAACACATGGATCTTTCAAGGTGAAAGAAAGATTCTGCCCACCTGTCTTGTGTCAGCTATGGTTGCTGATAAGCTGTTGAGGCAAGGATGTTATGCATTCTTAGCCCATGTGGTAGATGTTACCAAGGAAAGTTCCAATCCTGCCGAAGTTCCTATAGTCAGGGAATTCGAAGATGTGTTTCCTGAAGAACTTCCTGGTATACCACCACCTCGGGAGATTGATTTTGAAATTAATCTGATCCCAGATACGAAACCCATAGCTCAAACTCTGTATAGGATGGCGCCTGCCGAGATGGCAGAACTCAAGAAACAGCTTCAAGAGCTACTTAAGTGAGGTTTTATCCGACCGAGTACTTCACCTTGGGGTGCTCCGGTCTTGTTTGTTAAAAAGAAAGATGGGTCAATGCGGTTGTGCATTGATTACAAACAACTCAATAAAGTAACAATAAAGAATAAGTATCCTCTGCCGAGGATTGATGATCTCTTTGACCAGTTGCGTGGTGCAACAATCTTTTCAAAGATAGACTTGAGGTCTGGATATCACCAACTCCGTATTAAGGATAGTGACATATCCAAGTCTGCCTTTAGGACAAGATATGGTCACTATGAGTTCACAGTTATGTCGTTTTGACTAACCAATGCACCAGCTGCATTTATGGAACTCATGAATAGAGTTTTTCGACCTTTCCTTGATCAGTGTGTTGTCGTCTTCATAGATGACATTCTGGTTTATAGTAAGGATGCTCAGCAGCATGAGCAGCATCTTCGCCAAGCTTTGACCTTGCTAAGAGAACATAAGCTGTACGCTAAGTTTAGCAAATGTGAGTTCTGGCTGTCGGAGGTATCTTTTCTTGGACATGTAATATCCGCCTCGGGAATTCGTGTTGACCCTACAAAGGTAGAATCCATTCTACAATGGGAACAACCAAAGACACCGATGGAAATTCGAAGTTTCTTGGGGTTAGCTGGCTATTATCAAAGGTTCATTAAGAACTTTAGTTCTATAGCTTTACCTTTGACCAAGTTAACCCGGAAAGATGTTCCTTTTTCTTGGAGTGATAAGTGTCAACAATCTTTCCAGTTTCTGAAGGAGAGGTTGACAAGTGCACCTGTGCTAGTGCTACCTAAACAAGGAAAAGGATATGTAGTTTTCTGTGATGCTTCCAAGAACGGACTAGGATGTGTGTTGATGCAGGATAAACAAGTGATTTCTTTTGCTTCCCGACAGCTTAAGAAACACGAGGAGAATTATCCAACACATGATCTGGAGTTAGCTGCTGTGGTTCATTCTTTCAAGATCTGGAGGCACTATCTCTACGGAGAAACATTCTAGATTTTCACAGACCACAAAAACCTTAAGTATATCTTCTCTCAGCATGAGCTCAACATGAGGCAACGTCGCTGGATGGAATTAATTAAGGACTACGACTGTACAATTGATTACCATCCAGGTAAGGCCAATGTTGTTGCAGATGCCTTGAGTAGGAAATCAGCAACATCAACCATGAATAGAGCACAACTAAACTCTTTAGTATGCTCTAGAAGAGATATGCTTATCTCTTTAAGGCAAGACAATGTACAGTTGAAGGTGTCATTGCTAGCCGGTTTGTTGGCTGAGATGCATATTAAACCTACCCTAAGGGAGCAGATTAAAGAGGCACAACTAGGTGATGCTGCAGTTCAACATATAAGATCTGAGTATGGAAATGAGAAGCAAGATAGTTTTCATGACTCAAAAGATCAAGTAGGTTGTTATAATGGAAGAATGATAGTGCCGGATGTGGACAACTTGAGGAAGTTAGTCCTGGAAGAAGCCCATTCTTCCATGTATGCTATGCATCCAGGGAGCACCAAGATGTATCGGAATTTGAAGGGTCTGTATTGGTGGCCTGGGATGAAAAAGGACGTTGCAGAGTTTGTTCTGAGGTGTCCCGTGTGTCAGCAAGTTAAAGCTGAACACCAGAAGCCTGCCGGAACAATGCAACCTTTACCCATATCACAGTGGAAGTGGGACCATGTGACCATGGACTTTGTTGTTGGCCTACCCAGGACAAGCAAAGGACATGATTCCATTTGGGTAATTGTTGATAGGTTGACTAAGACAGCACATTTCTTACCTGTCAAAACAACCTATTCTGCTGAAAGGTTATCAGAGTTGTATGTTCAAGAGATAGTGCGTTTGCACGGAGTTCCTGTCACAATAGTTTCTGACAGAGGTCCTTCGTTTACCAGTCGTTTTTGGGAACAGTTGCACAAAGCCTTAGGCACTAAGCTAAGGTTTAGTACGACCTTTCACCCACAGACTGATGGACAGTCGAAAAGGACCATACAAACCTTAGAAGACCTGTTGCGAGCATGTGTTCTCCAGCTCACCGGAAGTTGGAATCTACACCTAAGCTTGATAGAGTTTGCCTATAACAATAGCTATCAGCATAGTATTGATATGGCACCTTATGAAGCCTTATATGGTAGACGTTGTAGATCACCCTTGTGTTGGTTTGAGACTGGTGAGCACCAGTTGTTAGGTCCTGACCTGGTGCAGCAAACCACGGAAAAGATTAAAGTTATACAACATAAGATTAAGACTGCTCAGGATAGGCAGAAATCTTATGCTGACAAACGTCGTAGACCCTTAGAGTTCCAGGTTGGAGACAGAGTGTATCTTAAGGTTTGACCTTGGAAAGGGGTCCTTCGTTTTGGAAGGAAAGGGAAGTTAGCTTCTGGATATATGGGGCCTTATCCAATCATTGAACGGATTGGAAAGGAAGCATATAAACTAGAACTTCCCCCAGAATTACAGAGGTTACATCCTGTGTTTCACATTTCTATGTTGAAGAAATGTCACCCAGACACCGAGTCAGTTCTACAACCTATGGAGGTAGAATTGAATGATGACATATCCTATGAGGAGGGACCAGTGTCAATCCTTGATAAACGAATTAAAAAGTTAAAGAATAAAGATATAAGTCTTGTGAAAGTCCTCTGGAACCATCGTGGTATTGAAGAAGCCACTTGGGAGTTAGAGGATGAGATGAGAAGGAAGTATCCTGCCCTTTTCTCGTAGTATGTTTTATCGATTTCGGGGACGAAATCCTTGTATGGGGTGGATAATTTGTAACATCCCTGACCTGGGTTATGAGTCAACCCTAGGTGTTTTGCCTAAATATGTAATTAAATCTTTGTGATTAACTCTGAGCATGTAATTAAGTTTCTCAGAAACGTATATTTCAGTATTTGCTCCTTTTTATTTAAAGTTGTAGCATTGTTTTGATATACAGGGACCTATGTGAAATTTACCCAGTTAAAAGGGTTAGCTTGCAATTTGCACATGTTGAGATGTTCCTCTGATGTTGAGACATCATGAGAATCTTTTTGGTAAAGTTTGAGGGATTTCCCAAGCTAGGGCACCAAGGTGCAGCTGTGGAAGCAATCCCGGTGCTTGAAACCCTAGTTTGGGGTAAAATGCAATTTACCCAAATTAAGGGATAAAAATTGTGAAATATGTCATCTAATGTATCTTTTTAGACTCTTGCCATCATTAAGAGAAGAAATGATGAGGAAGTCACCTCAATTGAATTATCAAGTTATGAGATATGCCTTGTGATTGAATAATCAGGGTATATGTGTAATATCTCTTTATGTATGTACCTCATTCTTAGCTTGCTCTCCTTTACCTTCTTTTCCTAATACATTAAGAGAAGGTTGTCCTTAGAATAAATAGGAAGGGACGATCAAGTAAAGAAGGAGGGACCTAGTTGGAATTATGGACAACTTATGAACTAATATTGAAAATCCTACCCCATGTATATAAGCTCTCCTTCCCTTAGTTGCAAGGGAACTTACCCTTCGTTCCCTTATTGTTTCATTTCACCAAAGACGACCAAAGACTGCCTTGGAGCTAAGGAGTACGACCAAGGGAAACAAGGTAGGTTTAGGACCCCTCTTCTTGCCTAATTCCATGGTTAGAACTCGAATTCAAGGTCAGCTTCATGGCTAACTCTTGAAATCCTATCTTTCTTGCCATCTTTCCTTGACCTTCCTTGGAGTTTTCACCTTGGCCAACCTGTGGGAACTCAAGGACTCCATTAGAGCTTGGATCTCAAGAAGCAAGCTTTAGGCGGGTTTTATAACTCTAAACCCATGCTTTACTATGTGCATCTTTATATGCGTTTTGATGATAGCTCCTAGTGTTTCCCTACTTTTCCCTGCTATTTTGCAAGCAAATCCATGGGATATTCGTACTGTTCTTGAGATAGGAGATGAAGGCGTGATTTCCAAGAAAAATCCACCGCTTTTCACTTCCTTAAACGGTCTCACCAGTTTTCTATCTCGGTCTCAAGACCGCGAGGTGAGCAAACGGTCTCGAGACCGCGACAGGGAAAACGGTCTCCAAGACCGTTTGGCCCCATTGACCAAGCGTGGACCGTATAAGAAATCTGTTCCTAATTATATAGGCTAATTACCCTCAAAATTTGGGAGGCTAAATCCAAGGGAATCGGGAGATATGACCTTTTTAAGTAACAACTTTATTTGAATTTATTCCTGATTTCCAAACGGTCTGAAATTGCCTTTTTGGGAAAACGGTCTCAAGACCGTGTAAGGTCGTTGACTAAGCGTTGACCGTATGAGATTACTGTTCAAAATAATGTTAATTAACAACTCACCAAGTCTGATGGTCTAATTACAAACGGGCTAAGAGTTGAAGGGTGAATACTAGGGCTAACCCTAGATGAAATCAGCACCGAAATTATGGTGACCTAATTAGGGTTTTTAGGGTTGATTGACCTAAACGGTCTCAAGACCGTTTGGGGGTCATCCAAAAGGTCTCAAGACCGCGAGGGCAATCAACCAAGACCGTTTGGAGGTCTGGGGTTAAGTAATTTGACCAATTGAGGACCTAATTGCAAATAAGTTGTCAATTTAACCAAAATTCTGTTTGTGGATCAATCATGGTTCAACCCCTATCAAATCACCTTGGACTTTGATGAAATCTTGGGAAAACGGTCTCAAGACCATGTGGGGTCCACCCACATGACTTCAAGACCGTTTTGGCCAAGTTTGAGCCCAATTGGAGCTCAATTGAAAGGTTCAACCTTGTGTTGAGTCACATTGTTGAGTGTTGATGGGTGAACATTGATAGACCCTAATTGAATCGACTTCAACCCTAATTGGTCAACCATTAAGGGTCAATTGAATGACCAAGTGGGCAAGCATAATCTAAGTTAACCCAATCCATAAGTGGTCAACATGGCTCTGACCTTTTGAGGGCTTCAACATGAGTTGACATTATTGGTTGTATCTTTGAATCTTGTTGATGGTCCAAGCGGTTGAGACCATGTGAGCTCGCGGTCTCAAGGTCGTGAGGAGGCTCGCGGTCTCAAGGTCGTGAGAGGGCTCACGGTCTCAAGACCGCGAGGGGCCTCGCGGTCCTGAGGTCAAAGTGGGAAAATGGTCAACATATCTTCGCGGTCTCAACTTCAATTCGATCTTCGCGGTCTTGAACCACTTGAAGGGCTTCGCGGTCTTGAACCACTTGAAGGGCTTCGCGGTCTTGAACCACTTGAAGGGCTTCGTGGTCTTGAACTACTTGAAGGGCCTCGCGGTCTTGAAGCCTAAGGAGGCTCGCGGTCTTGAAGATAGAAGAGGGCTCACGGTCTTGGAAAGTCAAAGTGGGCAAACGGTCAACACTTTCAAACAATCTCAATTCGATTGAAGGTTGATAATTGAAATCAATCAATGTGATTCAAGGTTGACTTCATTCAATCAGTTGATGATATAAATGGTCCAATGTTGCCCTAATTCAACCCTAATGACAACCTAGGATATTAAGGGGTCAATGGACTAAGGTTTTGACCATAATGATGATCAATGTGGTGAATTACCAAAATACCCCTAAAGGGTAAATTGAGTAATACCTTGATCAGATCGAACCCTAATCATATGATGATGATGTTTTAGCCATGTTAGCCTATGATGACTTAATCCGACCTGATCTAGGGTGATGTTGACATCACCTAACCTTATGATGAGAGAGAAAGTACTTCTAGAGAGAGAAAGTACTTCTAGAGAGAAAAAGTACCCTTTTTAAGTGGAAACTCAATTAAAGCATCTCCAATGCACAGGAATGAGCATAATTAGGGTATGATCCACCTGTGTGAGATCATAGAAACCCTAATTATGATAAATTATGAACCTTTAACTAATCCAAGAGCATCAATGAAGATGTTACTCATACATGATGATGTTATGAGTTTAATTCACCTTGATGTGAATAGTAAACCCTAATTCAAGGGTGATGACATGTAATGTGAATAGTAAACCCTAATTCAAGGGTAAGGACATGTAATGTGAATAGTAAACCCTAATTCAAGGGAAATGGCATGCTTTTGAGTATTAAACTCTATTTGATGTGAATTAGAGATTTAACTCTTATGACAAGAGTAGGAAGTACATTCATTATTGTTGTATTACCTTTATCAGATGTATTAAACATGCAGGTTCTGATATGAAGGTAATCATATCCAGGTATGGATGTTGATGTTATATTCATTAAAGGCATGTTGTTAGCTTTATGAATAAGTAAAGTAATTTTATGCCTTGCCAGTGGCATCCTATGCTGATAATGGGCTATGAGAACCATGAATACCATCAAGGTCATGCCTTAGAGATGACTTGTGATGAGGATAATGAGAAATGATGATTGATATGAGTTAGGCCTGTTACATTTAGTATTCTTCTTTTATAGCTGCTATGTTACTGTTATTGTTTGAAGAACAATGTATGCTGTTAAAGAATACTGAATGTACCTAACTAATCAAGCATAATGTAGAGCCCTGATCATAGATCCATCATTGTCAGAGATTAAGTGATGGTGAAATAGGTTTTCCTCAGGGAACTCCTGGAGCACATACTTTTGAGTATGTGGGGTACATGGATGTGTAGAACCTTACATCCTAGTGTAGGAAAGTGATTTAGATGTGTAATCCATCCATCCTTCACTATATTTCCATATTGTATCAGTGGTAGGTAAACATGAAACCTCCTGATGACGAAGAAAGCACAGATATCCATATGAGTGGTAGGTAAACATGAAACCTCCTGATGACGAAGAGAGTACAGAACGCCACTGTGACTCTAGAATAGCGAAGGACCAGTTTACCCTGGTGAGCTATAGTAGTAGAGACACGAGATGTCCTACAAGTGATCCTCTTACTGACTGAGGAAGGTGAAGGTCATGAGAATCCGGCTCTCTTAATGACCTATGTATGATACTGATGCGGCTTCTCAGCGATCAGTTGGAGTATGAGTGGTAAGCCTCATCTCCACAGGGCATAATGTTGTTTGTAAAACATAATCAACCATGCAGTATAACTTGTTAGAGATGACTCCAAGTTAGTTGATTGATGTTACCTTACAATAATATTTATATTCTCCACATCTCCTAAATTATAGAAGATCTTGTTATACCTGCAATTGTTACAGAATGCTTTGAAGGCTTTACTGTTTAAGATATTCTTTGATGTTATAATAAAGCTTCTGGCGAAGAGTTATAACTCTCGCTGGGACAATTGTCTCACTCCGTAGGCTTCAACTTTTTAGGTGGACGTCAGAGACGAAGGAACCAGCCTACAGGTGATCAGTCTCAGCAGCAGCATCAGGGGCAACACTAATCTCAGGTGGAGATTGTCCTGCCATATGGTGTAGTTAGAGTCAGTCCTATGTGTCCTCTGTACTCTCAGGTCTTGGAGTGTTTTGTATAGTGATCTTGAGATTTTGTATCTTGATGTATATAATTACTCAAGAAGTAATTATCCTGAGATGTAAACAGTTTATCTCCCTTTATGAAAGAAGCTTTTATGGATTCAAGCTCTTGTCACGAAAAGTTTTAATTTCCCGTGATTTTGGCCTTCCGCTGATTACCGATTCGCTTCCGCTAAGTTTTAATCGTGTTTATATCATGGTTTGGAGATCAGAGCCCACATTCAGGGTATTGCTTATTTCCCCGTAACATTTCTCAACGTATGCAGTGTGTGAATCTTCTTAGTGGCCCAATTTCCATTGATCCAAGTTTTGCTTTAGAATTATTGAGGAAGTGTGTGGTCAAATCTTTGTATATGATGGACCTCCTTGCCTCCCTTAATGATTCACAAATTGAACTTATCCTCCTTAGGTCATGTGTTGGGATGCCCAAGTTGTTTTTTCTCTCCAAACAACACCACATGGATTTGTTTCTTCAGCCTTAGAAGACTTTGATTGTGGATTCGTTGTTTCCTTTCATGCATTGTTGTCAGTGAAGGTCAAGGAATTTGTGATCTACATTAGCATCTTGCCACATTTACTATGTATCTAAGGGGATTGGGTACAACAACTAGCCAGGATGTGGGAAGCTATGCTGATAACACCTAATTTTATGCACTTTTCACATATATTTTTTTACCTCCCTTAGCATACCTTTTATAGATTTTCTCATTTGTTTTAGCACTATATTCCAAGTATCTCACTTACATACTTTTTTCCTTGGTTTCAGGGTCACACTGAGCTAAGGTCATGGTCGACACATCGACCGCGGCCCATTCGACCATTAGAGCCACCCCACCGCGGTCAAGGCCTCCCAAAATCACCTTGACCCGTCGCACTCGCAGCCCCTCACACCCGCGGTACCTCATGTACCTTACACACGCAGTCCACACACTCGCGGCATGAAGCCACAACTGGGATTTTGACCGCGCTCTGACCAAAGGGGTGCAACACCCAGACCGCGATCAAGAAGGAGACTTAACCAACCTCGATCGAGGAGAAGATGGCAATGAAGCCTCGACCAAGATCAGGCTTCGACCAAGACCAAACCTCAACCACGATCAAGGAGTTAAGTCGGTGGAGCATGCCTATAAATAGGAAACCTACACATCTTGTCAAATCATCAGATCTAAAAGGACCACAACAATGTCAATTGATGAAAGAGGCAACCGATGAAGATCTTGTTAGATGAAATGTTTGTCTACTGGTTGATGGAGACTATCAATTGAAGAGATGGAGATCAATGAGTCAGATTTTAGTTGATGATGATCTATTTTTTGGGGATTGTGTCCTTCAGAGCACAATCACACAAGGGCTGGACTTCCTGCAAACCCATTGATCTTGTCGAGTGCCCAGGGGATCACTACTATTTTCCATGATTTTACTCAATGAATAAACTCCTTAGTTGTAATAATCAAATCAGAACCATGTGGATTGTGTCCTTCAGAGAACAATCACACAAGATCTGGACTTCCTACAAACCCATTGACCTTGTCGTTTGCGGATCCTTATCCAACCGTTTAACATGTTACATTTTGAGATCTCATCCAAAGCCATGTGATTCTCATCCGATGTTCAAACCTATGGATCAGGTGATTGTGTCTCCGTGGGCTATAAAAACAAGTCAAATGGGTAGAAGGATCATAATCTAAATCAGGTGATCCCATCAAAAGACCATGAGTTTGTTCTTGTGGGAATCTGATAGCTCAACACCCCAACTAAAATATAAACATTCTACAAAAAGAACAAGTAAGAGATCAATTGGACAGAAAGATAACAATCACAAACAAGGGATTATGGTTCATCCTTGTGGAAATCTGTGATCACATCACTCCACAAGAGTATATCAATTCATCTAATGATCAAAGTAGAAAAGGAAGAAAAATCATTCTTTTACTAAAACAATGGAGTCAATTACATCGAACATGAATAGGCTATGAGGCTAGTCCCCATGCCCCTTAAGGGAACTACTCAAACATACTGTAAAGAACAAAATGAAAACAAGATAAAAAGGGACAAAAATGGATGCCCCTTTTGTCTTGGAGTCCTCCCCCCTTATAGGGAGAAAGGAGGGACACAAACCCTAGAAATGAGGCTTTGGGGTGGCGAAGGACACTGGATCCATTTTGATCGAGGTCTGACTACAATCATGGCCTTCTTTGTTTGAATTTTGACTAGATCTGGGCATGAAACGGTCATTTTGTGATCTGAACCAATCAGTTTGTATCTGAACTGGTTGATTCATATATGAACCTGTTAGTTCATGAGATGGGATCTAGGTAGAATTGAAGTCTTTGACTCTTGGTCATTTGGGATTTAATTGCTTACCCCAAATAAAGAGATTCCTCAAATTGCCTTCTTTGACCATTTGACTATGGTGTGAATCGATTGACTCAGAATCTGAATCAGTCGATTGGATTTAATGATCGATGAGGCCAATGAATGATGAAATCTCAACGAGAAGTAGACTAATGAAGTCGTTGACCGATGAAGGATCCTTTCCTACAAAATATATTACCAGAAGAATCTTTTAAGTTGATGAAAGTAAAGGCAAGAAGAAGATGACGCGGCAAAGTTGATGAGAGTGTCGAAGTTGATCTCTATCATTTTGGCTATTTTGGCAATGAACCCTCATTGGAGCTCAACAATGATGATGAAAGTTGAGTCTTTTGTTGTTGTGTTGTTGTTATGGTGGGGGACTCATTAATGGTAGCATCGGAAATGAAGAGCTTGTCACAGTGCAAAGAGGGATGGATGTCAAAGGTGTGATCTTCATTTTATTAGCACAAATAATATATGAGAGTTATTTGTCGATAAAGATATCAACTGATAGAATACCAATGAAAATGGTTTCTGATGAAAAATTTCAATTACAAGGCAGGTTATCTTATGGTTTTGTCACTCACACAACGGCTAGAGTTTGGAAAAAGATATTCCCTAATCCTCCCCTTCATGTTTTTTGGTTGTGAAATGGGCCCCCTAATGGTCTGTTAGTAGTTTCTCATCAGTTGAGCAAAGATTGATAGGAATTATGGTCTTTCCTACTATTGTGAATAGTAGTTGCGTTAACTGACAGAAATCTAGATTATTTAATGCTACCATTTTCCAGACTCATTCCAATCCATCCAATCAGTCTTGAATCTCCAAAGGCAGAAGCTGAAGAGAGAGAAGATGGAAGGCTCCATCTTCTTTGAGAGAAGGAGAACGTCCACACCATCGACCACTTGGATCTAGATCTGAAGAAGTAATGTGTTGTATCACGTTCTTCTCTCTCTATCTAGATCTATCACTTCCATCTCATTGTACATCCCTCATCACTTCATAGAACTTGATGTATATATAATTTTGTAACGTCATTATGCTGCCCGTGAACATTTGTGGCTAAACACTTAACTTGGGTTGGGAGTAGCCACTAAGACCCCCCCAACATGTACATTATCTCTCCTTTTTGAATATATTTACTCTCATCAAGTTTATCTCCATGCACCCGTTTTAATGCTTCACTTGTATGCTTAGCTACCATCTGGTGATGTTTGATCATTGGTACATCGAAAGAGTAATATCACTAATATCTCATGTTATGGAGGAGTATGAATGCATGAGAATGTTGGAATGCTAAAGCTTATGATCATATGTCCTTCCTTGTAGTTTTTGGATAGTCATCTCGAGAGAGAGAGACTGTCCTTGGGCTTAGATCTATCCTCATCTCGAGAGAGAGGAATAGATACCTTTATGATTGCTTATAATCTTGATAGAGTATATGAGAGGGACAGGTGATGTTTACATGTTGGTGAGAAGTCTAAGTAGGTGAAACCCAATCTAAGTTTCCCTTCCATATCATTGTTTCCATATCATTTTGTTACGCTTTGTTCTTCTTGTCTTTAGTTTATTTCTTTTATTTTGATTTGAGCACTTTCATTCCTTTGGGAACACCCTTTTAAACCATTTGTTATCCAGAGTATATGAGTGTGAAATTGTGCATGCTTAACACCTGCTAATCCTATCCTTGTGATACAACCCCGATTACTACGTCAGACCCTGTATAATAGTTGTGGGGGCTTGAGTGTCAGGTACTATCTTAATAGTATGACTACTATGGATCTGCACCTTTTTGGACGCGTGATTTAGGCCAGTCAACTTTTTGGCACCGTTGTTGGGGACAAGGCAAAACAACACTGTTAAGAACTTGAGTCCACTCACTATATTCCTGTGCCTCAAGCTTAGTAATAAGCTTGACCGCATAGAAACCTTGAATATGCTACCCTGCATTTCTTTAGAAGAATTCATTTCGCACATCCAGTTTACTAACTTGAATGTGCAGTCTATTCAGGGAAACCAGAGGGAAGCAGAGTCGTTTGACTTTGCCCCTTAACCTTGAGTCACCATTCTGCCTCACATGGATGGTACTCTCACTGGGGACGAGCAGAATGTGAGGATTCAACATAACCCCCCCTCCACCACCGCCAAGTTTAGATGAAGATAGAGATGACCATTACTTAGATGGTCATCAACGTAAAGAAGAATGTCGAGATGAAGATTGTCATGAAGAAGATCAACGTGATGAAGAATGATGCTACCGACAGTGAAGAAGGCACCACCGCAACCATTGTGACAATGAATGAGAGTACAATGGTTAGGATAGCGACATCGAGGATGATGAAGAGGGGAAGAATGTTAGAGAGATGACAGTAATAAGGGACAATGAATCTAGATGCTCGATCGTCATCCCACACTTTAAAACAACAAACTTTGAGTTGAAACCAACTATCATATTGATGATCCAGAATAAACCTTTCTGCGGGAATTTGAGAAGTGAAAACCCATACCACCACCTAGATGCCTTTAAAAATATTTGTGATACCATCAAGATGAGGGGAGTCCTGCAAGAAGTGATAACTGTAAAGGATTCAATTTCTCTATGGAAGATAAGGCTCTATCTTGGTACCTCAATCTCCCCCACCAGTCCATATATGGGTGGAGACCCCTGGCAGATGCTTTTGTTACTAAGTTTTATCCTACCGAGAGGACTATTTGCAACATGAAGAAGATCACTTCTTTTGCACAAAAATTAGGAGAGAACTTGCACGAAGCATGGGAACATTTCTAGGAGTACTAGAGAGATTTTCCGTGCCGTAATTACCATAGGGGGTTCCTCGTGACCACCTTCTATAATGGGTCGACTCCTACTAAGAGGACTTCATTGAATGCAGCTACTGGAAGTGACTTCCTTGGGAAGAAACTAAGCAGAACCATGAAGATAATAGACAACATAGCTGCGTTATAAGTAGGCATAGACTATGACAGGAATGACAGAGGATCAATGAGTAAAGTAGGGGTTGAAGGATCATCTATTGAAGATAAGGCCTTGGAGACAATAACAACACAAATTCAGAAAATAGCAACTGATGTCAAACAAATGAAAGATACTGGAGCTAAGGGAAAGAGGCATAATGAGAAGGTTAGGAAGTGTGTCACCTGTGGAGAAGGAGGGAATGTGATCAATAACTATATCTATACCAGGCCTGAGGAAAGTGACGAAAGCAAAAGTGAAGAAGAGACACATAATGTCTCATATATCAACTTCAAGCAACAAGACCACCCTGGGTTTAGTTACAACAACAAGGACACTACAGAGAACACACATCAGTTGGGTAGTTCATCTAAACCTCCCCCAGGGTTTGAGAAGAAAAGGGTGCCAACATAATACACCAAGACTACCAGCTACCAGCAGAACAAAAACAACTATCAAGGCCAGAACAAAAATGTGAGCAGGAAAGGATAGGGGCAAGGCCCAGAGCCGAGCCAAGCAAAAGGCAATAACCAAGCTGACATGATTGCTCAAATTTTTGAGTTCACAAAGAGGAAAGTGTCGGTGAATGATTAACTGGCTCAAAGTGCTCTCACAAATTTGGGAGTGCTAACTAACATGCAAACTCAAATGGTGGATATGCAAACTCATCAAAGACAGATTGATCAGCAACTTGCACACTTGGCCGAGCTAATGAAAAATCCTTCCGAAAAGATCCCGTCGAATACTGAGACTGCCAAAATGGCTACTCTCCAATCTGGGAAAACGATGGAGAATGCTAAAACCAACAACACTGAAGAAGAAAGAAGTCATGCTGATCAGTAGTCTAATAATGAAAAGGCAATAGAAGAATCAAGAAGGAAAGAACAAGTTGACCATGGTAAAGAAGCAGGACCACCTGAAAAGAAGAAGGAAGGAGAGAAAAAGGACTCAAACCCTTTGGGAGATGTTCTTTAAAATAAAAATTCATATGACCCAAGAATTCCTTTCCCCTATAAGTTAATAAAAAGCACACTTGAAGAAAAGGTACGAAAAGTTCATGGAAGTTGTAAAGAAACTTCACCTGGATGTGCCCTTTCTTAATGTGATAGAAGAAATGCCAACCTATGCAAAGTTCTTCAAAGATATAATTACAAAGAGAAGAAGAGGTGATCACATTGAAACTATCCAGTTAGCAAAGATGTCCAGTGCTTTTGTTCAAGAAGAACTACATACCAAAAAGAAAGATCCTGGAGCATTCAACATACCTTTCTATGTTGGAGATAACGTGGAGAGAAAAGGATTAGCTGACTTGGGAGTGAGCATAAGTCTAATGCCCCTGACTCTAGCCTAAAGGCTTGGGTTGACAGACATGGTAAAGACATGAATGAGGATCAAGTTAGCTGATCATACCTTCACAAGGTCAATGGGAATAGTAGAAGACGTGCCAATAAGAGTTGGGAGATTTTTCATACCGTGTGATATAGTGGTAATAGACACAATCGAAGACTCAAGATGTCCTATGATATTTGGAAGGCCTTTTCTTGCAATAGGGAGAGCGTTGATAGATGTTGTTGAAGGAATTATCACATTACGAGTGGGGAACGATCACATGGATTCTATATAAGATGCCATGGGGGGACCATCTCTATCTGAGTCAGCCTACTTCATGGACAACTATAATCAATATTGTGAAGAAGTGCAAGAAGATAAAGCAATCATGGGTCCACTAATGTGAGCCCAAAATAGCCAGGATCCTTCCATGGAAATTCAAGAAGTTGTGGAAATCTTAGGTTATTTAAACCAATCAGAAGAAGAATCTAGCGATGATGAAGAAATAATTAAAATAGTGAAGTATGCTTTGTTGGAACAGACGACTGATGATAAGGAAGCTATGAAGCCCAAGATAGAGTTAAAGCCTCTTCCGGAAGGATTGAAATATAAATTCTTAGATGAAGAAGAAAGGAATCCAGTAATTGTCAATGCTAACTTATCAGATGACCAAATGGAAAAGTTGCTAGACGAGCTAAGTGTAGGGTATTAGGGGAGACAGAGAAGGCAGCGGAAACAAAAAAAATTCTTCTCCCTGAACCCAGTATAAAGGAATCACATCAATGTCTATACAGTAGGAAGGATGGTTTGCAGAGATATACCTTGTCCCGAGGCTTGCTCGGCGACGTTACCTCATGGCTTGCGCGGTCTTCACCTCTGGTCTTGGACGGTGTCTGTACAGCTCTTGGTCTCACCGGGACTGTCGAGATTGACAGCTGTCCTCCGAGCGGCAGAAATCTCTCGCCTCTGAAGTAGTCCACATGGACCACCTGGAACTCTGATTGCCTTGTCGCATAAGACACCGAAAGGAGTCGTACCCTCCTGTCGGCGTACTAGTCACCGACACACTCTCCTGCCACCAGTCGCTTTTTTACTGTTGTCTTTCCCTTGCTGTGCCTCCCTTATCGGGTAGCACTTGCTCGAGCTCTCCTGTTTACCACAACCAGAGAGAACGACAACTTTGCAGAGAAAATGGTGTTCTAAGTTGTACTATCTGAGAAGCCCCCAGTACCCCTATATATAGGAGGGTCATGGGACATGGTTCTTTACCCCGGGCAATGCAGGATTAAAGCAGAAGTAGAAGAGTTCGAGATTTTCCACAAAACAACTAACTGCGCCAGCTGAACCGATCATTTCAAGAATGAAACGGTCGATTGGAGACCTGAGCCGACCGGTTCACACCTGAACTGATCGGTTGGGGCACCAGAGCCGATCGGTTCACTTCTGAACCGGTCGGTTCATTGCCCTGGTCAATTCCCAATCGACTTTTCCTCTTTTGTTTCGAATTGATCCAAATACCAATCCTTGTTCCAATTAAATTTGACAAGTGAACTGAAGAGAAATTTCTCACCAACCTGACTTTCCCAACTTGCTCGTTTGGACAAGTTGAGCCGATCGGTTCTGTAACATACTGAAACCTAGGAATTAATCTTATTCTACGGTTAATAACTTAGAACCCTTAGTTTTTGGAGGTTTAGCCAAACAAGGATTAAGATATTCTCTTTGGTGACCTTGAATATAATAATGCATGAATAAGTCACATTAAAACGTAGAATTTAAATTAATATTACCCAATACTTTCAAAATAATCATAAAAGCAATAAAAGGAATATAGTATATGTGAATAAAAGGCAAAGTGTTCATAATTGAGGATAATGGGTTATAATTCCACAAAATAAGAAATAAATATTTCTATATGGGATATGATAGTATATATTAGTTCTAGATCCTTCCTATGCCTTAGGATGCAAGGAAGAGAAAAAGGAAATCAAAGATAATGCTTAAAACATGAATAATGAGATATTAGATTATTAATGGGAGAAATAATAGAAATAATAGATAATGTGTTAAAAGGAAAATTTCTTGGATAATAAAAAACCTCAAATTCGTTTTTTTGATATATGCCTTGGCTTGGAGGCCAAGTTTTACCAATTTAGAATAATAATATATATATATATATATTCTATTTAGAAAAGAAAAGGGTGTTTTACCTTACAAATAAAATATTTAATGATTCCAAAAGTGGAAAATAATTTTAGATTCGTAATCTACATAATAAAATATGCCTTTGGGTGAATTTTCACTCAATTTGGAGAAACTTTGATTAAAAGTTAAAATTAGGAGAGAGAAAGTGTGTAGAACCTTCAAAATATTAAATAATTATAAAAATAATTCCAAAATATAAAATTGATGACAAATTCGTATTTAACATGTTAAATATGACTTGTGGGTCAAGTTTTATAATTTTTGGATAATTCTAATGTCATTAATGAAGGAAGAAAGAGAAAATAGTAATTAATTTATTTGACATACTAAAAGTTGTTAAAAGGCAAATATGATTTTATATTCAGATTCTACATATCAATATTAGCCTCTCTACAAAATTTTAGCCAATTTGGAATTCGTTAAAGCCATCAAATGAAGAGAGAGAATTCATTTAATATTATATGTACCACTTTAATTGATTTCGAATTGGATAAGGTCTTTCCTTTGTGATCTGGCACACAGATCCCAGCTGTTGGATGATTGATCGACGGTTTGTAGCTCATCACCTACCTCACACTCGTTTTGGAAACAATAGTGGAAAGTGGTGATTTGTTTTTGGATTTTCTCCCTCCACACTTGATGAATCTTCAAGATTTTTGGATCTGTGAGTCCGTGAGGAGATTCCGCACGCATGGATATCCTATTTACGAGTTTTTGGAGATGATTCGGAAAACGCCGAAAACTTGCTTCCCAAGCCTTCCGGCCACCTACCTTCTCACCTCTCTACCCATCCTTGACTATAAATAGCTCCACCCTAGGCTCTCTAGAGGTCATTGTGGCGATTCTATCAACCCAATTGGAACAGAACCTGTGTGTGTGTTGTCGGAAATCAACCGGAAGTCCTAGCTCTTGCAGCGACTCTCTCTCCCAACTTAGAGCCTCACCAGTCGAATTGAAGGTATGGATCCCTTCGTTTTCCTCTTGTCTTTCCATCGGTGCCGTAGTTTTTGCATTTGGTCGTGTATTGCGAAATACCCCAAAATCGACTGAGAAACAGTGTTACGCTACGCTCTATGGTGCGTGCGAGCAAAGGTAAAAGAAGCCCTCAGTGGTTTTTACCTTTCTACCCCTCTCTTCGCCTTCTTCTATGCTTTTTCCCGCTAAGGGCAATTTAGTCTTTCGACCTTTATACCCATTGTTCTTGGGACGAGTCAGCAACGCCTTTGACTGCAGAGTTGGCCTCACCCGATTAGGCCAAATCAGTTGGGCCCCTCTCTCTCGACTGTTGTGGATGATTTGGCTTTTCTTTATTTTCTTATTGGTTGATTTTACAAAATGCATAACTAATTAATCCCTAATCAAAAAAATATGTATAAATAGTCAATAAAATGAGAAAAATGTAAGCTTTCTTTTGGCAAGGGTTTTGTCACCTGAATCCAACGTTTTATAATGAGTAATTTTAATAGATCTAATTAATAAGTTAATAATTTGTATAATTCATAACTATTAAACCCTTGGGCCAAAATTAAAAGTGAAATATGTTCTAGACTCAGAAAAGTATGATCTATCTATTAAAAATAAAGTGGATGCCTGGTTTTGAGTTTCTCAAAAAAGTATTTTTGAGGATGATTTAATTGACTAAAAATCACCAAAAATAACCCTAAAAGTCCATATCTTCAAAATACTTAATATTATATGTTATTTTGATTAGAAAATCCTAATTAAGATGATGGTGATGTTTTGAGACCTAAAACGGTGGTTTGTAGAAAAAGTTGACAACTTTAGGGTTTTGAGTTCTTAATGAATGCATATAATACTAATACATGTATATGGTTATTATAATAGGACAAGTGGACTCTAATATTGCTTAGGATTTTGGAAAGTGTTTTAGACTCTGTGAGAGGTATGTTTGCATCTCCTATTTTCTTTATTGAGCAATAACCTAAATTGTCTTTCTCTTGGTCCTATGGACAATAACTTGAAAACCATATCTTTTTCTTTTAAAACTGATGCTTCATGTGAAGTACCCTACTTGTTGCTGATCTTGTGATCATAATATCTTATTGACTTTCTTTTGGAATCTTTATTATGCCTTGTTCATTATGGAACTCAAATTTTTACTATATGCCCACTTTGAGGTGGTTGTTTATGATGATCATGTATGTGGTGATTAATTTCTAAATCCGACTATACCTTTTTACTTGCCTCCCTATTAAGCATGTTGTGTGACTCAGTAGCCCTAGAGTAATATAATTTGTATTGATTTTGAGTTATGTGCCCTTATTGTTTATTTTGGGATGGCGGTTATGTGCCCCATACCCGGGTTTCAACTTTATGGGGGTTGGCCCAAATTTTTAAATATATTGGGAGTTTGGTTATGTGCCATTCTCTATCAGGTTTCAACTTTATGAGGGTTGGTCGCCAATTGTTATTTATGTTATTCTAGTGCTATGTTTATCTCACCTACATGAAGGTTGTTATGGGTTTTGTGCCCTAAAATCTTTATGAGTGATTTTGTGGCACTTCTTTTATTATTGTTTTTAATGGCAAGTATCCCTTTTATCATATGCTTGAGATTTATTCCTTTTATGCCCGATTTGGGTAGTCCTTATATTTTGCATGGGAAGCCTTCTCTGTTGTACCTTTTTCTTAAAATATAATGCTCAATTTCTTTTTAGCATGCTCATACCAGCTATTTGCGGATATCCTCTTTTCTTTTCCTTTTGTGGGGTATGCTTCCAACCCCAGGTGTTGGAAAAGGAGGAGGAGTTCTAGAAAGACCTGGACCACAACAAGGATAGCTGACTTCTTGGGAGACCTTACTTGAAGTTGTTAGGTGATCCTCAGCTAGATCTACATATGTTATTAGTTTTCCTTTATGTCACCCTGTGTGGTGAAAGTTAGTATGATAAGTTGTCTTGTAATGGTTAGATATATCTTTTAATTCCGCTGCTGCTTGTGTTATGATACAATCATGATAAATAAATTTGGTTTCATCCCCTTTTGAGAAAAAAATTGTTGGTGGATGTTTCCCTCTTTATTTTTAGTGGGGAGTGGATCCCTATGGGATCTCATTCCTTACAGGTTCAACCCTTGAACTGGTCGATTCCGCCTATCCTGAGCATATCGACTCACTAACTGAGTCAATCAGTTCACCAAGCTGAGCTGACCGGTTCATCATATGAGCCGATCGGTTGGGAGTGCAGACTGTGCAAAATTAGTCAATTGCGGTTTCAATCAATCTGATACCTATTCAATCAGTCCAACACCTTGAACACTATGATATTGAGCCATCAATTGATTGAGTGTTTAATTGAAATACTAAACTCCTTTAGTAATCAATCTAAACATCATTTGTGGATAAACTCCTCTTCCAGGTTAAATCCTATGTGTGTGACCCTGCAGGCCCATTTCACGTTGGCAGAGAAAGTCCATTACACTTATGACTTCACAAACAAAGAGCGGTGCCTAGTCGCACATCAGTGCTACCCAAGTGAAAAGGAAAGTTGGAGAACAACTTTCAATCCTACAATCCGTGAATGGTGTTACAAAGAATGTATAATTCCTTTATCACTGATATCCCAAATGAACTCAAGGCATGGAACAGTCATCCTGTCAACATTCATTCACTTTCTTGATCTCAGAGTAGATTGGAGGAGATATGTATGACATTAATATCGCATACTGATTCACATATGTGTGCGCACACCTATCTCAATTCTACTCATCAAATGTCCATGGATATCAAACTCTCTCAGGAGGGACAAATCTCATATCTATCACTCACCCCTCAAAAGCCCCATGTGTCAAAGCCACCCAATCATCACCTTTATAACAACCCATGTTTCAGAACTGCGTTTGATGATGTCAAAGTATACCCAATGACATGTGTTGAGTGTAGTGATTTCAGGTCAAAGAATCACACTCACCACCATCACTATCAGAACTGACTGTGACTACCATGTCATGGTTCCATGTGTCAAACTCACAGTGGGTCTATCCGGTACACTTGTTCTCTAACAAGTACCTATGTGTTTGGTTTGATATCTCTATATCATGACTAATGAGATTTTGTCATCAACCAACACCACAATCTAGTCTTGTGTGTCATTGTTGTCTATCTACCTTCCATAATGATATCCGACTAGGGACATAATAAGAATGTACAAACTCTTAGCATCCATATGATCTCACCATTCAGGTCCTGAACCTGAAAGCATACGTCATTGAGTACTGTCATTCTCTAGACATTCAATCTGTTCTATCATTATCTCATATGACTGAACCAGAAAGCATTGGAATCTTGCCTTTGATGTTTATCAAATCAATCTCGATGCATCCCACCAATCATCCCATGATTGGCTCTCAGAGCATACATACCAACAAACTCCCACTTACACTGTGAGCCAATCACCCTTGAATCTTATTCTTAGTGATCTTCAAACATGTCCCACATGTTACTGTGCTCTAGTGATAGCATAGTGAGTTATGGAAACACCTTGCCAAAGTCGGTATTAACTGCATGTCTCTCATCTCTTCGCTGTACGTCACACGTATGAGATGGAGTTGCCGTAATATGTGATCTAGTATTCCTTTGCTAACCTTTAGCCACATTGCATGACCAAGTACTCCTTACTTGTCATCAAAGGTCAGAATATCTATAAGTTCATCTCATGAACTTCCAGATCCATATAGCATCCACTAATGTTATCTAACACACAGATACACAACTTTTCCTTTTAAACGCCTTTATTGGAACATTTCCATTTATCAACAAACATTCACTTTTATATATCCCATATATATTTTGCGATTATTTTTCTGTCCTTTTCGGAAGTTCGCATCAGTGTAACTCTTTACAGTGAACCCTTCCTCATTTCCATAGAACTAGTACTTCTCAAGTACTTATCAAGTTCTCATGGTATTCTAGTAACCCTTTCTGGAACTAGACAGACATCCACTCGCCATGTCCCACATACGAGTTATCAGGATGAGCATATCATATTGTCATGTCCTACATACAAGATGATAAATGCATTTTGTTCTTGCCATGTCCATACATGCAAGATGATGGGATGATTACATATATGATAGATCCTTATCTATTCTTAGTGTTTCCATTCTTCATAAGAATTGGACATTTGGCTCTGGGATACTAACTCCATGTAACATGGATAAGTTTTCTCCCACTGAATCTGTGCATACTGAACCCTTCAGTATAGATTTCCAATGTATGCTCTCTCTTTTCAGGTCAAGAGGTTTTCGAGAACTATCTCTATAGATCTCTATTCCTATCACATAGGAAACACCTCAATCTTCCCTAAAGATAATTTCCACTATGGATTTCCATTCTAGAACATTTCCATTTCACATCAACATGTGGAATGTGAATACACTCCGACTAGATCACAGATCTCTCTTTATCTTTGACATATCAGTGAAACCTTTTGACTATATCATCAAAGTAAAGATCCAGCTCTGAGTTGCTTGTACTTAATCAATCACATTGATTAGTCCATTGTAACTTATAGACTTCATTTGCATTAATGGATTCATAAACCTTATTGGTTGTGTCATGTACACATCCTTATTTTATTCCTCACAGGAATGCGGTTTTAGTATCTGTATGCCAAATCTCTTAGTCATTAAGTTGCAATTAACAAGCATCATCCTTCTCAAAATGTTATCCATGCATGTCTTAACGCTTAAGACTCATTCACACTTATGGATTTCATCCCAATGGGTGCTACCATCAAGGTCATGCCTTATGGTTCACATGGAAGTCATTTAGGATTTAATGGTCATAACTCAAAATCCGGTTCCTCATATTCATCTAGATAGTTGACTCATCACATGACCAACTCATCACATAGATAATCAGGGTGTATCTATCAAGGATATTAGAACTCACAACTCTTTGTGATTCTTAATGTCCTTTATTAGTATAGGGTATTCTTTATTTAAGAAGAATTTAGTTATTTGATAATCATCCTCTAACTCCTTAGAGTATGACTCCTTCTTGATTTAGACATGACCATGCCTTAACCATGAGTTCACTATGATACACTATCATAATCACTCATAAGGTTCTCAAACATTTGGTTTACGTATCCTTATGCCTTGATCACATCAAGAATTAACACTTTACCAAATTCGTACTTCATCTATGATATTCTTGAATACTTCAAGATATTCATATTGGTATTTCTCTAAACACTGTTTGAAGTACTAGCATTAACTCTAATAGGTATGTAAATACATCACATGTATTATACCTAATAGGATAATCATTCTCTCACTACCACTAGTGAAGATTGATTAATCATGTCTAAGAGATTCATGTCTCTTATTGGTTCTCTAACCAAAAGAGTCTAGATTTACCCATCTTATGGAAACTAGAGATGAATTTCTCATGATAATGCTAATTCATTGTTTGAGTTATCAGTAACTTTTAGGTATCATTTTATCTTATGCATACCAAGTACCACAAGATAAACAAGGCATTTCCGCAAGGAAACATCAACTTTATTAATTTCCATTATTGTCATACAATATGAAAAAATAAGGTGTTTCTATCCATTGGCAAATATGAAATAGTAGTTTATAACTCTATTACATGCCTTCAAGGCTGAAAATAAACTAAAGTACTCCTATCTATGGCGGCAACACTTGCCCCATTTATTGGGTGCTTTATACTTTATATCTTGGTATCATATACCTCAAAAGTGTTATAAGTTTATTTCATGACACCTTCAGGTGGAGACGTCTGTTGCCTCCTTCTTCTTTAGTTCTTCTAGATAGAGTGGACAATTCCTTTTCCAATGTCATGGATTTTGACAATGGTGGCAATTTCCTCTCTTAGTCACGCCTCCCTTGGCCTTGAGAGATGAAGATGACTTGGGCTGCTGGCTAGCATCAGAACCTTTCTTAGCCTTGCCCTTGCGCTTGCGCTTGGACTTGCCTTTCTTGTTGTTGATCATCATCATAGATTTAGGCTTGTCCTTCTTCATCTGTGCCTCAACTGTCCTCAACATGCCCAACAACTCTGTCAATGGCTTGTCAAAGTTGTTCATGTTGTAGTTCATCACAAACTGACTGTAGGATTCTGGCAATGATTGTAGTATCACGTCAGTAGCCAACTCTTGGCTCAGAGGAAATCCCAGTCTTGTCAGGTTCTCCACATACCCAATCATTTTGAGTGTGTGAGGACCAACTGGATCTCCTTCTATCATGACACACTTGAACATCACCCTAGAGACATCATATCTCTCTTACCGTGTTTGATCTTCATACATGTTCTTGAGATGCTGAATCATCTCAATGACACCCATGTTCTCATGTTGTCTTTGCAACTTGTGGTTCGTGGAGCACAACATTAAGCACTTTGCGTCAATGGCATCTTCAGAATGCTTCTTATAAGCATCCCTTTCTTCCTTTGGTGTGGTAGGAGCAGGTTCCTCTAGAGCTGGAGTATCCAGGACATAGAGCTTTTGCTCTTGAGTGAGAACAATTCTCAATGTCCTAAACCAGTCGTGGAAGTTAGTCCCATTCAGCTTATACTTTTCAAGGACCGATCGGAATGAAAAGTGATTTTTGTTTGTTTCCATTTGCACTACAAAAGGAAATATATGCATTTTAGTCCAAAATTCAGTTTTGATTGATATGAAAAGTTAATGATATAATTAGGACTTTAATTAATTATTGCTCCCACTATTTTTGTTCAAATTGATAGCCCTCACCATCAATTCAGAAGATTGCAATGTATAACCTTCTAGTGGGTCAAGATCTGTATTTCATCAAGTCATGAGTCAACTTTGGCTAATCGCCCATAATCTTGACTATTTAGGTAGGCCATCATGCCAATTGCACCATATGAAACTATTGATGAATGAACATGTGCAACACCTTGCCATGAACATTTTGTACCTCTGGGCTTAGATGCTCTAAGAATCACCAGTTAAGTCTATCCCAAAAGCCAACACGGTAAACATGCACCCTTCTTTGGCAGAACCTACATGTCTACCCTTCATTCTTCCGCAAGATGGACGAATCACCATGCTTTGGTGTAACCTATGCTTGGTCGATTGAGTTTTTCATGTGTGCCGCTAATGGAAGGCGTATAAGACTTAATATTTAGATGAGGGATTTGGTTTTATAGTTACATATTCATATCCAATCACCATAATACATAGTACATATCATATACATGCTATATCCCATAGAAAACATGTGAAATATTAAAAGTGATGATTATGGTCATCCTAATGTGATTCCTTGAGCCAAGAGGAATCACGATGATCTAGGTCCATATCACATGCAACCTATACAAGATGAACTCTGTGCCTTGCCGTTCTGGGTTTGATCAACTCATCTCCATGATTGATCGACTCGCCATTAGGCCGGTTGGTTGGGTTTAGGGAAACAAAAAAATTTCTTCTCCCCGAACCCAGTATAAAGGAATCGCGTCAACGTCTATACAGTAGGAAGGATGGTTTGTAGAGATATACCTTGTCCCGAGGCTTGCTCGGTGACGTTACCTTGTGGCTTGCGCGGTCTTCACCTCCGGTCTTAGACGGTGTCTGTGTAGCTCCTGGTCTCACCGGGACTGTCGGGATTGACAGCTATCCTCTGAGCGGCAGAAATCTCCTGCCTCTGAATTAGTCCACATAGATCACCTGGAACTCCGATCGCCTTGTCGCATAAGGCACTGGAAGGAGTCATACCCTCCTATTGGCATACTAGTCATCGACACACTCTCCTATCACCAGTCGCTTTTATGTAGTTGTCTTTCCCTTGTTGTGCCTCCCTTATCGGGTAGCACTTGCTCAAGCTCTCCTGGTTACCACAACCAGAGAGAACGACAACTTTACAGAGCAACTGGTGTTCTGAGTTGTATTATTTGAGAAGCCCCCAATACCCCTATATATAGGAGGGTCATGGGACAGGGTTCTCTACCCCGAGCAATGCGAGATTAAAATAGGAGTAGAAGGGTTCAAGATTTTCCACAAAACAACCAACTACGCCAGCTGAACCGATCGTTTCAAGCATGAAACAGTCGGTAGGGGACCTGAGCCGATCGGTTCACACCTGAACCGATTGGTTGGGGGCACCTGAGCTGATTGGTTCACTTCTGAACCAGTCGGTTCACTACCCTGTTCAGTTCCCAATTGACTTTTTCTCTTTTGTTTTGAATTGATCCAAATACCAATCCTTGTTCCAATCAAATTTGACAAGTGAAACGAAGAAAAATTTCTCACCAACCTGACTTTCCCAACTTGCTCGTTTGGACAGGTTGAGCCGATCAGTTCAACCCTTGAACCAGTCGATTTAGCCTATCCTGAACCGATCGACTCACCAACTAAGCCGATGAGTTCACCAAGCTGAGCCGATCGGTCAGGAGTGCAGACTGTGCAAAACCAGTCAATTGCAGTTTCAATCAATCCGATACTCTAATAATCGGTCCAACACCTTGAACACTATGATATTGAGCTATCAATTGATTGAGTGTTTAATTGAACTACTAAACTCCTTTAGTAATCAATCTAAACATCATTTGTGGATAAACTCCTCTTCCATGTTAAATCCAATGTGTGTGACCCTGTAGGCCCATTTCACGTTGGTAGTGAAAGTCCATAACACTTATGACTTCACAAGCAAAGAGAGGTTCCTAGTCGCACATCAATGCTACCCAAGTGAAAAGGAAAGTTAGAGAACAACTTTCAATCTTACAATCTGTGAATGGTGTTACAGTGAATGTATAATTCCTTTATCACTGATATCCTGAATGAACTCAAGGTATGGAACCGTCATCCTATCAACATTCATTCACTTTCTTGATCTCAGAGTAGATTGGAGGAGATATGTATGACATCAATATCACATACTGATTCACACATGCATGTGCATGCCTATCTCAATTCTACTCATCAAGTGGCCATAGATATCAAACTCCCTCAAGAGGGACAAATCCCATATCTATCACTCACCCCTCAAAAGCCCCATGTGTAAAAGACACCCAATCATCACCTTTATAATAACCCATGTTTCATGACTGCGTATGATGATGTCAAAGTGTACCCAACGACATGTGTTGAGTGTAGTGATTTCAGGTCAAAGAATCACACTCACCACCATCACTGTGAGAATTGACTATGACTACCATGTCATGGTTCCACGTGTCAAACTCACGGTGGGTTTGTCCAGTACATTTGTTCTCTAACAAGTACATATGTGTTTGGTTTGATATCTCTATATCATGACTAATGAGATTTTATCATCAACCAACACCACAATCTAGTCTTGTGTGTCATTGTTGTCTATCTACCTTCCACAATGACATCTGACTAGGGACATAATAAGAATGTACAAACTCTTAGCATCCGTATGATCTCATCGTTCAGGTCCTGAACCTGAAAGCATACATCATTGAGTACTATCATTCTCTAGAAATTCAATCTATTCTATCATTATCTCATATGACTGAACCAAAAAGAATTGGAAGCTTTCCTTTGATGTTTATCAAATCAATCTCGATGCATCCCACCAATCATCCCATGATTGGTTCTCAGGGCATACATACCAACACTAAGGCTACGAAGAAAAGCCATAGGATATTCTATGGAAGACATTAGGGGTCTCAACCCGGCTTTATGTATGCACATAATTCTCATTGAAGAGACAACCAAGCCACTGGCTGAACCACAAAGGAAGCTAAATCAAATGCTTAAAGAGGTTGTGAAGAAAGAAGTTATAAAGCTACGAGACACTACTACATTTTTGGCCAATAACTTCAGTGCCGAAAGCATCACTTATATTAGAAAAACTGACCTAATAAGCTAAAACTGAAGCAACAAGTCATTAGGAAAAAATCTGGGTACCAGTTGAGGTATAAGGTCGGTTATATTAAAGATAACTGACGCTATAAAAGACCTAAGGAATCAAAATTTCACTACACACATAAACATGGCATCACTTTTATTAGAAAACTGATCCAACATGTTTCCCGCAGCAAAAATTGGCTCCATTTTGCCTTCGTGCGTCGAGCTATAGGGTCAATTTTTTTCCAAATAATTGACCTAGAAGTGTACAAGAAAATTTGGGCACCGCTTACCTCTGTTGGGTCGGTTTTTCCTCCAAACCGACCTAGTAGGTTCAACTTCACGAGACTTTTTGGGTCAATTTTCCCAAATAACGGACGTTGCATATCTCTTAGGTCAGGTTGTTGGTTCAGTGACTGCACATCTCTTGGGTCAGTTTTCTAGAATAGCCCTCCCTTGAAGTCTATCTGTTGGGTTGGTTTTTTTGGATAATTGTCCCTAGAAGTCACTCTGTTGGGTCGATTTTCTTGAATAACCATCCCTAGAAGTCTCTTGAAGTCTGGTGTTTGGGGAGTGCTTGTCTGTTGAGTTGGCCTTTAGCTAAAAATCATCCCTAGAGGTTAGGCTCTGGTTTAATGCTTTGTGAGACTCTCTCACTTGATGTTTAGGGTTTTCTTTGTTTTGGGTTAGATCGAGCGCTCTCCTTTCCTTCAATGATGACGACGCCATCTTCGTGCCACTGTCCAAGGTTTTGCGACCACAATGTCACTATCCAAGGTGTTTCTATCCAATGCCATCTCCTTTCGTTTGCCTCCCCGACCACCATATCTGACGTTGTCTAAGGGTTCGTGATGACCACCATCTCCGACGCTTCTCCCCAACCACCATCTTCGACATTGTCAAGGTTGCCTCCCCGACCACCATCTCTAGTGCCAAACTCGTAGACCTAACTTCAGCTGCATGGGTCACTTCTCTATGTCAGATCTTCTCCCGCGCAAGCTCCCACATCGCCTTTGATCTCCGCCCTCAACGTCTACCACCGTGAGCTCTCCTGTGCCGGTTCTTCTCTCATGCACGCTCCCCCCACAACCTTTGATCGCCGTCGTCGATCTTTGCGGGTTAGCTACCCTTAAACTCACCAGAGAAAGAGAGACCAAAACTACTCCCGGTACCGACAGTGATATACTGAACCCTCACCTCTTCAAATGCAGGTCTTTGACTGATCAGTAGGGCAATCCAAAAACCAGTCATCCTCTTATTCACAGAAGCTCTGACGCTCAGCGGTCATCCTCTTGCTCTTTGCCACCTGCGTGCTATCCTCTACCCACAGTCTTCTCTCATTTTCATCTCGGCGACTCAAGTCAGTTACATTTTTTCCATTTTATTTGACTAGTAACCCAACCAATAATAAAAACATGTATTCTTTTATATTTACATTTTATTATCTGTCACATATGTAATCATTGTATACATTCTAGAAATATGAGTGTAGACATTGTGTAGTCCCAGATTGACAATCGAGGGTTTATAGATGATGTCATCAATGATTATGGTTAACTTAATATATAAATATGACAATAATACATTTATATATTAACTTAGAAACCCTTTCAAAATTTACTCATTAGGAGTAAATTTTGGATAGTCCCCGGTCTGGGACTATTTTTGGATATTTAATCTCACTTAGGATGTAAGTGTATTTGTATGTTCAGTTTTGAAGAAAATTTTAGTAGTATTTCCTCATTTGTTCTCTGGGTATATATGTGAGTGGTTATTTTCCATTACATCGATGTACTTGGAGAACTTAGGGGAAATGCTAATGAAATTTTCTTGAAAATTAAACATACATTATACAGGTACCGGTGAGATCAAATATTCAAAAATGGGATAGGTGGTACACTTTAGTATAAAAGTAATTAACTTCCTATCAATAAAAACTTACATCTTATAGTATCAATAATCGTTATGATAGGTGGTACACTTTTATAATTAATTTTAATGTGATCTAGAAAATGGATCCCAGATTAAAACTTTAGGGTTTACAGATGAGATCATCAATGCATGATGTTTAACTTAATATATAAATATGACAATAATACATTTATATATTAACTTAGAAAAATATCCTAAATTTTGGATAGTCCTTGTCTGGGATTGTTTTTGGATATTTAATCTCACTTAGGATGTAAGTGTATTTGTATGTTTAGTTTTGAAGAAAATTTTAGTAGTAATTTCCTCATTTGTTCTCTGGGTACATATGTGGGTGGTTATTTTCCATTTACATCAATGTACTTGGAGAACTTAGGAGAAATGTTGCTGAAATTTTCTTGAAAACGAAACCTACATTATACAGTTACAAGTGAGATTAAATATTCAAAAATGGGATAGGTGGTACACTTTCGTATAAAAGTAATAAACTTCCTATCAATAAAAATTTACAACTTATAGTATGAATAACTATTGTGATAGGTGATACATTTTTATAATTAATTTTAATGTGATCTAGAAAATGGATCGAAGTTAGATGTCTATCAAGAACCATTATAGTCTAGAGTTTGTCAAAGGTTTTGATGAATTTATTAGATTTGCAGAGGAACATAGGAAACTGCCTACAGATAGGTTCTATTGTCCATGTAGAAATTGTGATAACAATTGAAAAGTTGATATTGTTGAGGAAATTAAGAATCATGCCATATGAAATGGGATCATACAAGGTTATAATGAATAGTATTGGCATGGAGAGAAATTTAATTATGGATAAGAAAATGTTGATACTAATAGTTGTGGCATAGAAGATATAGATAATGATGATAATGTCAATGATGAACCGATTCAGGATGACCCGATTCAGGATGATATGGTTGATGAGATGATACGTAGTTGTCGGGGCAATGTCATTGACCCACCTTCTTTATTTGCAAACATTGTCCATGATGTTGAAATACCATTATATAAGGGTTGTACTAAGTTTATGAGGTTGACTGCTATGATGCGATTATATACTCTTAAAGCTCAAAATCAATGGAGCGATAAGAGTTTCACTTCACTGTTATCTTTGTTAAAGGAAATTCTTCCTGAAGGCAATGAGCTTCCAATTTCAACATATCAAGCAAAGAAAATAATGTGCCCAATGGGAATGGAGGCTAAGAAGATTCATGCATGTCCAAATGATTATGTGTTATTTCAGAAGGACTATAGTAATTTAATAAATTGTCTAAAATGTGGTGCGTCAAGGTACAAGAACACAAATTCAGGTAAGGCTAAAAATGGATCTCCTGCCAAGGTAATGTGGTATCTACCAGTAATACCATGATTTCAACGCTTATTTTCTAATAAAGAAGATGCGTGAAATTTGTCTTGGCATGGGGAGTTAAAGGCCAATGATGATGGCATCCTATGACATGCATCTTATTCACCAAAATGGAAGAAATTTGATTTATTATACCCTCAATTTGGTAAAGAAATAAGGAAATTAAGACTTGGACTCTGTATAGATGGAATGAATCCTTATGGTACATTAAGTGGCCAACATAGAACTTGGTCTGTAATGATTGTTATATACAATCTTCCTCCTTGGTTGTGTATGAAAAATAAGTATGTCATGTTGTCAATATTGATATCAGGACCCAAACAACCTGGAAATGACATTGATGTTTACCTTCAACCTCTAATTGATGACCTAATGAAACAATGGGAAGAAGGTGTTATGACATATGATGCTTCACGTGAAGAGATTTTTACTTAGCGTGTTATGATGTTTTGCACGATTAATGACTTTCCAGCTTATGGAAATCTGTCTGGATATAGCATAAAAGGATACAAAACATGTCCTATTTGTGAGGAAAATACTGATTCAATTCGACTAAAACATGGTGGAAAAATTGTATATCTTGGTCATCGAAGATTTCTCCCACAAGTTCATCCTTATCGAAGGCAACGAAAAACCTTTAATGGATCAACTGAGGGACGAAGTGCTCCTAAACCTATACCAGGAAATGTTGTATATGATAGGGTGAAAGATATTGTTAATGAATTTGGAAAGAGTTCAAGTAGTCATACTCTCGCATGTGACAAATCTCTATACAAGAAGAGGTAAATATTCTAGGATCTTCCTTATTGGATATTCTTGTCAATTAGAAACTGCATTGATGTCATGCATGTTGAAAAAAATGTTTGTAATAGCATCATTGGTACGCTATTGAATATACCAGGAAAGACTAAAGATGACATCAAATCTAGAAAAGATTTAGAATTAATGGGTATAAGAAAAGAATTATCTGTGGATATCAGGGGTCGCCACACATATTTACCACCAACTTGTTACACTTTGTCAATGCAGGAGAAAAAGACTTTCTGTGAGTGCTTGTATAATATTAAGGTTCCATAAAGATACTCTTATAATATTCATAGATTGGTATCAAAGAAGGATCTAAAGTTGATAGGTCTCAAATCTCATGATTGTCACACCTTAATGTAACAAATTTTACCTGTGGGTATTCGATCTATATTGCTGAAGCATGTAAGGTTTGCAATCACAAGACTCTGTTTCTTCTTTAATGAAATATGCAACAAAGTGATACATCCTGTTACTCTCGAAAAATTACAAAAAGATGTAATTGTTACCATGTATCATCTTGAAATGTACTTTCCTCCTTCATTTTTTGATATCATGATTCATCTTGTAGTACATATAACAAGGGAGATGAAGATGTTGAGTCCAATTTTCTTACACTGGATGTATCCATTTGAATGCTACATGAGTGTTTTTAAAGGTAATGTTTGAAATCGTTATCATCCTGAAGGGAGTATTATTGAGGGTTATGTGGCTAGGGAAGTGATGGACTTTTGCAATGATTTTTTGAATTGCAATGAAACTTCTAGCGTTCTAAAAAATTCCCATCACACTAAATCTTATTATGGCAAAGGAACTCTGGGAGAACAAGTGAAAGGAATTAGTCGTGAGTTGTGGGAACAAGCACATTTGTATATTTTACACAACATCGATGAAGTTAGTAGCTACATCACAAAACACAATGATATTATCAAGAGAAATCATCCGCAATCCAATTCAATGTGGCTTGCAAGAGAGCATAATCAAACATTTATTAGGTGGTTTGAAGAGAAAGTCTTTAATCAACTATCTGAATCACCGAGTAATGTTGTTGAGAACATAAAATGGCTCACCTTTAAGCCAAAAATGGATGTTATGTCATATGAAGGATATGACATAAACAAATTTTTATACTACACAAAGCGTCAAGATGAAAGTATTGTAGTCCAAAATAGTGGGGTTACTGTTCAAGCTTGTTCGTCGTATTTTGCTAGTGCCAAAGATAAAAGACCATGCGAAGCTGAGATGTCGTATTATGGCGTCATTGAGGACATATGGGAATTGGACTATACAAATTTTAGAGTTCTTATCTTTATATGTAATTTGCTTGATAACAACAAAGGAGTTTCAGTGGATGAGTTGGGTTTCACATTGGTGAATTTTGAAAAGATTGGTGAGAAAGATGAGCCATTCATCATGGCAGACTGAGCAAAACAAGTATTCTATATTGATGACCTGACAAACAAAAATTGGTTTTTCGTTCTTCATGGAAAAAGATAGTTTACTATAGATCCTATAAATGAAGAAGAATACTATGAAAAGTATGATGATTCCAATCCATTCTCAGTTGGTTTTCCAAGTGTAAATGTTGAAGTTAACACTAATGAATACTATAAATGTCAAGACCATGCTAAAGGAATTTTACTTGACTAACAACTCAACCAATACTAGAGGCATGCATTCTTTGAATTTATACATTTTATTATCATTCAAGCACGTAATCTTTTAAATATACATCCTATCACCACTTGTTCTTTTATCATGTATACTTGCAGTTTTTTTTTAAAATGGCAAGTGAAGATGAACATTTCGAGCATGAGCACCATGAGGATGGTAGTGGTGATGCTAAGAAATGTAGAGGTCCCACACTAATGTGTAGGATGCAGGAGCTCAAGGCCAAAGGGGAGAAATTGCCAATCCAGTTTGATGTCACAGGAGCACCTATTGGGTAACATGCTAGTGCTTTCAAGCATTACATAGGGGCGACCGTGCGCAGTAAGGTGGCAGTAGATATAGAAAATTGGCATGATGTTTCTATTGCCTTAAAAGACCTCCTATGGAAAGATCTATCTGTGAGTTGAAGTGATACTATTTTAATATGTTTTTTGTTTATTGATTCTAATTTAGCTTGCTTGGAAAGACATATCCTTTTTAAAATAACATTATTGCTTCTTTTATATGTATAGGGTGTTTTTCATCTAAATGAAAAAGATCACAAGAAAAAAGTGCTACAACATTGTGGTGTACGATGGAGGGCTTTTAAGGCCTATCTCAAAAGGGATTACATAGATAATCCTAATCAAAAGAAGAAACCAACAAATCAATATATTTTTATAGAATCTGAGGTGTGGGAAAGATTTGTTGCATCTAGGAAATAGAAATAGTTTCAGGTAATAAAGATAATGATGTATTGTATGAATCTTTTTATAAAATTAATTATATATATATATATATATATATATATATATATATATATGTGTGTGTGTGTGTGTGTGTGTGTGTGTGTGTGTGTGTGTGTATGTGTTTGCCAAGTCTAAATTGCAATACCTCATTTTAAATGATCAGGCTATTAACAAGACCCAAAAGGAAAGACAGACCAAAAATGTGCATGACCATCGCTTGGGGCCCGGTGGTTATGCCTTCTTCCGCCAACTACAAGAGAAGCAACTCTCTTCTGGAGAAGAGTCTAGTACAACTCAAGTTGATCGTCCACCCTGACACTTGTAGTGGATTGATGCTAGAAAAAATCAAGCAGGTGAATTCCCAACCCTACAACTAAGGAGGTGGCACAAAAGATGATAAGTTCATCCCAACTCAGTAAAGAGTAACTCCCACAAACTTTGATTTATTTATGTCTAATTGATTATGATTTAATATTTTTATTAACTATGAAAAGATTGATCTCCATGAGAAAAGGAAGGAAGGAAAGTTCATCCCAACTGGCTGCATGGATGAACTATCAGTTGCTCTTGGTAAAAAGGAGGCCGTGTTAGGGCATTAGGAGTTGGCATAGGATTCAAGTCTTATTTTGGCCCTTTGAAATCTAGAAGAGGTCGTATAGGAGGTCTTACACAAGAGAGTGTTGAAACATTTGTAGCACAAAAGTAAAAGAAATAATGTCTTCATTTCAGCCTAGTCAACCTTCTCAACCTAATCAAACTGTGTGTCTCTCAGATGATGAGATACAAGCCCATGCTCCAATTGTAGAAGGTCATGGGAGCACTCCCAATGACCCACCATAACAATGTATAGTAAGTTTGTTCTATATGTTGTGTTATATATATATATATGTATATATATAGTTGTAGTAGGTATCTAGTTTACCGCTTCGTATATAACTTATATTATTTCAATTTTAGGTTGGTATGAACTATAAACTTGTAGTCGAGGTTTCAGAATATAATGTTGTGGCAGTGGGCAAGGTATACAACCTCGGTGGTACATTGCATTGCCAACCAATTATTGATGATGTTTGTCATGTGTCCATCCATCTTGTGTATGACAGAATGGGAGACAAACCACTACCCATATATAATCCTAAATATAGTACAGTTGAAGAAGCAGAGGGTGCTATGGTGGGTTGGCCTAGACACTTGGTTATCAATGACAAGGTATACCTGAATTCTACCATATTTTTCATATTTGACTACATATATGAACTCGTGTAATATACATATGTAATTTAATTAACATGTTTGTAAACCAAAAAGTAAGAATTCTACTAGTCGTCCTCCTATGCCCAAGCCATCTTTTATTCTAGAATCCACATTCGATGAGTTGGGAAGTAAATGTAAATGTTTGTGTCGATACTTAACCAACCAAAGCTCAGGATCACAAATGTTGGTCAATTTAACAGAAGATGCAACTGGGAGGGACTTTGACAATTATAGTTTTCTTGATGATATTTTAGAGTTGTTTCAGTATGATTGGCTAAATACTGTGATATTAGAAGTATGGATAAGGTAAGGATCTATCAATATAGAAAATTCCAATACACATTTTAACTTATTTTTATATATGAAATGATTACAAATGTTTTACAGCCACTTATATACTGAGGCAATAAACTTTGATATAAAGAATGTTGGATTCTTAGTTCCTTCAGTCAGTAGTCAGGTGGAGACACATATTGAGGGTGTGAATGGGTACTTCTCTACTACATTCAAATATTTTGCTTGTGTGAGAAAGGAAATTATTCTAACTCTTTTTAACATCCAATAAGTACTATTATTCAATATATTTTTAATAATGAATAAAATTATTTATTTTAATGTTTGTTTTATTCTTATCAGATGTAGACATTGGGAATTATAGGTGGTTGTCCCAAAATTGATGACTCTTTATTATCTTGACCCAATGGGAAAAATAACAAGGGTGCCAACTATGGAGTAAGCATAAATTTAGACATTTGTTATGCTTCAACATGATATTACTATTTAGAATTTCTATTTTACCAACTATCATAATCATTTAATTGATAGGAGTATAAAGGCTTTTCATGAAGGTGGAGGACAAATACCCATAGAATTAAAGACATTGACTTTGAAAAATGTCAAGATAGATACTTTGATGGCCACTTAGTCTTATATGCACAACTGTTATAGTAATGTATTAATTTCAACTATTATATGTCAACTCTTATAGTCTTATCTCAACTCTGTTTATAGTAGTTTACTAACATTAAGTATAATTCGTTATCTGTAGTGTCCTATACAAAATAATGACTGGGATTGTGGCTACTATGTAATGAAATATATGCAAACTATTGTCAAAGGAGGATCACATGACGTTCAGACTATAGATCAGGTAATAAAGAATAACATCATAAATTTACAAGTGACTTGTAGTCATTTTATAAAATATTAGCATGTGCATTTTCTGTTGCAGATCTTTACAGCCCAGCCTTACACACCTGAGGATTTAAATGAATTCTAAGAAGAGTGGTCAGATGCTTTTCTAAATGAAGTCACTATAGCATTGGGTTGAATGCATATGTTAGCTCCATTTATGTATGTAGTTTTAGAACTCTTTCAAATTTACTTTTGTTTCCGACATGAATTTTAATATCATCTCAGACTTGCAATCTATCATTTTGTGAATGTTATGATGTGCTATGTGTATGAATATGTCTCAACTGAATATATGAATTATTTTTGTTATGAATGTGAATGGTTTGGAAAATGATAATCAATTTGAATAGGATTGGACATAAAAGCTAGAAAATGGCATTGGAATGAATTTTTGGCTTGCATCATTACATTTGCAAGTCTACTTTCTATTACAGGTTTTGATCTTTGTAAAGCAAATTTTTGTTCTGCAGGTTTTTGTTCTGAAGATTTCTGTTCCGCAGAATTTTTCTTTAATTTTTTTTGTAAACTCTAGGGTCGGTTTTTTAAAATAACCGACCTTATAAACCTATAGGGTCGATCTTTTAGAATAACCGACCTTACAACCTCTTCTTCAGGTCTTTGTACAACTATAGGGTCGGGTTTTTAAAATAACCGACCTTATAGGCTCTGGGATCAACAACTTATTTTTTGTACTCTCTTGGGTCGGTTTTGTTTTCTTATAACCGACCTTACAGTACCTCTCTTGGGTCGGTTTTTTGCCGATAACCGACCTTATAGACCTTTAGGGTCAAGTTTTTTTAATATAACTGACCTTACAACCTCAGGGTCAGTTTCTTTCTCACTTGCGTCAGTTTTTTACAGCCTCTAGGGTTGGGTTTTTATATATAACCAACCTTACAACCTCTAGGTTCAGCAAATTAGTGTAACTATTGCCTGGGATTTTTGTTTGTGCCAACTCGATGCTACTATATAAGGTCGATTTTCTTTGGTTAAAAAAACCGACCCTATAGAGCAATTTCTATATAGACGACCACTTAGGTATCAGTTAAAATGTGACACTATAGGCTTAAAAAAACTGACCCTATAGACCATTACTACAGTAGTGAGATGTTGGAATCATCTACCCAATAAGCGACAATAATTGGGTTAGTCCTATCCATGTTGTACCCAAGAAGGGCAGAATGATGTTCATATGAGGGGAAGATGCAGATGAAGTCCCCACTAGGATAGTGATAGGATGGCGCATGTGCATCGATTACCGCAAGCTAAATACAGCCACCAAGAAGGATCACTTCCCCTTGCCGTTCATCGACCAAGTTCTAGAAAGGCTGGCCCATCATGACTATTTTTGTTTTCTAGATGGATATTCTGGATTCTATCACGTCCCTATTCACCCAGATGATCAAGAGAAGATGACATTCACGTGCATATATGGCACATATGCGTTCATAAGAATGCCGTTTGGACTATGCAATAAACCCACAACATTCCAACGTTGTATAATCCCAATGTTCTCAAATTTTCTGGAAGACATTGTAGAAGTCTTTATGGATGATTTCTTAGTTTATGGAATAGACTTTAATGCATGTCAAAGAAATCTATCTCTAGTGCTACAAAGATATGAGGAAAAACATCTCGTTTTGAATTGGGAGAAGTGCCACTTCATGGTATGAGACAGAATTGTCCTAGGTCACAAGATTTCAAAGAAGGGAATTGAAGTGGACTTGAGTAAAATTGAAGCTATCTCAAAAATTCCACCGCCAAAGTCTGTAATAGGAGTGAGAAGTTTTTTGGGACATGTAGGGTACTATCGGAGGTTTATAAAGGTTTTCTCAAAAATTTCAAAGCCTTTGTCTAATCTTCTACTCAAAGATGATGAGTTTGAATTCATCAATGAATATCTGGACACCTTCAATACACTGAAAAGAGTGCTAAAAACAACACCAATTCTTCAAGCACCGGATTGGGAATTTCCCTTTGAAATCACGTGTGACGCCAGTGACTATGCAATAGGTGTTGTCTTGGGACAGGAAAAGGACAAGAAACATCATGTAATTTGTTATGCGAGCTGGATGCTTGACGAGGCACAAGTAAACTACACAACTAAGGAAAAAGAAATGCTGGCCATTGTATTTGCCTTTGATAAATTTAGATCATACCTAATAGGATTGAAGGTGAAAGTATATACAGACCATGGGGCAATTAAGTATCTGATGTCGAAGAAGGGTATGAAACCACAACTTTTAAGATGGGAGCTGCTGTTGCAAGAGTTTGATCATGAAATCATCGACAAGAAAGGGAAGGAGAATGTGGTTGCAGACCATTTCTCCAGAATAATCTTTGACAAAGAGAATCAATTACTAGTTAACAACAATTACGCTGATGAGGCCCTACTAATGGCTCAATCCGACGAGCAGAGACTACCCTGGTTTGCATATATCTATAACTATCTAGCCTGTGTGCAGTTGCCATTGGAAATCACGTACAACCAGAAGAAGAAACTATTTCCTGACTTGAAGTATTACTACTGGGATGACCCATTGCTTTTTAAAAGATACTCTGACAATCTATATCTTCGGTGCATACCAGAAGAGGAGGTGTTGTTGATCCTAAAAGAGTGCCATTCATCACCTTATGGTGGGCACCATGGTGGGGATAGGATAGCAGCAATAGTCTGGGTTTTATTGGCCCACACTCTTCAAGGATGTGGCTTCTTTTATCAAATCATGCAAAGAATGTTAGTTAACAGGAAATATAAGCAGGAGGAATAAGATGCCCATGGTAGATTGAGTAGAAGTACAAATTTTTTAAGTCTAGGGAATTGACTACATGGGACCTTTCTTGCCATCAAAAGGGAATCAATACATCCTCATTGTTGTTGATTATGTTTCCAAGTGGGTTGAAGTAGTCGCTACTCAAACTTGTGATTCCAAAGATGTGATAAAGATTTCTAAGAAAACTATATTTCCACACTTTGGAGTACCATGCACGGTCATAAGAGACAGAGGATTACATTTTGGTGAGAAACATTTCGAAGCTTTGCTAAGAGAGTATAGGGTGAAGCACAAGGTCGCAACTCCTTACCACCCCCAGACATCGGGGCAAGTGGAAGTATCGAATAGACAGATCAAGAAAATCTTGGAAAATATCATGATCCACACAAGGAAAGATTGGGCAATGAAGCTAGACGACACACTATGGGCTTACCGAACCACTTACAAAACACCTATAGGGACGACACCCTACAAGTTGATTTACGATAAATCCTATCATCTACCACTCGAACTAGAGCACAAGGCTCTATGGGCCATAAAATTTCTAAATATGGACCTTGATAAGGCTGGACAGAAAAGGTTCCTTCATCTCCAAGAACTCGAAGAATTGAGACTTCACACCTATGAAAATGCAAGGATTTATAAACAAAGAATGAAAGTCTGGCATGATGCCCATTTGAAGAACAAAGACATTCATGAAGGGGAAAAAGTCCTTCTATTTAATTCAAGTATCAAGTTGTTCCCTGGAAATCTTGGAATGAGATGGTTAGGCCCATTTTCTGTGGTAAAGATATATCCATCAGGGATGATAGAGATATCAGGGGAGAAGATAGGAACTTTTAAGGTAAATGGACATAGAGTAAAAAAGTACTATGAAGACGAAGCATTTGTGAGGAGGTCAGAACTCAGTTTGGGGGAGGCCAACTCAGCAACAAATGGAAAGAATGAGGCAAAAAGTGCATCTATAGAGAGAGAATGAAGATAGGATGAAAGATAAAGTCGAGCTAAAGACTTTAAACAAGCACTTCTTGGGAGGCAACCCAAAATTCATTGTTTTTCATGTTTTCCTTTATTTTGTGTTGTAGTGTTATGAGCTAATTACCTCTAGTTTTCCCCATATTTTAGTTTTCCCTTTTCTAAAAAGAGTGTAAATATTTGATGTCTTTTTCCCTAGGATGGCTTGTTTGGAGCCACAAGTTTTTCTTTCGATTTCAAGATGTTTTGGTTTGAAGGGTCGCGGCCTAGACTGTAGTCGTGGTGTCAATATTGCCCAAACAGGAAGAGCACTGTGACCTGCGACACTCACTCTCAATGTTTTGATAGGCCATGGTCGCGGTCCATACCAAGGAGGAAATCAACCGTGGTCAAGGTGTTCCTCACACCTCGGGTCACGGTACCTATCACATATATACTCCAAATCTTGAAATGTCATTCTTCTCAGCCCAATCTCAAACTTTTGCAAACTACCAATCTATCACCCCAACCATCCTTGACATAGGAGTAATAGAGAGATGACGACTAGTAGCGGTCATGTCCTACGCAGACGAGGATCATCTCCGCCGCTTCCTGCATCCATTTCTTCTCCAGTTTCCTCTACGATTCCCAAAAATCTTCACTCCGCCGAGGTACTCATTTTCACTCGATTCTTTGATACATATGTTCCTCGTTGTTTCTCTCAAATAATTAGCAACCTTGTTGATTCAAGAACCACCAGAGAAACCATCGCGGCCCTGCCAGTTTCTGTAGCGTCACCGCCTAACACAAGCTAGGATTTAAGACCCGTTTTGAACACATGACTTACTAAACAAGGTTTAGATCTCTAGTTCTATCACCATCTTTAATGGAGTGGGACCTCAAGTTCCACCATCATCGCGATCGTGGTGGTATCAGAGCAAATACAATGACTGTAGACCGCAATGTTTATCGAACGAAACATCAATTACACGCTGACTGCTGGTCGCGGTCAAGACCCTACTGAGGTTCTTTTGACCGTGGCTGCAGTCGTTCTCTTTTTTTACTTCTCTTGATCATGACTGCAGTCATTCTTGTTTGATTCTCGACCGCGGTCCCTCTTATCTCTTTCTCTCTCTGATCAATACACCTCAGTCGTGGTGTGATGGAATTTTTAACCAAGTATACCTCGGTTGCAACCTAGACCGCAATCGAGGTCATCTTTTGTTTAAAGTCCGCAGTCGTGGCATTATGAGAAAAATAAAAAATACATCAGAATTATACATACACATGATAATAGAATAAGATAATTAAGGAAGGTGGGTTAAAGATTAATATCCCCATGCTAATGATATAATTTGAAACTTTTTAGAATGTCAGGCTCAACTGGTGACTCATTTCTCAGAAGGACAACATCATTGAAGGAAATAGAACAGATCATGGACAAGTTAGTAGCAGCCTTAAAGAGCAACACAAGCCTGCCAACAATAAGGAGATTGCAACTACAACTGACAATGGAGAAGTATCAGTGCATTCTGGGTCATCAGACGCCATAAGAGTATGAGGAATCACAGGGTACGTCTCGAATAGAGACTTCAGAGTACCAGCCTATAAAGGCTAAACTGAAGAGCCTGGGGAAAAGAAAGGCTCAGCCCAAGGAGGTCAAGTGCCACAAAAAGATGAAGATGACTGTTGTAAAGGAAACAAAAGGGCAGGAGAAAGAAATGGTCCTCACAGAGGAAGAAGAGACCAAGGGATCAATGCTAAATTAGAATGGGCTAGCATTTATGCCAAGGGATGTTGTGCACCAGTCAAGTTATAATTGGATTCTACAAGTCAAGGTGTTTAGGCCTACGAGGTATCTCAACATCGATGACTTCAAGAAAATGGGATTCTATGACAAAGTTATCCAATTCCTAGAGGCTGCAAACCTACACACCTTGTGCACCTCAGAAACCTCATCTGTGAAGCAACTAACAGTAGAATTTCTATCCTCTTTGGAGAAAGTCCCTGTAAAGGAAGAAGAGCACAAAAAGGGGGGCAGAGACTTCAAACTGGAGGTGAGACTAGGAGGAAAGTCTCACAAAATTACAGAGGCTATGCTCAGCACCATCTTCACACAGACAACAACAGAAGCACAAGCTTGCTCTTTCGCACTAGGAGAAAAAGAAACTGTCAGATACAATAGCCACAAAATGTGGAAAGAACTGATAGGAGAAGATGAACATAACTCCAAGAACTCTAAGGCTACCCTAACCACCTCATGCTTCATCAGGGTGAGGCAGAAGATAACTGCTAATATGATATACATGAGATCAGAGATAGGAGAAGTAACCAAGGGAGACCTCTTCATGATATGATCTATGCTGAATAAGAAGCCAGTAAACATTGGAAAAATCCTAATTGAAAGGCTATCAACAATCATGGGAGGGGAATCCAAACAGACCAAGGATTTCTACATGAGAGGCCAGATCATAAAGATAGCCCACCACTTCATGAGTGCAGTTGTGTTTATGAAGACCAAAGTAATAAAGGGACAAACAAAGATCGACATCGAGTCCCTTGTCAACACGGGAATCTTAACGCAGAAGGGAGACAAACTCTACTAAAATTACTCCAAGAAACTCCTTCCCCTCCCAGAAATGGCGTATTCTGATGCCCACAAGCTACGACCCACCCAAGATGACATCGACAAGATGTACTCAGAGGCCATCCGCACCACTACAGAGAATCGATCAGCAACTGATGAAGAGGGCGATAAAGCCAAATTTACAGAGATGGAGAAGAAGAAGACAAAGGAAAAGAAGAAGTTGGCAGTAAGGAAGAAGAAGAAAAAAGTGTTAGATGAGCCCACAACTCTAAAAGCACCCTCACCTCCCATACATATGGAAACAATAGTGAGTGTGGTATTCCAACCTCATGAAGAAATAATAGAGAAATATTTCTAGGTGAATCTGGATGACACGATGAGGAAAAGTCCATGCCTTGAAGTGTAACAACAGAACAACATGCAATGGGCAGACAAGAACCCAAGAAGCAAGACAAAGACTCCGAAGCTGTACCCAAATTGGCAATTCCAAAAGTGATCCTTCAAAAGATGGGACAGCCAGAGGATAGAGTGCCCAGCTCAACATTGCCAACTACACAACTGGAGGAACCAATAGCATCTATGACATACGTGGAGTCACAACCACAACATCCTCCAACCTTCAAAAATATACTGGGTAGCAAGTTTTATGTATTGTGGAAACACATGCATCAAACATCTAAATTTAATTCAAACATAACCTCCACACCATGTACGCTAACCACACAGGTGCAGTCACTGAATAAGAGGACCGAAGCACTACCCCAGTTCATGAAAGGGGTGCTAAATGCCTAGAACGCGATGATAGGAGCGTTGAAGACCCTCACTGTGACGCTCTGTATGAACAAAATGTCACTAACTAAGCGAAAGCAATCATTAACAATGGATTACTGAAAATCACAAAAAATTAAAACCATTTACAAAGAGATCCAAACACATGAAAATTCCTATAACAAGAACCAAAGTATTACATATACAATCTGGCTCATAAGTACATGACCTGTATCATCCCTTTTCGAGGATTACAAGCATCAACTGCCCTGTTAAAACTATACATAGGTAATATAAAAACCTCGAGGCATCAAGCCAAAATCTCAGATCGATTCATTAAAAGTACTAGCTACAAACTCCGAGGACCTGAGAGTACAAAGATGACACATAGGACTCTCTATACAAAACATGACAGCTAGTTCCTCCACCTGAGATTTCACTACTATCCCTGTTGTTGTTGTTGCTGCTGCTCTTTCCCTACTAAAGGGTTTCTACCTCTTCTTCTGCGTCTACCTAAAAAGTTGGATCCCGCGAGAGTGAGACAATTGAAATTATCCCAGCGAGAGATATAACTCTCTGCCAGAAATATTATTATTGTAGTTTAATAGAATAAAACTGAGCAGAAGAATCATATATATTCAGCAATAGATAAATCAATGTCTAAACAGATTAGAGAAATATTCTTATTCAAAGCATTTCAACTTATAACTTGATAAAACAACATGTCATTCATCCAATAAGGAATTGATGATCATATATAACATTTATCCATCTAGGTTATGCTAAGGTAACATCAACCAACAATTCTCGTATTTCAACCTTAAGCAAATACGCTACACGACTGATTACATTTTACGATCATACTTAAGCCCTGAGGGATGAGGTATACCACTCATACTCTAACCGACCATTGCGAAATCGAAATTGGTACCATACCTAGGTCAATGGAAGAGCCGGATTTCCATGACCTCATCCTTATCTCGGTTAGTACGAGATCCCATGAAGGACATCTTATGTCTCTGCTAAATAGCTTTCCAGGGTATACTCACAACTTCACTATAGAGTTACAGTGGCGGCTGTACTCTCTTCACAATCGAGAGATCTCATGTTTATCTCACATCAATCTGGTATTAAACATTATCGAGAGATTCATGTTACATCCATCCCGGCATTGGGAGATTAGTGATACATCCATCCTGACATATATAATGAAGGATTGAGAGATTTAATGCTTATCTCACAACAATTCCTCCATTAGGGCGGAAGGATATTCGCGCCCATAACCCCCACATACTCAACAATATGCTCTCCAGGAGATCCCGTAGGAAATGTTTCACCATCACCAACTACTGACAATGATGGATCTATGGCCAGGGCTCTACATGATAAAGTTTCACTTGATTTATTAAGTACATTACCATATTCTTTTAGCATCAATCAAGATTCCAAACATGAATTGTTATAACAAATGCTACAAAGAATATGTAATACTTCTATCAAGTACTTTTTGAACCTTCATAAAACATTGGGATCTCAATCCCTTGTCACATCATGGGAATTCTCATCCCTTAGTATCTCATCATCATGATTATCGAATATGGGTATTCAAACCCTCAGTTCATCAAGAACACTTGTCACCACTTATTAGGTAACTAATACCTTCAGGTCATCCAGAAATGAATTGAGTTGGCGCACTGGTTGAGGCTCGGGGGCCCCTAACAAAGGATCACGGGTTCGAAACCCAGCTGCAACACTCTCGGAAATGAATTGATCGTGTCAGGTCAGCCGACCTCTGATCTGTCTTAAATGGGTTCTCGGGTTTGCACGCTATTCGGGCCCCCCTAGGTAGGCGTCGGGCGCATCCCAACGGCGTCCCTGGGTCATAAAAAAAATACCTTCAGGTCATCTGACTAAAGTAAACATGATACTTGCAATACATGCATCTCACATGGCTCTTAAAGCCCATTAATCTCTTGTTACCTCTTATTAGGCAAAAAAGCATATTATGGCTCACAAGGCCCATAAAACAGCTTCAATAATAAAACATCATAGTTCATACCTGGCTATGGCCAACATCTCATGATACCTGCATGATTAGTACACATGATAACAGTTATATCAATTACATATCAACACTATGCAATGTGATGGTAGCATCACTATTCACTCATTAAGGTTAGGGTTTCCCAAATTCATGTAAATTAGGGATACTCATCCCATTACCCAAAATTTAGGTTATGGTTTATCATTATATTGCCCAAAATTAGGGTTCCATGCACTATAACCCAAAATTAGGGTTTCACATACCTTCACCCTATATTAGGGTTAGGGTGTCATATAGTATTACATAGCATCACCCTGGATTAGAATTTCACATCACATCGCTGCATTAAGGTTTCATATGGCATCACCCCAGATTAGGGTTTCACATCACATCACTACATTAGGGTTTCACATGGCATCACCCTAGATTAGGGTTTCACATCACATTACTACATCAGGGTTTCACATGGCATCACCCTAGATTAGGGTTTCACATCACATCACTACATTAGGGTTTCACATGGCATCACCCTAGATTAGGGTTTCACATCACATTGTCCAAGATCAATACCATAATTCAAGACTCCAAGCATCTTCGAGAATGCATTGATATTATAATTAATATCCAAAACCTAACACATTGATCCATATGTCTAAAATTACATAATACCTACATAAGTATCCAAATAAACTTATGTTTTGTAATGTCCCTTATTGATTAGGGTTTCCATTCTCCATTGATTAGGGATTTATGATTACCTCACTAATCCAATCCCTAAATCAATGCTTCCACATATCTTGGAGCACATAGCATTATCTATGTATTAAATCCTACTTATCATTATTCCATATACTAGGAACACACATCACCATTATGCATTATTCAATTGACTTAACCTTTCACCAAGTTCATGCACCTATGCTTATCATAGTGCATTGGATTAATTACTTTCATAAGCATCAGTTGATAATCACTCCAATTATACTAATCACCTAGGTACTTTAGAGGTATTCTCATTGAAGTCATCCTTGATAAACTGTTCAACCATTTATGGGGTTATTAGTACTTATATGGATTGAATCAATTAGACCTTCAAACAGTCTTGAACCAATTGACCCTTCAAATGGTCTTGAATCAATTAGACTTTCAAAGGTCTTGAACCAATCGACCCTTCAAACTGTAACATCCCTGACCTGGGTTATGTTTTAACCCTAGGTGTTTTGTTTAAGAAAGATAATTATATGCTTGATATTATCTTTTGAAAAGTAATTAAGGATCAAGAGGAACTTATATTTAAAATTTAGTCCATATTGAATAATGTTGAAAGTAATGTTTACTTGCTTTGGACTAAAGTGCAAATTACCCAAGTTGAGGGGTTAAATTGTAAATTGTGCATGATAATATGTTCCTCATGTGTTCAAGCATCATGGGAATAAGATGATGCAGAGGTATGGCTAGTAAAAGCCTAAGTACCAAGAAAGAGTAGATAAAGCAATGTTTATGCATTAAAAACCTAGTTTTGGTGTAATGTTCAATTTACCCAAAACCCAAGGTTCAATATGCAATTTACCACTTCAATAAGGTCCTTAATATTATTGGCATCTTGTATAGGCAAGAAAATGAGAGGGGAATCTCATTTGAGCTACTTTGAAGAAGAGAGAATCTTGATATTAAAATAATCAAGATTTAAGCATAAATGGAACTTTACTTCAAATTAATGCAAAAATAAATATATTAATTGAAGGGCCTTCAACCAAAAACGAGATGGTTGGATTTGTTCAAGTATGAAAACCCTTGTGACTTGTTAAGGCAAAGGAAAGATCAACGTGAGTGTAGAACACACTCACATTAAGAAACTAAAAAGAATTATCCACTCATTTATGGATAATGCTATTATAAAGGTTAAGGTGCTTAATTTCTTTTCCTTTAATTCATGGATAATGGAAGGGAGTTTTGTGGAGATAAAGGAACCTTTGCATGCAATAAACCAAGGAGGAAGAGGTGGCACAACTTTTGGAATTAAAGGATTTTTATAAGACATTTTCTCTCTCATTGATTTTCTTATAAAAGCACCCTTTACCACTCAAACCAAGGACTTTTTCGAATACACTTCTTTCCTTTGCTTGCAAAAATGTTCAAGGGAGCTAGGAACATCAGGAAGACGACCCCAAACCTGTTGGTAAGCTTCTTTACTTTCATTCATCTTGATTTCATGGTGGAAATCACAAATCAATGCATGATTCCTTCATATCTCGATCCCATCTTCACTTCTAACCATTCCTTTTCACTCGAAAGCTTGAGGAACGAACCTTGTGGTGTGGAAAATATTCTTCCACCTTCGTTGATGTGAAGACCCAAGCTTTGAATCTCAATTGATGGTGGGTTATATAACTTGAACCCCTATTCATTGTTATTGATTTCAATTTCTCAATCAACTATGTTCAATTTCTTTTATAGCAATTCCTTTGATTATTTGATGCAACTACCATGATGATGGCAGTAGTTTTCGATGGACTAAGGCTTGATGATGATAAGATAATCTTAGGATCACATTCCAACAGGTTTGAGTTGCAAACAGTTTCAAGAGTTTGGTCCAAACAGTTTGACCAAACCGTTTGGAGACCAAACAGTTTCCAAACCATTTGGAGGCTTGGACCCCAAACCATTTAGAGGAGTTGACCGTTTGGATGGGTTGACTGGTTGAGGTCCGAACCCTAGTACATAATGGATGATGATCCAATGGATCCAATTCATTGATTAAATGTATGGACAATCCACCAATTACAACCCTAATCGATTTGTTGAAGGTTCCATAAAGTAATCCATTCGATTTCAAGACTTTTTGGGTCAAACGGTCTTGAGACCGTTTGAGCCCAAAAGGTCTTGAAACCGTTTGGGATCAAACGATTTCAAAACCATTTGGTGATCTAATGGTTGAGATTTAAGGGTTGAAGATCCAAGAGCCAATAATTGTTGATCTTCAATAACTCAATTGATTGAAGGTTTCAATGTAGCAAATCATGTTCAACCAATTGATGAATGTACCTAGTGAACCCTTGAAGTTTTGAGACTAATTTGGCCAAACGATCTTGAGACCGTTTGAGTCCATACGGTCTTGAAACCGTTTGGGGTCAAACGGTTTCAAAACCATTTGGAGATCAAACGGTTTTTAAAACCGTTTGGTGATGAAACCTCAAAACCGAATAAAGGTTAGGTCATACCATATTTTAATGGTGGTACATTGGTCTCAATTGGATTAGTTCCACAATGATAACCATTGATGGTTCCTCAATTCCCAAACCCTAATTGATGGGTTCTTGATTATAAATCCTTGTTTAAATTGGGTTTAAAACCCTAATTGATGGTCCAATTGAAGGATAGTTCAGTAGTTAATTTGATGAATGAATCAAGGATGTATTTGATAGTCAGTTCCTGGATTGAAACCTTGAAATGTGTATGTGTTGATAGACCTTTTTGGTCCATTCAGTTTTGAGAGGGTTTGGACCAAACGGTCTCAAGACCATTTGAGTCCAAACGGTCTCAAGTCTGTTTGGGTCCAAACGGTCTAAAGACTGTTTGGGACCAAACGATCCCAAACCGTTTGGAGACCCAAGACCATACAGTTTCAACATGTTGTTGCTTAAATGGTTTCATTCCTTTTCTTTCTTAAACGGTTTCAACGATAATGTGCCCAAACGGTTTCAAACCGTTTGAACTCTGAATCCAAGACTGTTTAGTGTCTAAGTAGGCAAGACCGTTGAGGTTCAAAATGGTTAATCCATTTGGATATATAATTTAATTGAATATTCAATTGGTCAATTCATTTGAATACTCATGTGATTGAAGGTTCAATTGATCAAATCTTCTAGATATCCTAGAAGAGGATGAGAGAAAGAGACTCATACATGTAAAATAATCATGTAACAATCAAGCCTAAACACATTCAAGATAAGTATGGTATACAATTAGGGTATGATCCTTGGTAAAGAGATCATGAAACCCTAATTGAGTTGATTTATGAACTCAAACCTTAAATTAGGGCAATTCTGAGTGAAACCCTAATCTAGGAAGATAATGTGAAATGAATTTAGGGTAATGATATGAGTAACCCTAATTCATGGTATTCTGATGTAAAACCCTAATTAGGATGAATAGTAAACCATAAATATGGTATTATTGAATATAAACCCTAATCTAGGGTGATGTTATGTGAATAGTAAACCCTAATTCTAAATAGGGTGAAGGTGTGTGAAACCCTAATTCTGGATTATACTATAGGGCATGAAACCCTAACCCTGGTATGAGAATGGTAACATCCCTGACCTGGGTTATGTTTTAACCCTAGGTGTTTTGTGTAAGAAAGATAATTATATGCTTGGTATTATCTTTTGAAAAGTAATTAAGGCTCAAGAGGAACTTATATTTCAAATTTAGTCCATTTTGAATAATGTTGAAAGTAATGTTTACTTGCTTTGGACTAAAGTGCAAATTACCCAAGTTGAGGGGTTAAATTGCAAATTGTGCATGATAATATGTTCCTCATGTGTTGAAGCATCATGGGAATAAGATGATGCAGAGGTATGGCTAGTAAAAGCCTGAGTACCAAGAAAGAGCTGATAAAGCAATGTTTATGCATTAAAAACCTAGTTTTGGTGTAATGTGCAATTTACCCAAAACCCAGGGTTCAATATGAAATTTACCACTTCAATAAGGTCCTTAATATTATTGGAATCTTGTAGAGGAAAGAAAATGAGAGGGGAATCTCATTTTAGCTACTTTGAAGAAGAGAGAATCTTGATATTAAAATAATCAAGATTTAAGCATAAATGGAACTTTACTTCAAATTAATGCAAAAATAAATATATTAATTGAAGGGCCTTCAACCAAAAACGATATGGTTGGATTTATTCAAGTATGAACACCCTTGTTCCTTGTAAAGGCAAAGGAAAGATCAACGTGAGTGGAGAACCCACTCACATTAAGAAACTAAAAAGAATTATCCACTCATTTATGGATAATGCTATTATAAAGGTTAAGGTGCTTAATTTCTTTTCCCTTAATTCATGTATAATGGAAGGGAGTTCGGTGGAGATAAAGTAACCTTTTCATGAAAGAAACCAAGGAGGAAGAGGTGGCACAAATTTTGGAATTAAAGGATTTTTATAAGACATTTTCTCTCTCATTGATTTTCTTATAAAAACACCCTTTACCACTCAAACTAAGGACTTTTTCGTATCCACTTCTTTCCTTTGCTTGAAAAAACGTTCAAGGGAGCTAGGAACATTAGCAATACGACCCCTAACCTGTTGGTAAGCTTCTTGACCTTCATTCATCTTGATTTCATGGTGGAAATCACAAATCAATGCATGATTCCTTCATATCTCGATCCCATCTTCACTTCTAACCATTCCTTTTCACATAAAAGCTTGACGAACGAACCTTGTGGTGTGGAAAAGCTTCTTCCACCTTTGTTTACATGAAGCTCCAAGATTTGAAGCTCAATTGGATGCGGGATATATAACTTGAACCCCTATTCATTGTTATTGATTTCAATTTCTCAATCAACTATGTTCAATTTCTTTTATTGCAATTCCTTTGATTATTTGATGCAACTACCATGATGATGGCAGTAGTTTTCGATGGACTAAGGCTTGATGGTGATAAGATCATCTTAGGATCACATTCCAATAGGTTTTAGTTGCAAATGGTTTCAAGAGTTTGGTCCAAATGGTTTGACCAAACCGTTTGGAGACCAAACGGTTTCCAAACCGTTTGGAGGCTTGGACCCCAAACCATTTTGAGGAGTTGACCATTTGGATGGGTTGACCGGTTGAGGTCTGAACCCTAGTACATTTTGGATGATGATACAATGGATCCAATTCATTGATTAAATGTATGGACAATCCACCAATTATAACCCTAATCGATTTGTTGAAGGTTCCATAAAGTAATCCATCTGATTTCAAGACTTTTTGGGTCAAACGGTCTTGATACCATTTGAGCCCAAATGGTCTTGAAACCGTTTGGTGATCTAACGGTTGAGATTTGAGGGTTGAAGATCCAAGAGACAATAATTGTTGATCTTCAATAACTCAATTGATTGAAGGTTTCAATGTAGCAAATCATGTTCAACCAATTGATGAATGTACCTTTTGAACCCTTGCGGTTTTGAGACTGATTTGGCCAAACGGTCTTGAGACCGTTTGAGTCCAAATGGTCTTGAAACCGTTTGGGGTCAAACGGTTTCAAAATCGTTTGGAGATCAAATGGTTTTCAAAACCGTTTGGTGGTGAAACCTCAAAACTGAATAAAGGTTAGGTCATACCATATTTTGATGGTGGTACATTGGTCTCATTTGGATTAGTTCCACAATGATAACCATTGATGGTTCCTCGATTCCCAAACCCTAATTGATGGGTTCTTGATTATAAATCCTTATTTAAATTGGGTTCAAAACCCTAATTGATGGTCCAATTGAAGGATAGTTCAGTAGTTCATTTGATGAATGAATCAAGGATGTAGTAGATAGTCGGTTCCTGGATTGAAACCTTGAAATGTTTAAGTGTTGATAGACCTTTTTGGTCCATTCGGTTTTGAGAGGGTTTGGACCAAACGGTCTCAAGACCATTTGAGTCCAAATGGTCTCAAGACCGTTTGGGACCAAACGATCCCAAACCGTTTGGAGACCCAAGCCCATACGGTTTCAACATGTTGTTGCTTAAATGGTTTCATTCCTTTTCTTGCTTAAATAGTTTCAAGGGCAATGTGTCCAAATGGTTTCAAACCATTTGAACTCTGAATCCAAGACCATTTAGTGTCTAAGTAGGAAAGACCATTTGAGGTACAAAATGGTTAATCCATTTGGATATATAATTTAATTGAAGATTCAATTGGTCAATTCATTTGAATACTCATGTGATTGAAGGTTCAATTGATCAAATCTTCTGGACATCCTAGAAGAGGATGAGAGAAAGAGACTCATACATGTAAAATAATCATGTAGCAATCAAGCCTAAACACATTCAAGATAAGTATGGTATACAATTAGGGTATGATCCTTGGAAAAGAGATCATGAAACCCTAATTGAGTTGATTGATGAACTCAAACCTTAAATTAGGGCAATTTTGAGTGAAACCCTAATCTATGAAGACAATGTGAAATGAATTTAGGGTAATGACATGAGTAACCCTAATTCATGGTATTTTGATATAAAACCCTAATTAGGATGAATAATAAACCCTAATTGTGGGATTATTGAATATAAACCCTAATCTAGGGTGATGTGATGTGAATAGTAAACCCTAATTCTAAATAGGGTGAAGGTGTGTGAAACCCTAATTCTGGATTATACTATAGGGCATGAAACCCTAACCTTGGTATGGGAATAGTGGTGTTACTTTGGATAAGCATGGAACTGAAATATGATTGATATATCTGTTATCATCTGTACTAACCATGCATGTATCCTGAAATGATGAATATAGCCAGGTATGAGCTATAATGTTTTATTATTGAAATTATTTGTTGGGCCTTGTGTGCCATAATAAGCCTTATTGCCTAGTAAGAGGTCACAAGATAGTTAATGGACCTCAAGTGCCAGATGAGATGCTTGTGTAGCAAGTGTCATGTTTACCTTGGTCAGAAGACATGAAGGTGATGGTTACCTAAAAAAGGGGTAACGGTGCTCAGTGATGAGCTGAGGGTTTGAATACCCAAAACCATATGTTTATGTGAGGGACTGAGATCCTAATGTCTTTCAGAGACTTAAAAGTAATTGATATAAATAGTACATGTTTCTTTATAGCATTTATCTTAATAAGTTATGTTTGCAAACTTGACTGATGCTAAAAGAATATGATAATGTACCTAAGTAATCAAATGAAAGCTATTCATGTAGTGCTATGACCATAGATCCATCATTGTCAGAAGCTGGTGATGGTGAAATAGGTTTTCTTATGAGGTCTCCTAGAGTTTGCATATTTTGAATATGTGGGGGTCGATGGGAAAAAATATCCTTACTTCCTAATGAGAATTTGATGGAAGGTAAACATTAAACATCTCAATCCTTCATGCTTCCAGGATGGATGTATCACTCATCTCCCAATGATGTTAATGTCGGATCGATGGAGGTAAACACGAGATCTCTCGATTACGAAGAGAGTACAGTCGCCACTGTAACTCTATAGCTAGATGCCACTGTACCCTAGCAAGCTATGTAGTAGAGACACAAGATGTCCTACATCTGATATCGCACTGACCGAGATGTGGGAAGTCATGGAAGTCAGCTCTTCCATTGACTTTGTATGGTAACAATTTTGACTTCACAGTGATCGGTTGGAGTATGAGAGGTATACCTCATCTCCTCAGAGCTTAAATATGTTTGTAAATATAATAAGTCGTGTAGCGTATTTGCATAAGATTGAAATACGAGAACCACTGGTTGATATTATCCTGCTTAGGATGTTCTTGATACATAAATGTTATTTATGTTCTTTAATTTCTTATTGAATAAGAGACATGCTACCTTGTCAAGTTATGATTGAAATACTTGAATTGGATTGTTGCTCTAACCTGCATAGATGATGAATTATCTTCTATTGAAATATATTATCCCACTGCTCAGTTTAATTTTATTTAACTACAATAACAATGGTTACGGCGGAGAGTTATATCTCTCGCTGGGGAAATTGTATAATTGTCTCACCCCTGTGGGATTCAACATTTTTAGGTAGACACAGACAAAGATGCAGAACCTCTGTAGTAGAGGAAGAGCAGCAATAGCAACATCAAGGACAACAGTAACATCCCAGGTGGGGATACCGGTTGCCAGGCTTTATACATAAAGTCCTATGTGTTATATCTGTACTCTCAGGTCCTAGGAGTCAGTAGATAATGTTTTTATAATCAATCTGAGATTTTGGTTTGATGATACATGGAATGTCCAATGTGGAACAGTATGTAAATATACTACTGTGGTTCTTATTTTAAGAATCTTTGGTAATGGATCTTTTTATAAAAGGTTTTAATTTTTTGGTAATGGATCTTTTTATAAAAGGTTTTAATTTTTAGTGATTTTCAATAATTCCGCTGCTAACGATCGCTTCCGCATTAGTTAATCATGTTTATGTGAGTTGGATGCAATACGTTTAGTGGTATAGGAGCTCTAGGTTTGCTGAGTCTATAGAGACATAGGATTAAGGTTGTTGAGTCTGTTCTAAGTGTTTTCCAGTTTGTCTGATAGTGTCTTCTGCTCATATAGGAGGAGAAGAAACTTGAAGATGTCTCGATCGCATGATGAACATGCTGCTGAGAGCGGCGTTGCTGCACCAGGAGGAGGTGCAAGGGATCAAGCTTGGGAGGATCCTATGCCTGAGATTCCTCAACTCAATCCAGCTGATATGGGGAACCCGACCTTCCAAGCCATATTTGGGTAGTTTATGGTGACAATGACTCACATGACAGATAGGATGCCACTACCTGCTCCAAGGGCACCAACCCATGATGAAAGACATGGAGCTGGCAAGAACTTTGAAAGGCTTCAGAGGATAGGAGCCACGGAGTATGCTGACACAGCTGACCCAACTGATGCTGACCTATGGTTAACTGAGCTGGAGAAAGCCTTCAGAATCCTTATGATTCCTGAAGATGAGAAGGTGAGACATGCTGTCTATCTCCTAAAGGGGAGTGCTGATCATTGGTGGACCATTGAAGAAGGCAAGAGGCCAGGAGTTGAGGTCGGATGGGATGAATTCCGACAGGAATTTGTTGCTAGATACTTTCCCAAGATGTATCTAGATGAGAAGATCTCTCAATTTGAGAGGATGAGGCAGGGACAGATGAACATTAGCGAATATGAAGCTAGGTTCATGGAGCTGTTGCGGTTCTGTCCACACATAGCAGCTATTGATGAGGAGAGGATTTGACATTTTGAGAAGGGGTTAAACGTTGAATTGACCACTCCGGTGTATGCTTTGGAGAATAGGGAGAGGTCTGCCACTTTTGTGGAATCCGTAAGGAGGATTGAGAGGTCTGTGATTGAGAAGCGACAGACCAGTAATAAGAAAGTGTATCCTCAGTTTCAAGGACCCTTGTCCAAGAGTTTCAAGAAGCCGAGGTTCTCTGCACCACTAACGTGGCATTTGAATGCACTAACAAACTCACTCGGGGTTGAAATCCCTGAGGTTTCACCAAAACCAAAGTGCAATAATACCACCCACAAGCGGACGAGTCTTATCGCAGTATAGTTAAGGATAGAACCCAAAGGACAACGTTTTTAAGAATCCTTATCAGTTGAATCTAGCTCAAGTAAAACTAATATTTAGAACGATTAGTTGATTTGAGGTTACTTAAACTAATTGCAGGAAAGTAAAAGCTGAATTAAAGTTGGGGTTTAGATCAATGATGTGGAATCGCTGGGATGGTACTGGGTTTCACCACCGCTGTACCTGCAAACATATTCAATTGTGAACAATCTAGGCAAGATATAGCAATCCAAGTAGAGCTGCTGCAAAACCCCCCATACGGGCATCAGGTTTGCGTAAGCATCACCTTAGGCATCATATGTCTCGTCACCATCCGGATCACTTTACTTACAGCTCTTAAGATACAAAAATCCATGGAGGGTGTGGCCCCCTATATAGGCATCAGGAACACAGAAGCGTCACCGAAGGCTAGATGGCTCGTTCCCTCGCGGATCATACACTTACGACCTCGATGGAATCCCATCCTATTTCTAGTTTGGGAGTCATCCACATCAACCGATAAGCAAGTAGGCGGTTAATATACAAGCAATCATCGACGATCAACAAGATGATACAAAATCCAACTAAGGCTGTGAACCCCCTATACAGGCGTCAGGCACACAGAAGTGTCACCGAAGGCTAGATGGCTCGTCCCCTCACGGATCATACACTTACGACCTCAAGGAATCCCCTTCTCTTTCTAGTTAGGGAGTCAACTTGCTAAACGACATTCAAACCTATATATAGATGTTATCGCAACATAGGAGGAACAAAGATGAAAGCAAGAAATTAACCAAACTACGAACGTAACGATTAACGAAGAAATGAAGAGTTATATACATTGCCATGGAGAGTTTAACAAAAGAACATGGTTTGCATGGGCAGCGGGGCTAGTCCCCACACCCCATCGAAAAGGTACTACTCACTCATGATGCGAGAAACAAGAAAGATGAGAAAGAAAGAGAGATCCGCCATGAGCTCGGTGCAGAAGGTGGTTGCAGCTCGGTGAAGAAGATACGACCTTCTGCATTATGTCAGAGCAGATTTGGACGCGCACGGGAGTTGCCAAGACAGACCGGGCAGTCCCCTTTGCTCCGTCTTCCTTCTCTTCTCACCCTCCTTGGTTGCAACACAGGTAATAGGTGGAATGGAACTGGCGTAGACTGGACTGGATTTGGATCAGAATAGTGTCGGGCAGCCTGGCGACGTCCGGATCCGATGCCCCAAATGAGGACCCTCGGGGTCCTATTTATAGGCTCAGATCTGTCCCCAAACGGTCTGGAGTAAGTTGCCAAAATATCTCCTCCAAACGGTCTGGAGATCGTTTGCTTCCAAAAGGTCTGGCATCCGAAAAGAGGCTTCAAACGGTCTTCGAGTGAATATGCAGCAAATGGTCCTGAGTGTGCGGCCTTCGATCTTCATTCGGTCTTCACAATCACAGAAAATGGTCTTGAGACCGCATGAACCCAAACGGTCTTGGGACCGCATGGACCCAAATGGTCTTGGGACTGCATGGACCCAAACGGTCTTGAAACCGCATGGACCCAAACGGTCTAGAGTCCGCAATCGGTCATGCAGTTTACAGCTCGCGCGGTCTTCTTTAGCAATCGATTTTGTCATTCGATCTTCGTGCATTCCAGCAAACGGTCTTGAGACCCCATGGACCCAAACGGTCTTGGGACCGCATGGACCCAAATGGTCTTGGGACCGCATGGACCCAAATGGTCTTGGGACCACATGGGCTCGAACGGTCTTAGGACCGCAAGGGCTTCAAACGGTCTTGGGACCGTATGCGTGGAATTTCTTGGTTACCTGCATTGAATGAACAATATTTAGTTAAAACTTTGATAATTGAATCAGCTAAGTAGTTTTGCACATTATGATTCATATTTGGGTGAAAAGATATGAAATAGGGTTGAAATTGTTCCAAAGAGATAATTGAATTCCATGATGAGTAAGCACTCATCAAAACACCCCAAACTTAAACGTTGCTCGTCCTCGAGTAACACAAAATCTGAAACAGTTGCCGAATGAATACTTTCGATTCGTGTGATTGCTTCATCTTCACATCAGGAATGTTTTCTTTCTGCTCAATATGACTTAGTATCTCAACCTCCTAGGAACACTAAACACATCTTACCATATCTTCGTTCCTGAGTTCGTTTTCCAATACCACTTCCTCCTCACCTTTTCCAATCAACAAGCATGTCAAAGAGTTTTGTAAGAGTCCAGAGATTCCTGCAGAATCTACAAGTGTGCATCCGATCTGACACTGGTGTTTTTCAAGATAGTGGGGGCATGCATTGTGCCATTAGGTAGAAAATGGAGTGAAAGGTGGTATGGAAATAAGAAGTAAATCTCTCCTCTATTCGACTCGAGATTTTTATTTGCTTTGCAATTTCATTTATTGCATTTTTTTGTGCGAACCTCTCCTCTATTCGACTCGAGATTGCATTTGTTTTGTGTGCACTTTGGCATCTTTTGTTTGCAAATCTCTCCTGTATTCGACTCGAGATTGCATATTTGGTGGTACGCCCCTATTTATTTGCGAGGGGTATGGAAGAAGCAGATAAAGAGGGAAGTGGCGTGCCACCCCGAACTTAGGGTTTGGCACATATTTGGCTATTTTTGTTTCTTTTTGATGAATGGAAGGATACGAAGATGATAGAAGAGGTGTAGAAGAGAGTTCAGATCAGAATGCAACTTGATTTACAATTCACTGTATTGGGTTGTTCTCTTTATCGTACTCTGCTGAAATAGTGACTTGATGAGGATCCGGTGGAGATTCCATGTTATCGTTCCACTAGTCAGTTAGGAAGCATGATGTGTTTGATCCCTATCAGCTTGACGGACACTTATCATCTTTGCAAAAAGTATCATGAGGTTAGGAATCATAAGCTTCACAAGATAATTTCAATTAGAAGGCTTGTTTCAGAGAGTGGTCCTTTTGAGGATTTACTTCGAATAAGGAGGATATAATGATTGAAAATGCATAGCAGGTTAGTTAGTGATTTTTAATGAAATGAGGAAACATCAAAAAGTGTCAAAAATTCATCAAGTATCTGTTCAATTTCTTTGAAAAACATTAAAATTTTGAAATTTTTGAAATTTTTTTTATCAAGAAAGTGATAGTGAAAACTTAACTATGAAAAGGATGGGTGTAGGTGGAAAGTGAGGTACATACCACCCACCCTCCAACCTGAACTTAGAGATTTTCTCATCCCGAGCAAACCCTAAATCCAAGATGGAGGGGAAAAATCAATCCAGAATGACCACCGGGTGTGGTTGCGTTCCGATCAGCACACATGCTCTTATCTGAAAATCTCAAGGGTAAAGGACAGTTAGATCTTAAAATAGCATCTCACGATGCGGATTTTATTTAAAGAATAATTAACTAGAAGGTAAAAACAAAGTTGAAGAAATATTCTGAAAATAAAAGTAAAACAAATTTATTGATCGAGTTGCTTCCCGAAAAGCACCTTTGTTTTATGTTGATGGCTCGACTGAATCCTTCAGCTTCACGGTGGATCCTTTGGATTGGTGAGTTTCAACGTTGCTTTAGTGCCTATGTCAGTTGAGGTGAAATATCTCTTTAGGCGGTGACCATTTGTTACAAATTCACCTAACTTTTCACTCCATAATGAGAAGGCACCATGTGGAGAGATGCTCTTGATGATGTAAGGTCCAGACCAGCGAGAACAGAGTTTTCCTGGAAATAACTTCAATCTTGAGTTGAATAGCAGAACTTGGTCTCCTATTTGTATGTCTTTTCTTTTCAGATGTCCATCGTGCCAAAGTTTTGTACGTTCTTTGTAGATTCGTGCATTCTCATAAGCTGTCATCCTGAGTTCAACCAGCTCTTGGAGTTGCAGAATCCTGGCCTGACCTGCTTCTTTCATATCAAAGTTCAATTGTTTAATTGCCCACCATGCCTTGTGTTCCAGTTCGACTGGTAGATGGCAAGCCTTTCCATACATTAATCGAAAAGGTGTAGTCCCAAGGGGATTTTTATAAGCAGTACGATAGGCCCATAAGGCGTCATTGATATTTGTTGACCAGTCCTTTCGATTGTGTCCAACATTTCTTTCTAGAATAGCCTTTAGTTGACGGTTAGAGACCTCTACCTGTCCACTTGTTTGTGGATGGTAAGGTGAGGCTACCTTATGTGTTACACCGTATTTTCTTAGTAAAGCTTCAAAGCTTCTTTCAAGGAAGTGGGACCCTCCGTCAGATATCACAGTTCGTGGTACTCCAAAACGGGGGAAAATAATATCTTTGAATAATTTGATGACGGGTTTGGAATCACTAGTGACGGTTGGTATAGCTTCAACCCATTTTGAGACGTAGTCCACCGCCACTAGGATGTATGAAAATCCATGAGAAGATGGGAATGGACCCATGTAGTCCACCCCCAAAACATCGAATATCTCTACTTCTTGCCATAGATTCAGTGGCATCTCATTTCTCTTTGTTATATTACCTATTCGTCGACATTTGTCACATGATAGGACAAAATCGTAATAGTCTTTGGATATGGTTGGCCAGAAGAATCCACATTGCAAAACCTTTAAAGCAGTCTTTTTAGAGCTCATATGTCCTCCCACAGGTCCTGAGTGACATTGTTCCAAAATAGATTGAGCTTCTTCTTCAGCGATACAACGTCTATACAAACCATCAACACATAGCTTAAAAAGATATGGTTCATCCCAGTGATATTGCTTCACATCATGCATGAACTTCTTCAGTGCATTCCCTGTGCATTGGGGATGGATGACCCCAGCAGCAAGGTAGTTTATGAAATCTGAATACCATGGTACAACTTCTGAGACTCTCATTAGCTGATCATCTGGAAGGGAATCATTGATCAGAATTTTCTTAGTATCTAGAGTGTGGATGCGACTAAGGTGATCTGCTACAACATTATCCGTACCCTTTTTATCTCTTATCTCTAAATCAAATTCTTGTAGTAAGAGGATCCATCTAATCAGCCTTGGTTTAGCATCTTTCTTTGCCAGAAGGTAATGAATGGCAGCGTGGTCTGTGTAGACAATGACCATTGAACCAATTAGGTAGGATCTGAACTTGTCAAATGCATACACGACTGCTAGAAGTTCTTTTTTGGTAGTTGCATAATTCCTCTGGGCTTCGTTGAGAGTTTTTGATGCATAATAGATCACATAATGTTTCTTTTCTATACATTGCCCTAAAACAACGCCCACAACATAATCGCTGGCATCGCACATAATTTCAAAAGGGTGGTCCCAGTCGGGAGCTCTAATGATGGGAGTTGTTGTAAGGGCCTGCTTTAGCATATTGAAGCTTCTGATACATTCTTAATTGAAATTGAAATCAATATCTTTTAGTATCAAGTTCGTCATTGGCTTAGTTATCTTGGAAAAATCCTTTATGAATCTTCTGTAAAATCCTGCATGACCTAGAAAAGCACAAACTTCTTTTACATTTTTGGGAATAGCCAATTTAGAAATCACTTCAATCTTGGCTTTATCTACTTCAATTCCTCTATTGCTAACCCTATGGCCCAGGACAATGCCTTCTTTTACCATGAAATGGCATTTTTCCCAATTTAGCACAAGATGCACTTCTTCACAACATTTGAGGACCAGGGAGAGGTTCTTTAGACATGAATCGAATGAGTCTCCGTATACAGAAAATCATCCATGAAAACCTCCATAATAGTTTTAGTAAGACCCGAGAAAATGGCGGCCGCCATGCAACATTGAAAAGTTGGAGGCGCATTACAGAGACCAAACGACATTTTTTTAAATGCGTATGTTCTGAATGGGCAGGTGAAAGTCATTTTCTCTTGATCATATGGATGTATGGGTATTTGATAGAATCCAGAGTAACCATCAAGATAACAGAAATATTCTTAGTGTGCCAACCTTTCTAGGACTTGATCAAGGAAGGGCATAGGAAAATGATCTTTTCGAGTTGCCTTGTTTAATTTCCTATAATCTATGCACATCCTCCACCCTGTGACTGTTCGAGTAGGGATGAGTTCGTTGTTTTCATTTTGTATAACAGTTGTTCCACCTTTCTTCGGGACTACATGTACTGGGCTCACCCATGAGGAATCTAATATCAGATAGATTATTCTAGCTGTGAGAAGTTTAATGACCTCACGACGGACCACTTCCTTCATATTAGGATTCAACTTCTGTTGATTCTCAATAGTTGGCTTGTGATCTTCCATCATAGGGATCTTATGCATACACAATGCCTGACTGACCCCAGTGAGGTCACTCGTTTTATAGCCGATGGATTTCTTTCTTTCCCTTAATTCCTTCAGGAGTTTATTTTCTTGTTCAACTGTTAGATCGGAATTTATAATAACTGGGCAAACCTTGAGATCATCTAAAAACACGTACTTCAGTCCTTCAGGTAGGGGCTTCATTTCGGGAGCCTCTGGTTTTTCTCTTGTTTCTTCTGTAGTTTCCATAGCTTTGAGTTATTCGCTAGTAGCTTCAACGTCTTCTTTAGCAAAGTCGAGGGATTCGATGTAAACGCTTGTTCATTCGTCGATTTGTTCATCAACCGATTGGTTTGTTAGAGCAATTTCCAAGGGATCGTTTGATTCATGATGCTCTTGGGTCAGAAGTGACATTTTCTCAATGCAGTCAATCAAATATACTTCTTCTTGCATACTTGGTCTTCTCATACTTTCAAAAACTTTGAATTCGAGAGTTTCTTTGCCTAATTTGACCAGTAAGGTACCAGCTTCAACATCTATCAGGGCTCTTGCAGTGGCAAGGAACGGACGACCAAAAATGAGAGGGTACCTGGCGTCTTCTTTTATGTCCATAATGATAAAGTCGCATGGAACATATGTGTCCTTGCCCACCTTGACCGAGACATCTTCGAGGATCCCTAACAGACGTTTTATTGAATTGTCTGCAAGCTGTATAGTCATACCAGTAGGAAGCAATTCTGCAAACCCTAGTCTTTTGCATAGGCTAAGTGGCATAATTGAGATGCTTGTGCCAAGATCCGCCAAACCCTTCTTGCATGACGAGTCGCCAATGTGACATGAAATTCCAAAGGATCCCAGGTCTTTTTGTTTCTTGGGCATCTTGCTCAATATGATATCCGATGTAGTTGTTGCCAGTTTTACTGTCTCATATTCCTCAATTATATAGTTCCTGGTTAGGAGAGACTTTAGATACTTAGTCCAGGATGGTATCTCAGCCAGAGCATCTAAGAAGGGTATATCAACATGAAATTTCTTCATGGCCTCTTTAAACTTATTGAATCTAGTATCGAGCTTGGTTTGCCTTAGATGGGCTGGGAAGGGTATACGAGGCTTATATATAGGAATATCAGGTTCTGGTGTTTCAGTTTCTTCATCAGTAGATTTCTTAGGACTTCCCTTATCTGTCTTATCTTCTTTTGAATTAGACTCTAGTGTTGTTGAGTTTTGGACAATCACAGGTTCATCTTCGTCTGTAATAACCACATGTGTCTCTACTGGGGGATCTGAATAGTCTTTTCCTGACCTGGTGGTGACCGCCTTCAATTGTTCAGGATGCTTGGGATTGTTCTCAGGTTGGCCGGCAAAGGCTCCAGTTGGTGGCTTTATGCTAGCTGCAAGTTGAGCTAGTTGAGATTCAATAGCCTTCTGCTGATCCTGTTGGTTGGATATCATAGTTTGCAACATTTTTTCAATGGCTGATAACTTGTCATCAGAAGAGATAGGTCCCGCTTGTTGTCCTTGCTGTTGATTAAGATTCTAATACTGAGATTTATTTTGATAGTTATTGTAGTTCCTATTATGAAAGTTCCCTTTAAAATTTCCTTGATTCCCAAAATTCTATTGTTGATTGTACTGGAATCCTGGTGGGCCTCTTGGTTGATTGTTTGAACCAAATTGATGCAAGTTTACTGCTCCAGCGGGGTTTCCATATTGAAAACTGGGGTGATTCCTATTCTGATTCGGATTGTAATAACTTTGCCCAGGAATGGTGTTGATAGCATTAAGATTTTCCATCTGACCATTATGTCCTTGTCCACATACATTGCTTAGTACAACGTCATAGAGAACATTGCATGATAAAGTGGAATGATCGATGCTCTTACATGCTTAGTAGAATAGGGAAGTGGACTTGACCTGTTCCGATTGCTGAGTGGGTGAACGTCCTCTTCCAATAGCAGCTAGAGATGATTCAATATGATCTTGCTTAGCAACTAAGACCTTCAAGGTTTCAGCGATAGACTTGTACTTGGGAATAGCTTCGGCCATGGCTACCTTCAAGACTCCCTTACCCACAGATCTTCCCCAAATGGCTTGATTTTCTTCTCCCAGGGTGACGACTCTCCATGCACTGTCATAACTTTGACGCATGAAGTTTCCTTCGGATGAGGAATCTAGAAACATCTTGACATAATCCTCCACACCCCTATAGAAGATTTCTATGAGTTGATTTTTAGGAATTCCGTGGTGTGGACATTTGCGTAGGAGCTCTTTGTACCTATCCCACGCTTCAGCGAGAGTTTCTCCAGGGACTTGAGTGAAATTTGTTATCCGGACCCTAATCTCATATGTAAGAGATGGAGGATAGAACTTTTCCAGAAACACATTTTGGAGTTGTTCCCAGGTGGTGATGGGTATTTCACTTTGTAATGAATTGTACCAACTTATGGCTCTATCAGCAAGGGAATACTTGAAGAGACGGAGTCGAATGGCATCATCGGAGACTCTATTTTGCTTTGTCATAGCACATAGGTTGATTAATCTCAGAAGATGTCCTTGGCTGTCCTCTGCTTGTTTACCATAGAAAGGGTTGTTTTGAAGCAATGTAATCCAATGTTCCCTAATCTCAAAATTGGCAGCATTGATGGGAGGAGGTTGTACTGGATGATAAACATTCGCAGCCTTCAGGATTGAGAACTATCTAAGATCCTTTTGTAGTTCAGCTGCTTGCGCTGCTGCTTGTGTTGCTAGGATTTCCTGTTGAACGGCAGCCCTAGCTTCTTGCATGAGCTTCTCTCTTTGTGCATTTATGGCTTGAACCACCCTTCGGGCTACCTCTTCTTCTTGTGCCATCCTTGCTTGATTCTCTCTGATCTGACGATGGGAAGTTCTGTCTATTTTGGGATCAAAGCTCGCTGTGAGTCTGGGGATGTCCGAACGGTGCATACACTATCCGTTGGGTTGTACCTGAAAATTAGAAATATTTTGAAAATGAGATCCACAAAGTAGAGTCAAGTTCAAGTAGATGATCGATTGTTTCAAAAAGAAAAAGCAAAATCCTAAATTAGTCGTAAAAGAACTAGATTAGACTGACTGATTCCGTTGTCCCCGACAACGACGCCAGAATTTGACGTGGCATTTGAACGCACTAACAAACTCACTCGGGGTTGAAATCCCTGAGATTTTACCAAAACCAAAGTGAAATAACACCACCCGCAAGTGGACGAGTCTTATCGTAGTATAGTTAAGGATCGAACCCAAAGGACAACGTTTTTAAGAATTCTTGTCAGTTGAATCTGGCTCAAGTAAAACTAATATTTAGAACGATTAGTTGATTTGAGGTTACTTAAACTAATTGCAGGAAAGTAAATTTTGAATTAAAGTTGGGGTTTAGATCAATGATGTGGATCGCTGGGATGGTACCGGGTTTCACCACTTCTATACCTGCAAACATATTCAATTGTGAACAATCCAGGCAAGATATAGCAATCCAAGTAGAGCTGCTGCAAAACCCCCCATACAGGCGTCAGGTTTGCGTAAGCATCACCTTAGGCATCAAATGTCTCGTCACCATCCGGATCACTTTACTTATGGATCTGAAGATACAGAAATCCACAGAGGCTGTGGGCCCCCTATACAGGCGTCAGGCACACATAAGCGTCACCGAAGGCTAGATGGATCATCCCCTCGCGGATCATACACTTACGACCTCGATGGAATCCCATCCTATTTCTAGTTTGGGAGTCAGCCGCATCAACTGATAAGCAAGAAGGCGGTTAATATACAAGCAATCATCGACGATTAACAAGACGATACAAAATCCAACTAAGGCTGTGAACCCCCTATACAGACGTCAGGCGCACAGAAGTGTCACCGAAGGCTAGATGGCTCCTCCCCTCACGGATCATACACTTATGACCTCAAGGAATCCCCTTCTATTTCTAGTTAGGGAGTCAACTTGCTAAACGACATTCAAACCTATATATAGATGTTATCGCAACATAGGAGGAACAAAGATGAAATCAAGCAATTAAGCATACTACGAACGTAACAGTTAACAAAGAAATTAAGAGTTATATACATTGCCATGGAGAGTTTAACAAAAGAACATGGTTTGCATGGGCAGCGGGGCTAGTCCCCGCACCCCAGCGAAAAGGTACTACTCGCTCATGATGCGAGAAACAAGAAAGATGAGAAAGAAAGAGAGATCCGCCATGAGCTCGGTGCATAAGGTGGTCGCAACTCAGTGAAGAAGATACACCCTTCTACGTCGTGTCGGAGCAGATCTGGATGCGCACGGGAGTTGCCAAGACAGACCGGGCAGTCCCCTTTGCTCCGTCTTCCTTCTCTTCTCACCCTCCTTGGTTGCAACACGGGCAGTAGGTGGAATGGAACTGGCGTAGACTGGACTGGATTTGGATCGGAACAGTGTCGGGCAGCCTGGAGGCGTCCGGATCCGATGCCCAAAATGAGGACCCTCGGGTCCTATTTATAGGCTCAGATCTGTCCCCAAACGGTCTGGAGTACGTTGCCAAAATATCTCCTCCAAACGGTCTGGAGACCGTTTGCTGCCAAACGGTCTGGAGACCATTTGCTTCCAAACGGTCTGGCGTCTGAAAAGCAGCTTCAAATGGTCTTCGCGTGAATATGCAGCAAACGGTCTTGAGTGCGCGGCCTTCGATCTTCATTCGGTCTTCACAATCGCAGCAAACAGACTTGAGACCGCATGGACCCAAACGGTCTTGGGACCGCATGGACCCAAACGGTCTTGGGAACGCATGGACCCAAACGGTCTTGAAACCACATGGACCCAAACGGTCTAGAGTCTGCAATCGGTCATGCGGTTTATAGCTCGCGTGGTCTTCTTTAGTAAATGATTTTGTCATTTGATCTTCGTGCATTCGAGAAAACGATCTTGGGACCGCATGGACCCAAACGGTCTTGGGACCGCATGGACCCAAACGGTCTTGGGACCGCATGGACCCAAATGGTCTTGGGACCGCAAGGGCTTCAAACGGTCTTGGGACTGTATGCGTGGAATTGCTTGGTTACCTGCATTAAATGAATAATATTTAGTTAAAACTTTGATAATTGAATCAGCTAAGTAGTTTTGCACATTATGATTCATATTTGGGTGAAAAGGTATGAAATAGGGTTGAAATTGTTCCAAAGAGATAATTGAATTCCATGATGAGTATGCACTCATCAACCACCACCACCAAGGTCTAATGCCCCGATACAATGGACGTCTAGTAGGGGTAGTGGTCGTAGCTTTACTGCAAGTAGAGCCCCCAGTACAACATCAACATCAGTGACATGACCACCCAGTTAGAGTTTGGGAAACTACAACTGCTACCAGTGTGGGAGGTCAGGACACTTGAAAAGGGATTGTCCTGAGAAAGTCAGAACTGTGACTCAACCCCAGAGGCAGAGTCAGCAAGGCTCGCAGAGGCGACAATTCAGTAATAATGCTAGAGGACGTGGACAAGCATCCCAAGCTGGATCGTCAACACCAAACAACCAAGCATAGGGTCAACAACAACCAACGGCTAGATTCTATGCAATGAATCAACTTGAAGCAGTAGTCAACCCTCGGGTTGTGACAGGTTAGATGGAACTATTTTATTCTGATATGTCTTCATCCTACTTTGTATCTGTGTTAATTGATCCGGGTGCTACACATTCTTTTATCACTCGAGAAGTGATTTATAACTGCAACATGACTGTCAGTCATAGAGCAGATAGTTTGAAGGGCCTTCAACCAAAAATGAGATGGTTGGATTTGTTCAAGTATTAACACCCTTTTTCATTGTAAAGGCAAAGGAAAGATCAGCGTGAGTGGAGAACCCACTCACATTAAGAAACTAAAAAGAATTATCCACTCATTTATGCATAATGCTATTATAAAGGTTAAGGTGCTTAATTTCTTTTCCCTTAATTCATGGATAATGGAAGGGAGTTCACTGGAGATAAAGGAACCTTTGCATGTACAAAACCAAGGAGGAAGAGGTAGCAAATTTTTTTGGAATTAAAGTATTTTTATAAGACGTTTTCTCTCTCATTGATTTTCTTATAAAAGCACCCTTTACCACTCAAACCAAGGACTTTTTCGAATCCACTTCTTTCCTTTGCTTGCAAAAATGTTCAAGGGAGATAGGAACATCAGGAAGACGACCCCCAACATGTTGGTAAGCTTCTTGACCTTCATTCATCTTGATTTCATGGTGGAAATCACAAATCAATGCATGATTCCTTCATATCTCGATCCCATCTTCACTTCTAACCATTCCTTTTCACTCAAAAGCTTGAGGAACGAACCTTGTGGTGTGGAAAAGCTTCTTCCACCTTTTTTTATGTGAAGATCCAAGCTTTGAAGCTCAATTGGATGCGGGTTATATAACTTGAACCCCTATTCATTGTTATTGATTTCAATTTCTCAATCAACTATGTTCAATTGCTTTTATTGCAATTCCTTTGATTATTCGATGAAACTACCATGATGATGGCAGTAGTTTTCGATGGACTAAGGCTTGATGATGATAAGATCATCTTAGGCTCACATTCCAATAGGTTTGAGTTGCAAACGATTTCAAGAGTTTGGTCCAAACGGTTTGACCAAACCGTTTGGAGACCAAATGATTTCCAAACGGTTTGGAGGCTTGGACCCCAAACCATTTAGAGGAGTTGACCATTTGGATGGGTTGACCGGTTGAGGTCTGAACCCTAGTACATGTTGGATGATGTTCCAATGGATCCAATTCATTGATTAAATGTATGGACAATCCACTAATTACAACCCTAATCGATCTGTTGAAGGTTCCATAAAGTAATCCATTCGATTTCAAGAATTTTTGGGTCAAACGGTCTTGAGACTTGTGTCTCTGCTACATAGCTTGCCAGGGTATAGTGGCATCTAGCTATAGAGTTACAGTGGCGGTTGTACTCTCTTCGCAATCGAGAGATCTCGTGTTTACCTCCATCAATCCGGCATTAACATCATTGGGAGATTAGTGATACATCCATCCCGAAAGCATGAAGGATTGAGAGGTTTAATGTTTACCTTCCATCAATTCCCTCATTAGGACATAAGGATATTTTCGCCCATCGACCCCCACATATTCAAAATATGTGAACTCCAGGAGATCTCGTAAGAAAACATGTTTCACCATCGCCAGCTTCTGACAATGATGGATCTATGGTCAGAGCACTACATGAATAGCTTTCATTTGATTACTTAGGTACTTTATCATATTCTTTAGCATCGGTCAATTTTGCAAATATAACTTATTAAGTCAAATGCTATAAAGAAACATGTAATGTTTATATCAATTACTTTTCAGTCTCTAAAAGACATTGGAATCTCAGTCCCTCCCATAAACATATGGTTTTGGGTATTCAAACCCTCAGCTCATCACTGAGCACTGTTACCCCCTTTTTTAGGTAACCATCACCTTCAGGTCTTCTGACCAAGGTAAATATGACACTTGATACACAAGTGTCTCATCTGGCACTTGAGGTCAATTAACTCTCTTGTCACCTCTTACTAGGCAACAAGGCATATTATGGCACACAAGGCCCAATAAATAATTTCAATAATAAAACATCATAGCTCATACCTGGCTATATTCATCATCTCAGGATACCTGTATGGTTAGTACAGATGATAACAGATATATCAATCATATTTTAGTTCCATGTTTATCCATAGTAACACCACTATTCCCATACCAGGGTTAGGGTTTCATGCCCTATAGTATAATCCAGAATTGGGGTTTCACACACCTTCACCCTATTTAGAATTAGGGTTTACTATTCACATCACATCACCCTAGATTAGGGTTTATATTCAATAATCCCACAATTAGGGTTTACTATTCATCCTAATTAGGGTTTCACATCAGAATACCATGAATTAGGGTTACTCATGTCATTACCATAAATTCATTTCACATTATCTTCCTAGATTAGGGTTTCACTCAGAATTGCCCAACTCAATTAGGGTTTCATGATCTCTTTACCAAGGATCATACCCTAATTGTATACCATACTTATCTTGAATGTGTTTAGGCTTTATTGCTACATGATTATTTTACATGTATGAGTCTCTTTCTCTCATCCTCTTCTAGGATGTCCAGAAAATTTGATCAATTAAACCTTCAATCACATGAGTATTCAAATGAATTGACCAATTGAATCTTCAATTAAATTATATATCCAAATGGATTAACCATTTTGAACCCCAAACGGTCTTGCCTACTTAGAAACTAAACGGTCTTGGATTCAGAGTTCAAACGGGTTGAAACCGTTTGGGCACATTGCCCTTGAAACCGTTTAAGCAAGAAAAGGAATGAAACCATTTAAGTATCCTGCATGTGATCTCGCACTGACTGAGATGTGGGAAGTCATGGAAGCCAGCTCTTCCATTGACTTTGTATGGTACCAATTTTGACTTCGCAGTGGTCGATTGGAGTATGAGTGGTATCCCTCATCTCCTCAGAGCTTAAATATGTTTGTAAAATATAATCAGCCGTGTAGCGTATTTGCATAAGATTGAAATACGAGAACCACTGGTTGATATTATCTTGCTTAGCATGTTCTTGATACATAAATGTTATTTATGTTCTTTAATTTCTTATTAAATAAGAGACATGCTGCCTTGTCAAGTTATAATTGAAATACTTGAATAGGATTGTTGCTCTAACCTGCATAGATGATGAATTATCTGCTATTGAAATATATTATCTCACTGCTCAGTTTAATTTTATTTAACTGCAATAACAATGGTTACGGCAAAGAGTTATATCTCTCGCTGGGGCAATTGTATAATTGTCTCACCCCCGTGGGATTCAACATTTTTAGGTAGACGCAGACAAAGAGGCAGAACCTCTATAGCAGAGGAAGAGCAGCAGCAGCAGCAAGGACAACAGTAACATCCCAAGTGGGGATACTGGTTTCCAGGCTTTGTACATAAAGTCCTATGTGTCGTCTCTGTACTCTCAGGTCCTAGGAGTCAGTCGATAATGTTTTTATAATCAAACTGAGATTTTGGTTTTATGATACATGGAATGTCCAATGTGGACCAGTATGTAGATATACTATTGTGGTTCTTGTTTAAAGAATCTTTGGTAATGGATCTTTTTATAAAAGGTTTTAATTTTTAGTGATTTTCAGTAATTCTGCTACTAACGATTACTTCCACATTAGTTAATCGTATTTTTGTGAGTTGGATGCAACATGAATAGTGGTGTTACTATGGATAAGCATGGAACTGAAATATGATTGATATATTTGTTATCAACTGTACTGACCATGTAGGTATCCTGAGATGATGAATATAGCCAGGTATGAGCTATGATGTTTTATTATTGAAATTGTTTATTGGGCCTTGTGTGCCATAATATGCCTTGTTGCCTAGTAAGAGGTGACAAGAGAGTTAATGGACCTCAAGTGCCAGATGAGATGCTTGTATAGCAAGTGTCATGTTTACCTTGGTCAGAAGACCTGAAGGTGATGGTTACCTAAAAAAGGGGGTAACAGTGCTCAGTGATGAGCTGAGGGTTTGAATACCTAGAACCATATGTTTATGTGAGGGACTGAGATCCCAATGTCTTTTAGAGACTGAAAAGTAATTGATATAAACAGTACACATTTTTTTATAGCATTGGTCTTAGTAAGTTATGTTTGCAAACTTGACTGATGCTAAAAGAATATGATAATGTACCTAAGTAATCAAATGAAAGATATTCACGTAGTGCTCTGACCATAGATCCATCACCGTCAGAAGCTGGTGATGGTGAAATAGGTTTTCTTATGAGATCTCCTGGAGTTCGCATATTTTGAATATGTGGGGGTTGATGGGTGAAAATATCCTCATGTCCTAATGAGGGAATTGATGGAAGGTAAACATTAAACCTCTCAATCCTTCATGCTTCTGGGATGGATGTATCACTAATCTCCCAACGATGTTAATGCCGAATCGATGGAGGTAAACACGAGATCTCTTGATTGCGAATAGAGTAAAACCGCCACTATAAATCTATAACTAGATGCCACTATACCCTGGCAAGCTATGTAGCAGAGACACAAGATGTCTTGCATGTGATCTCGCACTGACCGAGATGTGGGAAGTCATGGAAGCTGTCTCTTCCATTGACTTTGTATGGTATCGATTTTGACTTCGCAGTGGTTGGTTGGAGTATGAGCGGTATACCTCATCTCCTCAGATCTTAAATATGTTTGTAAAATATAATCAGCCGTGTAGCGTATTTGCATAAGATTGAAATACGAGAACCACTGGTTGATATTATCCTGCTTAGCATGTTCTTGATACATAAATGTTATTTATGTTCTTTAATTTCTGATTGAATAAGAGACATGCTGCCTTGTCAAGTTATAATTGAAATACTTGAATAGGATTGTTGCTCTAACCTGCATAGATGATGAATTATCTACTATTGAAATATATTATCCCACTGCTCAGTTTAATTTTATTTAACTACAATAACAATGGTTACGATGAAGATTTATATCTCTTGCTGGGGAAATTATATAATTGTCTCACCCCCGTGGATTCAACGTTTTTAGGTAGATGCAGACAAAGAGGCAGAACCTCTGTAGCAGAGGAAGAGCAACAACATCAACAACAAGGACAACAGTAACATCCCAGGTGGGGATACTGGTTGCTAGGATTTGTACATAAAGTCGTATGTGTCATCTCTGTACAGGTCCTAGGAGTCAGTAGATAATGTTTTTATAATCAACCTGAGATTTTGGTTTGATGATACATGGAATGTCCAATGTGGACCAGTATGTAAATATACTACTGTGGTTCTTATTTAAAGAATCTTTGGTAATGGATCTTTTTATAAAAGGTTTAAATTTTTAGTGATTTTTAGTAATTCCGCTGCTAACGATCACTTCCACATTGGTTAATCATGTTTTTGTGAGTTGGATGCAACACAAACGATCTTGGACCAATTGACCCTTCAAACGGTCTTGGACCAATTGACCCTTCAAACGGTCTTGAAGACCGTTAGACCTTAAACAGTCTTGGTTCAATTAAATCTCCAAATGGTCTTGAATCTCTTGCACCTCCAAACGGTCTTGAGGTGTTTGACCTCCAAATGGTCTTGAGGTGCTTGACCTCCAAATGGTCTTGATCTCAAAATCCCTAAATGGTCTTGAGACCGTTAGACCTTAAACGGTCTTGATCTCAATTCTTCAAACGGTCTTGCCCCAATTCCTTCAATCGGTTTTGAAACCGTTTGATTTAAATATTATTAAACCCCAAATGGTTTGAGACCGTTTGATCCTCAAATGGTTTGAGACTGAATGGTCCTCAAACGATCTAAGACCATTTGGTCATTTCAACTTGAAACCGTTTGAACCTAAATTAGGGTTTTAACTTGAATCGATCTAGGGTTTGCTTCATTGAATCAATCATCAATTGGACTATTGAGAGTACATAAAATTACCACCCTTGGATCTCCAACCATCCATCACAGCCCTTGAACTCCAAACGGTCTTGAGACCATTTGGCCTCAAACGGTCTTGAGACTGTTTGCCTCCAAACAGTCTTGAGACAGTTTGGATCATCAACCATGAAATTGATCCAATTCAATTAGGGTTACTTCAATAAATCGATTAGGGTTTGCAAATCAATGGGCCATCCACCACTATAACCATTGTTATTAGATCAATTTGAACCATTAGTTCTTCATTCATCCGCGTCAGCAATTGACTCCAAACGGTCTTGAGACCGTTTGCCCTTAAACGGTCTTGAGACCGTTTGATCACCAAACGGTGTTGAGACCGTTTGGTCATCAAAGATGAAACCGTTTGCACATAATTTTTCTCGAGGTGTGTGCTATGATGACATCATCATCTTCAAGCTACAAATCTTCAAAATTTTTTGTGATCATTTTCGTGATTTCATCAATAAATCAAAAGGAAGTTTGGGAATGAAAGAGGAATCAACATATAACGAAGAAATGAAATCAATAATGATATTTAAGGGTTCAAGTTATATAACCCACCTTCAAAGTTGAATCCAAGCTTCAAGATTCACGTCCTCAATGGTGAATGAAGCTTTCTCAACTATCCAAGGTCCGTCCTCAAGTCTTTGGATGCAAAGGATGATCAAGGTTGAGCATTGAGTAGAGAAAAAAAGAAAATAAGCATTGAATTTCGATTTCCACCATGAATTCAAGGTTGAAGATGACTATGGAGCTTACCTATAGGTTGGGACACGTCCTCCTATTTCTCCTATGCTCCCTTGTGCACGGAAAAAGCAAGGAAAGAAAGAAGGGACGAAAAGAGTCTTTCATGTGGGTGGAAAATGGAGTGTATATAAGGGAAATTCAAGAGAGAGAAAGTGTTATAAAAATCCTTAAATTCCCAAAATTGGTGCCACTTATCCCCCTCACTTCCTTGCATACGAAGCCATCATCCTCTCCTTCAAAATCCTCTTCTTTATCCATGAATTAAAGAAAACAAATTAAGCACCTTAATCAATATAATAATAATATCCAAAATTGAGTGGATATTACTTATTCTTTAACTAATGTGAGTGGGCTCTCCACACAATTTAGATATTTCGGTGCCATTGCAAGGCACAAGAACGTCCACACTTATATAAATTCAACCATCTCATTTTTGGTTGAAGGGCACTTCCATTAATGTATTTATTTTTGCATTAAATTAGGGTTTCAATTATGCTTAAATCTTGATTATTTAATATCAAGATTCTCTCTCTTCCAAAGAGATTCAAATAAGACACCCTTATGATTTTCTTGTCTCTAATTGATACCAAGAAACATTAGGGACTCTCTAGGAGTGGTATTTTGCATATTGAACCCTAGGTTTTGGGTAAATTGCACATTACACCAAAACTAGGTTTTAATGCTCAAACATTGCTTAATAAGCTCTTTCTTGGTGCTTAGGTTACCACAAGCCATACCTCTACATCATTCTCATTATTATGATGCTATTACACTTGAGGAACATTTATCATGTAACATTTGCAAGTTAACCCCTCAACTTGGGTAATTTGTACTTTAGTCCAAAGCAGGCAAACCATTGTTTTCAACATTATTCAAAAAGGACTAAAATTGAAACATAAGTTCCTCTTGAGCCTTAATTAATTTTCAAAAGATAAAAGCAAGCATATAATTATCTTTCTTAAATAAAACATCTAGGGTTAAAGCATAACCCAGGTCAGGGATGTTACAAATTATCCACCCCTAATAGGGATTTCGTCCACAAAATCATCAAGAGAAAAGAGAAGGGTACTTCCTCCTCATCTCTTCCTCTAGCTCCCACGTAGCTTCTTCAATGCCACGATGATGTCAGAGAACTTTCACAAGACATATGTCTTTCTTTTTCAGTTTTTTAATTCTTTTATCAAGGATCATCACATGTCCTTCAACATATGATATATGATCATTTAATTCTACCTCCACAGGTTGCAAAACTAACTCTGTGTCAGGATGACACTTTCTCAGCATGGAGATATGGAACACTAGATGCAACTTATGTAGCTCAGGTGGCAACTCTAGCTTATAGGCTACCTTCCAATCCGTTCAATGATTCGATAAGGCCCCATAAATCTAGGAGCTAACTTTCCCTTCTTTACAAATCTAAGGACACCTTTCCAAGGTGAGACCTTGAGATATACTATGTCTCCAACTTGGAATTCTAAAGGTCTTCACCATTTGTCGATGTACAAATTCTGTCTATCCTGTGCAGTCTTTAACTGTTGTTGTATTATTTTAATCTTCTCAGTTGTCTGTTGCACTAACTCAGGACCCAAAAGTTGATTTTCTCTTGTTTCATACCAACATAAAGGAGATCTACAACGTCTACCATATAATGATTCATATGGTGCCACATCAATAATGTGCTGATAGCTATTATTGTAAGCAAATTCTATCAAGCTCAGGTGTAGATCCCAACTTCCTACAAACTGAAGGACACATGCCCTAAGCAAATCCTCTAAGGTTTGTATGGTCCTCTCAGACTGTCTGTCTGTGTATGGGTGAAAGGCAGTACTAAATCTTAATTGTGTACCCAAAGCTTTATGGACTCGTTCCCAAAAATGACTCGTGAACTGGGGACCTCTATCAGAAACAATAGTAGTTGGAACCCCGTGCAACCGCACTATCTCATCTATATAGATCTGTGCAAGCTTCTCAGCAGTGTAGGTTGTTTTGAAAGGAAGGAAATGTGTTGTCTTAGTCAACCTATCAACTATCACCCATATGGAATCATGACCTTTGGTTGTTCTAGGAAAACCAACCACAAAGTCCATGGTCACATGATCCCATTTCCACTGCTGTATAGGCAAAGGTTGCATTATTCCTGCGGGCTATTGATGTTCAGCTTTAACCTGCTGACACATCGGACACCGCATAACAAACTCAGCTACATCCTTCTTCAATCCTGGCCACCAATACATATCCTTCAAGTTATGATACATTTTGGTGCTCCCTGGATGCATTGCATACATCGAAGAATGAGCTTCCTCCAAAACTAACTTCCTTAAGCCATTGTCATCAGGTACTACCATCCTACCATGGTAACAGACTACCTGATCCTCTAATTCAGAAAGCCATCCCATTTTTCACTTCTATACAATGACCTGATCTGCTGAACCACAACATCAGTTTGTTGTGCTTCTTTAATCTTCTGTCTCAGAGTAGGTTTCACTTGCATCTCAGCTAACATCCCAGCTAACAACGATACCTTAAACTGTACATTGTTTTGCCTCAAGGAGATAAGCATATCTCTTTTAAAGCACACTAAAGAGTTCAACTGTGCTTTATCTAATGCTGGTGATGATGGTTTCCTACTTAGTTCATCAACCACTACATTAGCCTTCCCTGGATGATAATCAATTGTACAATCGTAGTCCTTGATTAACTCCATCCAGCGGTGTTGTCTCATGTTCAACTAATGTTTTGAGAAGATATATTTTAGATTCTTATGGTCTGTGAAAATCTAGAATGTTTCTCCATAGAGATAATGTCTCCAGATCTTCAAAGCATGAACCACAAGAGCTAGCTCTAGATCATGTGTCAGATAATTATCCTCGTGTTTCGTAAGCTGTCGAGAGGCAAAAGAAATCAGTTGATTATCCTGCATCAACACACATCCTAGACCATTCTTAGATGCATCACAGAAAACTATGTACCCCTTCCCTTGCTCAGGTAACACCAACACAGGTGCACTTGTCAACCTTTCTTTCAGCAGTTGGAAAGAATGTTGACACTTGTCATTCCAGACAAAAGGAATATCTTTCCTGGTCAACTTGGTCAGGGGTAAAGCTATAGAACTGAAGTTCTTAATGAACCTCCTATAATAGCCTGCCAACCCTAGGAAACTGCGAATCTCCGTTGGTGTCTTCAGTTGTTCCCATTGCAGGATAGATTCTACCTTCTTAGGATCAACATGGATACCTGAGGCAGATATTACATGTCCTAGAAAAGAAACTTCTGGTAACCAGAACTCACATTTGCTAAACTTAGCATACAACTTATGCTCTCTTAGAAAAGTTAAAGCCTGACAGAGGTGCTGCTCATGCTGTTGAGCATCTCTACTATATATTAGGATGTCATTTATGAAGACTACTATGAACTGATCAAGAAAAGGTCGAAAGATTTTGTTCATGAGTTTCATGAATGCAGCTGGTGTATTAGTTAGTCCAAACGACATAACTATGAACTCATAGTGACCATACCTTGTCCTAAAGGTAGACTTAGGTATGTCACTCTCCTTGATACACAACTGATGATATCTTGACCTCAGATCTATCTTAGAGAAGATAGTTGCACCACACAACTGATCAAATAGGTCATTGATCCTTGGCATAGGATACTTATTCTTTATGGTTACTTTATTCAACTATATATAATCAATGCATAACCACATCGATCCATCCTTCTTCTTAACAAAGAGAACCGGAGCACCCCATGGTGAAGTACTCGATCGGATAAAACCTTTCTCAAGCAACTCCTGTAGGTGTTTCTCGAGCTCTGCCATCTCAACAAGTGCCATTCTATACGGTGTTTGTGCTATTGGTTGCATGCCCTGGATTAGATTAATCTCAAAATCAATCTCTCGGGGTGGAGGAACACCTGCAAGTTCCTCAGGGAAGACGTCTTCAAACTCCCTAACTATCGGGACTCCAGAAAGATTAGGGCTCTCCATTGTGGTATCTACCACATGTGCCAAGAATGCAAAGCATCCTTGTCTCATTAGTTTCTCAGCTACCATAGCTGATACAAGACAGGTCGGAAGAATCTTTCTATCTCCCTGAAAGATCCATGTGTCATCATCATCTGCGAATACAACTTTTTTGGAATCATAATCCAAGACAACCTTATACCTTTCTAGGGTGTCCATCCCAAGAATTATATCGAACCCGTGCATCTCAAGTGGTATAAGATCCACCTGAATGTGATGTTCAGAAAGGAAAGAATGTAGGGAGAACACACCTCCTGCAGCACTGTAGATCCCAACAAAGGGGTTTCTAACAACAGACTATCTGCTCTATGACTAACAATCATATTGCAATCATGAATCACTTCTCGAGTGATAAAGGAATGTGTAGCACCCAGATCAATCAAAATAGATACGAAGTAGGATGAAGACATATCAGAATGAAATAGTTTCATCTGACTTGTCACAACTCGAGGGTTGACTATTGCTTTAGGTTGATTCATTGCATAGAATCTCGCCGTTGCTTGTTGTTGACCCTGTGCACGATTGTTGGGTGCCGACGAACCAACTTGGGACGCTTGTCCACGTCCTTTAGTTCCACTCAGAATCTGTCACCTCTGAGAGCCTTACTGACTCTGCCTCTGAGGTAGAGTCACACTTACATCTCTAGCTCGACAGTCTTTCATCAAATGCCCCATCTTTCCGCATATAAAATAGCCTCTGGCCTCCCTCCGTGGCCTGGGTGATCCTACTACTGATACTGATGCTGAGCTGTGGGCTTCCTCTGGTGGTAAACTACGACCTCTACCCCTACTCGACGTCCATTGCGTCTGTGTATTGAATCTTGGTGGTGCTATTGGTGCATTAAATCTCAGTTTCTTGAAACTTTTGGACCTATGTCCTTGAAACTGAGTATACACCTTCTTACTCTTAGTCTGACGCTTCTCAATCACCGACCTTTCTATCTATCTCACAGACTCCACAAAGGTAGCGAACCTCTCCCTGTTTTCTAAGGCAGACATAGGAGTGGTCAAATCAGCATTTATGCCCTTCTCAAAACGTTGAATTCTCTCTTCATCAGTAGATGCCATATGCGGACATAACCACAAAAGCTCCATGAACTTAGCTTCATACTCACTAATTTTCATTAGTCCTTGCCTTAACCTCTCAAACTGAGAGATCTTCTCATCTAGATACGTCTTGGGAAAGTATCTATTGATGAATTCTCATCATAAATCTCTCCATCTGATTTCAACACCTGGCCTCTTACCCTCTTCTATTGTCCACCAGTGGCCAGCACTCCCTTTTAGAAGGTACACTGCATGCATCACCTTCTCTGCTTCAGGGATATTGAGGATTCTAAAAGGCTTCTCTAGCTCAGTCAGCCACATATATGCATATGATGGGTCAGCTTACTGGCATAATCTGTGGCTCCAACCCGGTGAAGTCGTTCAAAAGTCTTGCCGGCTCCCTGTCCTTCATTATGGGCTGGTGCCCTAGGTGCAGGTGGTGGCATCCTATCTTCCATATGTGTTATGGTTGCCATGAACTTCCCAAACAGATCATGGAAAGCTGGGTTTTTAGTGCAGCTTGATTAGGCTGGGGATGTTCGAGTACTGGTTCCTCACTATCCTGATCCCTTGCACCTCTTCCTGGTGCAGCAATGCTATTCTCAGCAGCATGTTCTTCATGTGATCCAGACATCTTTAAGTTCTTCTTCTCCTCCTATATGAGAAGAAGACATTATCAGATAACTGGAAAACACTAGAACAGACTCAACAACCTTAATCCTATTTCTCTGTAGACTCTGCAAACCTAGAGCTCTGATACCACTAAATTGTGACGCTCCGTACGAAAAAAATGTCACTAACTAAGCGGAAGCAATCATTAACAGCGGATTATTGAAAATCACTATAAATTAAAACCATTTACAAAGAGATCCAAACATAGGAAAACTATTATAACAAGAACCAAAGTATTACATATACATTCTGGCTCATAAGTACATGACCTGTATCATCCCTTTTTGAGGATTACAAGCATCAACTGCCCTGTTAAAACTATACACATGTAATATAAAAACCTCGAGGCATCAAGCCAAAATCTCAGATCGATTCATTAAAAGTACTAGCTACAAACTCTGAGGACCTGAGAGTATAAAGACGACATATATGACTCTCTATACAAAACATGACAGCCAATGCCTCCACCTGATATATCACTGCTGTCCCTATTGTTGTTGCTGCTGCTCTTCCCCTGCTAAAGGTTTTCTACCTCTTCTTCCGCGTCCACCTAAAAAGTTGGATCCCACGGGGGTGAGACAATTGAAATTGTCCCAGCGAGAGATATAACTCTCCGCTAGAAATATTATTATTGTAGTTTAATAGAATAAAACTGAGCAGAAGAATCATATATATTCAGCATCAGATATATCAATGTCTAAATAGATTAGAGCAATATTTTTATTCAAAGCATTTCAGCTTATAACTTGATAAAACAACATGTCATTTATCCTCAAGTCTTTGGATGCAAAGGATGATCAAGGTTGAGCATTGAGTAGAGAAAAGAAGAAAATAAGCATTGAATTTCGATTTCCACCATGATCAAGGTTGAAGATGACTATGGAGCTTACCTATAGGTTGGGGCACGTCCTCCTGTTGCTCCTAAGCTCCCTTGTGCATTCAAAACACTAGAGGGGGGGTGAATAGAGTTTTTAAATTATTTTAACAATTATTTAACTCAAACAACCACAATTGAAAATGGAAGAAGGAGACAAGTGTTTAGAGTGGTTCCAATCTTAGTAAATACTAAGACTGTCAGTCCACTACCCGGTTGCTTACCCAACCGAGATTTTGAAAGTATCAATTTTATTACCTTCACTAGGATTTACACAAAATACAATACTTTCTTACACCCCTTGAACAACCTTCACTTGAAGTACATGCACCAACCCGAGGTAGCCTTCTTGAAGTAACTCCAAGCTCCCCCTTGAAGTAGCCTTCCTCTTTAGAAGTAACCTCCCGTTGCACCAGCCTTCTTGAAGTAGTTCAAGGTCCCCTTCTTCACCAAGAAGATCTTCCAACCTCTCCAATCCGCAGCCTCCAACCTAGGAGTAGCAAGGAGAGTACAAACAATAATAGTGAACAAGAAAGGAAAATGGAAATTACAACTTATCCTTTGAAGCACAAGGCTTGATTTGCCTAGATCAAGTGTGTAGATCTCCTAACCAATGTGTATGGAATTGTGATTGCTGTGGATTAGGAGATGATAGCCTATAGGACACAAATTTTGAGCTAGGAGAGGAAGTAGCTAGTTGCCAATATGCTTAATTGCTCACAAACAGATTGCTCAATGTAAATGTATGCTCAAAGATTGCTCAAGTGTATAATCAAGTGAGTTTAGGTGTCCTAAGGCATGTCCTATTTATAGGAATGTCCTACAAGTGCTTAAGGACGTTCTAGACACTTTCTAGGGGTTTCTAAGTGCTTAACTAGCCGTTAGATATAAGTTAGTTGCTTTAACAACAGCTAGTTAATTAATTCTGCAGATGCTGTCAGAGACCATCTCGGTCGAGAAATGGTCGATCGAGACACCTACTCGGTCGACGTATTGTCGACCGACAGGCTCTCTGGATCAAGTGTTTGTAACATTTATCTCCAACTGCCAACTACCTTGTTAGCTGTGTCTAACGGCTACTTGGATTCTCGGTCGAGAAGTTTGTCGACCGAGAGTGTCTCGGTCGAGGATTTTGTCGACCGAGATAGACCCTGTTTCAATGTTTCAAATGAAGACATTTAGTGTGTGTATGAGTGTGCATATGTGACACTGTTGAAGGGGATGACCTATCTAAATGTGGTGTTCAGCTAGGGAAGATCTAACGCTTGATTTACATGAAGTCTAAGTACTTGTACATTATATATTTGTACAAGTTTACAATTGATTACATTTCATGACATTTACAATCATTCAAGCATATAGATTCCCTAGTGCTTTGTCATCCACCTTATTCCTGCAACACTCAAGTAACACGTTAGATTAACAAGAATGAAATGTTTGTCATTATCAAAACAAAGGGATTTACAGATGTCCATTTAGCCAACAATCTCCCCCTTTTTGAAGATGACAAACATTTCCTAAATATAAAATAAGAAAATATAAAACATGTGAGTTTCATACCTGAAGATTACCTTTATGAATTTCTTCTCTTGTTTATAAAATGTGTGCTTATTATTCCCCATGAATTATGGAACATGAAATCCAATTCTTTAGGGAATATAGCAACTTTCAATGTAAAGCCAAGAGTTTATGAAACTCATTGATTGAGTTTTGCACAATTACTAAGTTTTATATTTATTTCTCCCCCTTTGTCATTTCAAAAAGATATCCGATAAAAATAAAGCTCCCCCTTAATTAGATGTCCCAACAAATTCAATGACAAAGATGTCCATTAAAAGCCAAAATGATGCAAATAAACGACATTGTTAAGAGGCACAAATATCAAAGAAAACATCTTCCAAAGAAGTGATAAGCAATTACTTCCTTATTTTGTTGAATTGGTCTAGTGGAAGCGGTTTTGTAAAAATATCAGCCAATTGGTCTTCCGTATCAACATGATGAAGGGAAACATGATTTTTAGAAATATGATCCCTTAAAAAGTGATGACGGATTTCAATATGTTTAGCTCTTCTGTGTAAAATAGGATTGTGTGCTAAGTTTATAGCGCTTGTGTTGTCACAAAAGATAGGTGTAGATGAAAGAATAAAACCATAATCGTTTAATACTTCTTGCATATAAAGCACTTGATCACAACAAGATTCGGCTGCCATATATTCAACTTCAGTTGTAGAAAGGGCAACCGTGTTTTGTTTCTTGCTAAACCAAGATACTAAAGCTCTCCCTAAAAAGAAACAACCACCACTAGTGCTCTTGCAATCAAGTCGACAACCAGCATAGTCAGCATCAGTATAAGCTTTAAAATCCAAGGATTGTCCTTTTGGATACCATAAACCAAAACATGTAGTGCCGGCTAAGTATCGAAGAATTCGTTTAACTACTTGAAAATGAGAGTGCATAGGTTGTGATTGAAATCAAGCACAAAGACCAATGGAAAACATGATGTCCGGTCTAGAAGCAGTTAAGTAAAGCAAACTACCAATCATGGCTCTATATAAGGAATCATCAATAGGTTCCCCATTTTCATCCTTATCAATTTTAGTAGAAGTGGCCATAGGAGTAGTAGCATGTTTGCACTGATCCATCCCAAAACGTTTTAAGAGTTCTTTAGTATACTTTTCTTGGCTTATAAAAATCCCGGCAGGCGTTTGTTTAATTTGGAAACCAAGAAAGAAAGTTAGTTCACCCATGAGTCTCATTTCAAATTCTTTTTGCATAATGTCACTGAATTGTGTGCACAATGATTCATTTGAAGCTCCAAAAATAATGTCATCAACATATATTTGAACAACTAGAAAATCAGATGTATATGTTTTGAAAAATAAGGTAGAATCTGAATTTCCAATAGAAAAACCATTATCAAAAAGATATGTCTTGAGCCTTTCATACCAGTTCCTAGGTGCTTGTTTTAAACCATAAAGTGCTTTCTTAAGTTTATAAACATAGTCACCTTTTTCCGGTATTTCAAAACCGGGTGGTTGGGCAACATATACTTCTTCTTGAATGATTCTGTTTAGAAATGCACTTTTTACATCCATTTGGTAGAGTTTGATGTTTTTATGTGCAGCAATAGCTAGTAACATTCTAATAGCCTCAAGTCTAGCTACTGGTGCATACGTTTCATCAAAGTCTATTCCTTCTTGTTGATTATATCCTTGTGCTACTAACCGAGCTTTATTCCTTATTACTTCTCCTGCCTCATTTAGCTTATTCCTAAAAACCAATTTAGTTCCAATGATGGTTTTATCTTGTGGTTTAGGAACTAAATCCCATACATCATTTTTTGTGAATTGGTTTAATTCTTCTTGCATGGCTATTATCCAATAATCATCTTTAAGAGCTTCAGATATCTTCTTAGGTTCAATGATAGAAACAAAAGCCATGTTTGCGACATCCTTAAAGGAAGACCGAGTTTTTACTTTATCATTTGGATTTCCAATAATTAATTCTTGAGGATGATCCTTAATAAGTCTAGGTATAGGTTGTGTTTCATCTTGGTTATTGTTTGTAGTATCTTTCTCACTATCATTTGGTATGTTTAAGTTTTCGAATTGATTAGTAAGATCAATTATTTCTAGATTTTCTGATTTGGACTCTTCATGAAAAGAGACATGAATAGATTCCTCAACTTTTCTAGAGATAGTGTTGTAGACTCTAAATGCTTTGCTAGAGGTAGAATATCCCAAAAAGAATGCTTTGTGGGATTTAGAATCAAACTTATCTCTATCATCTTTGGTATTTAAGATATAGCATGTGGATCCAAAGGTATGAAAATAGTCAACTCTAGGTTTCTTAGAATGTATTATTTCATATGGAGTTTTCTTCAAATGAGAGTGAGCAGTTACTCTATTTAACACATAGCATGCGGTGTTTACAGCTTCAGCACAAAAGGTTTTGGGTGTGTTATGTTCGAGCATCATAGTTCTAGCCATTTCTTATAGTGATCGATTTTTCCTTTCAACTATACCATTTTGTTGTGGAGTGTGTGGAGCAGAAAAATTATGAGTGTACCCTTGAGATGTGCAAAATTCTTCAAATACATGATTTTCAAATTCTCCACCATGATCACTTCTAATGGTACATATTTTGCTTTGTAATAGATTTTCAATCATGGAACAAAATTTTATAAAAACATGAATAGTATCATATTTGGTTATAATAAAATGTACCCATGTATATCTACTATAATCATCAACAATAACAAAACAATATCTTTTGCCACCAATAGATTGTGTCCTCATGGGTCCAAATAAATCCATATGAATTAATTCTAAAGATCTACTGGTGCTAAGTACATGTTTAGGTTTAAAAGAGGTTTTTGTTTGCTTTCCCAATGTACACGGTTCACAATTTTCAACTTGATCAAAAGATAAAGTAGGCAAACCACGAACAAGATCATATTTCACTAACTTTTTGATAACATGTGAACTAGCATGTCCTAGCTTTTTATGCCATAGTTGTAAAGTATTTTCATTTGCAAGCAAGCATTTTCCTACTACAGATTTCATAGAGTTAGGTCTAAGAATATAAAGATTTCCAACTCTTTTTCCTTCATAGACAACATTTGTAGTGTTTTCTATTAATAATTTGCAGCGGGTTTTGTTAAATAAAACATCATAGCCACTATCACATAATTGACTCACACTTATTAAGTTATGGTGCAAACCATCAACGAGTAGAACATTCTTTATTTCGAGGTTTGTACCAATGTTACCTATTCCAACGATTTTACCTTTACCGTTATCTCCAAAAGTGACTGTTCCACTCTTCTTTTCTTCAAAAGTTTGAAATGCATCCTTGTTTCCGGTCATGTGTTTGGAACATCCACTGTCGACCACCCAATCCTGCATTAAAATGTAGATTTTGGTACCCATGTGATGGTCCGATATGGTTAGAAGCAGACTGTATAAAAATTCTGATTCAGAACTTCAGTCGGTCGATAATTGTTCGACCGACATCTTTCTCGGTCAACTAATCGTCGATCGAGAAGGTTGCTGTATTGCAAATTAAGAACAAAAAAATAGAGATTCTGCTCGGTTGACCAACTTTCGACCGAAATAGTTTCTGTTGATTTTGATTTGTTACAGGCATCTGGTCGGTCGACAAAAGTTCGACCGATTATATTTTCGGTCGACAATACTTCGACCGACTAAGTTTCTGTTTCAGTACAGCAGTTCAGAAAATTACCATAATGCATGAAACCTTTTATTAAGTTGAGATAAGACAATATAAATTGCAAAATTGAGCGTTTGATCATATCTCAACTAAATTGCATTCAACTCTACTAAGTTTGAGGTTTTGGGACCCAAACTAAGTAGGAATCCTTGGTCTTATAAGGGCATGAAAATGAATAATGTCCAAGACGTAGACAAAAATGACAAGTAATAGAGTCAACTTCATTTCTCTTTATAAGGATTGTGTTCTTAGGTAAAAACATAGTCTTAGTTCTTTTGGGTTGATTTTTCTTTGGAGCATATCCTAAACCTTTTCTTCCATTGAAACTAGAGGAGGCTTTTAGAATGTTATCAAGGATATCTTTTCTTCTTAACTCATGTAAATTTCTTTGTAGCTTAGCAATGTCATCCATCTTCTTGTGTAAATATTTTCTTGCTTGATCTAAATCAGATAATAGGGAGTCTCTTTCTGTTACAACATTGTCATAGTCTAGATGGTTACACAGAATTGGTTGAGTCTGAAAATCTTTTAGTTTAGCTAACAATTTAGTCTTTTCTTGAGAGAGAAGATCAACGTTTGTTTCTAGAGTGAGTAGGTTTTTAGTGCAGTCATTTAAAGATGTTTTTAAAGACAAATTCTCAAGATCAATGTTGTTCTTTTCAGAGGAGAGATCATTTAATTTAGCATATAGCTCATCATTTGTTTTGATAACCTTCTTTAGTTTCTTCTTGGCATCAACATACTTATCATGAATTTCTTGTAGACTAGTAATTAACTCTTCTTTGGGAAGATCAAGTAGGCTTACCTCTTGAGAGTCTTCATCATCTTCTCTTGCCATTAGACATTCTACCTTTTCTTCTCCGCTTTCACTTTCACTTGACTCGTCCCATGCAGCTTTATAGGCTTTTTCTCCCTTCTTCTTGTGTGAGCTTTTCTTTCCTTTCTTTGCTTTAGGACATTCATTTTTGAAATGTCCTTTCTTTCCACACTCAAAGCACCTGGGAGGAGAAGAAGAACTAGAAATTTTGTTAGATTTAAATCTTTTATATTTCTTACCATTGACAATTAAGGCTTCTTCTCCTTCTTCTTCACTTGACTCCTCACTTTCTAGTGTGATTATCTTTGAAGCTTTTAGAGCCACATCCTTCTTCTTTCCTTGCTAAAGTTCACGTTCTCTTCTTTCTTCCTCTTCTAGGGTTGCTTCATGAGCTTCTAGATTGCCTATGAGTTGCTCCATTTTCAGTCGAGTGAGGTCATTAGCTTCTTCAATGGCTGTCACCTTTGGCTTGTATTTAGGAGGAAGTGATCGATGGATTTTTGATACCTGATCTTCTTCAAGAACAGTTTTTCCTAGGGCATTTAAACCATTAACAATAGAAGAGAATTTTGCAAACATTTCACTAATAGGTTCATTTGGATCCATACGGAAGTGTTCAAACTTTTGTTTAAGCATGCTAATCTTAGAATTCTTGACTTGAACTGTACCTTCATAAGTTATGGACAGTCTATGCCAAATGTCATAGGCTGTGTCACAATTTGATATCCTATTAAATTCTCCTACTGAAATTGAACAATATAAAATGCTTACAGCTTTGGCATTCATTTGAGCCAACTTTACCGTATTTGCATCCCAATCTGCATATTGTGTTTGAGGAAGCTCGTATGGGGTTGACACCATCCTCCATAAGTCCCAATTGATGCCTTGGAAGTAGAACTGCATTCTTCTCTTCCAATATGTGTAGTTTGTTCCGTCAAACGCTGGAGGTCTAGCAACAAGTGTCCCTTCAAGGTTAAGGTTGTTAAGCACCCCGTCACCCATTCTTCAAGACCTTGTTAGGGTTCCTTGAAGCTTGCTCTGATACCAATTGAAAAACACTAGAGGGGGGGGGGTGAATAGTGTTTTTAAATTATTTTAACAATTATTTAACTCAAACAACCACAATTGAAAATGGAAGAAGGAGACAAGTGTTTAGAGTGGTTCCAATCTTAGCAAATAATAAGACTGTCAGTCCACTACCCGGTTGCTTACCCAACCGGGATTTTGAAAGTATCAATTTTATTACCTTCACAAGGATTTACACAAAATACGATACTTTCTTACACCCCTTGAACAACCTTCACTTGAAGTAGATGCACCAACCCGAGGTAGCCTTCTCGAAGTAACTCCAAGCTCCCCCTTGAAGTAGCCTTCCTCTTTAGAAGTAACCTCCCGTTGCACCAGCCTTCTTGAAGTAGTTCAAGGTCCCCTTCTTCACTAAGAAGATCTTCCAACCTCTCCAATCCGCAGCCTCCAACCTAGGAGTAGCAAGGAGAGTACAAACAATAATAGTGAACAAGAAAGGAAAATGGAAATTACAACTTATCCTTTGAAGCACAAGGCTTGATTTGCCTAGATCAAGCGTGTAGATCTCCTAACCAATGTGTATGGAATTGTGATTGCTGTGGATTAGGAGATGATAGCCTATAGGACATGAAATTTGAGCTAGGAGAGGAAGTAGCTAGTTGCCAATATGCTTAATTGCTCACAAACAGATTGCTCAATGTAAATGTATGCTCAAAGATTGCTCAAGTGTAGAATCAAGTGAGTTTAGGTGTCCTAAGGCATGTCCTATTTATAGGAATGTCCTACAAGTGCTTAAGGACGTTCTAGACACTTTCTAGGGGTTTCTAAGTGCTTAACTAGCCGTTAGATATAAGTTAGTTGCTTTAACAACGACTAGTTAATTAATTCTGCAAATGCTGTCAGAGACCATCTCGGTCGAGAAATGGTCGACCGAGACACCTACTCGGTCGACGTATTGTCGACCGACAGGCTCTCTGGATCAAGTGTTTGCAACGTTTATCTCCAACTGCCAACTACCTTGTCAGCTGTGTCTAACGGCTACTTGGGTCTTTCTCGGTCGAGAAGTTTGTCGACCGAGAGTGTCTCGGTCGAGGATTTGTCGACCGAGATAGACCCTGTTTCAATGTTTCAAATGAAGACATTTAGTGTGTGTATGAGTGTGCATATGTGACACTGTTGAAGGGGATGACCTATCTAAATGTGGTGTTTAGCTAGGGAAGATCTAACGCTTGATTTACATGAAGTCTAAGTACTTTTACATTATATATTTGTACAAGTTTACAATTGATTACATTTCATGACATTTACAATCATTCAAGCATATAGATTCCCTAGTGCTTTGTCATCCACCTTATTCCTGCAACACTCAAGTAGCACGTTAGATTAACAAGATTGAAATGTTTTTCATTATCAAAACAAAGGGATTTACAGATGTCCATTTAGCCAACAGTGCATGGCCAAAGAAAGGAAAGAAAGAAGGGTTGAAAAGAGTCTTTCATGTGGGTGGAAAATGGAGTGTATATAAGGGAAATTCAAGGAGAGAAAGTGTTATAAAAATCCTTAAATTCCCAAAATTGGTGCAACTTATCCCCCTAACTTCCTTTCATACGAAGCCATAATACTCTCCTTCAAAATACTCTTCTTTATCCATGAATTAAAGAAAACAAATTAAGCACCTTAATCAATATAATAATAATATCCAAAATTGAGTGGATATTACTTTTTCTTTAACAAATGTGAGTGGGCTCTCCACTCACTTTAGATATTTTGGTGCCATTGCAAAGAACAATAACGTCCACACTTATATAAATTCAACCATCTCTTTTTGGTTGAAGGGCACTTCCATTAATATATTTATTTTTGCATTAAATTAGGGTTTCAATTATGCTTAAATCTTGATTATTTTAATATCAAGATTCTCTCTCTTCCAAAGAGATTCAAATGAGAGCCCTTCTGATTTTCTTGTCTCTAATTGATACCAAGAAACATTAGGGACTCTCTAGGAGTGGTATTTTGCATATTGAATCCTAGGTTTTGGGTAAATTTCACATTACACCAAAACTAGGTTTTAATGCTCAAACATTGCTTAATAAGCTCTTTCTTGGTGATTAGGTTACCACAAGCCATACCTCTGCATAATTCTCATTCTTATGATGCTATAACACTTGAGGAACATTTATCATGTAACATTTGCAAGTTAACCCCTCAACTTGGGTAATTTACACTTTAGTCCAAAGCAGGCAAAACATTGTTTTCAACATTATTCAAAAAGGACTAAAATTGAAACATAAGTTCCTCTTGAGCCTTAATTACTTTTCAAAAGATAAAAGTAAGCATATAATTATCTTTCTTAAACAAAACATCTAGGGTTAAAGCATAACCCAGGTCAGGGATGTTACAAATTATCCACTCCTAACAGGGATTTCGTCCCTGAAATCATCAAGAGAAAAGAGAAGGGTACTTCCTCCTCATCTCTTCCTCTAGCTCCCACGTAGCTTGTTCAATGCCACGGTGATGCCAGAGAACTTTCACAAGACATATGTCTTTCTTTTTCAGCTTTTTAATTCTTTTATTAAGGATCATCACATGTCCTTCAACATATGATATATCATCATTTAATTCTACCTCCATAGGTTGCAAAACTAACTCTGTGTCAGGATGACACTTTCTCAACATGGAGATATGGAACACTGGATGCAACTTATGTAGCTCAGGTGGTAACTCTAGCTTATAGGCTACCTTTCCAATCTATTCAATGATTCGATAAGGCCCCATAAATCTAGGAGCTAACATTCCGTTCTTTCCAAATCTAATGACACCTTTCCAAGGTGAGACCTTGAGATATACTATGTATCCAACTTGGAATTCTAAAGGTCTTCGCTGTTTGTTGGCATATGACTTCTGTCTATCCTGTGTAGTCTTTAAATGTTGTTGTATTATTTTAATCTTCTCAGTTGTCTGTTGCACTAACTCAGGACCCAAAAGTTGATTTTCTCCCATTTCATACCAACATAAAGGAGATCTACAACGTCTACCATATAATGATTCATATGGTGCCATATCAATACTATGATGATAGCTATTATTGTAAGCAAATTCTATCAAGCTCAGGTGTAGATCCCAACTTCCTACAAACTGAAGGACACATGCCCTAAGCAAATCCTCCAAGGTTTGTATGGTCCTCTCAGACTGTTCGTGTGTCTATGGGTGAAAGGCAGTACTAAATCTTAACTGCATACCCAAAGCTTTATGGACTCGTTCCCAAAAATGACTCGTGAACTGGGGACCTCTATCAGAAACAATAGTAGCTAGAACACCGTGCAACTGCACTATCTCATCTATACAGATCTCTGCAAGCTTCTCAGTAGTGTAGGTTGTTTTGACAGGAAGGAAATGTGCTGTCTTAGTCAACCTATCAACTATCACCCATATGGAATCATGACCTTTGGTTGTTCTAGGCAAACCAACCACAAAGTCCATGGTCACATGATCCCATTTCCACTGCGGTATAGGCAAAGTTTGCATTGTTCCTATGGGCTTTTGATGTTCAGCTGTAACCTGCTGACACACCGGACACCGCATAACAAACTCAGATACATCCTTCTTCAATCCTGGCCACCAATACATATCCTTCAAGTTATGATACGTTTTGATGCTCCCTGGATGCATTGCATACATCGAAGAATGATCTTCCTCTAAAACTAACTTCCTTAAGCCATTGGCATCAGGTATTACCATCCTACCATGGTAACAGACTACCTGATCCTCAGATTCATGAAAGCCATCCCATTTTTCACTACCATACTCTGACCTGATCTGTTGAACCACAACATCAGTTTGTTGTACTTCTTTAATCTGATGTCTTAGAGTAGGTTTCACTTGCATCTCAGCTAACAACCCAACTAACAACGATACGTTAAGATGTACATTGTTTTGCCTCAAGGAGATAAGCATATCTCTTCTAAAGCACACTAAAGAGTTCAACTGTGCTTTATCTAAGGCCGGTGATGATGATTTCCTACTTAGTTCATCAACCACTACATTAGCCTTCCCTGGATGATAATCAATTGTAAAATCGTAGTCCTTGATTAACTCCATCCAGCGGCGTTGTCTCATGTTCAACTCATGTTGTGAGAAGATATATTTTAGAAACATAAGTTCCTCTTGAGCCTTAATTACTTTTCAAAAGATAAAAGCAAGCATATAATTATCTTTCTTAAACAAAACATCTAGGGTTAAAGCATAACCCAGGTCAGGGATGTTACACTCACAGAGGAAATGGTAGCCCTCAGGAGAGAGAGAGATGCTCTACGGGCTGACAGAGACCACTTAACAAGTGGCTACAAGGTGGTAGAATGACCTCCAAAAGGAGTGCCAGTGCCTGGATGAAGACCACAAGAAGCTGGAAGACAAATGTAAATAGATCGACGACCAATGGAGGAGGAAGAAGAGCAAGCACGTGGTAGTCCCCTCAACATTACAAGCGTCATCGATCCCTCAAAACCTTGACTACAACAGTGACGATAATGTGGGAGGGACAGGTGCAAGTACAATGCCAAAATAAGAAAGCATCAACATAAAAACTGCCTCGACAGATGAACCTAAAGCAAAGGAAGCACCACTGTAGTCGAACACCTCCCAAAGACAATGAAACAAAGAAAACTACTATGTTGTCTAGGGGATCAATTTGAACAGTAGTCCTGAAGAGGACAAAACAAAATTAGATAAGGAGAAGGGGGAACCAAAAGAAGACCAAACTACCCTGACTACAGGAAAGGTTGCATCAGAAGAACCCATGAAGGCCGTCATCACCAGAGAAAAGAGCATGGCAACAGAAGATCTCACGTCTAGAGAAATCAGAGATATAAATAAGTTGTTGGATGACCTGACATCTAGGATGGACATGTGCAGTGGCTTCCTGCAATCCCCAATCCACAATAAACACAAAGACTATCTTTACGACAGAAAGATGGAGGCAATGTTAGCAGCACTAAACGCTGCCAAACTAGGGCAGTCATTTGAGGAAAGCAACATCAAAGACAATATAGTTGCGGAGGCTTCCACTGGTGTTGTAGATAAGGTGACCACCTAGATTCCAACGAATACAAAAAGTCTATATCCAACTAGGGAAGCACCCCTAAAAGCAGCACAGGATGACATCTCAGATGATGATGAAGGAGGGCTCGTCTCTTTCTTCACAAACGAGCTGACCAGGAATCAGAGAACACCAGTCAAGAAAGAAGAACTAGGGGTGGCTCCTCCTCTGCCTTGCAAAATGGTAGATATGGACATGACTGCACTATCAAGAATAACATGAAGTGATGCCCATATCTGGGCAAATATTCTAGATGATAGTCTGCCTGAAACTGATGTTGTATACCACAACAAGGGCATACATCTCACTAGGGAACACTTCAGAGGAATCTTCACAAAAAGGGCACGTTTACACAAGAAAATGTTCAAATTATTGTGTTCCACCCTCCTCAAAGAGTTCTTACAACCAGACAAGGTGCAACTAGTGTTTAACGACACCACACATCTAGAAGGACTCTTATATAATGAAGACTACAATGTTGTTGATGTGACTGAGCTAAAAAAAGTGGTGAGTAACGTGGGATTTTATCGCACTAACAAATTCACTCGGGGTTGCAATCCCCGAGCTTTTACCAAAACCAAAGTGCAATAATACCACCCGCAAGAGGATGAGTCTTATTGCAGTATAGTTAAGGATCGAACCCAAAGGACAACATTTTTAAGAATCCTTATCAGTCGAATCTAGTTCAAGTTAAGACTAATACTTGAAGCGATTGATTGATTTAAGTTCGATCAAACTAAATTGCACGGAAGTAAAATCTGAATTAAAGTTAGATTTAGATCAATGATATGGAGTCGCTGGGATGGTATCAGGTTTCACCACCGCTACACATGCAAACACATTCAATCACAAACAATCCAGGCAAGATATAACGATCCAAAAAGAGCTGCTGCAAAACCCCCCATATGGGCATTAGGTTCGCGTAGGCATCACCATAGGCATCAGATGTCTCGTCACCATCCAGATCACTTACTTACGACTCCAAAGATATAGAAATCCAACGAAGGTTGTGGGCCCCCCTATATAGGCGTTAGGTACACAGAAGCGTCACCGAAGGCTAGATGGCTCGTCCCCTCACGGATCATACACTTACGACCTCGAAGAAATCCCATTCTATTTCTAGCTTGGGAGTCAACCTCATTAATCGATAAGCAAGCAGGTGATTAATACACGAGCAAACATCAATGATTAATAAGAAGATACAAAATCCAATTAAGGCTGTGAACCCCCTATACATGTGTTAGGTGCACAAAAGTGTCACCGAAGGCTAGATGGCTCGTCTCCTCGCAGATCATACACTTACGTCCTCAAGGAATCCCATTCTATTTCTAGTTTGGGAGTAAACTTGTTAAATGACATTCAATCCCACATATAGAAGTTCTCACAACATAGGAAGAACAAAGATGAAAGCAAGCAATTAATCTAACTATGAACATAACGATTAACAATGAAATGAAAAGTTATATACATTGCCATGGAAAGTTTAAACAAAAGAGCATGATTGCATGGGCAGCGGGGCTAGTCCCCGCACCCCAGTGAAAAGGAACTACTCGCTCATGATGCGAGAAATAAGAAGGATAAGAAGGAGAGAGGAATCCACCATGAGCATGATGCAGAAGGTAGTCACATCTTGGTGAAGATGATGTGGTCTTCTACGTCATGTCGGAGCAGATCTGGAAGAAAGAGGGATGCCAAGATAGACTGGGCAATCTTTCTCACTCCTCCTTTTCTCTCTTCTCAGTATCCTTGAGTTGTAGTAGGAACGGCAGGTGAAGTGGCAGTGTGGACAGAACTAGATCGGACCTGTGTACAGACAGCCTGTCAGCGTCCTAGAACTGATGCCAATTGAGGACCCTTGCGGTCCAATTTATAGGCTCAGATGGGGTCTTCACATTTTCTGCATGAACCTTCTCCAAACAGTTTGGAGCGAATGATCTTGGGAATGATGGGCCTATCGGTCTTGAGACCGTATGGCACGAATTGGTCTTAAAACCGTTAGTCGCCAACCGATCTCCTCTTGCTGGCTTCAAACGATCTTCAGTGATCATACGGTCTTGAGGGCAAACAGTCTTGGGACCGAATGGCTCCAAATGGTCTTGGGACCGAATGGCTCCAAACGGTCTTGGGACCGGATGGTTTTAACGGTCTTGGGACCGAATGGTTCCAAATGGTCTTGAGGACCGATGGCCATCAAACGGTTTTCATTGTTTTAATAGTTTTGTTGTCCAAACAATTTGGTGATGCAAACGGTCTCGAAGAACGGCCTAGAGCAAATGGTCTTGGGACCGATACCTATCCGAACAATCTTGAAGATCTTGCTCTATCAGTCTTACGTGGATGAGTCCAAATAGTTTGGTTTGTCCAAATGGTTTGGGATCCCTGAGCGCCCAAACGGTCTCTACAAACTCTAATCATCGAGCGGTAGTCACTTTTCATTTGGTCTTGAGTCTGGTCGCTGGGCAATGACGGTGGCAAGGGTGGATGACGGAAGTGCCAAGGCTGCTAGTATGAGGACAGCAACACTGTCGGAGCTATTGCAGGTCGAGTGAGGACACAGCTAACGATGGTGGTGGAAGGCGATGTTGCTACAGCGAGCTAGGGTTTGAAGGTGGGAACAAAGGATGAAGAAGAGGGGAAGCATGTGCCATTGCTGTCGAGCTGCCCAAATGGTTTCAACTTCCCAATGTCAAATGGTCTTGAATGTTAGTGACATCAAACGGGTTTGGAAAAGAGTAAGGTCCAAACGGTCTTGGGGTAGAGGTCACCCATACGGTCTTGAGACCGAATGGATGAAACCGAATGGTGAGACCGAATGGTAAGACCATTTGGTGAGACCAAATGGTGAGACCGTTTGGTGAGACTGTATGGTCAAACCGATTGGTCAGAGCCAAGGTTGAGTGGAAGGTGGGTCCCAGCTGATTGTTCATCCTCATCAAGACCTACATTAAATCAACATAAATTCAGTTAAAATCATGATAATTGGACCCATTAAGTAGTTTTTCACATTTTGATGTTTAGAAACTGAAATTTGGTGTATTGAGTTGAAAAGGGTCCAAGATAGCGACTGAAAATCATGATGAATATGCATTCATCAGTGAGCAGGAAAGAAACAAAGTTTGTGGTCCTACCCATAAGGATTGTGAAGCATTGGGCACTGATCATCGTCAATTTATATGAGTGAAAGACAACAGTGTTCAACTCTTGTGCAGCGGAGTTGGACAATACTGCTCTAATATATAAAGACAAGGAAGCTAGGGATATTCCAAAAGTGCCACTGCGTCTGTAGAGAGCGATACAATCAGCAGATGACAGATCTAAGGGAATATGGAAATTATTCTCAATCTGCAAGAAAGTCCCACAAGAAGAGGCTGGAATAGGGGATTGCTCCTTCATCATATTACGAATGATGGAAGCCATCAATAAGGGCATCCCACTGGAAGACTTATGCATAGAAGATCTGTACGGGTTGCAAAGTATGTATGCTTTGGAGGTTATCTACAATCACCATTTCTGTGACGTCCCCGAATTTTGGCTTCTCCAAACCCTATTGGGAATGAAAGGTCTGAATCCGAGAACATCATCCAATCATATCAGAAAGCGATGCGGAAGCATAATACGCATACATGAACATACAACCATAACATTCTCAACATTCAACATGTAAATTTATACAACATGAATTATTACACAATGGTTTACAATTACATATTGAATGAAAATTCTACAAGCTAAGAACATGTATGCTAAACTAGGATCTACACAATAGGTACAACCTGAATAGTGCTCACTTCACATCTTTTATCCCACGCTATCTCTGAACCTAAAACATATGTGAAACAACGAATCAACACACAAGGTGTTGTGCACGTAGGTAGAAAGATACATACTAATATGCTTGCATAATTGAAATAATCTTGAGAAAGAAAGAGTAAAAGAAAACATTATTTAAAGCGATAATCAGGTAAACATTCCTTTTATTGCATTCACTTTGATGCGGTTGTACTACACATACTTGCACTTGACTTACATCTAGTGTGGGCAATAGAATATCATCATACATCTAACATGGGCCAGGGAATCATACATCCATGTTAGGCAACATACATCCACACCAGGCTATGTGCTCTAGTAGCTACAACCCATCATAATCATTTATATTTCTCTTAAATTTGGCGAAGTATAACTCATACTAGTTCAACCAAGCAATCATATCCAAATACGAGCATTCAAGATATCACATATCATAGGAAACCAGAAAACTAGTCTTATACTTAATAAAAACCCACGTACCTGAGTTCAGAGATTTCTAATCATTCTTGCTCATCTAGATATCCGGTCATCACCTGGTTAAGACAAGACCACATACTATCATCAGATTCTCATCATCTTAACCCTAGTCGTGTTCATTAGGGTTTATATTATCTCATTAGGATATTCCAACATTTACTTGCATTATTGTCTTATATTTATCTTACTGATGTCATTTTCCAGATTATGATTTGTTATCTGAATATTAGGTCCCATATCCTTTTTGGTGCACATATTAACCCTAGTTTATATACATTATTCAATTTAGGGTTACAACCCATGTATTACGGGTCATCTTCATATAACACAAATTCTATGCATATAACTGATCTCATATTTATATATTATATTCCAGTTACAGATATGAGGGTTTTCTGTAAATCTCATCATTTATTGAGCATGTATGCATTAATTGCATTATCTTTAATGTTATTAGCCCCAATTAGCCATATTAATCAAATTATATGCTTCCATGCATCAATATGACCATATCTAACATCATATGCGTTATAAACATGATTATAGATTTACTGACATTTTTCCATAATTTTATGTCATCATTTGCTATTTATTATCCATTAAACAAGTATTACACCTCTTACATGATATCACTATTATTAGTTCTTCAAAATCCTGATATTATTCTTTCATTGTGTTCTACTCATTTTTCTGAGAATTTCGGTACCTTATTTGCATTTTTCTGATCACTGTGCTATTTTCTACAAATTATATGAGAACTGGATATTTACTGAATTATTTACCTGATCGGGCCAATCAAAATCGGCCACGTGTCTTCTAGGTGGTGCGGCTCCTTTGTTTTGTCCTTACTCAAGTCCATCCGGTTCGATCTGGGTGACTAAACCCGATGTGGTTCAGGGTTTTCTTCAGCTAATGAGACCCGGTTCAGTTTGGAGGGCCAGTCTGCCCTCTTCTCCGCGTTCTCGCGATCAGGGAGTCTGAGACTCCATTCACAGCCGTCGCTGCAAGGGTGATCTCCAGCCTATGATCCTCGCCTCCTCCCATCTTCCTCGTCTGGCTTGCGAGTCCCCAACGGACTCCGTTCCGTAGAGCGCTGCCGCCTTATCTCTCCTTCGGCGAGTGATTGTTGGAGCAGAGACCTTCTTCGTTAGACCCCCCTTCTCTACGTGCGATGACTGCGCCGCCGCAAAGGACAGAAAAGCAAGGAACTCGTTGTCCATGAAACCTCCTCACCTAACAAGCCGCCAGCCTAGGAGTCACTGATCTGAGGTAGAGGGGCCATTGGTCACCCATCAAGGTGGTGACGACGCCAGATCTGTAGCACGGTCAGCTCCTCCGATTGTGAGTACCCTGTTTGCTCTGTAAAACAGAGCGTCACTCACCTTGTTGTCATGGCTGGAACTTGGTGGCTCTCCAATCTGGATCGAGTATGAAAGAATCTCACTGGCAAAGAGGCGCCGCAGGAGCATGAGAGGAAGGAAAGGTCTTCCTCGACCACTCCAGCTTCACGATCCAGCTCATCGCTCTAATCAACTGACCTCACAGCCCAAGGTCGCCGCAGCAGGAGGACTCAGAGCTGAGAAGGGGAAAGCAGAATCCTCTGGTCATAGTTCAATCTTGGGCGTTGGAACTGGATGCGCCAAGGTCCAAGGAGGCTCCTTCCCCTTCTATTAGACCTCCGACGGTGAGAAGATGGCGAGAAGGGTGATGATTATCTACTTCTCACGCCGTGGCCAACACATGTGAGAAACGATGGAGACAAGGGTGAGAAGGAAGGCTACTCTATCTCAATCTATGAGTTTCTAGTCTCTAATGAGGGGTCAGATGGAAGCTCCTAATCTCACAGATCTTGCTAACCATCTCGCCAAGTCAGGACTCCTCCTAAAGTAGTGGATAGAGTGTCAACCATTTGATCATTTTTCTATGGCCACGATTAGTTTTTCCCTCAGGTGGATGTGTGGCTACAGCTTGTGCGTGTATAGAAACCAAGAACATGGCTGCGTGATATTGGGCTATATCAAACTTAGCTCTACTTATTTCAGACCTTATTAATTATATCAAGATTTCAAACTTCAATATCTCACTATTGGGTTATTCAAATGATATCAAATTTTACATACTAGTTACTCATAATGTAATCTAGCAATCAACTAGGTTTGAGACCAAGAAACCCACATTTGTTTATTGAATTTAATTCCTCAATTAGTCTCCCAATTAAGTGTGTCTACCCTAAATATAGATCAATTGATTACCAAACCTTGTTGAAACACGTTTCATCAATTAAGTGTGTCTCCCAATTAAGTGTGTCTACCCTAAATATAGATCAATTGATTACCAAACCTTTTTACATTGATCATGATCATGATATAACCTAGAGTTCCTAATGAACTATTCATATTCATGTATATCGTGAATGGTTATATAAGCACATAACTACCCAATTTGATTAACTAAATATATTCCTCATCATAGACATAAAATATGTGTCATGATCATAAATTGGAATTTTATTGTGACAAGAATCATCAATTGAATAACCAATCACTCAATTTGGGTTCAACCATATACACAAAATTCATAGTCATTAAACACCATATTGGGTATCAAGACCCTAAAATCAGGGTCATCACAATTTCTTTAGCGACCTGATGATGCCTCCGGGCGTAATACCGCAGAGACTTAATGAAAAGATCCCTCTACTTGAAAAGGTAACCTAGAGGGAACAAATTAAGACCATGTGGATTGACCCAACAGAACCAGCTAGGGCAGCGACATGGAAACAAGGTTGGAAAATTGATACTGGAGTAGCTGCGGAAAACATGCCACAAACAAAACCTGGATGACCTCCAGTGGTAAAAGATAAAGACGCACAACATGTAGTAGGGCAACCAGAGGAAGGCAAAGTAGAAGAAGATGACCCACCTGAAGAAAAACTAGAAGGGCCGACTGGAGAGATAGTACCCACTTTCAAGGACTTCGACAGGTGGAGCTGCGTAAGCCTATCTGTATAATTCCTAACCATGATAATGAAGTCCTTGAAAGAAGATGACACACTGGCAGAATCTATATTTGAACGAGACAAGATCTGTGTGCTAAAGGGTGACCTCTGTGATATGATAAAAATAGGAGGGTACCTATCGGTCATCACGATGTCAGCCTACCAAGATTTGTTAAGTGACACATGCCAAATGCATATATGGCATACTTCCTGCTAGTGGATGACATTCTGAAGAACAAGAGATTAGGTGAAAAAGAATGCCTACAACAACGTTTAGCGATGTCCCTCCCAAACCGCATATTCTTTCCTATACTTCACAACAATCATTGGACTTTGCTAGTAGTCAATGTTATCAAAAGGACTGCAGTGTTATACAACAACTCAGATGCAACCTTCACACTAAACAAAAACACAAACATGACTACTGCAAAGACACCAACTGAAGAAAAGGCTACCACATGCACTAAAGTGATTGTCGAGATGCTAAAAAGACAAGACAAAGGGTACAAGCACAAAGCAGGAAAAGACTTCAAGAAGACGCAGTTCTGCCACAGGAGCCCTTAGCAGGTGCCTCTGTCAAATGACTGCAGCTTCTTCTGTTTAGCCTGGATGATGGCCCTAGCCAATATAGATACAAAGGTGGAGGGGATGCAATATGAATAGTACCATCCACTATGAGGAATGTATGCAAACATGCTCTTAGAGTCCAAGTGGGCCTCCAAAACTGACAAACTAGAATGAAGAAATCCCATTTATATGTCTCACTCAAATTTTGACACCCTGGGATGGGGTGAAGGATAAGTTTGGGGGAGGGTTCATAAAAGGGCTAGAGAGGTACAATTTTGCAACCATCTTACCATTCAATTTTTTCAAAAACTTTACTTATACATATTTTAAGCTCCAACCAAACTGCTCTTGCTTTTTGCTTAAAGAAATCTGGCTACAAGTCACAATTTTGTGTAGTTACCTTAGAAATTTGTCTATTTTTTTGCTAATGGTTGTAGTGCTATCATCTCATAGAGAGAAAAATACAAGCAACTAATGCACATAAAAGTAAAATGAGAAGCATAGCAATACAACTTTATCTCATTATTGCAATAAGAGATTATGTGTATAACAACCTTAAGCTTATAAAACCCTTGAAAACTAGAGAACTTCACAAAGCCATACTCCTGACCAACCATCCTAACCTGACGGCTCCAATAAAAAAATCCTCATCTCCATCAAGAAGGAAACAACTACCTCTTTTGAGTTTATCTATCCCTATTTTGGGATTCAAAGAGGCTTGGCCGCCCAGAAGACCACATAAATCCCACTAACCCAAGACAGAGATGAGATATAAAAAGCCAAAAAGAAAAGAAAAAAATTACAATGAACGTTGTGCCCAAAAGATGCAAAAGTTTCCACACAGCTGATGTATTGCTGCACTCATGAATGCAGATATGTCGTGCGCATAAGTGGAAGCTCGAAGCCAAACTTACCCACCTCCAATCCTGAATGAAACTCACACAACCACTTGACTTTACATCAGAAGCCCGAAGGGAAACATTATCCCTACGACAATTGTGGATGAGAAAGTTCGAGGAAGAAAACACTTAAAAGCCTAAAGTTTACCCAAACACATTAGAATAGGGCCAACAGAAAATAAAGAAAGAGTGTGAAAGCTACCCCTCAGTGAGATGTTGTATTGGTATGACTGGTAACCTAACACAAGAAGGGGTGATACATTGAGAAGGAGAGACCTTTTATACCAAAGGCAATGGCAAGAGGTCAAAGTTGTACAAGTCTGGTTGTAAAGGGGGAGGAATGAGACTTTAGGGTTGAGCAAACATAGCACAATAGCCTTGGTGCAAGAGTGAGATAATTCAGCAGTGTTAAGTTTTGCAAAGATTTTATCACACAAATTTGCTCTTTCTCTCTATGTTTTTGACCCTACACTTAGCCTGAGAATATGCTTGATTCTAAGTTTGGGTGAGTTGATAATCCCTCATCTTATACATTTTTTGCATATATTTTATACCTCCCCTAGCATACCTTTTATATATTTTTTCATTTTTTTTAGCACTTTATGACAAGTATCTCACTTATACACTTTTTCCTTGGTTGCAGGGTTACACCGAGCCAAGGTCGCGGTTGACACCTCAATTGTGGCCCATTCGACAATTAGAGCCACCCCACTATGGTCGATGTAACATCCCAGGATTTGAGGCCTCAGATAAGTTGATCTTAAAAGGAATGATTGGACTACCCATATCACCAAGGTGCACCTCCTTTTCCAGGAGCCCATCTCTAAAGAACTATGCAGTTAAGCGTGCTAAGCCTAGAGTAGTACTAGGATGGGTGACCAGTCGGGAAGTTGAACCTGGCTTGCGCGTCAGTGTGGACAAAGTGTGCAGTTAAGGCTAGTGGTGGTCTGTGGGGCCAGTCGTCATTCCTGAAACTCTACTAGAGCCTAGGGTAGTGGGCCCAGGTGTTACAAATGGTATCAGAGCCAATTCCCTCCAGTAGGTGGGGCCCACATGGGAATGGCATGCCAGTCTTGAGTCGTGCTGTCCAGGCATGTAGGAAAGGGCTGTCCATAGTTGACGTAGCCACCCTTGCGCTGGTATTCCGTGATCGGGAGCTGGGTGTCTATGGGCCATTGTGGGTCTGTACTGAAATGGGGAAGAGATTATGAGGCCTTATAGTTGAGCCTTGACGAGGACGTCAAGAGTCTAAATGGGGGAGATTGTAACATCCCAGGATTTGAGGCCTAAAATAAGTTGATCTTAAAAGGAATGATTGGACTACCCATATCACCAAGGCGTACCTCCTTTTCCGGGAGCCCATCACTAAAGAACTCCATAGTTAAGTGTGCTCAGCTTGGAGTAGTACTAGGATGGGTGACCAGTCGGGAAGTTGATCCTGGCTTGCGCGTCAGTGTGGACAAAGTGCGCAGTTAAGGCTAGTGGTGGTTTGTGGGGCCAGTCGTCATTCCTGAAACTCTACTAGAGCCATGGGCAGTGGGCCCAGGTGTTACAAATGGTATCAGAGTCATAACCCCTCTAGTAGGTGGGGCCCACATGGGCATGACATGCCAATCTTGAGCCGTGCGGTCCAGGCATGTAGGAAAGGGCTGTCCATAGTTGACGTAGCCACCCTTGCGCCATGGGCCATTGTGGGTCTGCACTGAAATGGGGAAGAGATTATGAGGCCTTCTAGTTGAGCCTTGACGAGGACGTCAAGAGTCTAAGTGGGGGAGATTGTAACATCCCAGGATTTGAGGCCTCGAATAAGTTGATCTTAAAAGGAATGATTGGACTACCCATATCACCAAGGTGCACCTCCTTTTTCAGGAGCCCATCTCTAAAGAACTATGCGGTTAAGCGTGCTCAGCCCAGAGTAGTACTAGGATGGGTGACCAGCCGGGAAGTTGATCCTAGCTTGCGCGTTAGTGTGGACAAAGTATGCAGTTAAGGCTAGTGGTGGTCTGTGGGGCCAGTCGTCATTCCTGAAACTCTACTAGAGCCTAGGGCAGTGGGCCCAGGTGTTACAGTCGAGGCCTCCCAGTATCACCTCGACCCCTCACACACGTGGCCCCTCTCACCTAAAGTACCTCATGTCCCTCACAACCACGGTCCACATGCTCGTGACATGAAGCCAAGATCGAGCTTTAGACTACAGTCTGACCAAAGGTGTCACATCCAACTCACAAAACATGATTAACTAATGCGGAAGCAATCGTTAGCAACGGAATTACTGAAAATCACTAAAAATTAAAACTTTTTATAAAAAGATCCATTACCAAAGATTCTTTAAACAAGAACCACAGTAGTATATTTACATATTGGTCCACATTGGACATTCCAGGTATCATCAAACCAAAATCTCAGGTTTATTATAAAAACATTATCTACTAACTCCTAGGACCTAAGAGTATAGAGACGACACATATGACTTTATGTACAAAGCCTAGAAACCAATATCCCCACCTGGGATGTTATTGTTCTCCTTGCTATTGCTGCTGCTGCTCTTCCTCTGCTACAGAGGTTCTGCCTCTTTGTCTGCGTCTACCTAAAAACGTTGAATCCCACGGGGGTGAGACAATTATACAATTGCCCTAGCGAGAGATATAACTCTTCGTCGTAACCATTGTTATTGAAGTTAAATAAAATTAAACTGAGTAGTGGGATAATATATTTCAATAGCAGATAATTCATCATCTATGCAGGTTAGAGCAACAATCCTATTCAAGTATTTCAATTATAACTTGACAAGGCAGCATGTCTCTTATTCAATAAGAAATTAAAGAACATAAATAACATTTATGTATCAAGAACATGCTAAGCAGGATAATATCAACCAGTGGTTCTCGTATTTCAATCTTATGCAAATACACTACACGGCTAATTATATTTACAAACATATTTAAGCTCTGAGGAAATGAGGTATACTGCTCATACTCCAACCGACCACTGTGAAGTCAAAATTGATACCATACAAAGTCAATGGAAGAGCCGGCTTCAATGACTTCCCACATCTCGGTCAGTGTGAGATCACATAGAGGACATCTTGTGTCTCTACTACATAGCTTGCCAGGGTATAATGGCATCTTTCTATAGAGTTACAGTGGCGGTTGTACCCTCTTCGCGATCGCGAGATCTCGTATTTACCTCCATCAATTTGACATTAACATCATCGGGAGATTAGTGATACATCCATCCCGAAAGCATGAAGGATTGAGAGGTTTAATGTTTACCTTCCATCAATTCCCTCATTAGGACGTAAGGATATTTTCACCCATCGACCCCCACATATTCAAAATATGCGAACTCCAGGAGATCTCGTAAGAAAACCTGTTTCACCGTCACCAGCTTCTAACGATGATGGATCTATGGTCAGAGCACTACATGAATAGCTTTAATTTGATTACTTAGGTACATTATCATATTCTTTTAGCATCAGTCAAGTTTGCAAACATAACTTATTAAGACAAATACTATAAAGAAACATGTACTATTTATATCAATTACTTTTCAGTCTCTAAAAGACATTGGGATCTCAGTCCCTCACATAAACATATGGTTCTGGGTATTCAAACCCTCAACTCATCACTAAGCACTGTTACCCCTTTTTCAAGTAACCATCACCTTCAGGTCTTCTGACCAAGGTAAACATGACACTTTCTACACAAGCATCTCATCTGGCACTTGAGGTCCATTAACTCTCTTATCACCTCTTACTTGAAAACAAGGCATATTATGGCACACAAGACCCAATAAATAATTTCAATAACAAAACATCATAGCTCATACTTGGCTATATTCATCATCTCAGGATACCTGCATGGTTAGTACAGATGATAACAAACATATCAATCATATTTCAGTTCCATGCTTATCCATAGTAACACAACTATTCCCATACCAAGGTTAGGGTTACATGCCCTATAGTATAATCTAGAATTAGGATTTCACACACCTTCACCCTATTTAGAATTAGGGTTTACTATTCACATCACATCACCCTAGTTTAGGGTTTATATTCAATAATCCCACAATTAGGGTTTACTATTCATCCTAATTAGGGTTTTACATCAGAATACCATGAATTAGGGTTACTCATGTCATTACCCTAAATTCATTTCAACTTATCTTCCTAGATTAGGGTTTCACTCAGAATTGACCTAATTTAAGGTTTGAGTTCATCAATCAACTCAATTAGGGTTTCATGATCTCTTTACCAAGGATCATACCCTAATTGTATACCATACTTATCTTGAATGTGTTTAGGCTTGATTGATACATGATTATTTTACATGTATGAGTCTCTTTCTCTCATCCTCTTCTAGGATGTCTAGAAGATTTGATCAATTGAACCTTCAATCACATGAGTATTCAAATGAATTGACAAATTGAATCTTCAATTAAATTATATATCCAAATGGATTAACCATTTTGAACCTCAAACGGTCTTGCCTACTTAGACACTAAACTATCTTGGATTCAGAGTTCAAACGGTTTCAAACTATTTGGGCACATTGCCCTTGAAATCGTTTAAGCAAGAAAAGGAATGAAACCGTTTAAGCAACAACATGTTGAAACCGTATGGGCTTGGGTCTCCAAACGTTTTGGGATCGTTTGGTCCCAAACGGTCTTGAGACCGTTTGGTCCAAACCCTCTCAAAACCAAATGGACCAATAAGGTCGATTAACACTTAAACATTTCAAGGTTTCAATCCAGGAATTGACTATCAACTACATCCTTGATTAATTCATCAAATGAGCTACTGAACTATCCTTCAATTGGACCATCAATTAGGGTTTTGAACCCAATTTAAACAAAGATTTATAATCAAGAACCCATCAATTAGGGTTTGGGAATCGAGGAACCATCAATGGTTATCATTGTGGAACTAATCCAATTGAGACCAATGCACCACCATCAAAATATGGTATGACCTAACCTTTATTCGGTTTTGAGGTTTCATCGCCAAACAATTTTGAAAACCGTTTGATCTCCAAATGGTTTTGAAACCGTTTGACCCCAAATGGTTTCAAGACCATTTCGACTCAAACGGTCTCAAGACCGTGTGGCCAAATCTATCTCAAAACTGCAAGGGTTCACTAGGTATATTCATCAATTGGTTAAACATTATTTGCTACATTGAAACCTTAAATCAATTGAGTTATTGAAGAGCAACAATTATTGGCTCTTGAATCTTCAACCCTCAAATCTCAACCATTAGATCACCAAACAGTTTTGAAACCATTTGATCCCAAACGGTTTCAATACTGTTTGGGCTCAAACGGTCTCAAGATCGTTTGACCCAAAAAGTCTTAAAATCGAATGGATTACTTTAGGGAACCTTCAACAAATTGATTAGGGTTGTAATTGGTGGATTGTCCATACATTTAATCAATGAATTGGATACATTGGATCATCATCCAACATTTACAAGGGTTCGGACCTCAACCGGTCAACCCATCCAAACGGTCAACTCCTCTAAACGATTTGGGGTCCAAGCCTCCAAATGGTTTGGAAACCGTTTGGTGTCCAAACAGTTTGGTCAAACCGTTTGGACCAAACTCTTGAAACCGTTTGCAACTCAAACCTATTGGAATGTGAGCCTAAGATGATATTATCATCATCAAGCCTTAGTACATCGAAAACTACTACCATCATCATGGTAGTTGCATCAAATAATCAAAGGAATTGCAATAAAAACAATTGAACATAGTTGATTGAGAAATTGAAATCAATAACAATGAATAGGGATTCAAGTTATATAACCCGCCTCCAATTGAGATTCAAAGCTTGGAGCTTCACATAAAAAAAGGTGGAAGAAGCTTTTACACACCACAAGGTTCGTTCCTCAAGCTTTTGAGTGAAAAGGAATGGTTAGAAGTGAAGATGGGATCGAGATATGAAGGAATCATGCATTGATTTGTGATTTCCACCATGAAATCAAGATGAATGAAGGTCAAGAAGCTTACCAACAAGTTGGGGGTCATCTTCCTGATGTTCCTAGCTCCCTTGAATGTTTTTTCAAGAAAAGGAAAGAAGTGGATTCGAAAAAGTCCTTGGTTTGAGTGGTAAAGGGTGCTTTTATAAGAAAATCAATGAGAGAGAAAATGTGTTATAAAAATCCTTTAATTCCAAAATTTGTGCCACCTCTTCCTCCTTGGTTTCTTGCATGCAAAGGTTCCTTTATCTCCACCGAACTCCCTTCCATTATCCATGAATTAAGGGAAAAGAAATTAAGCACCTTAACCTTTATAATAGCATTATCCATAAATGAGTGGATAATTCTTTTTAGTTTCTTAATGTGAGTGGGTTCTCCACTCACGTTGATCTTTCCTTTGACTTCACAAGGAACAAGGGTGTTCATACTTGAACAAATCCAACCATCTCGTTTTTGGTTTAAGGCCCTTCAATTAATATATTTATTTTTGCATTAATTTGAAGTAAAGTTCCATTTATGCTTAAATCTTGATTATTTTAATATCAAGATTCTCTCTTCTTCAAAGTAGCTCAAATGAGATGCACCTCTCATTTTCTTGGCTCTACAAGATGCCAATAATATTAAGGACCTTATTGAATTGGTAAATTGCATATTGAACCCTGGGTTTTGGGTAAATTGCACATTACACCAAAACTAGGTTTTTAATGCATAAACATTGCTTTTTCAGCTCTTTCTTGGTACTCAGGCTTTTACTAGCCATACCTCTACATCATCTTATTCCCATGATGCTGCAACACATGAGGAACATATTATCATGCACAATTTGCAATTTAACCCCTCAACTTGGGTAATTTGCACTTTAGTCCAAAGCAAGTAAACATTACTTTCAACATTATTCCAAATGGATTAAATTTGAAATATAAGTTCCTTTTGAGCCTTAATTACTTTTCAAAAGATAATATCAAGCATATAATTATCTTTCTTAAACAAAACACCTAGGGTTAAAACATAACCCAGGTCAGGGATGTTACAAATTATCCACCCCTTACAAGGATTTTGTCCCCGAAATCATCAACAAAACATCAAGAGAAAAGAGTAGGATATTTCCTCCTCATCTCTTCCTCTAGCTCCCACGTAGCTTCTTCAATGCCACGGTGATGCCAGAAAACTTTTACAAGACTAATGTCTTTCTTTTTCAACTTTTTAATTCTTCTGTCAAGAATCAACACAGGTCCTTCAACATAAGATATATCATCGTTTAGTTCAACCTCCACAGGTTGCAGAACTAACTTAGTGTCAGGATGCAACTTCCTCAGCATAGAGATATGAAACACTGGGTGCAATCTATGCAACTCAGGTGGTAAATCCAACTTATAGGCTACCTTTCCCATCCTTTCAATGATTGGATAAGGCTCCATAAATCTAGGAGCTAACTTCCCCTTCTTTCCAAATCTCAGAATACCCTTCCAAGGTGAGACCTTGAGGTATACTCTGTCTCCAACTTGGAATTCTAATGGTCTACGACTCTTATCAGCATAATATTTCTATCTATCCTAAGCCGCTTTCAACTGTTGTTGTATTACTTTAATCTTCTCAGTTGTTTGTTATACTAGCTCAGGACCCAAAAGTTGATATTCCCCTGTTTCATACCAACATAAATGAGATCTACAACATCTACCATACAAAGCTTCATATGGTGCCATATCAATAATGTGCTGATAGCGATTATTATAAGCAAATTATATCAAGCTCAGGTGTAGATCCCAACTTCCTACAAACTGAAGGATGCATGCCCTAAGCAAGTCCTCCAAAGTTTGTATGGTCCTCTCAGATTGTCCATCTATCTGTGGGTGAAAGGGTGTACTAAACCTTAATTGCGTACCCAAAGCTTTATGCAGCCATTCCCCAAAATGACTCATAAACTGGGGACCTCTATCAGAAATGATAGTAGCTGGAACCCCGTACAAACGCACTATTTCATCTATGTATATATGTGCAAGCTTCTCAGTAGTGTAGGTTGTTTTGACAGATAAGAAATTTCCTGTCTTAGTCAACCTATCAACTATCACCCAAATGGAATCATGACTTTTGGCTGTTCTAGGCAAACCAACCACAAAGTCCATGGTTACATGATCCCATTTCCACTGCGGTATAGGCAGAGGTTGCATTGTTCATGTGGGCTTCTGATGTTCAGCTTTAACCTGCTGACATACCGGACACCGCATAACAAAATCAACAACATATTTCTTCAATCTAGGCCACCAATACATATCTTTTAAGTTATGATACATCTTGGTGCTCCCTGGATGCATAGCATACATAAAAGAATGAGCTTCTTCCAGGAATAACTTCCTTAAGTTATTAGCATCAGGTACTACCATCCTACCATGGTAACAAACTACCTGATCATCCAAATCATGGAAACCATCTCGTTTCTCACTACCATACTTTGACCTGATTTGCTGAATCACAGTATCACCTTGTTGTGCTTCTTTAATTTGCTAGCTCAGAGTAGGTTTTACTTGCACCTTAGCTAACAGTCCGGCTAACAATGATACTTTAAATTATATGTTGTCTTGCCTCAATGAGATAAGCATATCTCTCTTAGAGCACTCTAAGGAGTTCAACGGTGCTTTGTTTAAGGCTAGTGTTGCTGATTTTCTACTTAGTGCATCAGCTACCACATTGGACTTCCCTGGATGATAATCAATTGTACAATCATAATCTTTGATTAACTCCATCCAGCGGCACTGTCTCATGTTCAGCTCATGCTGTGAGAAGATATACTTTAGGTTCTTATGGTCTGTGAAAATCTGGAATGTTTCCCCATAGAGATAATGTCTCCAGATCTTCGAAGCATGGACCACAACAACTAGCTCTAGATCGTGTGTCATATAATTCTCCTCGTGTTTCTTAAGGTGTTGAGAAGCAAAAGAAATCACTTATTTATCCTACATCAACACACATCCTAAGCCATTCTAAGATGCATCACAGAAAACTATGTACCCCTTTCCCTGCTCTGGTAACACCAACACAGGTGCATTAGTTAACCTTTCCTTCAACAGCTGGAAAGAATGTTGACACTTATCATTCCAGACAAAAGGAATATCTTTCCTGGTCAACTTGGTCAGGGGTAAAGCTATAGAACTGAAGTTCTTAATGAACCTCCTATAATAGCCTGCCAACCATAAGAAACTACAAATCTCTGTTGGTGTCTTCGGCTGTTCCCATTGCAAGACAGATTCCACCTTCTTAGGATCAGCACGAATACCTGAGGCAGATATTACGTGTCCAAGAAAAGAAACTTCTGGTAACCAAAACTCACATTTGTTAAACTTAGCATATAACCTATGCTCTCTTAGCAAAGTCAAAGCTTGACGAAGATGCTGCTCATGCTGTTGAGCATCTCTACTGTGGATCAAAATGTCATCTATGAAGATGACAACACACTGATCTAGAAAAGGTCGAAAGATTCTATTCATGAGTTTCATGAATGCATCCGGTGCATTAGTTAGTCCAAACGACATAACTATGAACTCATAGTGAGCATACCTTGTCCTAAAGGCAGACTTAGATATTTCACCCTCCTTGATACACAACTGATGGTATCCCGACCTCAGATCTATCTTAGAAAAGATAGTTGCACCACACAACTGATCAAACAAGTCATCGATCCTTGGTAGAGGATACTTGTTCTTTATGGTGACTTTGTTTAACTGTCTGTAGTCGATGCATAATCGCATAGACCCATCTTTCTTCTTAACAAAAAGAACCGAAGCACCCCAGGGTGAAGTGCTTGGTCGGATAAAACCTTTCTCAAGCAACTCTTGTAGTTGTTTCTTGAGCTCTACCATCTCAGCAGGTGCCATTCTATATGACATTTGTGTTATTGGTTGCGTGCTCGAGATTAGATTAATCTCAAAATCAAAAATCTCGGGGAAGAGGAACACCTGGAAGTTCCTCAGGAAATACATCTCAAACTCCCTAACAACTGGAACTTCAGAAGGATGAGGGCTCTCCATTGTGGTATCTACCACATGAGCCAAGAATGCAAAGCATCCCTGTCTCATCAACTTCTCAGCTACCATGGCTGACACAAGACAAGTTGGAAGAATCTTTCTGTCTCCCTAAAAGATCCATGTGTCACCATTGTCTGTGAACACAGCTGTAACATACTGAAATCTCCTATGTACCTCTTTGTACTCTTTTCTATAAGTTTTGTCCTTCATTTTCGTTCCTTTTGTCCTTGGTTTTGATTTAAAAGAAATTAAGATGGTTATTGGTTAAATGTTTCCCATATATTCTTATTTTAAGGTTGCATGCACAAATGCCTCAGTTAGAATTAGATAATGGGTTTAAAATGCAAATTCACATTAAGTAATAAAAAGAGTAAAATAATTCGTCCTAGAATCTTCTAGTGTTTCCTAGAATATGAGAGATATGAAGAAAATCCGAATTTTGTAAAAGGAAGAAGATAAATGTAATAATTAATGGTAATATGAGAAATTATGGGTAAAGAAGATAATTACAAAGATTTTTGCAATAAATATTATAATCTGAAACCATCATTATAATATGATAATTTAATTCGTTTCCTTGAGCAAAAAGTATCTTAAGGGTCAAGTATCATTTAAAATGGAAATATTAATAACATTATCAATAGAATATAGGAAATATGCCAATAAAAAGAAATAAAATACTTAATGTTCTCAAATCAGGAAAATAACTTCAAATTCGTATTCTAAACATAAAAATAAGCCTCTGTGCAAATTTGCAACTAATTTGGATAATATATGAATAATGAGTAAAATAGGAGAGAGAAAGTGTGTAGAATGTTCTAATTTATTTAATAAATATAAAGATAATTTCAACTTGTGAAGATAATTGCAAAATCGTGTTCCAAACCTTTAAGGAGACTTATGGGTGAAGTTACATTAATTTTAGATCATGTTATCACCTATTTTGAAGGAGGAAAGAGAAAATGACATATTAATTATTTCACATATTAAACTTTCTCAAAATGAAAAACTAACTCCATATTTGGATTCTAAGCGTCGGAATAAGTCAGGATATAAATTTTCATAATTTTTGGGCAACGTTTGAGCCTCCAAAAGAAGAAAGAGAAAAACATTTAAAATCTAATAGTTTTAATCGACTTTTGCTAAGGGATATTTCCCTGATCTAACGCGAGATCGGACGGTCCAGGTTCATTAGTGGACCCGCGTCCACCGATCCAATGACGCATGGTCGTCTTCTACCTTGAGTCGGATTAGGCAACAGATTTATTTTTTCATTTTCTTAAAATCACAATATCTTGAGATCTACTCAACGATTTTCCTTGAATTTTGTTTTGTTGGATTCCTTGCGAGATTTCGCACAGGATTATCCCAAAATTTGTGAGCTTTAACGTGTATTTGCGAAACCCCCAAAGTAGCCGCCGGCCACTTCCCCTTGCTCCTACCCACACCCTAACCTAGGGCACGTTGCCTATAAATAACCCAACCCTCGCAACCGCCGACGCCCTAGCAACTCGATCATATCTTCAATTTGGGTTTTCGTGGACGTTTCGACCCCCAACGAGCAGCCGAAGGTCCCAAGCTTGCGGCGTTTCTCCTTCTCTCCTCCGTCGATCTCGTCCCAAATTGAAGGTACCACCAACTCCGGTTCTTCTTCCTCTTTCTTTTGGATACTTGAATGTGGGTTTTCGTTGAGAATCGCGATTTTGCCCAAATCGGCTGAGCTTCGTCTCTCGCTGTTCCTTGCTCAGGTCACGAGCAAGGGAAGAAGACGGGTCCCCGTTTTTTCATTTTTGCCCCTGGCCGCGTGCCTCTCTTGAGCTCCGTGTGAGGGACGCTCGCGTCTTTTCCCTCCTGTTGGTTTTGATCGCCTGACCAATCGCGACCGGTGGCGAGCGACCACAAGGTGCGGGCCACCGCTGCCAAGCGCTCCCGACCGCTCGGCCCATCCGGCCTTGCCTACGTGGCAGGCTGTGATTGGTCGAGGCGAATTAATTTTTATAAATTATTCCGTTGATAAAAAATAGTAAATAAATAGTGTTTTGAAATCAGGAAAACGAGATCTATTTAATAAAAATGTTTTTGAGATCTGTTTTTGAGTTTTGCGAAAAGGTGTTTTTAAAATCGATTTAATTAACTTAAAAATCCCTAAAATTAACCCTAAGAATCCATATTTCCAAAATATACAATATTATATGTTATTTTGATCAGGAAAACCTAACTAAGATGTTTATGAGGTTTTTGAAGTCTGAATCGAGAGTTTGTGCAAAAAGTTAGTAAATTAGGGTTTTCAATCTTTTAAATGAATACATGTAATTCTAATTTATGAATATAATGATGTATTAGGTAATTTGGGTTTATAATTCGTGTGAAGAGTTGAAAAGGGAAATCTAGGACACCTGAGACCAAGGTATGTGTTTAGTATGAGTTTTGTTGTGCATCTACCTATCAGTTGGGAAATATTTAATCCAATACCTAAATTTCTTCTATGAGGTTTAACTTGATCTAAATCTTTGATTCTTGAAACCTAATTTGCTTATTGCCTCAAAAGTAGATGTAGTATTATCTTGATTGGGTATTCATACCCCACTGCCATGATATATATTCTTTTGCTTATTCTTGCCATAAATCTCTTGTTAGCATGAAATTAAATGTTCTATTTAATCTTTAAGTAGTGGTACTTATGTACAACCACCCATAGAGGGCATGTATAAAATCGCTCTAGGGGAATGTTTATTATTCTCCCCATTAAAAATTTGTAGGTGATTTGGAAATGTTTATAATTCTTCCCTCACCTAAGGTTAGAGGTCCGGTAGGTGCCTCAACCCTACTTAGTTAGATAGACATATTAATAAACATGCTAAAACCTCTAATTATTTTGTTAATGGCAAGTTCTCTTATGAAAACCTCATACTCTTTGATATCTTCTTACACCAAATATCAAGTCTAGTTTACTTGTTACATTTTCCTTGCCTTTGATAGATTATTAGTGTAACACATACTTTTCTTGTTTTCCCTCTTGCTGGGTGCCTTCCCAACCACCCAGGTGTTGGAGCTGTGCAAGGTGAAGGAAGGGCTTAAAGAAAGATTCCTTTGCTGAGATCGTTTGCTTGACAAGAAGGATGGCTAGGTTGCTATAGCTAGATCCTCTATTCTATCTTATCTTTTCTTTTAGAAAGCAATGATGTAATAAACAATAAAGCCATTAGAAGGCTTGTTATTTCTTTCTTTCCGCTGCTATTGACATTTTATTATGTATCTGGAATCATGCTTATTTATTTGGAATATTATGCAATCATCCTCAAAGTCTAAATTTTTGTTAAAATTGTGGATGTTTGTATTTCCTTTAAATTTTAGTAGAGAGGTGATCTCGCCTCTTTACAGCATGGTATCAGAGCCTTTTGGCGACTATTAGGGCATGCAGTTGAGGCAAGGGTGTCTAGAAAGGATCAGGGCATGGGGGCTGGCAAGATTTTCCTCCGACCCACTAGCTTGGCATACGGGGACTCCCGTGCCCATATGATCCGGCCTGGCCTGCGCCGAAACAAACTACCCGAAGTAGTATGCTTTTAGGCAATAGCATTCTAGTTATCCTTTTCTCATCTCTATTTCTTTTCCCTCTCATCTATGATTCTTTACTCCTGAAAATTTAATATGTTAACCCTAATTTTAGGAGAGGTGACTTGTTCGACAACACAAACCAGGAGTCCACCACTGACAACCTCGACACTCCTGTGACTCCTGCTGTTAACCAGCCAGCTTCTGGTGTCCTCTCCTTCACACCTGAGCAAGAACTGGCGATGCTGCGACAGTTGTTGTCCTCCACCATGATGGGACAACTCAACACCATTGCTGCTTTTGCCGCCAAGCCGAGGGAGTTCACCCTCACTGACTTCATCAAGATGCAGCCACCCTACTTCAAGGGTGAGAGTGAGCCTAACATGGTGGACAAAGCCGACGACTGGGTGTTGGCCCTGGATCGGACCTTCGAGGGTATGGCTTGCCCTCCTCACCAGAAGGTTCGGTTCGCGACGTACGTGCTGGATGGACCGGTGCGTGTGTGGTGGAACGGAGTTGCCCGTACTTGAGACACCTCCTCCATGGAATGGACCCAGTTCCTGAAGTTGTTCAGAGAGAAGTACATCTGCCCTACTTTCCTGAGGAAGAAGGAGGCTGAGTTTTACAGTCTCAAGCAAGGAAGCATGAGTGTGGCCGACTACGTTCAGAAGTTTCTGCTATTAGAACGTTACGCCACCGACCTTGGAGCTGACAGAAGAGCAACCTTGTTCTTGGAGGGCCTGAACTACCATGTTGGTCGAAGCCTCGTTCCACAGCTGCCACTCACATTTCAACAAATGGTGGACAAGGCTCTCTCCATCGAGTCTTATCCGGTATTTAAAGCTTCCAGTAGCTTCAACAACAACAAAAGGAAGAATCCGAACCAGCATGAGAACCATGGACGTGATCGCTGCAACAGATGCAATCGCCACCATCCTCCTGGAAGATGTCCCGCCAACAATGCACCTGCTTGTGTTGGCAACCGTCCTCCACCAACCTGCCATGAGTGCGGCCAGGTTGGGCACATCCGACCCAACTACCCCCGTTTCCAGCAAGGGCAGAATAATGCTCTGCAGCCGCAACAGCCGAGACAGAACCCTCCACCGCGGAACAACAACAACAATAACAACAACAACCAGAACCTGAGGCGTCCGCCAGCTGAGAGGCGGAATGGGAGAGTGTTTGCTCTCAATGCTGAAGAAGATGGTGAAGGCAATGAAGTGATTGAAGGTACACTACACCTCAATATGCATCCTTTAAAAGCTTTATTTGATTCTGGTTCCTCCAATACCTTCATATCTAGACAGTTTGCCTCTATGCTTGAAATTGAATATGAGTTTATGGATCATGTGTTAGATGTAAAAACTCCTAGTGGTAAAATCTGCTCCTCGTACCTCCAAACTCCTACCTTGAACCTCTGTGTATCCGGAATAATGTTTCCCACAGTTTTTGTCTTGCTTGATATGACCGTCTTTGACATCATCCTGGGTATGGATTGGTTAAAGAAGTATAAAGCTGTTCTGTTCTGTGAGGAATCCAAGGTTAGTCTGTTTCATCCTGATGAAGGAAGAGTGTGTGTCAAGGGCAAGAAGAAAGGAGAACGACAGTTCGTCATCTCTGCCATCAAAGCCAAAAAGCTCGTCTCACAAGGGTGTAGAGCCTTCCTAACCTCCATACTTCTCGATGCTACACCTCCTGCCCTAGACCATGTTGATGTGGTGAAGGACTTCCCAGATGTCTTTCCTGAGGAGTTGCCCGGGTTGCCACCAAATCGTGAGGTGGAATTCTCCATCGAGCTCATACCTGGAACTTCACCGATATCGAAGCCACCTTACCGCTTGGCTCCTGCTGAGCTGGCGGAGTTGAAGAAGCAGCTTGAAGAGCTTCTTGACATGGGTTTCATTTGCCCTAGTGTTTCCCCTTGGGGAGCACCTGTCTTGTTCGTGAAGAAGAAAGATGGCTCTTTGCGGATGTGTATGGACTACCGCATGCTCAACTAGGTGACAGTGAAGAATCGTTATCCGTTGCCGTGCATCGACGACCTATTCGATCAGCTGAAGTCAGCCACCGTGTTCTCCAAGATGGATCTGCGAAGTGGCTACTACCAGATGCGTGTGAAGGATGATGATGTTCTGAAGACGGCGTTCAGAACTCGCTATGGGCATTATAAATTTATGGTCATACCTTTTGGTTTGACGAATGCCCCTGCTGTGTTTATGGACCTGTTGAACCGAGTATTCCGCCCATACCTTGACAAGTTTGTAGTGGTGTTTATTGATGACGTTTTGGTTTATTCTGAGATGTTGGAACAACATTGCGAGCATCTGCGGATTGTACTCAACACATTGCGAGAAAATCAATTGTATGCAAAATTCTCAAAATGTGAGTTCTGGATAAAGGAAGTGATGTTTCTTGGTCACGTAATTTCTGTCGGCCATATAGCTGTTGATCCTGCAAAGGTAGAAGCTGTGATAAAGTGGAATGCTCCGAGAAACCCGTCAGAAATCCGTAGTTTCCTTGGTCTAGCTGGTTACTATCAGAAGTTTATCAAAGGACTTTCTGAGTTGGCTTTACCTTTGACCAAGCTGACTCGGAAGGAAGTCAAGTTCTCGTGGACCCCTGAATGTGAGGACAGTTTTCAGAAGTTGAAGATGAGTCTGATTTCTGCTCCCGTGCTTGCTTTGCCTGTTGAGGGCATACCCTATGTCATCTACACTGATGCATGCCGACAAGGCTTAGGGTGTTTTCTGATGCAAGACAGAAAGGTGATCGCCTATGCTTCTCGACAGTTGAAACCTAATGAAGCTAATTGGCCTACGCATGATTTAGAGCTGGCTGCCATAGTTCATGCTTTGAAGATCTGGCGACACTACCTCTATGGAGAAAAGTTTGAAGTCTTTTCTGATCACAAGAGTTTGAGATATCTGTTGACTCAGAAGGATCTGAACTTGCGACAACGTAGGTGGATGGAATATCTTAAAGATTACAATTTCACCATCACCTATCATCCTGGTAAAGCAAATGTCATAGCTGATGCTTTAAGTCACAAGAAGGATGTTGTTTGTGCTGCTCTGAGATGTTCTGTGTGGGAAAACCTTGAACATGTGGCCAGTTGGAAACCTCAACCTATCGATTCAGTGGATGAAGATAAGTTGTGTGTTCATATGGCCAGTTTGACCGTTACACCAACCTGGATCTCAGAAGTCATGTCTGCACAGTTGGATAGTTCCGAGCTTGAAGAGTTGAAGGCTTTATCTGAGAAACCGCAATCTGACTTCTCTGTCGGAGTGGATGGTGCTATCCGCTTCAGACAAAGGTTGTGGATGCCTGATGTTGGTGATCTGAGACAGAAGGTTCTGAGTGAAGCTCATGGTTCCAAGTACACTATTCACCCTGGCACAACCAAGATGTAGAAGGACTTATAGCGAAGTTTCTGGTGGAAGAACATGAAGAATGATATAGCTCTGTTTGTAGCAAAGTGCTTGACATGTCAGCAAGTCAAGATTGAACATCAACGACCCGGTGGTCTTCTTCATCCTCTTGAGATTCCAGAATGGAAGTGGGAGAAGATCACAATGGACTTTGTTACTGGTTTTCCTAAGTCCAAGAAAGGTTATGATGCTGTTTGGGTGGTGATTGATCGGCTTACAAAATCTGCTCATTTCTTGCCTTTCAAAACCACGTATAAAGTTGCTGAGATGGCTCAATTGTATGTGGAGTGGATTGTTCGTCTGCATGGTGTCCCTGCTGTGATAGTTTCTGATCGAGACCCGAAATTCACTTCTCGTTTATGGGGTCAGATTCAGGAAGAGATGGGTACTGATCTGCGTTTCAGCACTGCTTACCACCCGCAAACTGATGGTCAGTCCGAGAGAACAGTTCAGATTCTGGAGGAATTGCTTCGTGCTTGTGTGATGGATTGGGGTGGTGTTTGGGATCGATATCTACCATTAGCAGAGTTTGCTTACAACAATAGCTACCAAGCCAGTATTGGTATGCCACCTTTTGAAGCTCTCTATGGTAGACCTTGTCGTTCACCTTTGCACTGGGATGATGTTGGCAAACGTACCCTAGTGAAGACTGATGACATGCAGATGATGCTTGAGAAGATACGGTTGATAAAGAAACGGATGAAAGCTGCTCAAGACAGACAGAAGATGTATGCTGATAAGAAGAGGTCTGATGTAAGCTTCTTAGTGGGAGACTATGCTTTTCTAAAGATCAAGCCTATACGTTCTATTGCAAGATCTAAAGTAAAAGGCAAGTTGAGTCCTCGCTATGTTGGACCATTTGAGATCTTAGATAAAGTGGGGGATTGTGCATATCGTCTAGCTTTGCCTCCTGCTTATGATAAGATTCACAATGTGTTCCATGTTTCTGTGCTGAGGAAGTACGTTAAGGATCCATCTCATGTGCTCACCTTTGAACCTGTGGAGATTAATGAGAATCTGACTTACGAAGAACTACCTGTGAAGATCCTTGACTCCCGAGTAAAGTAGCTGAAGAATAAGGAGATAGAGTTGGTGAAGGTTTTGTGGAGATACCATGGTTTAGAAGAAACCACTTGGGAGTTGAGAGATGAGATGTTGCGTACTCACCCTTCCCTCTTTGTATGAGATTTCGGGGACGAAATCCTTTTTAAGGCGTGGAGTGCTGTAACATACTGAAATCTCCTATGTACCTCTTTGTACTCTTTTCTATAAGTTTTGCCCTTCATTTTCTTTCCTTTTGTCCTTGGTTTTGATTTAAAAGAAATTAAGATGGTTATTGGTTAAATGTTTCCCATATATTCTTATTTTAAGGTTGCATGCACAAATGCCTCAGTTAGAATTAGATAGTGGGTTTAAAATGCAAATTCACATTAAGTAATAAAAAGAGTAAAATAATTCGCCCTAGAATCTTCTAGTGTTTCCTAGAATATGAGAGATATGAAGAAAATCCGAATTTTGTAAAAGGAAGAAGATAAATGTAATAATTAATGGTAATATGAGAAATTATGGGTAAAGAAGATAATTACAAAGATTTTTGCAATAAATATTATAATCTGAAACCATCATGATAATTTGATAGTTTAATTCGTTTCCTTGAGCAAAAAGTAACTTAAGGGTCAAGTATCATTTAAAATGGAAATATTAATAACATTATCAATAGAATATAGGAAATATGCCAATAAAAAGAAATAAAATACTTAATGTTCTCAAATCAGGAAAATAACTTCAAATTCGTATTCTAAACATAAAAATAAGCCTCTGTGCAAATTTGCAACTAATTTGGATAATATATGAATAATGAGTAAAATAGGAGAGAGAAAGTGTGTAGAATGTTCTAATTTATTTAATAAATATAAAGATAATTTCAACTTGTGAAGATAATTGCAAAATCGTGTTCCAAACCTTTAAGGAGACTTATGGGTGAAGTTACATTAATTTTAGATAATGTTATCACCTCTTTTGAAGGAGGAAAGAGAAAATGACATATTAATTATTTCACCTATTAAACTTTCTCAAAATGAAAAACTAACTCCATATTTGGATTCTACGCGTCGAAATAAGCCAGGATATAAATTTTCATAATTTTTGGGCAACGTTTGAGCCTCCAAAAGAAGAAAGAGAAAAACATATAAAATCTAATAGTTTTAATCGACTTTTGCTAAGGGATATTTCCCTGATCTAACGCGAGATCGGACGGTCCAGGTTCATTAGTGGACCCGCGTCCACCGATCCAACGATGCACGGTCGTCTTCTACCTTGAGTCGGATTAGGCAACAGATTTGATTTTTCGTTTTCTTAAAATCACAATATCTTGAGATCTACTCAACGATTTTCCTTGAATTTTGTTTTGTTGGATTCCTTGCGAGATTTCACACAGGATTATTCCAAAATTTGCGAGCTTTAACGCGTATTTGCGAAACCCTCAAAGTAGTCGCCGGCCACTTCCCCTTGCTCCTAGCCACACCCTAACCTAGGGCACGTTGCCTATAAATAACCCAACCCTCGCAACCGCCGACGCCCTAGCAACTCGATCATATCTTCAATTTGGGTTTTCGTGGACGTTTCGACCCCCAACGAGCAGCCGAAGGTCCCAAGCTTGCGGCGTTTCTCCTTCTCTCCTCCATCGATCTCGTCCCAAATTGAAGGTACCACCAACTCCGGTTCTTCTTCCTCTTTCTTTTGGATACTTGAATGTGGGTTTTCGCTGAGAATCGCGATTTTGCCCAAATCGGCTGAGCTTCATCTTTCGCTGTTCCTTGCTCAGGTCACGAGCAAGGGAAGAAGACGGGTCCCCGTTTTTCCATTTTTTCCCCTGGCCGCGTGCCTCTCTTGAGCTCCGCGTGAGAGACGCTCGCGTCTTTTCCCTCCTGTTGGTTTTGATCGCCTAACCGATCGCGACCGGTGGCGAGCGACCGCAAGGCGCGGGCCACCGCTGCCAAGTGCTCCCGACCGCTCGGCCCATCCGACCTTGCCTACGTGGCAGGCTGTGATTGGTCGAGGCGAATTAATTTTTATAAATTATTCCGTTGATAAAAAATAGTAAATAAATAGTGTTTTGAAATCAGGAAAACGAGATCTATTTAATAAAAATGTTTTTGAGATCTGGTTTTGAGTTTTGCGAAAAGGTGTTTTTAAAATCGATTTAATTAACTTAAAAATCCCTAAAATTAACCCTAAGAATCCATATTTCCAAAATATACAATATTATATGTTATTTTGATCAGGAAAACCTAACTAAGATGTTTATGAGGTTTTTGAAGTCTGAATCGAGAGTTTGTGCAAAAAGTTAGTAAATTAGGGTTTTCAATCTTTTAAATGAATACATGTAATTCTAATTTATGAATATAATGATGTATTAGGTAATTTGGGTTTATAATTCGTGTGAAGAGTTGAAAAGGGAAATCTAGGACACCTGAGACCAAGGTATGTGTTTAGTATGAGTTTTGTTGTGCATCTACCTATCAGTTGGGAAATATTTAATCCAATACCTAAATTTCTTCTATGAGGTTTAACTTGATCTAAATCTTTGATTCTTAAAACCTAATTTGCTTATTGCCTCAAAAGTAGATGTAGTATTATCTTGATTGGGTATTCATACCCCACTGCCATGATATATATTCTTTTGCTTATTCTTGCCATAAATCTCTTGTTAGCATGAAATTAAATGTTCTATTTAATCTTTAAGTAGTGGTACTTATGTACAACCACCCATAGAGGGCATGTATAAAATCGCCCTAGGGGAATGTTTATTATTCTCCCCATTAAAAATTTGTAGGTGATTTGGAAATGTTTATAATTCTTCCCTCACCTAAGGTTAGAGGTCTGGTAGGTGCCTCAACCCTACTTAGTTAGATAGACATATTAATAAACATGCTAAAACCTCTAATTATTTTGTTAATGGCAAGTTCTCTTATGAAAACCTCATACTCTTTGATATCTTCTTACACCAAATATCAAGTCTAGTTTACTTGTTACATTTTCCTTGCCTTTGATAGATTATTAGTGTAACACATACTTTTCTTGTTTTCCCTCTTGCTGGGTGCCTTCCCAACCACCTAGGTGTTGGAGCTGTGCAAGGTGAAGGAAGGGCTTGAAGAAAGATTCCTTTGCTGAGATCGTTTGCTTGACAAGAAGGATGGCTAGGTTGCTATAGCTAGATCCTCTATTCTATCTTATCTTTTCTTTTAGAAAGCAATGATGTAATAAACAATAAAGCCATTAGAAGGCTTGTTATTTCTTTCTTTCCGCTGCTATTGACATTTTATTATGTATCTGGAATCATGCTTATTTATTTGGAATATTATGCAATCATCCTCAAAGTCTAAATTTTTGTTAAAATTGTGGATGTTTGTATTTCCTTTAAATTTTAGTAGAGAGGTGATCTCGCCTCTTTACAACAGCCTGCTTGGAACTACAATCCAAGACAACCTTATACTTCTCTAAGGTGTCCATTCCTAGGATTATATCAAAACCATGCATCTCAAGTGGTATAGCATCCACTTGAATGTGATGTTCAGAAAAGATAAGAGTGCAGGGAGAACACACCTCCCGCAACACTGCAGATCCCAACAAAGGGGTTTCTAGCATGAAACTATTTGCTCTATGACTGACAGTCATGTTGCAGCATAAATCACTTCTTGAGTGATAAAAGAATGCGTAGCACCTAGATCAATTAACACAGATACGAACCAGGATGAAGACATATCAGAATAAAATAGTTCCATCTGACCTGTCACAACCTGAGGGTTGACTACTGCTTCAGGTTGATTCATTGCATAGAATCTAGCTATTGGTTGTTGTTGACCTTGTGCTTGGTTGTTTGGTGCCGACGATCCAGCTTGGGACGCTTGTCCACGTCCTCTAGCATTATTACTGAACTGTCGCCTCTGCGAGCCTTGCTGACTCTGCCTCTAGGGTTGAGTCACAATTCTGACTTTCTCAGGACAATCCCTTTTCAAGTGTCCTGACCTTCCATACTGGTAGCAGTTGTAGTTTCCCAAACTCTACCTGGGTGGTCATGTCACTGATGCTGATGCTGTACTGGGGGCTCTACTTGGAGTAAAGCTATGACCCCTACCCCTACTGGATGTCCACTGTGTTGGGGCATTAAACCTTGGTGGTGGTGGTGCAGAGAACCTCGGCTTCTTGAAACTCTCGAACAAGGGTCCTTGAAACTGAGGATACACTTTCTTATTATTGGTTTGTCACTTCTCGATCACATACCTCTCAATCCTCCTTACGGATTCCATAAAAGTGCAAACCTCTCCTTGTTCTCCAAAGCAGACACCGGAGTGGTCAATTCAACATTTAACTCCTTCTCGAAATGCCAAATCCTCTCCTCATCAGTAGCTGCCATGTGCGGACAGAACCGTAACAACTCCATGAACCTAGCTTCATATTCGCTAATGTTCATATATCTCTGCCTCAACCTCTCAAATTGAGAGATCTTCTCATCTAGATACGTCTTGGGAAAGTATCTAGCAACAAATTCTCGTCAGAATTCATCCCATCCGACCTCAACTCCTGGCCTCTTGCCTTCTTCAATGGTCCACCAATGACCAGCACTCCCCTTCAGGACATAGACAACATGTCTCACCTTCTCATCTTCAAGAATCATAAGGATTCTGAAGGCTTTCTCCAACTCAGTTAACCATAGGTTAGCATCATCTGGGTCAGCTGTGCCAGCATACTCCGCGGCTCCTACCCTCTGAAGCCTTTCAAAGGTCTTGCCAGCTCCCTGTCTTTCATCATGGGTTGGTGCCCTTGGTGCAGGTACTGACATTCTATCTGTCATGTGAGTCATTGTCGCCATAAACTGCCCAAACATGGCTTGGAAGGCTGGGTTCCCCATATCAACTAGATTGAGTTGAGGAATCTCAGGCACATGCTCCTCCCTAGCTTGATCCCTTAAACCTCCTCCTGGTGCAGCAACTCTACTCTCAGCAGCATGTTCATCATGCGATCCAGACATCTTCAAGTTTCTTCTCCTCCTAAATGAGCAGAAGACACTATCAGACAAACTGGAAAACACTTAGAACAGACTCAACAACCTTAATCCTATGTCTCTGTAGACTCAGCAAAACCTAGAGCTCTAATACCACTAAACTTGTTGCATCCATCTCACAAAACACGATTAACTATTGCGGAAGCGATCGTTAGCAGCGGAATTACTGAAAATCACTAAAAATTAAAACCTTTTATAAAAAGATCCATTACCAAAGATTCTCTAAACAAGAACCACAGTAGTATATTTACATACTGGTCCACATTGGACATTCCATCTATCATCAAACCAAAATCTCAGGTTGATTATAAAAACATTATCTATTGACTCCTAGGACCTGAGAGTACAGAGACAACACATAGGACTTTATGTATAAAGCCTAGCAACCAGTATCCCCACCTGGGATGTTACTATTGTCCTTGCTGTTGCTTCTGTTGCTCTTCCTCTGCTATAAAGGTTCTGCCTCTTTGTCTGCATCAACCTAAAAATGTTGAATCCCACGGGGGTGAGACAATTATACAATTGCCCCAACAAGAGATATAACTCTCCACCGTAACCATTGTTATTGCAGTTAAATAAAATTAAACTGAGTAGTGGGATAATATATTTCAATAACAGACAATTCATCATCTATGCAGGTTAGAGCAACAATCCTATTCAAGTACTTCAATTATAACTTGACAAGGCAGCATGTCTCTTATTCAATAAGAAATTAAAGAACATAAATAACATTTGTGTATCAAGAACATGCTAAGTAGGATAATATCAAATAGTGGTTCTCGTATTTCAATCTTATCCAAATATGCTACATGGCTGATTATATTTTACAAACATATTTAAGCTCTAAGGAGATGAGGTATACCGCTCATACTCCAACTGACCACTGCAAAGTCAAAATCGATACCATACAAAGTCAATGGAAGAGCCGGCTTCCATGACTTCCCACATCTCAGTCAGTGCAAGATCACATGCAAGACATCTTGTGTCTCTGCTACATAGCTTGCCAAGGTATAGTGGCATCTAGCTATAGAGTTACAGTGGCGGCTGTACTCTCTTCGCAATCGAGAGATCTCGTGTTTACCTCCATCGATCTGACATTAACATCATAGGGAAATTAGTGATACATCCATCCCAAAAGCATGAAGGATTGAGAGGTTTAATGTTTACCTTCCATCAATTCCCTCATTAGGACGTAAGGATATTTTCTCCCATCGACCCCCACATATTCAAAATATGCGAACTCCAGGAGATCTTGTAAGAAAACATGTTTCACCATCACCAGCTTTTGACGATTATGGATCTATGGTCAGAGCACTACATGAATAGCTTTCATTTGATTACTTAGGTACATTATCATATTCTTTTAGCATCAATCAAGTTTGCAAACATAACTTATTAAGACAAATGCTATAAAGAAACATGTATTGTTTATATCAATTAGTTTTCAGTCTCTAAAAGACATTGGGATCTCAGTACCTCACATAAACATATGGTTCTGGGTATTCAAACCCTCAGCTCATCACTGAGCACTGTTACCCCTTTTTTAGGTAACCATCACCTTCAGGTCTTCTGACCAAGGTAAACATGACACTTGCTACACAAGCATCTCATCTGGCACTTGAGGTCCATTAACTCTCTTGTCACCTCTTACTAGGAAACAAGGCATATTATGGCATACAAGGCCCAATAAATAATTTCAATAATAAAACATCATAGATCATACCTGGCTATATTCATCATCTCAGGATACCTCCATGGTTAGTACAGATGATAATAGATATATCGATAATATTTCGGTTCCATGCTTATCCATAGTAACACCACTATTCCCATATCAAGGTTAGGGTTTCATGCCCTATAGTATAATCCATAATTAGGGTTTCACACACCTTCACCCTATTTAGAATTAGGGTTTACTATTTGCATCACATCGCCCTAGATTAGGGTTTATATTCAATAATCTCACAATTAGGGTTTACTATTCATACTAATTAGGGTTTTACATCAGAGACCATGAATTAGGGTTACTCGTGTCATTACCCTAAATTAATTTCACATTATCTTCCTAGATTAGGGTTTCACTCATAATTGACCTAATTTAAGGTTTGAGTTCATCAATCAACTCAATTAGGGTTTCATGATCTCTTTACCAAGGATCATACCCTAATTGTATACCATACTTATCTTGAATGTGTTTAGGTTTGATTGCTAGATGATTATTTTACATGTATGAGTCTCTTTCTCTCATCCTCTTCTAGGATGTCCAGAAGATTAGATCAATTGAACCTTCAATCACATGATTATTCAAATGAATTGACCAATTGAATCTTCAATTAAATTATATATCCAAATGGATTAACCATTTTGAACCTCAAACGGTCTTGCCTACTTAGACACTAAACGGTCTTGGATTCAGAGTTCAAACGGTTTGAAACCATTTGGGAACATTGCCCTTGAAACTGTTTAAGCAAGAAAAGGAATGAAACCGTTTAAGCAACAACATGTTGAAACCGTATGGGCTAGGGTCTCCAAACGGTTTGGGATCGTTTGGTCCCAAAATGGTCTTGAGACTGTTTGGTCCAAACCCTCTCAAAACCTAATGGACCAAAAAGGTCTATCAACACTTAAACATTTCAATGTTTCAATCCAGGAACCAACTATCAACTACATCCTTGATTCATTCATCAAATGAACTACTGAACTATCCTTCAATTGGACCATCAATTAGGGTTTTGAACCTAATTGAAACAAGGATTTATAATCAAGAACCCATCAATTAGGGTTTGGGAATCGAGGAACCATCAATGGTTATCATTGTGGAACTAATCCAATTGAGACCAATGTACCACCATCAAAATATGGTACGACCTAACCTTTATTCGGTTTTGAGGTTTCATCACCAAATGGTTTTGAAAACCGTTTGATCTCCAAACGGTTTGAAACCGTTTGACCCCAAACGGTTTCAAGACCATTTGGTCTCAAATGGTCTCAAGACCGTTTGGCCAAATCAGTCTCAAAACCGCAAGGGTTCACTAGGTACATTCATCAATTGGTTAAACATGATTTGCTACATTGAAACCTTCAATCAATTGAGTTATTGAAGATCAACAATTATTGGCTCTTGGATCTTCAACCCTCAAATCTCAACCATTAGATCACCAAAGGGTTTTGAAACTGTTTGATCCCAAATAGTTTCAAGACCGTTTGACCCAAAAAGTCTTGAAATCGAATGGATTACTTTATGGAACCTTCAAAAAATCGATTAGGGTTGTAATTGGTGGGTTGTCCATACATTTAATCAATGAATTGGATCCATTGGATCATCATCCAACATGTACTAGGGTTCGGACCTCAACCAGTCAACCCATCCAAATGGTCAACTCCTCTAAACGGTTTGGGGTCCAAGCCTCCAAATGGTTTGGAAACTGTTTGGTCTCCAAACGGTTTGGTCAAACCGTTTGGACCAAACTCTTGAAACCGTTTGCAACTCAAACCTATTGAAATGTGAGCCTAAGATGATATTATCATCATCAAGCCTTAGTCCATCGAAAACTACTTCCATCATCATGGTAGTTGCATCAAATAATCAAAGGAATTGAAATAAAAGCAATTGAACATAGTTGATTGAGAAATTGAAATCAATAACAATGAATAGGGATTCAAGTTATATAACCCTCCTACAATTGAGCTTCAAAGCTTGGAGCTTCACATCAACAAAGGTGGAAGAAGCTTTTCCACACCACAATGTTCGTTCCTCAAGCTTTTGAGTGAAAAGGAATGGTTAGAAGTGAAGAGGGGATCGAGATATGAAGGAATCATGCATTGATTTGTGATTTCCACCATGAAATCAAGATGAATGAAGGTCAAGAAGCTTAACAACAGGTTGGGGGTCATCTTCCTGATGTTCCTAGCTCCCTTGAACGTTTTTGCAAGTAAAGGAAAGAAGTGGATTCGAAAAAGTCCTTGGTTTGAGTGGTCAAGAGTGCTTTTATAAGAAAATCAATGAGAGAGAAAATATCTTATAAAAATCCTTTAATTCCAAAATTTGTGCCACCTCTTCCTCCTTGGTTTCTTGCATGCAAAGGTTCCTTTATCTCCACCGAACTCCCTTCCATTATCCATGAATTAAGGGAAAAGAAATTTAGGACCTTAACCTTTATAATAGCATTATCCATAAATGAGTGGATAATTCTTTTTAGTTTCTTAATGTGAGTGGGTTCTCCACTCACATTGATCTTTCCTTTGCCTTTACAAGGCACAAGGGTGTTCATAATTGAACAAATCCAACCATCTCGTTTTTGGTTGAAGGCCCTTCAATTAATATATTTATTTTTGCATTAATTTGAAGTAAAGTTTCATTTATGCTTAAATTTTGATTATTTTAATATCAAGATTCTCTCTTCTTCAAAGTAGCTCAAATGAGATGCTCCTCTCATTTTCTTGCCTATACAAGATTACAATAATATTAAGGACCTTATTGAAGTGGTAAATTTCATATTGAACCCTGGGTTTTGGGTAAATTGCACATTACACCAAAACTAGGTTTTTAATGCATAAACATTGTTTTATCAGCTCTTTCTTGGTACTCAGACTTTTACTAGCCATACCTCTGCATAATCTTATTCCCATGATGCTTCAACACATGAGGAACAAATTATCATGCACAATTTGCAATTTAACCCCTCAACTTGGGTAATTTGCACTTTAGTCCAAAGTAAGTAAACATTACTTTCAACATTATTCAAAATGGACTAAATTTGAAATATAAGTTCCTATTGAGCCTTAATTACTTTTCAAAAGATAATATCAAGCATATAATTATCTTTCTTAAATAAAACACCTAGGGTTAAAACATAACCCAGGTCAGGGATGTTACGAAAGGGGTGCAACACCCAGACTGCGACCGAGAAGGAGACTTAACCAACCTCGACCGAGGAGAAGATGGAAATGAATCCTCAATCGAGATTAGGATTCAACCAAGACCAAACCTTGACTGCAATCAAGGAGTTAATTTGGTGGAGCACGCCTATAAATAGGCCACCTACACGTCTTGTCAAATCATCAGATCTGAAAGGACCATGCAGTGATGCCATTTTCTAGACTCATTCCCATCTATCCAATCAGTCTTGAATCTCCAAAGGTGGAAGCTGAGGAGAGAGAAGACTAAAGGATCCATCTTCTTTGAAAGAAGGAGAATGTCCACGCCATCGACCACCTAGATCTTGATCTGAAGAAGTACTATGTTGTATCATGTTCTTCTCTCTCTATCTAGATCTATCACTTCCATCTCACTTTTCTTCCCTCATCACTTCATGGAACTTGATGTATCTATCACTTTGTAATGTCGTTATGTTTCCCGTGAACATGTGTGGCTAAACACTTACCTTGGGTTGGGAGTATCCACTAAGTCTCTCCCAACATGTATATTGTCTCTCCTTTTTTGAATATATATATACTCTCATCAAGTTTATCTCCATGCACTAGTTTTAATGCTTCACCTGTATGCTTAGCTACCATCTTGTGATGTTTGATCGTTGGTACCTTGAAAGAGTAGTATCACTAATATATCATGTTATGGAGGAGTATGAATGCATGATAATGTTGGAATGCTAAAGCTTATGATCATATGTCATTCCTTGTAGTTTTTGGATAGTCATCTCGAGGGAGAGACTCCCCTTGGGCTTAGATCTATCCTCATCTCAAGAGAGAGAGAGGTACATACCCCTTTATGATTGCTTATAATCTTGGTAGAGTATATGACAAGAAGAGGTGATGTTTACATGTTGGTGAAAAGTCTTAGTAGGTGAAACCCAATCCAAGTTTCCCTTCCATATCTTTGTTTCCTTATCGTTTTGTTACACTTTGTTCTTCTTATCTTTAGTTTATTTATTTTATTTTGATTTGAGAACTTTCGTTCCTTTGGGAACACCCTTTTAAACCATATGTTATCTGGAGTATATGAGTGTGAGACCGTGCATGCTTAACACCTGTGAACCTTGTCCCTGTGGTTCGACACCGATTACTACATCAGACCCCGTATAATAGTTGTCGGGGCTTGAGTGTCAGGTACTATCTTAAGAGTCCGACTACTCTGGATCCGCTCCTTTTTGGATGTGCAATTTAGGATGAATATATGCCTACATTGCTTCATGTGCTCACACCAAAAAGCTTCAAGACCACATTCTTCATGAGGTTGGTTCTATTCCAGTTGCTGACCTTTTTGACATTACTTATGATTCACTATGTGAGCTTTTACCATCCTTCTATTGGTCCAAGTTGTCATGTACTAATTCTGCCTCCCCATAGACACAATTTCTTCTAGAAGATTCCTACTACAACATGGTCTTCTAGCGCTTCAAGGTTTTAAAATTATCTCAATGACAAGTGGCTATTCTGGCTTCCCTACAAGATGACCATGTACAAGACTTCCTTCTTGCTACTCCTATTGATGGTATTGGATTATCTATGACACCAGTTGAGTATTGTGCCATTTTACATTACTGGTTGATGATTCCTCTATGTCTAGGCAATGAGAGGTGCCCTCTTTGTCCCCATTTTATGTTACAATCCCAGACACAGTCTCTTCTAGAAGAAGCCTACTGCAACATGGTTTTCCAATGCTTCAAGGTTTTAAAATTATCTCAATGACAAGTGGCAATTCTGGCTTCCCTACAGGTCGTGCCATTTTACATTACTAGTTGATGGTTCCTGTATGTTTGGGCAATGACCGATGCCCTCTTTGTCATTATACAAATCTTGATTCTTTTGGAGATCACATGGTGCATTGTTGCATATGCCCAAGCTTTAAGTTCCTTCACGATGTCATTCAAGATGCCCTCTTTGACATTGTTTATCATGTTGGGATAAAATATTTGAAAGAAGCTCCAGTCACCTTTCTAGGGACACATCACGATGGTCTTCATGCCCAGAGACCAGCTGATATTTTATTATTAGACCGGACCAGTGGAAAGCATACTTCTATTGATCTCACTGGTGTCTGTAATGCCTGGGCCCACTGCCCAAGGCTCTAGTAGAGTTTCAGGAATGACAACTAGCCCCACTGACCACCACTAGCCTTAACTGCGTGCTTTGTCCTCACTCATGTGCAAGCTGGGATCAACTTCCCGACTAGTCACCCATCCTAGTACTACTCCAAGCTGAGTGTGCTTAACTATGGACTTTAGTGATGGGATCCCAGAAAAGGAGGTGCACCATGGTGATATGGGTAGTACAATCATTACCTTTAAGATCATTTTATCCGAGGCTTGAAATTCTGGGACGTTACAATCTCAACCACTTATACTTTTGACATCCTCATCAAGAGTGAACTATGTGGCCTCATAATATTTCCCCATTTAAATGCAGACCCAGAATGGCCCATGGACACCCAGCTCCCGATCAACAACGTAGGGATGGCTACATCACCATGGTTAGCCCTTTCCAACATGCGTGGTCCTCACGACTCAAGACTGGCATGTCACATGCCTATGTGGGCTCCACCTACTGGAGGGGTTATGGCTCTGATACCCTTTGTAACACCTAGGCCCACTGCCCAAGTCTCTAGTAGAGTTTCAAGAATGACGACTGGCCCCACTGACCACCACTAGCCTTAACTGCGTACTTTGTCCTCACTCACGCGCAAGCTGGGGTCAACTTCTTGACTGGTCACCCATCCTAGTACTACTCCAAGCTGAGCGCACTTAACTATGGAGTTCTTTAGTGATGGGCTCCAGGAAAAGGAGGTGCACCTTGGTGATATGGGTAGTCCAATCATTCCTTTTATGATCATTTTATCCGAGGCTTAAAATTTTGGGACGTTGCAATTTTACATTATTGGTTGAGATTCATGCCATTTTATGTTATTGGTTGATGATTCCTTCATGTTTAGGCAATGAGTAGTTCCCTCTTTGTCATTCTATAGATCTTGATTCATTTAGAGATCACACATTGCATTGTTGCATACGCCCAAGCTTTAAGTTCTGCCATGATGTCGTTCAAGATGCCCTCTTTGATATTATTTCTCATGTTGGGATAAAATCTTTGAAAGAAGCTCCAGTCACCTTTCTAGGGACACACCATGATGGTCTTCATGCCCACAGACAAGCTGATATTTTATTATTTGACCGGACCGGTGGAAAGCACACTTATGTTGATCTCACTGGTGTTTCTCCATTGACTGAGAATATTTCAAATAACTTTAAGGCTGGTCAGGAAGCCTTTGATGCGGCCACATAAAGTTCAAAAACAAGGGGTTACATGTGAAGCAAACCATCATCATTTTTTCCCTTTGCCTTTGATGTATTTGATGTTCTTACTAATGACTCGATTTCCCTCCTACCGCGCATACAAAATATCACAAATAGAAATGTGATTATTCCATCATCTATTTATTCAAACTTTGTGTTTAGATCATTGGGCTTTGCCATACGAAAAGGTTCAATAACCCAATTTGTATCTTATACCTCTGTGAAGCCATTTATTTAATTTGGCACATACCTAATTGTAATGTTTTTGTTTGATATATTTATTTTCCTAATATTCCTAAGGAAGAAGTAAAAATAAAAAACTTTAATGACATATGAGTGTCCCGATCTGCATCAAGTTGGTGCATATAATGAATAACAGTCCCTATAGTCCAAGCCTGTTGGCCCAAATAGTGAGGCAAACTCCTCAGATCGTGATCAAAATAACCATGCTAGTGATATGATCTCATAAGTCCCATAGGGTTTCCTAAAGACTCTCTAGTGAGCCTTTGGGGTGGCACTACCAGGTACATCACACAAATGTTTGTGAGCATAGTCATACACCCATTGGGCACTATCCACAACTCTCCTCAAAGAGAAAACTAACGCTCATGATTTTATTCTCTATATTCTAGTTCATAGGCCTAGGTCTTGGGTAATTATACTTCTTTAGCTCTTTGAATTGCTTTGAATTATTTTTGAAACTTTTGGGTATCCAAGCCTCTTTTGCACATTTTTACATGTTTCTTTTTTACTCAATCTAGTGTGAGAAGGGACGCAAACCTTCAAAGGAAAACAAGATAACTTGATTAAAACTCAAAAATCATCATTGTTCACTTGATACCTTAGAAATATCATTAGAATGGTTCAATGATATAGTCAAATATGTGAGATATAGATAAAAGTTTGATCACACACTACCTCAATCTATTGGGCACAAACCATGGGTTTGTATTTCATAACATGAAATAGGGGAGAAAGCATTTTTGAAATATAAAATTATGCATAACCCTAGAATCTATAACCAGACTTAAAGATGGGATTCAATGAGATGAGTGATAGTCAAGAAAACTATGAAAGACTGGATTTCTGGTTTAATTCCAAGGACATAATTTCTTTTAAGGTGTGTAGGATGTGATGAAGTGGAATTTTAGAATCCCTATATGTCCAATGACACAAGTGAAGTCAGGCATGTTGATTTGTTTTGAGAGTCCCAGGTGTTTTGGTAGAGCTTGATTGTTGATCGAGGTTGACATCATGATCAAGATCTCTCTTTTAATGCCTTTTTGAGGAATTTAATTGATTGTTCTAACAGTTGAGTTTTGACACCAAATTCGTGCACAAGGTACCTTGAGTAGTGAGGAAGCTATGGTTAAAATTTGGTGGCCATTGGGTCCTCCTAGAGAGAGATATTGAGGTTTGAAATTGGTGAAATAATGTGCATTATTGGTGTTGTTTAGCCTAAGTGGTTGATTACAATAAGTGTCACGAGGCCCTTGGTCTGGGCTGGGCTTGTGTGGCTGAATCTTGGCCGTCCATATCTGATCTGGAGGTTGGGACCGTTAGTTTGAATGAGTCGCGGATGGGCTCAAGTGAGGGACTCACTCAGACCATTGGATTGAAGATCAAGGATCCACGGGTTGTCCCTAACCTTGCGGTTACGTCCTTGACCGTAGGCTTGGACCACGATTTCATGATGCTTGTTGATCGTGGGATGTGGGTGAGAACCAACTAAAGAGTTTATCTTAGCTCACTGAGATGAGTCACTGACCCATCTTTTGTACCCTGTCGTGAGGAGACGAGAGAGTTCTACCTTCCTGTCCTCACTACGTCTCCATCGGGTGGTACATGTGGTGTGAAGAAGAGGAGTAAGGGGATATAAGGCAGTAATGGGTGCAAGAAGGAAGTACAGGTAGAGAGTGCTTCAGAGGAGAACAAAGAAGAGAAACTAAGAGCAAGGCTTAGGTAGTTGTCTTCTTATAATTGTGTGTTGTCCGATGGATACTTCCATGGCCACCAAAGCCAAGGTTGGCAGGAGACGATCTCGGAGCAAGGGGCATTGCGGTAGTCTCTTATACCTCAAACTAAGAGGTTGTCTAGGTTCCTACACATAAATTGAACTCCTTGATGCTTGAGATGCAAGCCTCAAAGCGAGGAAACCTTCTTCCCCTTTCCATCTGAGGGGACCCTCACTAGCAAAGCAAAGTAGCCGGGGAGCTCAGGGAGGCATGGAAGGATCTAGTGGAAGCCCTAGAAAATGGTAAGGAGTGCTACGGTGCTGTCAATTCCATGCCGGAGCGGGACCCAGCTGCGGCGGCGCCTCCACGGAAGATGTAGGTCCTAGCGACCTGGAACTGTGAGCTAGAGGGCGAGTGGCCGACATCGTTGAGAAGACGTCGCCAAAACATATGGAGGCATTTAGATCTGATCATCGGCGTTGGAGCACGCTCGTGGACTCACTGGAGAGGAGTACTGCGGCGACGCTCTGTGAAAACAGAGTTCCACAGAACTCACGAACGAGATCGAGCGGAACAGGAAAGGAGAACTTCCGAGTCGGGCTAGCGGGCTATCGGTTCGCGGATCCTGAGTAGGATCCAGATTGACCAGCTGAGGAAAGCAAGAGGGGCGCCCGGGACACGTGGCGCATGGCGATTGGACGAAAAAGGTAAATCTTCAGTTAATATGCAGATCTTCCAAAATTCATAGAAAATAGCTCGTTTATCTGAAAAATACAAATAAGGTACTCAAATTCTTAGAAAAATGAGTAGAACACAATGATAGCATAATATCAGGCTTCTGATGCATTAATATCAGTGATATCATGTAAGATGTGAAATGCTCATATGATAGATAATAAATATCAAATGATTTTCTAAAATTATGATAACATGTCAGTAAGCCAATCATGTTTATAATGCATATGATGTCAAATATGGTCATGTTGATGCACGAAAGTATGTAATTTGCTTTATATGGCTATTTAGGGCTAATAATCCTAAATAAAATGTAGTAAATACATACATGCTCAATAAATGATGGAATTCAAAAAGTAAGATCATATCAGTATATGGAACCTCAGTTTTAATTATGAGATCATGATGATTCACGAAATCCATGTTATATGAAGATGAACCTTGATACATGGGTTGTAACCCTAATTTGAATAATGTATATAAACTAGGGTTAATATGTGCACAAAAAGGATATGGAACCTAATATTCAGATAATGAACCATAATCTGGAAAATGACATCCGTAAGATAAATCTAAGATGATAAGACAAGTAATGATGGAAATATCCTAATGAGATAAGCTAAACCCTAATGAACATGACTAGGGCTAAGATGAGATGTAAGACGATGAGAATCTGATGATGGCATATGTGATCTTTTCTTAATCAGGGGTTGACCAAGTTATAGATGACATGAGGAATATGTTATTAGGATGTCTCTTTGGAAGGTACACCATTACCTCTTACTTGGCTTATTATACAATATGCTTCAGTTAAATGGTAGTAAAGACTTGGAATATGGTATTGATTGAAATGATTGTTCTTGTATGATATGTTCTTTGATTTTCCATACTTATTGCTATGAACACATCAAACACAATTTATTCTATTCCATTATATGAAAGCACCAACTCTTTGGTAGTGTGCTTGGAAGTGACCTAACTCTTTGGTAGTGGTCACATTATACATATAGAAGCATCAACTCTTTGGTAGTGTGCTTGGACCCAACTCTTTGGTAGTGGTCACATTGTACATATGATCCAACTCTTTGGTAGTGATGATAAAGGCCTTAATGCATTCAACTCCTTGGTAGTAATGCATGGATGATATAATGGAAAATATGCCTAAAAGATATGTGTTCTCTTTTATTAATAAACATTCTTGTTCAAGTATGATTTTGTTATATTTTTCTGTTACTGCCAAGTATTAGTTTTATCTTATTGCCAAGATATGATGAGGGGTATACAAAAGACATGAAGGTGTACTCAGTAAAATATTCTTGAATATTGTGTTGATGTGTACCACATGTAATCTTTTGTTTAGGTTATGGTTATGCTTGAAGATCCAGGATAGTTGTGAGTTGTGTGGTGAGCTGATGTACAGGTGGACCTGTTGTCTTAAGATCCTATAGTCTAGTGGTAGTACATGTATATGTATTAGTTTGTTGTTTAATATGTAATATCAAATGTTGTAACAATTTATGTTGTAATTATATGTTGAATGGTGAACATGTGTTGTATGGGTTTTTTTATTGTTCATGTGCATGTACTACTATTTGTTTCCTTCTGACTTCTTGTGATTTTCTTCTTCTTAGCCTAGTGTGGGGTGTTTAAATTGGGGTTCTCGTTGAGGTGAGGGTTTCAATTTGGACGTCACACATTAATTTAAGTTTTAGAAAATCCGGGGATGTCATAGGTGATATCAGAGCATGAACAATAGCAAAACATGACATTTTCTCATTATGCAACTCAAAACTAAAGAATTTTGAACTTAATAATCTTTAGGGTTAGATTAGTCATCTTTTAGAGACTAGATCTGACCTAGCCTCTAGGTTAGCACCTAGATGTCAGAGAACTAGGTCTAGACTGGTGCTTGCTGTATAACAGGTCATTAGATGTCGTTCTTTCCTTATAGTGTAGCGGTATGGACGTTGCGCTATTTGGAAATGACGTGCATCAAGGGAAGAGAAACCCTAGACATATTGCGCATGTTGTCTAGAGTAGCTACACTAGTCTACACCATGTTCTCACCCCTTTCCTTAGTTTACATGACATTGTACTCTCTACTATGGGTGGGACACTCGTTTTCAGGATTTGGTTTTGGATTCAAACCGGATCAAACCGTGATAGTTTTCTCTGGCGCTTGTTTTATCAGAGAAAAACTATATACTATTTTATTATGTATATGTATTACAGAAATGTGTCCCCACACATGTATGAGTAGGAGGTGGTCATGCAACCCAAGTGAAAGTGATGACATCAGTCTAGAAGAGAGAGTAGTTCTAGATTAGATGTCTAGAGTCTTGTTGGGATGTATGATAGACGGAATAGGTGAAATAAGTTATGATGATATAATGCAAGTCTTATATAGGTGTTATAAGATGGTTATGATGATCTATGTTTGTCTTTGAGGACACGAGTTCAGATTTGAGGTTTTGAGATAAGTTTTGATGATGCAAGTATGCATTCTTTTATGAAATAAGATATGATAAGTTAAGACAAGGTTGTGAGTCAGCATGAGCCTCAAGCTCTTTTACAAAGGAGGACCTCTAGTGTTAGGACTAGTTTCAGGGTTAACTCCAGAGAGAGTGAGACCCATTGGGAGAAGGTTAGAGAACCTAAACTCTAAGATATGAGAATTCTGAGATATGTGATATGATTTGTCCTAAACTAGACTACTCCTGAGTGATTGAGTTGAGTTGCTTTCTGCATGATTCCTATAGTCTTCTTGAACCCTAGATGTCCTTGGGAGGACCAAACCCTAGAATCAGAGAGAGGCTAGTTACATATGTGCATGTGAGTATGAATATGAGTGCCTGCCATCTGGGTGAGGTAGAGAGCCCAAGACCCCAGAGGAAGTAGCTATGATAGTTTCTGTGAAGCCTCATACTCAGGTTGGTGGTTTCCCACATAGGAATCTAGTGGTGTATATAAGAAAGTTTTGGGTAAGATGTTTCATGGGTAGAAGACCTATGAAGAGTATGTCATAGCATGTTTTGGTTTGTGCTTATGTGGCTAGATCTTATAAAGCTATCACTAGTGCCAATGAGGTAATCCGAGAACCCTAAGCTAAGAGAGGAAAGATAAAGTATGTGCTTTTGATATACTCATAGAGTTGTTTTAGCTCAGAGAGACTGAGCATGGCACTACCCTCATCATAAGGGTTAGGAGGACCTCAGTTGGACTAGATAAATTTTTGGATATATATGATTAAAAAGCCACTTGTATAAGTTTGTTTAGCACAACCATGATATAACATAGATAAGAATGTGATCTAATCTTGAGATTTGATATATAGACATGACAGGATGAAAAAAAACCTAGAGCTAATTTAATAAATATCACTATATAAATGGTTAACCATATACATGAATAATGATGATAATGTGAATAATCGACTTATGTTATGATGAATCTCTAATAAAGTTTTCAACCTAATATGAGAAAGCACGATGAGATGACACTAATGATGCATGTACATGAATAATGATCACGTAATATTGTTGGATAATCTTGTGATGAAATCACTAGTGAATGTTGCAATTTATTATGAGCAGTGAAATAAAATCATATGAATGAAACATGTTACATGAGGTGTTAATCTTAGTGCTTAATAAAGATGAAAGATATAGTTTGACAGTTAGCACAACATAACAATTATGACACCTTGATATGATCTAGATGGATAAAGTGGATTAACATTAGTTAACTTCTTTGAAATATGATAATATGATGTAGAAACCCTAATGCATAATTAAAGATAAGGATGCAACCCTAACATATGAGATACGTCATGACCTAATCAGATTTTCTAAACCCTTGTTTGAGCTTCTATGAAGTGATGTTCACCCTAAATGTTGTAAAACATCCTAGTAGCTTGGATATAGTTCTGGGGCTTTTGGCTATGTTGTACATAGAATGGTTCCTACATGTGGATGAAGGCAAGATAAGGTTTTCCTTGGAAGTACGAGTACAGTTGACTTTCGAGGACGAAAGTTGTTTTAAGATGTATATGATGTGAAAGACTGGATTTCTGGTTTAATTCCAAGGATGGAATTTCTTTTAAGGTGTGTAGGATGTGATGAAGTGGAATTTTAGAATCCCTATATGTCCAATGACAAAAGTGAAGTCAGGCATGTTGAGTTGTTTTGAGAGTCCCAGGTGTTTTGGTAGAGCTTGATTGTTAATCGAGGTTGACATCATGATCAAAATCTCTCTTTTAATGCCTTTTTGAGGAATTTCATTGATTGATCTAATAGTTGATTTTTGACACCAAATTCGTGCACATGGTACCTTGAGTAGTGAGGAAGCTATGGTTAAAATTTGGTGGAAATTGGGTCCTCCTAGAAAGAGATATTGAGGTTTGAAATTGGTGAAAGAATGTGCATTATTGGTGTTGTTTAGCCTAAGTTGTTGATTACAATAAGTGTCACACACCCCTTGGTCTTGGATGGGCCTGTGTGGTTGAATCTTGGCCATCCATATATGATCTGGCGGCTGGGACCGTTAGTTTGAATGAGTCGTGGATGGGCTCAAGTGAGGGACTCACTCAGACCATTGGATTGAAGATCAAGGATCCCCATGTTGTCCCAAACCTTGCGGTTACGTCCTTGACCGCAGGCTTGGACCACGATGTCATGGTGCTTGCTGATCATGGGATGTGGGTGAGAACCAACTGAGGAGTTCATCTCGGCTCACTGAGATGAGTCACTTGACCCTTCTTTTGTACCCTGTCGTGAGGAGACGAGAGAGTTCTACCATCCTGTCCTCACTGCGTCTCCATCGGGTGGTATAGGTGGTGTGAAGAAGAGGAGTAAGGGGATATAAGGTAGTCAATGGGAGAAATAAGGAAGTACAAGTAGAGAGTTCTTCAGAGGAGAACAAAGAAGAGAAACCAAGAGCAAGGCTTAGGTAGTTGACTGCACATAATTGTGTGTTGTCCGATGGCTACTTCCATGGCTGCCAAAGCCAAGGTTGGAAGGAGATGATCTCGGAGCTAGGGGTGTTGCGGTAGTCTCTTATACCTCAAACTGAGAGGCTATCTAGGTTCCTACACATAAATTGAATCTCCTTGATGCTTGAGATGCAAGCCTCAAAGTGAGGAAACCTTCTTCCCCTTTCCATCTGCTGCCAGAGTGGCTGGTGCCGGTGAGTATATGGCGGAGGAAGAAGGGACCCTCACTAGCGAAGTAGATTGGCCGGGGAGCTCGAAGAGGCATGTACGGAGCTATTGGAAGCCCTAGAAAATGGTAAGGAGCGCTACGACACTTTTGATTCCACATCGGAGCAGGACCCAGCCGCAACGGCGCCCTCGCTGATAGATGGAGGTCCTAACGACCTGGGACCGCGAGCTAGAGGCAAGTGGCCGACGACGTTGAGAAGAAATCACCAAAACATCTGGAGGCATTTAGATCTAATCATCGGCGCTGGAGCATGCTCATGGACTTGCCGGAGAGGAGTACCGTAGTGGCTCTTTGTGAAAACAAAGTTTCACGAAACTCGCAAACGAGATCGAGTGGAATGGGAAAGGAGAACTGACGAGTCGGGCTAGCAGGCTATCGGTTCATGGATCCTGAGTAGGATCCAGGTCGACCAACCGAGGAAAGCAAGAGGGGCGCCCGAGACATGTGGCGCATGGCGATTAGACAAAAAAGGTAAATCTTCAGTTAATATGTAGATCTTCCAAAATTCATAGAAAATAGCTCGTTTCTCTAAAAAAATACAAATTAGGTACCAAAATTTTTAGAAAAATGAGTAGAACACAATGAAGGCATAATATCAGGCTTTTGAGGCATTAATATTAGTGATATCATGTAAGATGTAAAATGCTCATATGATGGATAATAAATATCAAATGATGTTCTAAAATTATGATAACATGTCCGTAAGTCTATAATCATGTTTATAATGCATATTATGTCAGATATGGTCATGTTGATGCACGAAAGTAGGTAATTTTCTTTATATGGCTATTTAGGGCTAATAATCCTAAATAAAATGTAGTAAATACACACATACTCAATAAATGATGGAATTCACAAAGTAAGCTCATATCAATATATGGAACCTCAATTTTAATTATGAGATCATGATGATTTATAAATACCATGTTATATGAAGATGAACCTTGTTACATGGGTTGTAACCCTAATTTGAATAATGTATATAAACTAGGGTTAATATGTGCACAAAAAGGATATGGAACCTAATGTTCAGATAATGAACCATAATCTAGAAAATGACATCAGTAAGATAAATCTAAGATGATAAGACAAGTAATGATGGAAATATCCTAATGAGATAAGCTAAACCCTAATGAACACGACTAGGGTTAAGATGAGATGTAAGACGATGAGAATCTGATGATGGTATATGTGATCTTGTCTTAATTCGGGATTCACCTAGTTATAGATGACATGAGGAATATGTGATTAGGATGTCTCTTTGAAAGGTATGCCATTACCTCTTACTTGGCTTATTATACTATATGCTTGTGTTATATGGTAGTAAATACTTGGCATATGGTATTGATTGAAACGATTGTACTTGTATGATATGTTGCTTGATTTTCCATACTTATTGCTATGAACACATCAAACATAATTTATTCTATTCCATTATATGAAAGCACCAACTCTTTGGTAGTGTGCTTGGAAGTGACCTAACTCTTTGGTAGTGGTCACATTGTACATATGGAAGCACCAACTCTTTGGTAGTGTGCTTGGAAGTGACCTAACTCTTTGGCAGTGGTCACCATATGGAAGCACCAACTCTTTGGTAGTGTTCTTGGACCCAACTCTTTGGTAGTGGTCACATTGTACATATGATCCAACTCTTTGGTATTGATCATAAAGGCTTTAATGCATTCAACTCCTTGGTAGTAATGCATGGATGATATAATGGAAAATATGCCTAAAAGATATGTGTTCTCTTTTATTAATAAACATTCTTGTTCAAGTATGCATTTGTTATATTCTTCTGTTACTGCCAAGTATTAGTTTTATCTTATTGCCAAGATATGATGAGGGGTATATAAAAGACACGTAGGCATATTCAGTACAATATTCTTGAATATTGTGCTGACGTGTACCACATGTAATCTTTTGTTTAGGTTGTGGTTATGCTTGAAGATCCATGATAGTTGTGAGTTGTGTGGCGAGCTGATGTACAGGTGGACATGTTGTCTTAAATCCTGTAGTCTAGTGGTAGTACATGTATATGTATAAGTTTGTTGTTCAATATGTAATATCAAATGTTGTAACAATTTATGTTGCAATTATATGTTGAATGGTGAACATGTGTTGTATGGTTTTTTTATTGTTCATGTGCATGTACTACTATTTGTTTCCTTCTGACTTCCTCTGATTTTCTTCTTCGTATCCTAGTGTGGGGTGTTTAAATTGGGGTTCTCACTGAGGTGAGGGTTACAATTTGGACGTCACATATTAGATTAAGTTTTAGAAAGTCCGGGGACGTCACACAAACAATATGGAATTGGGTGATTAGGTGTGTAGGTGAGCATTAGCCATTGGATTTGAATGATCACAACCTTAATTTCCAAATCTACAAATTTAGCAACAAGATCCTACTATGCAATAAAAGTTATTCTAAAAAGAGGAAAAGAGCAGGAAAAGAAACTTAAAGAAAAAGCATGATGTGAGAATTTTTGAAAAAAATATACTTAATGTAGAACAAGGGAATAACTATAAGGATTTAACCATGAATGCATGAAAAGAAATGAACAGATAGAATTGTAAATAGCCCCACCACCCCAAGCTTAAAAAAATTCTTGTCCTTGAACAATACCTAAATTTAGGATGGTAGGGAAGGCATGCATGGATGCCATGGAAAGAAATTATCAATGTCCTGGAATGATGCATGTATGCAAAGATATATTTATATAGTCAGAGTAAAGAAACAATATAAGCAAGAAACTTGAACAATAAGATCTATTTTAAAGGAAGGGGAAATGAGACTAGGGTAAAAGAGAGGGGTGGCTTCCCATAAAACCGACATTGGGATCCAAAATACTAAGTCTTGGGACCGGTGACACGTGTCCGTAGATTAGGTCTGCCATGTGAATATAGAATATGTGGAGATGTAGGACCCATCGAGTATGTAGTAGAAAAATAAAATCATGTATTACTCAAGAATTCATCTTTTTCTAGATTTGACTTAAACTTCACTGAAAGGAATTATTTGATAGAGCATACTCAAGGTACCACCAAGGTATGTATCTATATAGGTGGGTGATGTGAAAATAAGAAATGGTGGAGGGAAGAGCTTCTAAGTTATCTATAGGACTTCTTTATCCACTCCCCTTGTCTAAATATGGGATTGGATGCTTTGGAGTATAATTAATGTTAATGGGACATCCATTCATTATCTAGACATGAGGCATCCCTAGGTTAACCTACATGTAGACCTTTCAACCAAACTTATCCTCAACTAAGAGGAATGGGTTGTCCTCATGCTCTACAACCATGTTGTCAAAATATAACCATGCTGCAACCTCGAGACCATCATCAATCTGCAGGGGGGTGAAGTAGAAGTAGAGTCATGTGATATCAACTTGTGGCCATCATCACTAGGGTCATATTCCCATGGTGCCTAATCATCATAATCTTTGTCGAAAAACATTTCAAGCCAATGCAGATGAAATTTTAGCAGTAAAATGACACTAGTCAACCCGTGTTGTGTCATTATGAGATGGTAGAGGAAATAAGGTTGGCCAATCAAGCAGACCCTCCAACTGAGCTATAGGAGACGTAGATGCTACTTGATTTTCCTCTTGTGCATGAAGGTCTTTGTCATATTCCCTCACATAAGGGTATTATAGCTCCTCTACTAGATGTAAAACTGGATTGACTGGGTGGAAAGAAGGACTTCCTTGAGTTGGCGAGTCTTCACTAAAAATCTAGGTGATTCCAATTGACAGTCTGAGTAGGATAGTGAAATGAGTTCCTCATCGAGTCTAATGGAGTGACTATGATGGTTGAAGTCTTCACGGGTGTACACTGGAACCTACAAACTTACCAAAATTGAATAAACAAGATCTTGAAGTCATTGGAGTTGATTTAACATATCTTTGAGATTTTTCATTTTTATAATGTACAATTGGTATGGCTACTATGTATTAATCTAATGTATGTCGAGGAAGCTTAGTTCAATATTTTTAAATGTATTTCTAGTATGGACCTTAATCTATGTCACCTTTTATAGAGAGCAAACATGCCTCTCAAGTATGAGTTGAATTTGATCTGTCTACTCTTAGAGGTGGGCCAACAAGTGGAAATGAGTGCATTGGAGCTTTCTATTCCAAGCGTTATTGCTCTTATCAACTGTTGGTGCTGTAAAGACATGGAAAATAAGAGTTGGTCAACATTTTCTCTTGTAGGGGACATTGTTCTGGTGTACTCCTGGGTGGATGAGTATGTGTATGGTGTTGTAGAAATGACCTCATAAGTGTTGAACTGTTGAGTAGATGATACATGTGGGGGTGAATATAAAGCAACTAACAAAATTGCACAAATCTCCATTATATGCCAACACTTAAGACTATGGAAAATTCTAGGAGGGTGGGTGGAAAAAATGATATGCCTTGTTGAGTCTAGATCCATGGATGAAGAACAAAAATGAAGAAAGAAAAGAAGAAGTATGTCAGTGTGTATGGACAAATGCACGTCACAAGAAAGAAAAACTATGCTTGTATATACAAGCTTAGTCTAAATAGAATAAATTCTTTGAGCATTAGTGTGGAAGAATCACGTACTCGACAATGATACCAAAAAATTAATTGCCTTCGGGACGTATCTACAATGAAAGCAGTCCCTTATGAATTAGGCATTAAATGTATTACCTAATACCATTGGGACGCCTGCAATATTATTTGAGGTCAAATCAATGAGACATTGTCAAACGTAGGGATGTGGGTAAGTTTAGTTGCCTAAGATTTGTCTCCTACTTAGCTGAACAAAATGAATGGTAGATATATGCATTCAACTTAAACAAGTCAAGAAAACAAAACAAAATAAAACAAATACTTTAGATTTGGTTAAATCCTACTAATCGAGAGAAGGGGTTCCAAGATATGTAACCACGAATTAGGGAGTCTATGCACCTCATTTTCAAGTATAGGCAATCTCGAACACCCTAGTAAGAATCTAACATCCCAACCCAGCATGTAGATGGTAGCTACTCCCATGGGAGGGTGATCCCACTTTCTCTTGCATAGTGTGACTAAAACCCCATCCACATCCCAATACCTCTCTCAGGGCTTTTGGAAAACATCCCTAATTATTATGGGTTACCTCTCCGGCCCAAAGTGATCAAGAGCATTAAAATTGACAAAATATCTACTAAGAATCCAGATATAGAAAACATCACCCTGGTTAGACGAATCATGATCGATTTTGTAGTGTTGGGTCAAACTCTCAAACATTGGATTCTGGCCAGATTCTCCCTTAGACCTTGTACTCTTAGAGTGTGGTCCAAAATACCTTCTTTGTCCATTTGTTCCGCTAATTATTCAAGGTTAGTAAATGTAACACCCTTTGTCACACAAAGTGAGATTACTCAAAACAAAGTGTGGGATTATCTCTAACAATATTGTGAAAATTAAAACCATTCTTATCATATCTCCACTTAGATATATCATGTACGTGCCTAAAATTGGACCATCTATATTTCATAAATGCCAAAAGATGATACATATCACGTTTCAAGGCTTTCAAGCCACAACTTGTAACATTTCACAACCGATTTATATATACATGCCATTTCTATACAATCATGGCATAAGGCTCAAAATATACGTGTAGATACACAAAAAAAAAACCTCCCCAAAGACCTAAGAGTATTGGGATGAAACATAGGATTATATTATAGAACTCTAGCAACATATCCAACCTCTAGTAACTACTATTTTCCTTGTTCCTCAGCTCCTAAGGCGCAATCTCTACCTCTTCGTCCATGACCACCTAAAAATATGTGGAACCCAGGGAGTGAGACCAAACATACCAGTGAGAGATATAACTCTCCACCGTCAACTATTATAAGCACAATAAAATAATAAAGCATGTATATAAAGCAGTTAATACTAATTAAGTAGTTTAAGGATTTACAATTCAGCAAGTTTCCTCAGCTATGTACTTAAACATTTCTCGAAGCGCTTAATCTTTTCCTTGTCCGCTGTCACCATATGCGGATAAAACCTTAGAAGCTCCATTAACTTAGCATCATACTCACTAATTGACATAGATCCATGTCAGATCTTCTAAAACTGTACAATCATTTCATCCAAATAGGTCTCTGTAAAGTACCGAATCACGAACTCCCATCAAAATTCTTCCCAACTAATCACAACTCCGACCTTTTCTCCTCCTTAATGGCCCACCAGTGGCCGACACTCCCTTTCATCAGATATAAAAAATGTTTCACCTTATCCTCTTTGGGGATGTTGAGGATCTTGAAGGCCTTTTCTAGCTCAGTCAGTCGCATAACTGCATTAATTGTATTAGATGTAGCCACATACTCCAATGCTCCTACACGTTAAAGTATTTCAAAAGTCTTTCCAAAACCCTGAGTTTCAACACTGGGGATAGTTTCCCTTGGTTGGTTGTAGGCATCCTATCCACCATGTGTATCATCATAGCCATGAACTGTCCAAACATGGATTGAAAGGTAGGGTTGTCTAGACTGGCTGGGACAAGGAATCTTTGTCACCACATCATCCCTCTCTTATCACTAAAAATTAAAACCAATTACAAAGAGATTCATACACAGGAAAACTCTTTCAAAAAGAACCAAAGTAATTTAATTACATTCCGGTTCACAAGTACATGTCCTATACCATCTCTTCTCAAGGATCACATACATCAACTGCCCTGTTAAAACTGTACATAGGCAACATAAGAACCTCGAGGCATCAAGCCAAAATCTCAGATCAATTTATTAAACTAACTACTGACTCTGAGGACCTGAGAGTACAGAGATGACACATAGGACTCTATATACAAGACATGACAACCAATGTCTCCACCTGAGAATTCACTGTTGTCCCTACTACTGCTGCTTCTCTTCCCCTGCTGTAGGGTTTCTGCCTCTTCCTCCGCGTCTACCTAAAAAGTTGGATCCCACAGGGGTGAGACAATTGAAATTGCCCCAGCGAGAGATATAACTCTCTGCCAAAAATATTATTATTGTAGTTTATTAGAATAAAACTAAGCAGAGGAATCATATATATTCAACATCAGTTAAATTAATGTCTAAATAGGTTAGAGAAATATTCTTATTCAAAGCATTTCGGCTATAACTTGATAAAGCAACATGTCACTTATCCAATAAGGAATATGAAGAACATGTATATCATTTATCCATCTCGGATATGCTAAGCAAGATAACATCAACCAATGATTCTCGTATTTCAACCTTAAGCAAATACGCTACATGGCTGATTACATTTTACAATCATAATTAATGCCCTGAAGAGATGAAGTATACCGTTCATGCTCCAACTGACCACGATTACGTTAAGCATCGATACCACACAAGGTCAATGGAAGAGCTGGACTCCAAGACCTCAACCTTCTCGGTCAGTACGAGATTATATGGCAGAGACATCACGTGTCAAACTGCAATTAGCTTGCTAGGGTATAGTGGCATCTTTGCTATAGAGTTATAGCCCACAACATATACTCTCTTCAGGGTTATGGCCCATAGCCAATGCCTGGTATCATATCATGGAGTCATGTCCCGTAGCCATACTCAAACTAGGTTATGGTCCGTAACCAATCCCGTGCATAGGATATAGCTCGCATCCATTCCTATGGGGCATGATGATATAATTGCCCAATTACCCCCACATATTCAAAAATATGTGCTCCGAGTTTAACTCATTCCACCATTCAGCAAATTCTGATGCTGATGGATATGTTATCAGGGCAACTACATTATATGATATCACTTGATTAATTAAGTGTATTACCATATTCTTTTAGCATCAAACAAGTCTCCAAACAACAGTTATTTTAACAATTGCTACAAAGAATGTGTAATACTTTCATCAAGTACTGTTCAATGTTTTTAATAATGCATTGGGATCTCAATCCCTCCTCTCATCAGGAGCATTCTCATCCTTTCACAAACTCATCATCATGATTATAGAAAATGGGTATTCAAACCCTCAGTTTATCAAGGAACACTTGTTACCACTTATCAGGTAAATAATACCTTTAGGTCATCTGACCAAGGTAAACATGATAATTGCTACACAAGCATCTCACATGGCTCACAAAGCCCATTTCATCTCTTGTTACCTCTCACTAGGCAACAAAGCATGTTATGGCTCACAAGGCCCATTAACAATAATAAATAAAATAGCATAGCTTATACTTGGCTATGCTCATCATCTCATTTTACCTGCATGGTTAGTATACTTGATAACAATTATATCAATTACATTATTGCACCATGCTATAAAAAGTAACACCACTTATACCCTTATTAGGGTTAGGGTTTCCCAATTCATATTAATCAGGGTTACTCATCCTCTTGCAAAAATTAGGGCTAGGTTTTCAAATTAGGGTTTCATAATCCATAGCATCACCCTGGATTAGGGTTTCACATCACATTAACCTGTATCAAGTTTCACATTGCATCCTTACCTTGAATTAAGGTTTCTTATAACATTTCCCCTAAAATTAGGGTTTCATGTAGCTTTACCTAAAATTAGGGTTTTCATGAAGCATTCCCTTAAATTAGGGTTTTTCATTAAAATACACTGAATTAGGGTTTCTCATATCATTACCCTAAAATAGGGTTACACCATCACCCTAGATTAGGGTTTCACCTAGCTTTATTTTAAATTAGGGTTAGGGCTCATCAACCTTCTTGATTAGGGTTTCATGATCTCATCATCATGGATCAAACCCTAATTACATATTTTAATCATATTGAAAGTGTTGAGGATAAATCACTACATGATTATCACTCATGTATAAGTTCCTCTCTCTCATCCTCTCTAGGAGGTTAATTACTTTAATCTTAGTTAGGTTGAATCAACTTGAATGAAGAGTTGACATAGTGTATTAAGTCATTGCTTCCATAAGCATCAAAGGTTAACCACTCTAAAGGTACTAATCACCTAAGTACTTTAGAGGTACTTCCATTATAATCAATCTTGAGTTACTTTAATAGTACTCATTTAGTTCTGAGATCAATTGAACCTTCAACAGTTTTGACTAATAAACCTTCAAACGGTTTGGATCCACACCTCCAAATGGTTTGAGAATGTTTGGACCTTCCAACGGTTTAGATCAATCTTTTAAACGGTCTTGACCAATTGTAAATCGAATCAACCCATTCGGTTTTAAAACCGAATCATCAGCAATTGATTATGAAACCAAATCAACCCATTCGGTCTTGAAACCGAATCAACCCATTTGGTCTTGAAACCGAATCAATCTATTCGATCTTGAAACTGAATCCATCCATTCAATCTTGAAACCAAATCATCCATTCGGTCTTGAAACCAAATCATCCATTCGGTATTGAAACCAAATCCATCCATTTGGTCTTGAAACCGAATCATCAACCATTGGTTTATAACCGATTGGACAATTCAAATGGTATGGTTTTCAGACCGTTTGATTCCAAATTGTTTCAAAACCATTTTGACTCAAACGATCTTGAGACCATTTGGTCCAAACCACCTCAAAACCGATTGGACCAATTAAGGTTTTCAACATCAAATCAATTTAGGATTTATAAAACTTCAAACGGTTTGGATCCACACCTCCAAATGGTTTGAGAACATTTGGACCTTCAAATGGTTTGGATCAACCTTTCAAACGGTCTTGACTAATAGTAAATCAAATCAACCCATTCGGTTTTGAAACTGAATCATCATCAATTGATTATGAAACTGAATCAACCCATTTGGTCTTCAAACCTAATCAACGCATTCGGTCTTGAAACTGAATCAATCTATTCGATCTTGAAACCGAATCCATCCATTCGATCTTGAAACTGAATCATCCATTCGGTCTTGAAACCGAATCATCCATTCGGTCTTGAAACCAAATCCATCCATTCAGTCTTGAAATCGAATCATCAACCATTGATTTGAAACTGATTGAATATTGAAACTGATTGGACAATTCAAACGGTTTGAGACAGTTTGATCTCAAATGGTTTTGATACCGTTTGATTCCAAACGGTTTAAAGACCATTTGGACTCAAACGGTCTTGAGAACGTTTGGTCCAAACCACCTCAAAACTGATTGGACCAATTAAGGTTTTCAACATCAAATCGATTTAGGATTTATACTCATTGAACCATCCATCAATTGAACTATTGAAAGTACACCAAATTGTAGCCCTTGGATCTCCAACCATCCACCACAATCAACCATTGACCTACAAACGGTCTTGAGACCGTTTGACCTCCAAACAGTCTTGAGATCGTTTGGGTCAATCAACCTCAAAATCGATTCCCTCAACTAGGGTTTCAATCAATTCAATCGATTAGGGATTGCAATTGGTGGATCATACATACATGGAACCTTTCAAAATTCAATTAATTGGAACTATTGGATTATCATCCAACCACATCAACATTTAACCTTCAAACGGTTTGAGTCCTCTTGACCTCAAACGGTCTTGAGACCGTTTGATCACCAAAAGGCAAAACCATTTGCACATGTTCTATGTTGAGGTGTGTGCTTAAGATGACATCATCATCTTCCATCTTGAATCCTTCGAAATCCATTGTGATTCTTGTGGTGAATTCAACAACCGATCAAAAGGAAATCCGAAAGTAAAGGAGGAATCAACATATGATAACATAATGAAATCAATAACAATGTTTAAGGGTTCAAGTTGTATAACTTGCCTTCAAAGTTGAAACCAAACTTCAAGGTTCACGTTCTCAATGGTGAATGAATCTTTCTCAACCTCCCAAGGCTCGTCCTCAAGTCTTTGAGTGAAAAGAATGACCAAGGTTGAAGATTGAATGGGGAAAAGAAGAAATTAGGCATTTAATTTCGATTTCCACCATGAAATCAAGGTTGAAGATGACTATGGACTTAACTACAGGTTGGGGCACGTCCTCCTGTTGCTCCTAAGCTCCTTTGTGCACAGCCAAAGCAAGGAAAGAAAGGAGGGTCGAAAAAGCCTTTCATTTGAGTTGGAAATGAGATGTTTATAAGGGAATTTCAATGAGAGAGAAAGTGATATAATAATATTTGAATTCCCTAAATTGGTGCCACATACTCCCCTCAATCCCTTGCATACGAATCCATATCCCCCACCTTGTAATTCCTCTTCATTATCCATGAATTAAAAGAAAACAAATTAAGCACCTTAACCATTATTAATAATAATATCCAAAATTGAGTGGATATTATTTTTCCTTTTACTAATGTGAGTGGGCTCTCCACTCATTTTAGATATTTCGTGGCCATTGAAAGGAAAAAGGACGTCCATACTTATGTAATTTCAACCATCACATTTTTGGTTGAAGGGAAATTCAATTAATATATTTATTTTTGCATTAAATTGAATTAGGGTTTCAATTATGCTTAAATCTTGATTATTTTAATATCAAGATTCTCTCTCCTCCAAAGTGATTCAAATGAGACGTCCCTCTCATTTTATTTTATCTACATGATGCCAAGAAACATGAGGGACTTTCTAAAGGTGGTATTTTACATATTGAACCCTAGGTTTTGGGTAATTTGCACATTACACCAAAACTAGGTTTTAATGCACAACATTGCTCAACAAGTTCTTTCTTGGTACTCAGGCTTCCACAATCCATACCTCTGCATCATTTTCATTCTTATGATGCTTCAACACTTGGGAAACAATTTATCATGTATTATTTGCAAGTTAACTCCTCAACTTGGGTAATTTGCACTTTAGTCCAAAACAGACAAAACATTGTTTCAACATTATTCAAAAAGGACTAAAATTGAAACATAAGTTCCTCTTGAGCCTTAATTACTTTTCAAGAGATAAGAGCAAGCATATAATTAACTTTATTAAGAAAAACATCTAGGGTTAAGGCAAAACCCAGGTCAGGGATGTTACAGTATGATAGCATCATATGGGACAAGATGTGGCGAATCATGAATCAGATGGGATTCAATGAGCAAAGGATTGGCTGGATGAAACATTACTTGGGGACCACAAGCTTCTCGATCCTGGTGAATGGGACTTCTGCAAGTATGCTTAGAGGTGGCAATGGACTATGCCAGGGTGACCCACTGTCTCCTCTTCTCTTTGTGATTGTTATGGAATACTTCACTCAAAAGATGCATACTGAAGAAAGAAGGAAGTAGATTAAACCATACACAATGTATGAAACCAAAGTGGTGACACATCTGATCTTTGTAGATGATGTTCTTGTCTTTGTTGAAGCCAAATAAAGCACTTTGAAAAATTTGCAGGAGCTACTCAAGGCGTTCAGGGAACAGACGGGGTTGCACATCAATGCAAACAAAACACATCTCTTTTTATCAAAAAGTTCTCGCCTGATGAAAGACCATCAAAAGGAGGCTATGGGTGTGGAGCTAGGGAAGTTCCCTACAAAATACCTAGAATTTCCTCCAGCGGGTGGTAACTTACAAGTTAAAGACTTTG